>JANHMN010000004.1:133591622-133623895 GCA_030674055.1 Rhabdomys pumilio | reverse complement strand
TATTATTTACTTGGTTGATAAAGGTTTGCTGTGAATGGTGCTTGGTTAAATAATTAGCAGTGAGCCCTTGGGCACCAGTCGGTGCATGTTTAAACTGGAGAACATATGGTACTGGTAGGTGCTGATTTGGTCTTTACCGAGCTGTGTAAAGTCTCATAGAATTATATTAAATAGAAATGAAACTTGACACCTTTGGCTTCAGAATTTAATTTTGTAAAAGGGGATCGCAGCATCCTCCAAATGGTCCATGTCTGCTGACTAAGCAGGGCAAGCGGCTGTAACTAAATCCTAAAAGCCAAGGCTGCAAAGAGAAATAATTAGAGAAAAGGCAAGAAAATTGTGTTAGTAACTTCGTCAGTCCCTAATCGCTGTTCTGTTGATCAAAGGCGTCTAGACACTACCTAACTCCAGCCCTGCTTTTGTGACTGTTACAAAGAAGCTTATAGGTTTGTTAGCTCAATTCAGCCTGGGAAGATGTCTGTGTAAACAAACAACTTCCAACACTTCTCCACTTGTCAGCCTTGCCTGCTGTCCGCGTTTATTTAGAAACTGGATTGTGTATTCGCTGTTACTCTTTTGGAAGCTACAACCCACAGTCCACAGCTAACCAGCTCACAGACTGACCACAGTTAAAAAGCAGAGGGCACATCCGTGTTCTTGCTCCAGCCTGGTTGAGAGATCTCTGATGTAACAAGAATGTTTGCAGACATGCAGCAGGCGCCATGGCTTTACCTTTTTGGGATCCAAATGTTTTGGGTGTTCAATCTTAACTTCTCATATTCTGTCTTTTTTGCCATTTATAACTGACACATTTTGAACATATTATTTTAAAAATAAAAATACAATCATTGAAGTGTGCTCCCATTTTTCTGTCTGGAAATAATGACAAATATGCATTGAATACTTAGATTCCAGAAACTCCTTATACATATTTTCTACAATATCCTTTCAGAATCAATGTTTTTATCCAATTTTTTTTTTTTTTTTTTTTTTTTTGCAAATGAGACTTTAGGGTCGGGGTTGAGAAACTCAGCTCAAGCATCTGGTAAACATGATGTCTGTGTTGGAATAAGCCTGGCTATGATGTCCCTGCTTTTTTTATTATGGGGCTGTAGAAAGCACCCCAGATTCCAGCCCTTCTTGGGGCTGTGCTGAACAGAAGCCCTGGTGATGAAGTTTGCCTGGGTCCAGCCAGGCAGCAGCAGCTCTTGTCATTGGTCCATCGTTGTGAGCAGATGGGACAAGGCTTTTTAACACTCATTTTCTTTCATTGACTCATAGGACTCTGGGAATGGGATATGGGACTGATGGGTTTAAGGACAGACTGATTTCCCAGACAGAGCAAGGGACACTGAGATGGCAGGAGCCTCTGCAGGTTTCTCATCTTTGCTACCAGGGGCCAGTGTACAGGTGCTAGCAATCTAGGCAGGTGACAGCAAAGGGCCTTGGGCAGGCTAATCCTCAAACTGATGCCATCAGTCAGAAGTTGTTTATGACTAGGGATGTCGAAAGACCTGCAAATACATTCTGCCTGCGCCGAGGCACCTGAAGTTTACAGACTGAAACACTCCTAATAGATTAAACGTTCTGTTCTTGATGGCACATTACAGTGACCAGACAAGGCTGATAGAGAGATCCAACAGGAAGGGTGGGAAGTATATTTTATTAACTGTCAGGATCTGGGTATTAAACACCTCATTGCTTTAAGTGAAGCAAAGTTCCCTTGGCTGTGTTATCTATAAAAGGACACGCTGACCTTTTTATCTCTTTGTTCTAAGACGAGCTATACAGAAGGTGGAAAATATCAAAGTGACCTCAAAACATGAAGGAAAAGGCATATTCCAATAAAATGACATTTTCTTTTTATTGGTTCCAAATTACTGCCCACCCCCACCCCTACCCCCACCCCTACCCCCACCCCCACCCCCACCCCCAGCTTGCTCCTGTGCTCTCTCCCTTCTTTGTGTCTGGACATTTGAAGTGAAGTCTTGTATTCGTCTCTAAGTCTCTAAGGCATAACTGTGTGGATGTTTCTTAATGTCACACTTATCTGTTGTCTTCTGTTTCCCTAAACATGAATCCAATCTCCTAGCTGTCAGGAGAACATATTGGAAGCGGTAGTTGCATCCTGCGTGAGTGAGCGGAGAGCGCATCTGCGAAGGAGTCTGGGGAGAGTTAACTGCTGACTCCTTGGAAAACTTGAGCAACAGATTTGGCCTCTGGCAAGACAATTTTACAAAAGTAAGAACAAATAACGAGCCAGGCTGTTTCTCAGCTATTACTATGCCAGATGAAAATCTCTCTGTCTCATATATGCATGCAAACACATACACATAGAGACACAAAAATACACAGTTGTGCATACTTACCATCAGACACACTCTCACACACATACACAAACACACATACTCACACACATGTGCTACCTATATATACCTTGAACCAATGAAGTTTAAAGTTAATTTTCTAGAACCACTCAACAAATTATCTCCTAGTTAAAAACTCTGCCTGCATCAACTTCAGCTTTCTTCATGTAGGTCGTTCAGCACTGAGGTTTAACATCCTGACCTAACATTTGACATATTAATCCTAATTTTAATCCGATACCAAGGCATTTTGTTGTACTGACTCAATTCAGGTTAATTCAGAGTTAGGTCTCTCCCTCCCAGGATCAATAGCCCCACTGTTACCTTTCACCAAAGCTGACCACCCAGTTTTGTGAGAATCTGCAGTGAGTTAGAAAATCTGCCATTACTGGAAGAACCGGCAGCTCAGATACAGCTTCTCATTCTTCTGGTCTATACAATACTCGCTCTTTGTCTGTTGTCTCCTGAATAACCTGACAGAACTCGGCCTGCCAGGCAATGAGATCTTTATTCTCCTGGAAGGAATGCTTTGCACACCAACATTATTAAGAAATTTCTGGACAATGTTTAGTGGCTAAAGACTAATTCAAGGTTCTATTAAAAAGGCATCTGGGTAATTAAAAGCACATTTGTTCTCAGCCTCTTCCCAATTTGTCCATTAGTGGAATAAAAGCCCAGGACAAAGGGTCATGTGGTTCGGTTATATTTTACAAGAATTCTTCAGGAAGTTGAAAACACATGAGCGTTTTCCAAAGATACACATGTTTATGGCCTCCTGGCACAGCAAATACAGAGGTCCCTGGCTTTAAACAGAGGTTGTCTGTGACCAGTTGCTATTGTAATCAAGAAACTTATGCTGAATCTTCACAATTTGTCCCTGGAATTATCAAGTTTGTTGTTAGAATGTTCCCCAAACAGGGACAGGCTGGCACATTATCTCCTTTGGGTTGAGGTTAAACAGAATTGCCTCCCCATGTGTTTATCAATTTGAAAACTAAAACAAACAGGCAAAAAATTCAAATACTTTTATATGCTTTTACCTTACAGCTGAAGGCTCTTCGAGCTCTCTTTCTAATGGATTTTTCATGCATTCAGAAGCCCCAGGCACCAAATTTCTACACCACTACCAACCAAGCAAACATCAGTTTTCAAATTGATGCATTTTTTGTCATTCCTATTAGTTTGTCTTAAAAACGGGATATGTTGAGAAAATCATAGCTATGTGTAGATAAAAGTTTAAAACACCTCTAAAAGTACCTTAAAATTAAGTGAAGATTTAGTATGTTTCTTGTAGGCTTCTGTTAAATCACTAACAGTACAAGGATCTGGAATTAATCAGGGTTACCATGGCACTGTGTGTGTGTGTGTGTGTGTGTGTGTGTGTGTGCGTGCATGTTGGGGGGACCTTGAAAAAGTGGGATGCTGGCAACAACTAGGACACAATCAATGTCTAGTAGCTAGGAAGGGTGCCAGGCAGGCAGGCAGACAGGCAGACAGACAGACAGACACACACACACACACACACACATGAGCACAGATTGGAGGAGAAAGAAGGAGAAACTGAGACTCCCAACTGGGGTCAGATCAAGATGCAAAACTATAAGACATTAGTTTTGCTTAGTGTTATTCGAGTGCTCCCTCTAGGTCAGGCTAGGTACTTCTATGAATCATCATATCAAATTCTGACAGGGGTAGAAATCACCCTCATTTTCAGTTGATGCTTATGTAATGTGAACAAGGCTCTGTGATCTCACAGCACTCTGGCTTGCTGGTTCTATCCTGACCCTTTTTATTTCGGCAGAATGGCAGAGTAAACATGGTTTGAGGCAGGCACAGGCAGGAGGGTCGAGTCCTGACTTCATCCTTCTGTTCCTTTGTTCCTCTGTTACTTACTTATAAACCACCTGTAGCAGTCAGCTAGGTGAACTGACTTCCAGCTCCTGCTGTTCACAGCCTACAAATCCGGTAGGAAAGAGAGACAATCGGCTCTAACATTGTTAACAACTGGAAAACAGACAGGAGGGCTTCAGGAAACTCTGAGCACCTCTCAGGGGACTGGAAACTAGACAGGGGTATTTGGGAACAGCTTCCCAAAGAAGAGCCTCTCCAGCTGAGCTTGGCATGTGACAAGCCAGTACCTAGACAAAGAAGCAAGGGAAAACAAGTCAAGGTGGGAGTGGCACCAAAGTCTGAGTTCTGTGGACTGTGGAGAGCTAGGTGAGGTGAGCAGATGGAGGCAGGAAAGTGCATAGAATAGACGATACCCAGGCTATGGAGCAAAGGCTCCTGTCATTGGAGATACTATTTCTCAGTGTTCTTCCTTTCCAGTTTCCTCCTTCTTTGTACACCCCAGACTTCAGCCAAACTGAGGTCATTGTTAACATCTCCTCCTCTGCCCCCTGCCCCCTAGAAACCTTTTAGCACCTGGGCTCAGGAGAGCTGGCCTGGAGGTTAGACAGATCCTGCTCATAATCGTACAGTTCTTCTGATCCCATGAAAGCATGAGGATGAAGGAAAGCATCATTTTATCCCAAAGTCTCCCTCTGATCTGAAACATCTCTGAAATAAGTGAGAGAGGTGGGGCTGTGTAAGTGACAGTGCTTTTTAATTTCCCTGAGGTGGGAGGTCAGGACATTATCTGCCAAAGAGTGAGGGGCAAGAGAAATGGAGGCCAGGCCTCCCTGGGCTGTTCTTGGCTGGGAGAGTCAGCACTCTGCTCAGCAAAACAAATACTTATTAACACTTTACAAAAGAGTCTCCCAGCTTCTCCTATTTACATTGCAAACGCATTGGAACCAGCAGAGTGGTTCTGTTTACCTGAAATTTGTCATTTGTTTGAAGATACTAAATTCATAGAGGATGAGAAAGGCAATATTTGGAAGAGAAGAGAGGACCATTAAAAAAGCCAGCCTACACAGGCAGACCTCTCTTTGCCAGGGCAGATACTTAAAAGACTACCTACCCCAAAATGAGTCCCAAATGAGAGCTTCTTCCATGCCTGTTTGCTGGCAAGTTACATGGACCCCGAGCTATAAATGCCATCTGCCAGTACAGGCTGTCTCCAAGAGCAGTACACGGAACCAGGCCCTGGCTTCAGGCAGGGGTCCCTAGAGCACCCTGGGGTTCCCACTATGGTGCCCCCAGGTCTCAGCTTATGAGAGTTTTAAATTTACTGGATACTTTAGGAAGTCAGTAAACTATGCATCTCAAACACGTTCAGCGGTGTGATTTCGTATCAACAGAGGCCCGCACATGTGGGCAGACTCCAATTCTGCGCAGAGAAGACTTGCCCAGGTTTTGAGATTGTGCTTCATTATAGAATGAAAAGGCAAAACATATGAATAAAGTCAGGCAGTCGTGAGAAAAATATACATTCCATAAAGCAAAGCCTTCATATTACAGCAGAAGTTATTGTTACTGGGTATACCTTCTGCATAAGACTGCTTATATTTATTTATATGTTGAACCATCCCTGTGTCTCTGGGATGAAACCTACTTAATCATAGTGGATGACTTTTTGGATGCGTTCTTGGATTCGGTTTGCAACTGTCTTATTCAGAACTTTTGAATCTGTTTTCATAAAGGAAATTAGTCTGCAAATCCCTTTCTTTCTTGAATCTTTATTGGGATGAGCTCATTGTCTCTCAAGATAAACACATTTTCCAGGAGAGCTGGAACATAAAAGAATCTAGTATAGTGGACTCTGCTGAGAGCTTTTGCCTGCTACTTGATGTGGTCTGAGAATTCTATGGCTAATATCCCAGCGAAGACATTTAAGCAATGTGCTACCGTTGTGACATTTAAACGTGTGGACTCTCATTGTTCAGCAAGACACAACTGCACGTAGCAAGAAGTGAATTCATAAACAGACCTTGGGCAGATAGAATATTGAAATAAAGTTAGTCCTTTGTCATAGTATGAGAAGCATTTGGGCATATTAAGTCTTCCCAGTATTTTCCTGTCTTTAACTACATTAGACTCTAAGGAAGACTAGCAGGTAATAGGATCGGAACTGAACAAAGTTACTAACTAAACACTTGTTAGGTGTGAGGCTCGGTGCTGAGTACTCAATTGTATCAGACAATGTTATTTCGGCTGCTAGTGTCTACCTGTTATACCAGTGATTCTCAACCCCTTTCACAGGGGTCGCCCTAAGACCATTGGGAAACAAAGATTATGATTCATAATATTAGCAAAATTACAGGTATGAAGTAATGAAAATAATTTTATGGTTAGGGAGTCACCACAATATGAAGAACTGTATTAAAGAGTCACAGAATCTGAAAGGCCTAGAACCACCTTGTTGTACTATTATTTTTACAATAGGAAACTCAGAAAGGGGAGTGTGGTGGTTTGAATAGTAATGGCATCCATTGGCTCATATATCTGAGTGCTTGGTCCAAAGTTTGTGGAACTGTTTGGGAAGGATTAGTAGGTGTGGCCTTTATGGAGGAGGTGTGTCATTAGGTGTGGATTTTGAGGCTTCAAAAGCCCATATCAGACCAAGCTTTGTTCTCTTTCTCTCTCTCTCTCTCTCTCTCTCTCTCTCTCTCTCTCTCTCTCTCTCTCTCTCTCTCTCTGCCTCTGGCCTATAGATAAGGATATATGCTCTTAGCTCCTTCTCCAGTGCCATGCCTGCCTATCTGCTGCCAGGCTCCTCACCATGGAGACCATGGATTAACCCTCTTGTAAGCAAGCCCCTCATTAAATGTTTTTTTTTTATTGTAAGTTGCCTTGGCCATGGTGTCTGTTTTCAGAAACAGTGATTAAAATAAGGAGAAATGAGTAGTACCTGTGGCTGACTCCATCTTTATGAGATACTAGAATGAATTAGGCCCAACTTCAAGCCTTTCTGGTTTGTGGGAACTGGGCAGATATAACTGGATCACTGTGGATACTGTCCCTTCACTCCTGGCATTGGCTCTCCTGTTTTGGCTTGAGGCTCTGTCGCTCTCTTGGCTGGTTGATGTTCAGAGTCACAGAGGACTGGAGGACTGGAGGTAGATGAGAAAGTATGAGGAAAGAGCTCAGACAGGAAGCTGCTGGCTGTCACTGTTCAGAGGAAGTGTAGACCTGCTGTAAAACAGCAGAACTGGGGGGGTGCGTGGGGTGCCGAGAGGTAGATGATTAAAGAACTGGAGTGAGCCAGTTACCTTCCCTGTCTCTTCACAACTGTAGAAAGAATTCATTGGCCCTTTCATGTTTTTACAGTGAGGTTAACAATTTGTATTGGCAAAACTTGGCCTTAGAGAGAGCAGAGCAGGCAGCAAACCTCATGGCTTGTTCCCAACTAGCATAGTCACATGTTTCTGGCAAAGGGAAAAGGCAGTTTTCTCTAGTTGGGTCTCTAGGAGGGTAGGAATGGGGTTAGGAGGTTGGCCGGCACCTCCTGCATATGTCTTAACAAGAGTAACCACGTGGGATGTAAAATGCCTGCCCTGTCCCACACTTTGTCTCTATATTTTCTCCCATGAGTATTTTGTTACTCCTTCTAAGAAGGACCAAAGCACCCACACTTTGATTTTCCTTTTTCATGAGCTTCATATAGTCTGTGAGTTGAATCTTGGGTATTGTGAGCTTTTGGGCTAATATCCAATTATCAGTGAGTGAATACCATGTGTGTTCTTTTATGATTGGGTTACCTCACTCAGGATGATATTTTCTAGTTCCATCCATTTGCCTAAGAATTTCATGAAGTCATTGTTTTTAATAGCTGAGTAATACTCCGTTGTGTAAATGAACCACATTTTCTCTATCCATTCCTCTGTTGAAGGGCATCTTGGTTGTTTCCAGCTTCTGGCTGTTATAAATAAGGCTGCTATGAACATAGTGGAGCATATGTCCTTGTTATATGTTGGAGCATCTTTTGGGTATATGCCCAGGAGTGGTATAGCTGGTCCTCAGGTAATGCTATGTTCAATTTTCTGAGGAACTGCCAGACTGATTTCCAGAGTGTTTGTACCAGTTTGTAATCCCACCAAAAATGGAGAAGTGCTCCTCTTTCTCCACATCCTTGCCAGCATCTGCTATCACCTGAGCTTTGGATCTTAGTCATTCTGACTAGGGTGAGGTGGACTCTCAGAATCTCAGGGTTGTTTTGATTTACATTTCCTGGAGGGGCCATCCAGAGACCGCTCCATCTGGGTATCCCTCCCACATGTGCAGTCACTAAAGGCAGACACTGATGTGGATACCAGAAAGTGCATGCTGACAGGAGCCTGATATAGCTGTCTCCTTAGAGGTCTGCCAGACCCTGAAATATACAGAGGCAGATGCTCACCATCCGCTAAACATTGAACTGAACATGGGGTTCCCAATGGAGGAGTGAGAGAGAAGACTGAAGGAGCTGAAGGGGGTTGCAGCCCCATGGGGAGAACAACAATACCAACCAACCAGAGCTCCCAGGGTCTAAACCACTAGCCTGAGAGCACATAGGCAAGAGCCCCATGGCTCCAGCTGTATATGTAGGGGAGGATGGCCTTGTAGGGCATAGGTGGGAGAGGAAGTCCTTGGTCCCATGAAGGCTGGATGTGAGGAAGTCAAGGGTGGGGAGGAGGGAGTGTGTGGGTGGTTAGAAACCCATCCTCATAGAAGCAGGAGAAGTGGGGGATGGAATAGGGTGTTTCTGGGTGAGTGGGGGAATGGGGGAAGGGGATCACATCTGAAATGTAAATAAAATATCCAATAAAAATTAATCTAAAAAAAGAAAAAATTAAGTTTACAAACACATGTTTAACTTTCCATACACATGTTTATGGCTGAAACATGTAATAGAGTAATCAAGTTTTAGAAGTTAAGATAAAACTATACAGAGAAAATAGGCTATAAATCCAAAGTGAAAAAAGAATTTGATGAAATTTCCAACTGTTGAGGGTTTTCATATGTATTTTTAAAAATAAAAAATGTTGACTATCAAAAAAAAAATAAATTGTATATCTTAGTATTTTATTTTTTAAATTCCTGCCCCGTCTTCCTTGCCTGGAGGCCCCCTGTTTCCCTAGAGAAGCGGTGTTTTTAGTCAAGGTTGTTTTCCTAGCCTAAAACAGAGCTTCAGAGCGGCTGAACCCATTCTCCTCCTTTGTAGCATCTGCACTAAAACTGTTATTTTGATTATGTTAAAGGGCCTTAATCTTAGATATCTGATACCAGTGAGTCTCAGGAAGAATTACTCCGCCCTGCTGGCAGTCCTGGTGTTGAGGTAAGGCTGTGCCCTGTCCAAAGTTACTCCATATTGCTTAAAGAGTTGGCTCATTGTTGAAGATGGAGGATACACTGAACCTGGTTGAATGTGTGGATGATATCATCTATCCAGCTCCACCCACACAGCATTCACTGCTAAATGGCTTGCTCTTGAAAGTAGAAATGAATAAAATTATTTGTGTAAGTTGGGACCATAGGGGTTCATGAGCATATCAAAATCATATCATGCAAACAAGTCATAGAACTTATTGGACACAGCAGACAGAGTGAACTCTCCCCAGGACTCTGTAAAGAAGTTGACAGTCCTGCAGGGTCATCAGGTCAGCTCTGTAGCTGCTGTGGATGCAGTCTCTTTAGCTGCCATCCGATACTCTTCCTGTTTGTGTGCCTGCACCTGAGGTCTACTTGTTCATCTAGACCCAGCCCTGTCTTTTCCCCTCCACAGCTTGACTCAACTCTGCAGCTTTGCTCTCAAATCTGTGACCAACAGTGGCCTCACTCAGCAGCCATAGAAGCAGCCACCATTCCAGAAGTTGATGATCTTAAGTTCCACAAAGGCACCATTTGAGTCTCTGTCAGCTTCCTGCCTCTCAGGACTTTAAGACCTCTTGAACTCTAATGTAGTCTATTGATCCTTTGTAACCATTCTATAATTTACATAGGTAGGTAGGTAGATGACAAAGATAGATAGATGGATACATACATACATACATACATACATACATACATACATACATAGATGGACAGATAGATTTGATGGATAGATCGATGGGTGGATAGATAGATAGATAGGTAGATATTGAATTTATTCCATGGGAGTTTCATTTTGAGATCTCTGCCCATGGTTGGAAAGAAATAAACTTCTGCTTCAATTCTAACTTATCCGTGATTACCTTGTGTTCTTAGGGAAATCGTTTAACCTTTTTGGATTTTTTGTACTTAATAAACGATGATCAAACTCTTATGTCATAGTTGTCTATGAGGCTATGAGTTGTCTCTGAGACCATGAGTTGTCTATGGAGCTATGAGTTGTCTGTTGGATTATTAGTCTATGAGCGGTTTTGGGGGCTATGAATTGTCTATGCCTTGAGTAACAATTCAGAACCATACATAGGAGATGTTTTACATATTGGCTATTATATACTAAATTCTCAATATTGTGCTTTATTATATTTTATCTTCCAGTATGTTGTACAAGTTTCACCAACACTTAAGTAATGTCTTCTTTTTCTAGAGTATATACCGAAAATCCAAGAAGTTACCTTTGTGATAAATTAGAAAAATATAAGAAAGAAAACAAAAAAGTGATTTGTAAGCTTCCCAACTCAATGATTCCTTTTGGAATTTAAAAGAAAACTGTCTTAGTTAGGGTTTTACTGCTATGAGCAGACACCATGACCAAGGCAACTCTTATAAGGACAATAATCAATTGGGGCTGGCTTACAGGTTCAGAGGTTCAGTCCATTATCATCAAGGTGAGAGCATGGCAGCATCCAGGCAGGCATGGTGCAGGAGGAGCTGAGAGATCTACATCTTCATCTGGAGACTGCTAGGAAAATACTGGCTTCCAGGAAGCTAAGGTGAGGGTCTTAAAGCCCATGCCCACAGTGACACATCTACTCCAACAAGGTTACATCTCCTAATAGTGCTACTCCTTGGGCCAAGCATGTACAAACCATCACAAAAACCCAACATATTTCCAAGGTTAGAAATGTCAGGTAATGGAGAAGAGTCTGTACTATAGGAAAGCAGAAAGAACTCTTTCAGCCCTGAGTGATCTGGGGCTCATTATGTGGACCAGGCTGGCACTGAACTTGTAGCGATCCCCCTGCTTCTGCTCCTTAGTGCTTGGATGACAGGAATGTGCTACCACGCTTTGCACTTCTTGTTTTTCTTAAATAAAATAATCATCACACAGAGGCATTTACTCTTTTCACACGTTAGGTATCCCCATCCACAGCGCATGCCCATACTCAACTTTCATCTGCTTCTGTGTCTGCAAGGGTTTTATCCCCAAATGGATCTCCCAGATTCTTCTTTGTATTCTATAATATAGATGAATTCTACTTTCTTTGTCCTGTTTGGTTTAGTTTGGTTTCTTTACGGTTTAACTGCTGTGCATTGAGCGGCCCCTACCCAATGTTGGGAGTTTTGCCAGTGTACTCATGAGACTGGCCGCGAGCAGTGGACTGGCTGGGTCGTGCCTTCAGGTTGTGGTGGTTACATCACAGACCCTTCTGTGCCAGTTCACACTTCCAAAGGCTCTTTCCCATGTCCCGGGGGACTCCTCTAATTATAAGCACTTTCAAAATTAAGAAGGGATGTTCAGCTTTGCACTTTTTTTTTGTTTCAAGTTTATTGTGTGTAAGACCAAACATCTTTCCCTGTGTTTGTACATTTTGTTCTGCTATAAACTGCATGTTTGTAAACTTTGCCCACATCCTATTATGTGGTTCATCTTTTACTTTTTTATATGATTTAAAATATATAATTTAAAGAACTAAATTGTATGTAATTTTCATTATATTTTGGTATTTTAAAAAGTTGTTTAGAACACAGAGCAGGCAAAAAGTACATTTCCTGGCCAGCATATGTTCCCCTTCTGCAGACAGCACCCAGGTCTTCCTTTGGGGTAGCTTTTATTTTCACTGCATCCATTTGGGTGTCTTTAGGCTTGGACACATAACACATAACCTAAGCTCTACCACCAAAGTCCTACATTCCTCTGGCCACAAACACAGGACTCGAGAGGATCAAAGGAAACCACTGTAACTTTGTGCCAATTTGAAGAGAGATCAAGTTGTCCCTGGGGATCCACAGGCCAGGACTTCTGATAGACAATGAGTTAGGATTTTCCCATATAACATGCATACAGTCTCTCCTACACCCTATATGGTTTTTAATGGCCTATAATAGGAAATACAAACAAATGTCATGCAAATAATTGTTTTATCACATAGTTCTTAGCAGGTATTATTTATGACTGTGCATTTTTTCCTTTTTCCTTTTGATTCAGAGTTAGCTGCTTCTACACATACATCTGAGGTTGAAGACAGTCAATGGTTTTCCCTTTGACTCTGCTGCAGTACAAGGGATGGGAGGCTGCTATGGGGACAGAGCAACATAACCTCCACTAAGGACACGAAGGCAGGAGTGCCAATGTAGAGTCAAGTCAGTAGCATCCTCTTTAACACAATAGTGGGCTCAACTGAAACATTCAACATGAAAGCTGCATGTAAGTATATTCCTCACACTCTTGGAGAGGAAAGGTTTTAATTAGCTTACACTTCTACATCATAGTCCATCATCTTGGGAAGCCTAGGCAGGAACCCAGGGCTGGAGCTTGAAGCAGAAACCATTGAGGAAATGATGGCTTGCAATCCTACTGGCTTGCTCCCAGGCTCATGTTCAGCTGCCTTTTGTATAGAGCCTGTTCAGGGATGCTTTAGTGCTCTGTGGACTGAGCCCTTCTCCAGCAATTACCAATTGAGAATCTGCTTCCTGTATCTATAGGTCAATCTGATGGAGTCCATTCTTAGTTCCCAGGTGTGCCAAGTTGACAGAAAAAGAAAACAAACAGACAAACAAAGCCCACTATCTAACCAGGACACCTCTGTACAGTGAAAAGGCCACATTCTTTGACATTTCCCTTTTCCGATTACTGTTAGGCTGCAGCCTGCAATAGCCCTGTGTAGAAAGGCAGTGTGACTTGCTTTTTAAGTCATCCATGCTGGTAGCTAAGGAAACACTTAGGCTATCTTTCTTTCTTTTGGTTCCCTTGTTCACTTTCACTTTCCTTGACTCCTGCAATAACTGAGAATCTGGGCTCGGTTCAGTACCACCGTGGGAGGGTGAGTCTCACTGCACCCCTCATGTTAAAATAACTGGGGTTCGATACTGGAAACCTGGAGATGCAGGCATTGAGCATTGGCTTCTTATGTTCATACTCCTTTTGGCATGCCGGCAGCTCAATGATCAGTAAGAAGAGTTAAGTGGTGAGAATGTGTAAGATCAACTCACAAAATTAGGCTTCGAGAGCTGGAATCAGCTAAGTGAAAAGGCAAAAGTCAACTCCTAGAAAGTAAAGCTAGTCGTTTATGTCCACTTAAAATGTTTTAAATTTTTTTTATAGTGTGATAGTAGCCAGAGTGACAGACTAGAAAAACTCAAGCTGTGTAATAAAAGGCAGCCACGCTGATTAAAGGCGAAAGTTTACTAAGTGTAGATCAAAATGATTTTCTCTCTTCAGGATGAACTCATTAGAGGACTCAGGCTGGAACCATATGGTTACATTCAGATCAGCCAAGTACTGGGGATAGAATTTAAAGGGGAGCAGAGTGCTTTGTTTTTCTCCCCATGGGATCAAGCACTGGCAATAGGACCACATAGCCATTGCCTGTGCAAGTCCATGGAACTCGAGGAGAGCTGGTACCAAGTCTTCTTCCTGCCCTTCCTATTTTTCTGTAACTATGTTGGAAATTGACTACATTTTTCTGGGACTGGAAAGATAGTGCAGCCATTAAAGTCTGGGCTCACAAGAAGAAGCAGCTATATTGTCTGGCATCAGTAGGAGTGGTGTTTAACTTTTTAGGCAACTGTGGCACTCAAGCTTTTACACATTGGTTGTTTTGAACAGGATGTACTCTGAAAACTGTTTTTACTCCATTGCCATCATTGTGATTGTGTCCACACAGCATGCTGGCATTTGCTTATTTGTTCTCCAGTGTCTTTCCATCTGAGAGCCACAGTCAATATGCAGATTAAATTCTTAAGCATGAAGTTGAGAATATTATAGCCTGATGAACAAGGCAGAAACACACACACACACACACACACACACACACACTCACACAGACAGACACACACACACTACACACACACACACACTCAAACACACAGAGGCACAAACTCACATACACAGACACACACACACAGACACACACAGTCACACACAGAGAATACATTCACACACAGACACACACTCACACACACACTCACACAGAGAGACACACACACTCACACAGAGAGACACACGCACTCACACACACTCACACACACACACTCACACAGAGAGAGACACGCACTCACACACACACACAGACACACTCACACACACACACTCACGCACATATAGAGATACATGCATCTACAGACACACACACACTCACACACACAGACACACACTCACACACACTCACACACAGAGACACACACAGACACACACTCACATATACACACATATACACACACATACACACACATACACATGACAACTCTTCCAGCCTCCAAAGCCAAAAGATGCCTAAGGAGCAGCAAGAGGTGGTTGTACTGAGGAGGGGGGGGGGAACGACCCCACATCTCAACTTCTGCAACATTCACCACAATCAACATGCCTGCTGAGATCTTCATGCCTGATCATGTGGTCTAATGGCTGTTCAATATGCTCTTCATGAACTTCTGCTGCCTGGGTTTCATAGTGTATACCTATTCTGTGAAGTCAAGGGACAGGAAGATGATGTGTGATGTAACTGGGTCCTAGGCCTACGCCTTCACTGCCTCCACCGCCTCCACCACCAAGTTCCTAAACATCAGCTCTCTGATCTTCACCAGCCTTATGGCCATTGTCATCATTGTCTACGGCACTAGAAAATAGCCATCTTGCAGTATCTCACAGTAGATAACAAATTCTGGGACCTTCCAGGCTTGCTATGTGTTCCACTGTCTATAGCGGCCCCAAACCCTAATCTTGGTCCTGACCATTACTCCATACATATGTAAATGTTACACTCACATATCTGTCCATAGTGGATTCAATAAAGTGCATGTTCTGTGAAAAAAAAGATAAGAAACACACATACATACACACACATGCACACACACGCATGCACACACAGACACACTGTGAAATTTAAATCAGAGAGAGAGAGAGAGAGAGAGAGAGAGAGAGAGAGAGAGAGAGAAAGAAGGTTTTAACCCAGTCTAGAAAGTTCAGTGGCTTGAACTTGCCTGACTAGCTCCCTTGGACTGGATAAATTAGAACTCTCCTCTCCTCCCTATCTCTGAAATAGTCTTCCTCCTTGCTTGGTATAATAGTTGATTTTTCTGGCAGTCTAACAGAATATGTAAGATAATGGATAATCAAAAAAATAAACTATTTTACTCATGGTTCTTGAAGCCAGGGGCCTCAGAATGGCTTCGTCTGGTGAGGGTTTCATACCGTCTTAGAACAGCAGAAAAGTAGAATAAATGGGAACAGGGGAAGAGACAGGATATGAGGGATGGGCGTACACCATAATGACCTGATTTACATTAGCACATACAGTCCCATGAGAAAGGCATTCATCCCTGGCAACAACCCAATACTCTTAAAAGTTGTGCCAAGGACCAGCCTCGGCTTGGAGAGGGGTTCTGAGAAAGGGGTGTCTGGGAGTGGTGAAAAGAACAACTGGAAATCAATTCATGGGTCTAAGCTGACCTGTGTTCTGCTTGTTACAGCTTTTCCAGTCTGCTTCTCTCTATGTTCTGGTTTCTCTCTGAATATTTCTCTGTCTATATTCTGCTTGCTTGCTATTCTAAGAGATCTCTGTCCATGTGTTGCTTGCTTGTGTCAGATCTCCAAGCAGTTCTCTCTTTTTATTGAAGAAAATTCTCTGAATAGTCTCCTACAGAGCACAGGTCAAATCTTTTATTTTACATATCAATCCAGTGATTTACTCCAAGTGTCCTTTTGATTATGAATCAGCATCCTGGGACCCCAGCCTTTAATTCTCAGGAGACAGCAATCATACATTTTTTTGACATTGCAAAAGAATTCAGAGAACTGCCTGCCTTTGTTAAACACAGACAATAAACTAGTTGGGTGGGACCCTGCCCTGAAACCATTTCTACCAAGCCTGGGCCTAACCTTGCACTGTCCTAGGCTGACCCTGAACTCAGGAATTTATCTGCCTTTGTAAACAGAAATAAAACCTTAGCTGGGTGGGATCTGCAATCACCATACCCTAAATTTCTTTGTCTCCTTCCTTAGTGTCTTTCTGACAAGTTGGCTCACAGATCAGCTGCTTTTCTTGGTTTAGATTCACAAAGCCCTATATAATTCATATTGTATCCTTATTTTTGCATAAAATACTATATTTTGCTCACACTGGGGACTTCTTCCAGGGGCAGGAACCATGTCACTCTGTTGCTACCAAGGCCACACCAGGCTTGGCAAAGTGGCTACTATCTCTTACTATGGTTATACTGGGGACTGAATTCTAGCATAGTCTCTAGAGAGGGTGTTTAATCCGACCATTGTCAGATTTCCCAGATATATGTCAGTCTGTTTGGTGGATATGGTTTCTACCAACAAAAAGGACTGGATTGCCAACCTTCGGTCTACTGCTCTTCTAATGTCTAGACCCACAGTAGCCTGCTGACTCCAGGGTAGGTATTTCTGCTGCCTGTGGGTCCATGTCCAGGGCCATTTGCTTCATTTAGGACTTGTGATATCTTTACCAACCTCATCTCTGAGGCCTGCTGTACCCTGTGGCACCTGGACAGCTGTGTTCTTCCCTAGTCAGAAAAAACTCATTTTCCTTCCTTTGAAGCAATATACACTCTTTCATCTTTCCTAGCCTGATTATCTTTCAAGTTGCTCTTGAAAGTATTCAATCAAACACAAATAAGGATAGATGGTTGTCTTAGGATTTCTATTGCTGTGAAGAGACGTCATGACTATGGCAACTCTTCTAAAGCAAAGCATTTCATTAGGGCTTGCTTACAGTTCAGAGATTAGCATCATGGTGGGGAGGTAGTACCGTGGCACACAGGCAGACAGGATCCTAGAGAAGTAGCTAAGAGTTTTACATCTGGATTGGCAGGCAGCAGTAAATGAAACTGAGTCACTGACATGACTCAAGAATCTGAGCCTGTCCATGGTGACACATCTTCTCCAACAAAGCCACACCTACTTTAGCAAGGTCACACCTCTTAATATTGTCACTCCCTGAGCCTGTGGGGCCATTTTCATTCAAACCACCAAAATGATTGGTTCTATAAGCAGTTCTTTGTTTAAATGAGGAAATGAAAAGCAAAGAAAACCAACATGTAAGTTATAGAAACCGTCTCGTAGTTAGTGTTGACTTCTTGTCGTCAGCCTCGGCCATCCCGCCAGGATGTCAGGCAGAGCTGTTCCACCTCTTGGACACAAGTAGTACAATGTGGACCTCACTAAGGACATGGGGCCTGCACATTAGCTGATGGCCAGCAACCACAAATTAACATGAAAATGAGAGAAGAAAACTGCAACCATTGACAAGCCGAGTGAAAAAAGTCTAGAAGATGGAACATCCTGTCAGTGCCATTAACTGATAAATTTATAATTCAAAATAGTTTCATTTAAAAACAAATTTGTAGGTTAGATTTTTTTTCAGTTTCTCAAAAGAAGCAAACATGGCTGCTGAGAAGATATAAATTAAGGACTAGTAAAGGAATCATTCAATGATAAATTTCCAAGAACAAAATTATGAAACTGCATTTTGATATTTTTTCCCAACTCAAAATCTTATTTCATATGGGGCCATATGAATATTCAGTGTGTTTGATATGATGACATAGAATTCTAGTTCTTGATTTGCTGTGTCTTCCCATACAGGTCAAGGAGCCTCTTATTTTGAAAGAATAAATGCAGTTCTGGGCACACAGAATGAGATTGTGGACTGTACCAGTTAAAGACACAGAACTCTATATTTCTGAGCCCTTCTTTTCCTCAGAGATTCCTATGTTTGAGGCAGCAAATAGGTCTGAAAATTGAGATTGGTGGGGACAGTGATGGATTAAAGACCAGAGGTAATATTAGATTGTGGGAACTTTAGACATTAGCCTTAAGCACGGGGATTTCCAGGCTAGCCAGACTTCTGTAAAACTGGGTAATATACAACTGGGGCTTAGACCATCCTACCATGTCTTATAATTTTTTGAAGGACTCACAGAACTCAGAAATGTGTTATGTTATTATGATTTTAGAGAATATAGTTGCAGTCAGTCTGTTGATATATACAGGCATGGTCCAGGAGGGGCCTCATTTAGTTTGGGTTTTTCTTGCTGTAATAAAAACACCATCACTAAATGCAACTTGGGGAAGAGAAGGTTTATGAAGCTTACATAACTGATCAGAGTCTATCACTGAGAAAAGCCAAAGCAGGAACTCAACTGAGTCAGGAAACTGGAGGCAGGAACTAAAGGAGAGACATGGAGAGCCACTATTTACTGGCTTGCTCTTGATGACTTGCTCAGTCCACTTTGTTTTAGCATCCAGGGCCACCAGCCCACGGATGGCCCCACCCACATGATCTGGGCCCTCCCACATCAATCATAATCAAGAAAATGTCCTACGAACTTGTTAATAGGCAATCTGATGGAGGTATTTTCTCAGTTGAGTCTGAGTTCCTCATTTCTCTTCTCAGATGACAAGCTCATGCCAAGAGGACAAACAACTACGGAGGACATGAAGTTTTGGTGTACCCAGTGGTCATCCTCCTGATTCACCAGGTGCACTGCCACCCAGGAAACTTACTGGGTCAGGTAAGAGTTTCTATTAGGGTTCTGTCACGTAGATGCAGCTGGCCTTTGTGATGTGGCCAGGCCTACTTCTGAGTCATCTCATTGACAAAACCTCAGGTATGGCTGAGAGCCTAGAAGTATCAGACACTCCTACCACTCAAGAAAGTCCAAAGAGTTAGAGGTTACCTCCCAGGAACCAAGGACAATGGCCAGTCTAAGTACATTTTACATATGACAAATATAACTAACTTCATATATCATGTACATTATCATTATTATATAATATGATGGTAAATGGGTTATTTATCATATATAGTAAATAGATATCCTGCTTCCTTATTTCTGTTATTGATACCAAAACCATTAGAAGCCCCAAAGAGTAAACATTTGTAAAAGATTTCTTACAGTCTTCTGTCTTGAGGAAGTTGAGCTAATTTATTTCAAGCCTGGGTCAAGGAACTTTGGAGAGATGCCATGTAATATCATTATAAAACTTCCTTTCTTTTTAAGGAAAAGTTATTAGTGTATATCAGTCACAAAGTAATGTGTTTATTTATGATACTTCTATACATGGACACAGTGTCCTTTGACTACAGTCATCCTCACATACCCTTCTCTTGTTCTGACCCCCACTATTTCCCACCTCTTCTCTTACAGTCTTCACCATACTTTTATCTAGTTTTAAAACAATTTGACTCATGTCATGAGAGAAGACAAGCAATATTTCTCTTTTTTAATTTAACATGATGGCTTCAGATCCTCCTTTTTCTCCCTCTCAGACAACACATGATTTCATTCTTCTTCATGGCTTACTAGAACTCCCTTGTTCAACTCACAGGGAGCTGCTCTCTATTTGATTGTCCATTGTTTCTGTTAGATTTTTTAAAGGCCAAAGCTAAGTTTCTTCAATATTTGGGGGGGAGGGGGATTTTTCAAGTCTCAAAGAAGATTTCATGAGGAGTCTCCCCTAATTTGCTAGAGCTTCTGGTGCTTGTGGTGAGGTGACCCACCCACCCTAGGCATAACAATGAGGGGTTCACAGGGATCTGAGCCATTGGGTAGGTAAAATCTAGGACTGCCACATGAGCTTTAGAACACATCGAATTCTCACTTGTGTAAATAAGGCTGAAATAGTCCTGTAAGTTGCTTGAGTAGTGTTGAAGCCAGCTCTGTCTTCAAGGAATGTCATCTTTTTCTTTCCCCCACTCTTCAGTCCTCTTCCCACTGCTGATTTCCAAAGAGTATCGAGCAAATACCGGAGCAAATACCAAGAATGAATCTTTGTAGAATTTCAATGTTTTAAAAATAATACTCTTATTTAGGTCTTGGCTGAAAACTCCACTAGACAGCATGCGCAAATATTATGGAAGAAAAGTGGTAATAATGGAAGCTATGAACTAATATGAATTTTATAATCCTATTAATATGGAAGCCCAGGTAGACTAGAAATCAAAAGATTAGAGCAGTGGTTCTCAACCTTCCTGATGTTGTGACCCTTTAATACCATTCCTCATGTTGCGGTGACTCCTAACCATAAAATCATTTCATTGTTACTTCAGAGCTATAATTTTGCTACTGTTCTGAACTGTAACGTAAATACCTGATGTGGAATCTCTCATATGAGACCCCCAGGGGGTACAAATCCAGAGGTTGGGAACCACTGGATTAGAGGGTCATTGGTCATCACCGATCCAGTTGTAAGGTAGGTCATGGTCAAGTCTTTTATTCTATGAAATTCACAGCAGCCAAACGTGTTAAACAATTGGTAGGAAGAAAATTTGAAGAGGGACTTTTGTTATTCACAGCATGGAAATGAAACAGTCCTTGTGCCGCTTCTGTGGACATGCTCAGTTTTAGCTTGCTCATCCATTGAACAGGAACACAGAGCCTGGAGGGCATTAGACAGTGGAATTATAAGTCCTGTTTCACTACTATGTAACAGGATTGAGTAAGCTCTGCTGAAAACCTTCCACCTTATTATAAAATATTGAAAATTGCATACACCTGAGCAGAAAAACAAAACAAAACAAAACAAAACAAAACAAAACAAAACAAAACAAAACAAAACACCTAGCCATGCTTGGGTTCTTCACTGATCCAGAGCAAAAGGTACCTTGAGCCTGCTTTGCAGTAATGAGCTTCTCTGTCTGTGACTTCAGTGTTCAGAATTGAAATCTGGTGGAAAAGGCAGGATCTTATGGGTCAAGTGAAACTGATTAAAAAATGGAGGACCATAGACCACAGGTGACATATAGAAAACTCACGACATGCTCTGCCCTGTAACTCTAAACAATATTTAACCTCAATAGTTCCCTTTCAGACAGTGAGCATAGAGGAAAGCAGTAGTAACACTCCATCTCTGTGAGACGCTGTAGTGCTGAGCCCTGAATATGAGGCCCGGGCTCCTATACTATTTAATAAAGCCTTTCGTGTGTCCTTTAGAAAACTGTTTCAGACTATAACATTCGGGATAAATTTGAAATCCTACTATGTGCGATTAAAAAAACAAAAAGAAAGAAAGGAAGGAAAGAAGGGAGGGAGGAAAGAAGGAAGGAAGGAAGCACAAACCAGTTAATAAGCAACAAAAATGGAAGAATTTTTTTATTTTGTTTTGTTTTACCTCAGCTGAGCAAGCTGGCTTTTCTTGGGGTTGAAGGGCATCAGCACCACACACCTGGAGGTGCAGGCATCCTGGCCCACCCAGCAGCTGCCTCGCTCATGGGCTGACTGCAGAAAAGATACTTCGGGAGGACAGATATGACCGTCACCGTCACCGATGTGCAGTGTAGCCCTGCATTCAGCTCTTGTTCTTTGTTGTTTGTTATCAGTTTTGCTCCCAAGTGAGCTTCCGTGTCTGCTCTGTGGTCAGTCCTTCATCCAATAGCTATGACCCCACAACCTTAAAACAACACCAACACCCCCCTGCCCCTGAAAACCATTACATTTGTCATCTTAGACTTGCTGTGGTGATGCATCCATTGAATCCCAGCAGTCACTCTGAAGACATAAGCAGGTGGAGCTCTGAGAGTTAGAGCCCAGCCCAGTTTCACGGCAGTTTCCAGGATAGCCAAGGATACATAGTGAGACTATCTCAAAAACCTAGATAGATAGATAGATAGATAGATAGATAGATAGACAGACAGACAGACAGATAACCATCCTGACAAGCTGACAGTTGTAAGTATGAAGTTCAACACTACTGAATTGGGCTTTTCATCTTGCAATGGAAATGCCACGAAGCCCGAGTTCTTTCATGCTCGGCTCCGTCCCCTTTAGCAGCCGCCTTTTGGTTCTGTTTCTGTGAGTTCGACCTGATGCCTGCATGAGTGGATCATAAAGTGTTTGCCTTGTCGTTGCTTGTTTTTTTTTTTTTTTTTTTTTTTCACTCAGCATCATTAGGGTTCATCCATGCTGTGACATGTGACATGATTACTTTCTTGGTCTTTTTTTTCTTTTTCTGGAGACAAAGTCTTTCTGCATATTCCAGGACTTGAACCTCGCTATCCTCCTGCCTCAGTCTCACTAATGCTAGAATTACAGGCAGACATTACCATGCCTGGCTAGGATCTCATACTTTTTCAGAGCGATATAATGTTTCAATATATGCATATGTAATCTTTCTTTAATATATAAATACATTATGATTTACATGCATTACATAATATACTTGAATGTATTGAAAATTAATATCTGTTTTTTTTAAAAATCATTTTGTTGAGATAAAGATTATGTTGTTTTATCTCCTCATAAAAAAATTAACCTAATGCATTTAAGTTGACAATTTGTCATGCCAGTGGTATCTTAAATAATTAAAAATTAAATTCTTATTCATTTTATTTTTGGATATTATAATTACAACATTTCTCTCTTCCATTTCCTCCCCCAAATCTCCCATATGCCATTCTATCTTCTCCTTCCAGTTTATGTTTTTCTACTAATTATTCCTAAATGCATAATTTATATGTATACACACATATATTCCTAAATACAACCTATTCAGTCTGTATAATCCCACTGTGTGCATGTTTTCAGGGATGGCCATTTGCACTGAACAACCTATTAGCATGCCCATTCCTGAGGAGAACCTCTCTTGCTCCCACCCTTTCTTGTTTGCCTGTAGTTATTTGTGGAGGACTGAGGCCTCACAGGCTTTTCTCTGTTTACTTTGGCATGTCCATTGGTGTCATCCTTGTTCAGCTTGTGTTTGGGAGATCATATTGGTAAGGTTTATGGGTGTAGCTTGTGATATTACTAGGAGAGACAATCTCACAGTCCCTAATCTTCTGACTTTTACCATCTTTTTGCCTGCCCTTCCACATTGAGCCTTAGGTGAGGGAGTATTTTATTGATTTATCTATCGGGTCTTCACAGCTCTGCATCTAATTGGTAAATTACACTAGTCCTCATGGAGGGGTTTTTAGGTCTGTTCCAACTTGGGGTTCTCTGAGCATGTTCCTGACGTACATGGTATCTACAATAGGGACTTCCCTTCCATCTAGGTGATGACTAAGGGCAGTAACAATACGCTATATGTTTTGGGATTCTCTTGGACAGCTGTGACCAACAACTCAAAAAAGATTTCTTATTTTAAAAAATTTCAGGATAAAATGTATTTTCATAGTTCTTTAAAAAAAGATTTATTTTTATATTATTCATGTGTATTCAAATGCTTTTATGTAAGTGTTCGCCATGTGTGTTCAGGTGTCCCAAAATGCAATGGTGTTCTTGTGGAGGGTAGAGAACAACTTTCCAGACTTGGTTCTCTCCTTCCACCACATGGATTCCAGGCATCAAACTCTGTTCACCAGTCTTGGTAGCTAGTCATTTGCCTAATGTCAAACTTCTTAAAAATTAAAAGTGAAACACTGACTCCTCTTCCAAATGTTGTGTTAAACTTCTCTTGCTAAAATAGCGATGAACTTCAGGTGGGTGTAGAGTGACCAGGAAGACACATGGTCTCTAAAATTAGGAATTCTAGATGGGCCACCCCAGACCTGTTTCCAGACAAGTCACATAACAGTTATGAGAGTTTATAGGGCCAAAGCCTGGGCTTGGAAATCCTTAACACACAAGCTAGGTCTGGATACCTGTCTCCTCTACTCAAACTAAAGAGACAAGCAATAAGGAAAAGTGGAGGAAGGGTTTATCTAAAGTGGAAATACTGGAAAGAGGAACAAATAAAAAGGTCCAGTGACTAACCCGTGTGTCCTTAGGGACTTGACATGAGCTTTAATGTTAAA
Source organism: Rhabdomys pumilio (assembly GCA_030674055.1). Classification (NCBI taxonomy): domain Eukaryota; kingdom Metazoa; phylum Chordata; class Mammalia; order Rodentia; family Muridae; genus Rhabdomys; species Rhabdomys pumilio. Next base: position 133,599,546 of record JANHMN010000004.1, on the reverse strand, counting down.
AAGAAGGAAAGACATGGGCCTGACTAAGCAACCCTAAACAAAGTATAGTGCCACTCACCTAAGCCCCCAATATCTGAGCTCTGGCCTATCCTGAAATATGGTCTATAAGTTGTCAGGTCATCACAAGTGTCTGTTTTTATCGTATCCTCTTCTCCTGCCAGGCAGTTGAAGATGAATACAGTCTCTGCCTAATTTCACTCATTAGGTCCTTTAGGATAAACGATCAAGTGAAGTCATGACATGAGGAAAAGAGTGGCTTCTTGATGATGACAGAGGCATCTTCACTTCAGGTGACCAGTAGCTTGGGAGCTGGATGCCCTAAAAAAATAGTAGCCACCAAAGCCACCCTGGGCTGGTAGCTTCTGGGTTCTTTGTCACATGTGAACTAAATAATGAATTTAGACATGTATGAAAGGAAGTTCAAGTCTCTGAAGAAAGAAATTAAAGAAGATACCAGAAGATAGAAAGACCTCCCATATTCATGAATCCAAAGAATTGACATAGTAAAAATGGCCAGCTTACCAAAAGCAGTCTACAGAATCAACGCAATTTCCATCAAAATTCCAACATAATTATTTACAGACCTTGAAAGAATAATACTCAATTTTTATACGGGAAAACAAAAAGCCCAAATATCTAAAACAATCCTGTACAATAAAAGAACTTCCAGAAGTGTCACCATCCCTGATTTCAAACTGTACTACAGAGCAATAGTAATAGAAATCACATGGCATTGGCATAAAAGCAGAGAGGTTGATCAATCAAATCAAATTAAAGACCCACATACCTATAGAAAGCTGACTTTTCATAAAGAGGCCAGAAATATACAATAGAAAAAAGAAAGAATCTTCAACATATGGTGCTGGTCTAACTGAATGTCTGCATACAGAAGGAAGCAAATGGGTCCATGTCTATTGCCCTTCACAAAATTCAAGTCCAAGTGGATCAAAGACCTCAACATAAAACCAGATACACTGAACGTCATATAAGAGAAAATGGGGAATAGTCTTTAATTCATTGGCACAGGAGACAACTTCGTAAATAGAACACCACTAGTGTAGGCACTAAGATTAACAGTTAATAAATGGGACCCCATGAAACTGAAAAGCTTCTGTAAGAAAAAGGACATCATCAAAGGACAAAATAGCAGCCTACACAATGGGAAAAGATCTTCACCAACCCCATATCTGACAGAGGGGTGATATCCAAAAATCAAGAACTCAAGAAACTAGACATCATCGAACCAAACAATCCAACTAAAAAGGGGGTATAGTTCTAAACAGAGAATTCTTGGCAGAGGAATCTCTAGTAGCTGAAAAGCACTTAAAGAAATGTTCAATATCCTTAGTCATTAGGGGAATGCAAATCAAAATGACTCTGAGATTCTATCTTACACCTGCCAGAGTGGCTCAGATAAAAACCACAAGTGACAACTTATTCTGGAAAGAATGTGGAGCAAGAGGAACTCCTCCATTGCTGGTAGGAGTGCAAACTTGCACGATATTTTGGAAATCAATATGGCGATTTCTCAAAAAATTAGAAACAAGTTCTCAGAAAATTGGAAATCAAGACCAGCTATATAACTCTTGGGCATATAAGAAAGGATGCTCCACCATACCATAAAAATATTTGCTCAACTATGTTCATAGTAGCCTTATTCATAATATCCAGAAACTGGAAACAATCTAGATGCCTTTCAATTGAAGAATGGATAAAGAGAATGTGGTACATCTACAAAATGGAGTATTACACAGCTATTGAAAGCAATGGCATCATGAAATCTGCAGGCAAATGGATGGAACTAGAAAAGATCATCCTGAGTGAGGTAACCCAGACCCAGGAAGACAAACATGGCATATACTCACAAGTGGATATTAGCTGTAAAGTAAAGAACAACTATACTAGAATCCACAGACCCAAAGAAGCTAAGTAACAAGAAAGACTCAAGAGTGGATGCCTGAATCTCCCTGGAAAGGGGAAATAGAACAGACCTTTCAGGTGGAAGGGAAGAGGGACTGGGGAGCGGGAGGGGGAGGTAAAGGAGTCAAAGGGATCAGGTGTAGGGAGGATGGAAGGAAAGACGACTAGGAGAGAAGACTGGAATCTAAGGGCATCTCTGGGATGAGCTAGAAACCTAGGGTAATAGAAACTCCCAGCAATCTGTGAGGGGGACCCAGCTAAGCCTCCTAGTAATGCTCAATACAGTGCTTGAATCGGCCCATCTCCTGTAATCAGGCAAGACTTCCAGTGGAAGGACTGAGTCACCAACTCAGACACCAACCTTTGACCTACAATTTGTCCTGCCTACAAGATGTGTTGTGGTAAAGGTGGCACAGAAATTGTGTGAGTGACTAACCAATAACAGGTTCAGCTTGAGACACATGCCCTGAGAAGAAGCCCACCCCTGACCCTTCCTGGAGGTCCAGGAGCCAGAGGCTGGAGAGCCCAGAGATCTATGATAGAACTACACACAAATGTCAAAAAAAAGGAATGAATGATATTCTGCTGTATTCTTAGATTAATGCCTAGCCCACTTGTCATTAGAGAGGCTTCACTTAGCAACTGATGGAAACAGATGCAGAGGCCTACAGCCAACCCTTAGGAGGAGCTTGGGGAATCTCATGGAGGAGGGAGAGAAAAAAGTGTAGGAGCCAGAAAGGTAAAGGACAACAGAAGAAAACCCACAGAATCAACTAACCTGGGCCCACAGGGGCTCACAGAGTTGTTGTGACCATGGCGTCTCTTCACAATAGAACGATGACTGAGACAGTGTCCACGTGTTCCTCTATTTCAGTCTATGGACTGGAGTCTAGGTCACACCCTCAAACTTCCAGGCAGTTGTGTAAAAACAAAGGAAAAATAACAAGAAACCAGACCGAGAATTAGAGGCCCCAATCACTTCCTGTTGTTTTTGGTCTACAGCCTGGACAGAAACAAGGACAAACTTTGGGCCAAGAGCAAATATTAAGGTCCCTCTCCCCAAAATTGCCTTTCAAAGTTCTGTTCTCCTCACTAGCCAATGAAGACATCTTGTCAAATGTAAATGTTTGATATCGAACCCTATGTGTGCCTCACAGCTCTCCCTTCACAGTCTTCATAATCGGGTTCGTGTCATCTTGAACAGAAACCCACTCACCATGGAAAGCCTCTGTTGAAGCTACTGGTCTCCCACCTAGTTCATGTACTATCCTGCTTCAAACAATAAAAAGTACAAATAAGGTACTTTATCAACGTGGGATTATCAACTTTCAAGCAGGATCAAATGATATAGAGCAGATTTTTACATGAGACTTAAAGGAAACCAACCAGTGGCAGCAGGATGCCAGCTGAGAGACTCTGAGGAGTGTTACAGCTCTGGGAGTCATTACAGCTCAGAAGCTCTCAGGGGGCTTTGGCTGCCAGCTGAGAACAGTTCCTCCCAGAGCAGTCTGCAGGTCATCAACAGGAGAAGCAGGAGGAGCAGGTCTGTCTCCAGCAGCTCTCCAAATTTAATTAAGGCTGTGTAATAAAAATGCTAAGACCAGACATAAGAAGTCTCTTTTGAGTTCTTGTTCATGGTTGTCAGAGACTCTCCAAACATTACAGACTATTGCTGTTGCCCTTGCTTGCCTCTTAGAGCTGAAAGAAAAGTCCCTATTGCTGAAGACACCATGCACTTCAGATACGGGGTCCAGATGGCCTGAACTGGATCTGACCTGATAGCTGTACCCCTGAGGACTAGCTTTTATGTTAGCAGGAGGTGGCATGAAAATGTCCAAGGGAAGGAAACCACAAATAATCCTACTGAGCTGAATCCCTGTGACCAACATGGCATGATAACCAAGCGTGCAGTAGTGGCATGTATACATTGGCAGTAACCAACAGCTCTCTAATCAGACTTAACACATCATCCTTTCAAGGGAAAAGCTCCTCAATTAGTTATACAGTGTCAAGTGACCATCCCTGAGACCTTACATGCACAGGGAACATTCAGACAGAGCACAATGTGTTAATATATTTAGGAATATGTGTATACTTATATATGTAAATATCTCGACATGGAACAGCAACTAAAGAAAAGAGGCCATGAATTTGAGAGCAAGAAGGTATTTGGGAGAGGCTGGGAGGACTGAAGGGAAGGGAAGAAATAATGTAGTTATACATGTAAAAGTAAAAATAATCATAATAAAAATTGTGTTGGGGTGTTTACAGAGCTTCTTACTCCACACACATGTATTTGAGATTACGGTGGCCCTCCCTCCAGTGTTGTCTGAAGCTTGCGTCACAGCTGAAGTTTGCTTATTTTTATATAGCCCTGCAAACACAAAAGGGCTTTTATCTTTGGAATGAATTTAGTCTTGCCTGTGATCCACAAAATCAGAACATATTTGGCATCCTTCACTAGTCTGAGAAAAATCCAGAGACTGATAAGCCAGGAAAGGATTTTAGACCAAGATCTGTGAGTTTTTGTTATGCATTTGGGCCTTTTGTTTGTTTGCTTGTTTGCTTCTTTTTGTTTTGTTTCCAAGACAGGCAGAGACAGACTCCTCTCCGACTACTGTTAAACTTGTCTTTAGTGTGTGTCTAATTTCTCACCACAGAATCAGGTCTTTCAATCTCTCTAAGTCTACACTGATTTCGCCAGCTTCTCTGTAGGCAGGAGATATGGTAGGCTGATCAGTCAGCTTTCTCAAGGATTTTTTTTTCCCTTTGCTGTTGTTACTGCCATTTTTGGTTTCCTGAAAGCCAAACAACTTTGGAAAAATAAAGAAAAGTCCAGTCTTCCCAGGAAGACAGAGCTGCTGTTAGCTGCCTCTGTGTCTCAGGCTTCAGATCTCACGAGGAAATATTCCACAGGCTTTGTATGGACACTCTCCAAAGGGGCCAAGGCCCAAGAAGGCAGCAGTAGTTTTGCCTGGATTAGTGTTTGCAGCCACTCTTGTCCACAAATATTAGTCTGAAACCATCTACTCTGGATAGTTTGATGAAATAATGTGGGGAGAAGTTTTCAGATTTATCAAGACAACAAAGGGTGAAGAGAAAATGAATTTCTCCTACAGAATGAGAAATTATATGCTGTTTACAGGCAATATTGGACAGCATATTACAAAGTGCGATCTTGAAGAAAAGCTTAGGGTGATGCTTTGGAAACTAGACTTCTTGGTTTTTAGTAAGTCAAGGAAAGTGTGGGTTAAATTTGTGTTTCCTGTAGCAAGACCCCGACATTCTTTCACAGGCTAACATGAGTCCTGAAGTTCCAAGCAGGCTGTAGATCCTTCTGGTGTGAAATCCTTTTAGAACTCGATGTATCTTCTAAAACCGCTTCTGCTGATGCTGGAGACCATGTTGTGCAGTTAATTTGAACAAGTACAGAGCTGTAGAGTGTGGTAGGTCTCCCTCTTTGTGTTGAGTATGTCCTCTTTGGATTTGATTGTCTTGGTTAGCTGGTGGCCTCTCCATCCCTTTCCTGACCAGTTCTCATCCCATCTTCAGCTCTGCATTTCCTGATCCAAACTTTCGGTAGGAATTTCACAGACGCATTAGACCAATGGTTCTCAACCTGTGGGTCTCGACCCTTTTGAGGTTAAAGCAACCCTTTTACAGGGGTAATGTATCAGATATCCTGAATATCAGATATTTACCTTATGGTTCACAGCAGTAGCAAAATTAGTTATAAAGAAGCAATGAAAATACTTTTATGGTTGTGGGTCGCCACAGCATGAGGGACTGTATTAGTCAATATTCAATTCTCTATGCCGGGCTCTCTCTGTGTTCCATTTGCTGTGAGTCGATAAAGTGACTTTCAGATTTCCCCCAACTATTGCTGAGTAAACCTCTCACCTTCACATATGACAATAATTTTCTGCTTCAGATGTGTCCTAGGATTCTTAGGCACACTTGGCTGGCACTTGTTCCTCATTTGTTAGGGCTTGCATGTTTCTTTTGGCTTCCAGTATGCATTGCTCTTTGGTCAGCACCTCAACATTCTTCAGGCCTCAGGTTTGATCATGGCATGGCCTCTCAGCCCTTGCTCAGGATGCTCTTCCTGGATTTGTGGTACTGGGGAAGGGCTTATGCAAATTATCCCTTTGTTTTCTGAGCTGACTTCTGGCTTATAGAGGATGCTAGGAGCCTAGAGGCAAGAGGAGGAAAGGACTTTGTGTTTGCCCATCCCTTGATGTCTGGTCCCATCATCACTGCTGTTTCCCCAGCTGTTAAGGTCAGAGCCTGCACAGCCGTGAAGGTGTTAAAATCCTGGTCTTGGCCATCCCTTACCTAGAAATTGTGATGTTTCATCTCAATGATCAACTTGATAAGATTTAGAATCAACTTGAAGACAGGTCTCTTTGAGAACCTGTGGGAAATTGTCTTGATTAGACTAATCCAGGTTGGGAGTCCCCCTGATATGACTGGCATCATTCCTTGGGGTGGAGTCCTGCACTGTATAGAGAGGAGAACATGAACTGAGGGCAAGCGTTTTCTCCTCTTGTTGCTTTCTGACTGAATGAAGTGTGACTAGTTTCATATTCTGGCGACTGTGACTTCTCTACTGTTATGTAATGCTGAACGGTGTGAGCCAAAGTAAACCCCCTTTCCTGGAAGATGCTTCGACAGAATGTTTTAATCTAAGCAACAGGAAAAGTAATTAAGAGGTCAAGGGGACTGTATGGCTAAGTAAGTAGTCGTGGTCAAGGTGTGGGTCTGACCATTATTATTGTTTAGGTTCTAGTTTTTACTGGGTAGCAGTCTAACAAGTCAGAAATACTCGGAACCTCAATCTCAGAGACCAGCTCCCCGTGTGGCTGGCACTGGATTCCCAGCCTTTTTCTTTTCTCTAAATTTGATTCTTGAGAAAATTTCAATACCATGGGATCTGTTGTCTCTCTAGCCTGATAACCAAACGGAGGAATATAAATATTCCTTATATTTATGTATAAATATTGCTCCAGATTCTTCATTACTGCTGTAACAGTTCCAAGAGGCCTGGCAACTGTCCCACTCCCTGGTAGCACAGGGTTAGCAGCCTCTGAAACTACCAGAAATTGTACTCAAAGACTGGAAGTTAGATGTGTAGGCAGCAACTGGCAGAGGCCCACCTCCACAGCCGTTGTCCAGACTGAAAGGTGCTCCTTTAAGCCAGCATCAACTGGACTCTGTTCTCTTTGTCCAAGATGATATTTTAGGGGATAGTGTTCTAATTTCTAGAAGGTTCTGGCAGGTTTTAAGTAGCCAGTGTTCCATACAGTTATTTCCTCCATATTTCTTTAGTTTGGTATTTGATTTTCTTTCAGTCCCCTAGTGGTCTACATGAACACTTTCTCTTCTAACTAAGTCTGGGTGCTGCAGGCAGAGGCAGAGCAAACTACCTCCCCCACCCCACACAAGGTCTCCAGATCCACCGTGGCTCACAGTTGAGCCAGCTTAATCTAGCACTCTACTGTCAGTTTGAATCTGAAGAAGACTGAGAAATTAGCAAAGCTGGAACATGCCTGTCACAGCAGAGGTTGTGGAGCTACTGGTGGTGGAGGTTGAGTTGGTGGTGGTGGTGATGGTGGAGGTGGTAACGGTGGTGGGAATTGTGGTAGAGGTTGTGGTGGTGCTGCTGGAGGTAGAGGGGCTGGAGGTGATGGAGGTGGTTGGTGGTAGAGGTGATGACAGTTGTTAGCATTTCGTATAAGCTCCATCCCACAGTTACCTGGCAACAGCCAGGCATACTCTGCCTCACAGTTAGCTGGCAACAGCCAGGCATACTCTGCCTCACAGTTACCTGGCAACAGCCAGGCATGCCTGACTCACTATAAAAGGGGCTGTTTGCCCCTTCTTTTCTCCCTTGCCTTCTTGCTCCCTCTCTGTCCTCTTTCCCCCTTCCCCTCCTCTCTCCACGTGCTTATGGCCAGCTTCTTCTTCTTCTTCTTCTTCTTCTTCTTCTTCTTCTTCTTCTTCT
>JANHMN010000004.1:133558294-133586217 GCA_030674055.1 Rhabdomys pumilio | reverse complement strand
GACTGGTGACTGGTGACTGGTGACTGGTGACTGGTGACTGGTGACTGATGACTGGTGACTATGATGGTCAAACAGACAATTCTACCTAGACAAAAGAATGAATTTTTCTAGCAGGTTTCCATTTGGAATGCAGCTAATACATAAAAGTGGAAGAAGTATGATCTCTGAATTCTTTTTGGAGGCCTGAAGGAAATCTTGTTTTATAGCAAGAAAATGTTGTTTAGTTCTCTGTGAACCAAGACATCTGGGGGACTGAAATGTGTGAGAAGTAGCAGCTAGTCATTGTTGGGAGCTCTAAAACCTACGCAAAGCATTTGCTGCATGTAAACTTTTCTCTGATTTATTGGTAAAGGAGATACTCAGACACTTGGAAGGTCTTTGAGAATCCTGTGCAGACGAACAGACTCACATCAGTGGTGATTGCTTTAGTGATCCAGGGATGCAGGATTCCAAAGTATCGGTTCTGGGGTTTATAATGGTAGATTTTTTTTCCAATAGGAGTGTTCAGTTCTCTCAGACGATGAGTTTTGTAGAACTCAGAGGTTTACCTAGAGAATCCTTCCAGAATGGCACATCTTGCCTCCTTTTAGCTTCCTATTTCCTAGCAACCAATTCTTTTTATATGTCTGTGATTATAGTTTTCAGACTTCTTGGGTCACATCACACCTATTATATAGGATGGGAACATATACAGTGGAAGAAAGTCACACTGTCCCAGTGGCCTGCTGGCTGAGTTTACTGAGATTCAGGGAGAGTTCAAACTATGGATTTTCATACTTGCCCAAGATAAAACTTAGATGATTCAAGTAGGACCATTTTAAAAGCAGAAGCAATTTCAGGCACTGACAAGTTCTAGTCTATTTCCCAAGTCTTACTTCTATCCCCATTCCTCATCTGAGATACAGCTGAGGGAATCTAATCCACTGGGGTAACAGGTCATTCCAGGTCCTTGCTGTTTGTCCTTAGCTGGTTTGAGGACATTGCATGTCTAGTGATCCCTTACATGGGTCTCTGACACTTGTCATTTGTGTTTCAAATATCTCATTCCCCTAAGCTTTCCTAGAGTTAGGAGGAAGATTTGCTAGGTGGGTCCCTCAGGTTCCCTGTGAACGTGGGATCTTTTGAGGTCTTGTCTCTTTCCCATGTCAGCATCCTGGTCAGAGCAGGTTCTTTTCTTTCTTACTGTCTCATGTCTGGGAGCTTTGGCAATGAGAGCCAAAGTGAATAGGATTAAGTGACAAGCAGCTGGGAAGCAGTGTCATTGCAAGGCCAAGGGGACTACAAAGTTGGGGGGTGATTTTAGTGTCTGTACTGTTCCAGGGAGATGGTGAGAGAAAGAAAAAAAATCAATCAGCGCCTGCCTTGGGCTCCATAATTTGCCTTTTACTTTCTGTATTTTCCTAGCTGAGTCTGAAAAGCGGGACCAAAACAATCAGCAACAGATGTCCTGGTGAATCTGCTCCATCCATGAATTCAGTCAGCATGCAAATTGCCATCCCAGGGTGGTTCCAGAAGGCTGCTGGAAAAACAAAACAAAACAAAACAAAACAAAACAAAACCCCAGCAGGTCCACTCTGCAACAGAGATAGATGGATGATTAGAATGTCTGGACCCAATCATATATTTAATTACAACCCCCTTTTTAAAAACTCTCAACAACAATGACTGGTAGCTATTATAACACAGTACTGCAAACTTGTTAAGAGGCATAGTGGCACTTTGGAGGGCTGATAGGTGGTCTGTGTTTGATCAGAATGATCAAAGCTCCTTGCCATAGAGAGCCTCTTTTTCCTTCTCCCTTGTCTGATCTACTTAGACGGGCAAAAATATGATTTATAGGAGACACTTTATATGACTCTCATTCCCCTGAGGGCAAGGGCATAATTTTTGTACCACCATTTTCCCTGGGAAGCAGGAGTGCCTGACAGTGCTTATGCCCTGCCTCCACAGCTGGGGTGACAGACCAGCTGGCTTCTGCCCTCATTTGCACTCATAAGTTCAAATACTTTTCAATTCTATTATTGGTATAACATAAAAAGATGAAACGCTGGTGCAAGCGAGAAAATTCTTATTCCACTCTGTTCTTCCATCTCATTTATGTTTTTGAAACTTCAAACAAAACCAAACCTGAGCATCTCACATGGTGGAGTGTTGGATTTAACCAGCCAGTTGATGGAGAAACAATGTCAGTGAGGGAAGGTGTGAACCTGGGATCTATTAACATGGCCATTGTGTCCACTCTAAGGAAGAATTCATGATTTAGATCAAGTTTTCCTTTTCTTTTTTCCTTTATCTGAATCTCTGTGCAGTTTTCTTCTGATACTGAAGACTGAACCACACTCTTTTCCTATCCTTGGCTGAAACTAGAAAGCTGAGAAACAGGAATATAAAATTCATGTGATCAGCCTGGTTCATCATGGGCTTTAAAAATACACAACTTGCATGCAGTACAGGTGAAACGTAAAGTTAGTAATGACTAGATCACATAATTGGTTAATCAAATATTTACTGAGTACACCAGATAAGAGTCTCAAAGCTAGGTAGCCATATACTATATTACACACACACACACACACACACACACACACACACACACATTTTGAAGGTTTCTGGTAAGAACTTCACAGGAGACATGGCTTGTGGGTGTACTGTTTGCAGGGAGAGATGTTACACTGCCATGTATTCCTTTTGCATCTATTATCTGAAGGAAACACAAACACTCTTAACTAGCAAGCAGACATGGACGCACTTGTGTGAGACTTTCAGGAAAGTTCACATTCTTCAGAGAGTCAGTCACATCTGAGAAACAAAGATAAAAGGATGAATAAAAAAGCATGAGGCAGGCAGGGCTGGAGACAAAGGGGGATGCATCGCCACAGAAAGGTGGATAGAGAGAACACTGTGATCAAACATGTCTAGCTGGGATAGGTTGTCAGGAAGGATTGGAGGCGATATGTGAGGTGAGATGGGGGTGTTCCAGGGAAAAGGACACTGCTTCTGCCTTAAGAGCTTGGGTTTGAGTGAGATCTTGTTAACTCATGCCAGTCCATCTGGGATAGACTGCAGTCACAAATACTGCATGTGTATGTGTGCTCTCAAGTTTACCATGATAAGAGCCAGAGGCCCTCTCAGGCCTTTAGATCATATACCATCAACTACCTTCCTGGCTCTTCTGTGGGCCAGGCTGTGAACTGAATACTTCCCTCCTTGAATACTATATTCCTCCCTGACTCCCCTTTGAGGTAAATCCCACTTTCCCAAATTTGAAAAGACCAAAGTGAGGCTTACCTGGCCTAATGGGTGATATTGTCTCTCTTTATAGGGTCTAGAACCTCCTTTGAGATACTTTCTGGGATGTCTAGGAAGATTTTCTAGCTGAGGCTAACTGAAGTGGGTGCTACCATTTTGCGGCTGGAGTCAAGGCTGAGTAAAGGGAAGAGAACAAGGGAGCTCAGATCAGTGTTCATCTCTCTCTGTTTCCCAATGGCAGACTTAGTGTGACCAGTTGCCACCAGGCTTTCTCCAGCCTGATGGGTTGCAGCCTCAAACTGAGAACAAAAAGGGCACTGAACTGTTCTGTGTCACAGTAAGGAGAGCAGTAACCAATATGCTTGGTTAGGCGTCCAGTAGCTAACATTCGGAACCACTGCTTAGATGCATTCTGTTAACAAAAAATAAACCTAAGTAAATGCTTGAATACTCAATGAGAGAAAAGGATAGTGCATACTCAGTTATTATGATCGTAAAACTGGAACCAGTTGCAAGCTCGGCTTATTCTAACTGTGTTTACCTCTAACTGTGCTTTCCCTCTGTGTGCAGGGATGCAGAGCAGGATTGGGGAGGGTGCTCCCTTTCCTAGATGGTGCTAGAATAAGAAGATGAACAAGCGAAGTCTGAGCCTTTTCCCATAGAATTACTGCTGGTCTTTAAAAAAGAGGAGAGAATGAAAGTGTGGTGAGCTGTGGCAGACATGGAGGTCAACTGTGAAGGAAAAAGCGGGATGGAGGGCGAAGCACCACAGGTTCCTGCGACTCCTCAAAGTGTCAGCATTTCCTCAGCATTAGATATAAAATGGCTCCTGGAAAATACGTGAGGCAGTCAAGAGGAACTAGAATTCCTGGGATTTGTCACGTGTCTCTGTCATCTCTCTCTCTCCCCATCCTTGGTTTTGCTCCCACAGTAAGCACGTTTTTTGTTTGTTTGTTTTGTTTTGTTTTGTTTTGTTTTGTTTTGTTTTGTTTTGTTTTGTTTAAGACATGGCCTTGCTATGATGTACCTGGCTCTGTGTCCTGAGTTCTGAGACTGCATGCAAGCATTATTATACTTAATATAATAATGAGATGATCATTAGAGAGAGATACTCTTTAGTGGTAATTAGAGACTAAGCCTTAGGCAGTCCTGGTCTTGTGTGCAATCAGACACAGACAGTCCAAACACTTTCTCCTCTCTGGAACTGGCAGTTTTTCTTCTCAGGATGCCTGAAGAAATGCAGTGAGGAGATGAGAAAATTGCTAAACTAATGTTTCTCATCAGTACCTCTTACGTTTTTAACAGGATTTACCTTGAAAGTTGGGTAGACTCTCCCAAGTTGAATAGCAGTAAAGAGCTGAAAATGGATATTATTTACACCTCTCAGGAATTTTACCATGACTTCAGTACACACAGGCATTGATATGACCAAAGGTGACCTTCTAGATCTCTTGAGAAAAATTGCCAAATCTGTTATTTTTTTTTTCAGTCACATCTGAGAAACAAAGATAAAAGGATGAATAAAAAAGCATGAGGCTCTAAGATCAAGAATTGACAAATGGGACCTCATAAAATTGCAAAGCTTCTGTAAGGCAAAGGACACTGTCAATAGGACAAAACAGCAACCAACAGATTGGGAAATGATCTTTACCAATCCCACATCTGGTAGAGGGCTAATATCCAATATATACAAAGAACTCAAGAAATTAGACTCCAGACAACCAAATAACTCTATTAAAAATGGGGTACACAAAGAATTCTCAATGGAGGAAACTTGAATGGCCAAGAAACACCTAAAGAAATGCTCAGCATCCTTAGTCTTTCAGGGAAATGCAAATCAAAACAACCGTGAGATTCCACCTCACACCAGTCAGAATGGCTACGATCAAAAACTCAGGTGATAGTAGATGCTGAAGAGGATGTGGAGAAAGAGGAATGAATACTCCTCCATTGCTGGTGGGATTGCAAGATGGTGCAACCACTTTGGAAATCAGTCTGGCTGTTCCTCAGAAAATTGGACATAAGCCGTACTTCTTAAAAAACTTACTTGGCATAAGACATAGCTTGTGAAATATCTCCTGACCACAGCTTCCCTATCTTCTTTATCTTCTCATCTTCAGTCATTCTGCTTAGGGCCCTATCACTGAAGAATGGCTTGCTGGCCTACGTCAGGAAACAAGATAGAGACAGCCTCCATTTATATATACAGAATATGTAAAAGAATGGAGGAAACTACATGAGTGAAGTTGTATCTTTGGATTTTAAGGAGATAATCCCCACAAGGGGACACCAAGACATTTTGTGGTGCCTATATTAGGTTCCTTTAATACCCAGGTAACATGTATACTGTCTCCATTTGTGAGCTGAGTATATTTGAGAGTCTAGATATAGAGACATTGTGACATGTGGTTCTAACCTAATCCTGTAATACAGAGGATACTGGGATTTCTAGGAGACTGAAGGCAACCTTCTATGACCCTACAATTTTGTTTTATGCCTGTTATAGTCTATAAAGAAGCTAAGAAGATTCCTGCTAGGTGAGAGTGGATCATGGGACTACGTTGTTTAGATGAGTATGTTAAAGAATATCAGCTTTTTTTAATTCTCTAAAAGCTTGTACTTTGCCATCTCTTGGTAAAACAATGAGAATTGTAACTCAAAATCAGTGCTTCAAGAATTTCAGAATCCCTTGTACATTCTGAAAGCCTTGCTCAAGACTCTTATCTAAATCACTGTTCTATTGCTGTGAAGAGACACCGTGACCAAGAAGACTCTTATAAAGAAAACATACAAATGGGGGCTTGCTTACAGCTTCAGAGGTTTAGTCCATTTATATTACAGTGGGGAGCATGGCAATATGTTTAGTGCTGGAGCAGCTGTGTCCTGATCTGCACAGGCCAAGATGGAGAGCAATGCTGAGCCTGGCATGAACTTTTGAAACCTCAATTCCCATTCTAGTGATATACTTCCTTCAAAAAGGCCACCTCTACTCCAACAAGGCCACACCTTCTAATCCTTGTAATCCTTTCAAACAGTTCCACTCCATGGTAACCAAGCATTCAAATATATGAACCTCTGGGGATGATTCTAATTCAAACCACCACATTCCACTCCCTGGCCCTCACAGGCTTGTAGCCATATCATAAGACAAAAGGCATCTAGTCTAACTTCAAGAGTCCTCATAGACTTTCAGTCTCAAGACTGCCTAAAAGTCCAAAGCCCAATATTTCTTCTGAGACTCAAGGCAATTGCTTAACTCTAACTATTGAAAAAATATATCAAAATAAAAAAAGCAAAGCACATACTTCCAATATACAATGGTACAGAATATATATTACTATTCCAAAAGGGAAGAAAAGGAACACAGTAGAAAATACTGGACCAGAACAAAACAAAACACCAATGACTGGGCAAACTCCAAACTCTGAATCTCCATGCTGATGTCAAAATGCTCTTTAGATATTCAACTCCTTTTAGCTTTATTGACTGGAATGTACTTTTCTGTCTTGGGGTGGTTCCATTTCCTGTTATCAGCTCTCCTTGGTCTGGGATCTCTAACATCTTGGAGTTTCCAAGGCAATCTAGGCTTCACTTTTATGGCTTCATGCATTGGTTTCTCTAGGCCTCCATATAGGGACACCCTTGACATACACCTGGCCCCAGTGGATTTTTTTAGCTACAGAAGGAGATTCTACATTTTCTTTCTTATATCCTTGACTCTAAAGTTAGAACTGTAAGACTAAAGTTTCCATATTCTACAGCTTTCTGGGGCTGGAAGCTGGCTCCCTCCTTCAATTACATTTGCATCAGCTTTCTGTTGTCAATGGTTTCTTTTACTGATAAAGATATTTTTAAAATTCTTTTTCACAAGTTGGAGGTTTAGTTGAGTGATGACTTTCCCCTGAAGTCATCACTCTTTTTATTTTGTTTAGCATTAGGCTTTTCTTAAACTTTTTATTTCTTTGAACACAGGATTTAGTTCCATTACACTTCCTGGTGCTCCTTTTCTCTTCAAACTGCACATTTTGTATTTCTCCTTGTCCAGATTGTTCCTTTTCATCATAGATCTACATAACATAAGAGTGATTGCTAAAAACCACACAACAGATCCAATACTAGGCTATCTTGAAATCTCCTCTGCCAATGTCATTAATCAAAAACTCTTCAACTTAGCCAGACTCAGGCAGATTTTTAGGACAATGGCAAAAAGCCCCCATAATCTTTGCCAAAATATCACACTAACAGTCTTTAGGCCCCCTCCTAATATTCTTTCCCTCTAAAATCTCTTGAACTGGGCCATCATAATTTATATTGCATTTAGCTCTAAGCTTCTACTGGTTATGGATAGTTAAGCCAGGCTTAAAGCATCCAACTGCTTTGCTAGTGAAAAGTCCCAATGTCGTCTTGTGTCTTCCAACAAACAGGATGGTCAGGCCTATCAGAGCAATATACTATTCTCTGGAACCAACTTCTGTTTTAGTCAGTGTTCTGTTGCTGAGAAAAGACACTATGACCAAAGCAACTCTTATAAAATAAAGCATAATTGGGGGCTTGTTTACAATTTCAGAGATTTAGCCCATTATCATAGCAGGGAGCCTGGTGGCAGGGAACATGGTGGCAGACCAGTGTGGTGCTGGAGAAGAGCTACATCCTGGTCTGTAGGAGAAAACAGAGTGTAAGACACTAGGCTTGGCATGGGCTTCTGAAGCCTCAAAGCCCAGATATAGTGACACATTTTCTCCAACAAGGCCACACATATAATCCTTCTCAGATAGTGCCACTTCCTGGTGACTAAGCATTAAAATATGTGAGCCTATGGGATTACCAGACCCAGTGACAAGCTTCCTCTAACAAGGCTACACCTACTCCAACAAGACCATATTTCTTAATCCTTCTGATATATGAGTGTGTGTGTGTGTGTGTGTGTGTGTATTCTCATTCAAACCACCACAACTTCATAGCATACTCTACATCTGTGAAGTGACTTTAATGTGCTGTGTAACCTGAGCCATCTCATGATTAAAGAGATAGGACTTAAATAATTTTTATACTTTGTGGGAGCTTAATGCCTGCAAGTAGTAAAATGCAAGCTTGTCACTTGTTGGGAGTGACCTTGCTTATACATTAATGGCCTAAGTCAGCCATAGGCCTAAGTCAGCCATACATGCCTACTGACACAAATTCTTGGTCTCTGTGGGAAAGTACTAACCCTAGAACAGATAGCTATAGATCTTGTAGACAGGTAGCCCTGGTGGGAAAATACCAACCTAGATAAGAACAAATGAAATAGATCTTATGGACAGGTACATAGTGACCTGTTCTGCCCTGCTTCTTCTGTGAACTCTTCACCCAGCCAATATCCTGTTCTGGAGAACATCTGAGATCACCTGTGCTCCCCAGAAACAAAGAAGACCCTACTGGTCCCAGTTCACTGCCCCGCAGCCTGGGGCAGTTACTACTAAGACCCAGTTGTTTATTGGTTCCCAAGGCTGGAAATGGATCTGTATTCCATGACTGTATACAATCGCTTCCCCAGTAGCAACTTTTTGGGAATGATTTTGGGTTAAAACTCATTCTGTAACTCCATTTGTACCACAATCTAAGTCAAGTATCCAGGGATAATAAGAGAAGAATAAGTATATGTGTATCTGTATCTATATATATAATCTTGGGGTCCATCTAGAATGTTTCATAAAGTCTAATGAATTAACTTACAAATATTTTTTGCCTTTCATTTCATGTGGTTTGACCTATCTGCATTTACCTCTGTATTTCTTGTAAGGATACGTCTCATTGGAGTTCTGCTAAATACCTCCCCTAACCCAGGATGGTCTTATCACACTGTCTTTAACTGAATTGTATGTCTCAATAAACATTTTTAAAAATTAAGTCACATTTTGAGGTGTTCAGTATGAGGAAATGGTCATTATGAGGGACCTCATTAAATATGCTATACTCATATTCCCTAAATAGGGTACATCTAAAAGTGATTATATACTCTTCAACTGTGAGGTATACCAAGTGTTTAAAAAATTCTGTTGTAATCCTTAGCCATCAGGGAAAGGCAAATCAAAGTGACTCCGAGATTTCATCTTACACCTATCAGAAAAGCTAAGATCAATACCACAAGTGACAGTTCATGCTGGCCCAGATATGGAGCAGGTGGGAGTGCAAACATGTACAGCCACTTTGGAAATAATATGGTAGTTCCCCAGAAAACTGGGAATCAATATACCTCAAAACCCAGATATGCCACTCTTGGACACATCCAACAGATGTTCCAGCGTCCCACAAAGACCCTTGCCATACTATACTCATAGCAGCTTTATTTGTAATAGCCAGAAACTGGAAATAACTTAAGATATTCTTAAAGAAGAAGGGACAAAGAAAATATGGTACCTTTGCACAATGGAGTACTATTCAGCCATTAAAAATAATGACATCATACAATTTACAGGCAAATGGATGGAACTAGAAAATATCATCCTGAGTGAGGAAACCCAAGCTCAGAAAGACAAACATAGTATGTGCTACGCTTATAGCTGTAAAGTAAAGAATAGCCACTCTATAAACGATAGACCCAAAGAAGCTAACTAACCGGGAGATTCAAGGCCAGACACATGAATCTCATTGTAAAGGGGAAATAAAATAGACAGCATGGGTAGATGGGGAAAGGACTGGGTGTGGGAGTGGATGGGGGAAGGATCTGAGTGAGGGGATGGGAATGGGAACAAGAGGGATCAGGTGTGGGAAGCATGGAGGAAGAGAGAACTTAGAGAGAATTATAATGGGGTGGGGCTTCACAAGGAAGATCTAGAAACCTAGTGGAATGGAAACTTCCAGGAATCTATGAGGGTGACCTCAGCTAAGACTTCTAGTAATTGGGGGGTTGGGGGTAGGATACAAAGTCTGATCTAGCCATATACTGTAACTATGTAAGATTTCCCATGGAGGGATTCAACACCAGCCCCGCCACACCTTCAACCTACAATTTGTTCTACCTACAGTATGTGCTGGAGTAAAGGTGGCACAGAAATTGTGGGAGTGGCCAACCAATGGCTGGTCCAGCTTGAGTCCCATGTCGTGAGAGGAAGCCCTCCCTTGACACTGCCTCGAGGGCCCGGACCCAGAAGCTAGATAGCCCAGAGACCCGGGATAGAACCATACACAACTGTCAAAAAGAGGGAGGGCGTAAGTCAATGCAATGATTTCTAATGATCATCTATACTCATAGATTGGTGCCTAGTCCAATTGTCACCAGAGAGGCTTCACCCAGCAACTGATGGAAACGATGAACAGATGGTAGAGACCTACAGCCAAACATTGGGCAGAGATTGGGGAAATTCCACAGAAGATGGGGAAGAAGGATTATAGGAGCCAGAGGCGTAAAGGATACCACAAAAACCACTACAGACTCAACTAACCTGGTCATACAGGGGCTCACCGAGACTGAACCGCCAACCAGGGCACCTACATGGAACTGACCTAGGTCTTCTGTATATACATTACAGTTGTATAGCTAGGTCTTCTTGTGGGACTCCTAACAGTGGGAGTAGAGGCTGTTTCTGATGCCGTTGCCTACTTTTAGGACCCTTTCCTCCTCCTGGTTGCCTTGTCCAGCCTTAATAGGAGAGGAAGTGCCTAGTTTTTACTACAACTTGATATACCAAGGCCTGTTTTTTTCTGAAGAGAAATGGAGGATTTGGTTGGGGGTGGAAGTTGGGGGGAGGGACTGACAGAAGAGGAGGGATGGGAAACTGCAATCAGAATATACAAATAAATAAACAAAACAACAACAGCCAATGTTATGTTTGTTGTGAACTCTGCCCTCTGAGCATAGCAGCTGTCATCTTCATCAGAACTGTCGTGAGTGTTTGAGCAACTCTCTAGTGGGCCTGGTGACATTCCCTACAGAAGACATCGTGGTGGAGGGTCATAGACCTTGTATCTGAGATTCCATCCACTCCTTATACCTCCTTCTCAGCTCTAGGTTATTATGCCCAAGTTGTGTGGTCTTGTGAGGTGCTAGAGAGGACACTGAGTGTGAAAGGGAGAGCACTTCATCTACGGAACTCCAAGAAAGCTGTGGAGTGAAACTGTCTGGTGATGTGGCTACTTTGGGATCATTGATGCCCTGTAAGGAAGCTCAGTAAACTCACCGATTCACCAAGTTGGACTTTGGTGGAATCATTGCTAAAGTCTGACTTTGGGGAGAGGAGCAGGCATTTATTCATTTCTCCCTGGAAGAGAGTTCAATGCATCATATTCTACCTGCAATTTTTAAGACACAGAATAGCTTAATTCCAACTTCACTACATTTTAAAATTCTGGGCTTGAGAATTGGGTTTATTGTTTGCCAGCTAACTAAGTAATAGTTAATTATTATTATTCACCCTAAATAATTATACTTTTCCTTCGGCTCTGATAGGGAATTAACCACTTAAGGCAATGGGAAGATGCAATCCCACACAACCACATTAACTAAGGGCTGGTGTGAAAACAAGGCAGAAACATTTAGTGTTACTGGTAGGGATGAGAGGGCTGGGGATGGAGTGCAGCTGGGGGGACTTTTGCTTGTCATCATACGGTCACCTTGGGTTTAATCCCCAGCATGGTATAAACTAAGTGTGGCAGTACACACCTGTAATCTCAACATTAGAAGCAAGAAGTTCAAGATTAGGAGTTCAAGGGCAGCCTCTGATGCTTAGTGAATTCTAGGTCAGCCTTGGATATAAGACACACTAAATAATTAAATAAGTAAGGTCTCCAGAAGGATGTGAGGGTTGCCCAAGACACACTAAATAATTAAATAAGTAAGGTCTCCAGAAGGATGTGAGGGTTGCCCAGTGCTGGGCTTTTAGGGATCTCTGCAACAGAGGTCATTTGCATCACTGAAGGAGCCTGGTATTGTACCTTGTGTCATAGCCCTTTAGTCGGAGATGTTCTGAAGGTAGCCCCTGATTTTGTTTAGCAGGATTTTTTTCCTAGACATGTGCTCTGTCAAAAATCATTTTAAGATAAGACTTTAGGGGACAAAAGAACTATTCCTTTGCAGTCCTTGGCATATTCTTTTGGCTCCAGAAAAGCAGCTTCCCATGAAGAAACCGTCTTGGTTTGGTCCTCTGTATGACTGTGGTTTCCATCACTCAACACTTCTCGCCTGCAGCTGCAGCGAGAACTCAACAGACCGAGAAAGCACAACAGACTTTCTGGGTGGGTGTCTAGGTTGGATAAACACATTTAACTTCAGAGTTTTTATCATTGCAAAATCATTCATCAGAGAAAATTTAAGGCATAGAGATCATCTTTAAATTAAAGTGCTAAGGCTAGACTTTCAAAGCCATTTATTTTAATGGTGCCTCATTAGCTGTTTGAGTTCAGAAAGAAAAGAAAAGAAAACCCTCAAAACCTTTGAGTCACTATTTCATCTAAGAAATGTAAAGTATTCTTTGTAGACAGGAACGGTCTGTTAAAGTCATATTTGACATCTACTGAATCAAAAGTACTTTACAACAAAAGGCTGACATCTGTTTACTATATCAAAAGGGGTCCTGCGTATTTTTACTGGAAAAATTTTCCTTTAATAAGGCAGCCAAAAGTCATCTACACACACCAAACTGGTTTACAGCCAAAGCCTGGAGAGTATCCATGAACTATCATGGACAACATCACAGAATCAGCCATGTTTAGTTTAGCAATCTAGTTCTTGATTTTGGTATAAGAAATATATATATATATATAATTTATTTGGATGTAATAGTAATCAAGCTATGTTAATTTGGCAAGTTTCAATCATTTTAGTGTGCTCTACTTTGATTTAATTATATTGGTGAATGATATTTCTCATTGAAAAAGATCAAACTGCACCTTGGGCTTTTGTGTATCTTTGCAGTCAGTCCAGGCAGTAGCTGATGGAGGCTGTAGTTTGGTCAGTTTCACCTAAGATCTGTTTAAGCCACTGAATTCAGAGGAGATTAGACCAAAGGCCTTCGACTTGCTGGAGGGTTTTAGATCTGCGTATAATCTTATACAGGTGCTCCTTCCTGCATTCTGGAAAAGTCCTCAGCCTGAAATAGGCCAACTACACACCTGGGTTGAGGCAGAACATCTGGACCTACTCTTTCTTACTTGCCATGTTCTTCAAATCGGCCCTAAACAAACGGTGCTTTTGCACAGGGCTGACACCAGAGATTTGTAAAGCCTCTGCGCACTGCCAAATCCAGTTTGATAGAAAACACAGCTACTCTCCTTGAGTCAAATACATTACAGATATGGTACCCCAGTCACGTATTTCAATTAGTCAGACCTCAAGTGATTTATGGAGGTCATTTCCAACAGTTTTCATAAATTTCTTAATGGCATTAACAACGAAATGGGGGAATTTAAAAAAAGTTGTGGTACGATGTCTGTAAAGTTCACTTGCACTCATTGCTCGCATGCTCTGTGTTCTAGCCGTGTAACCATTGGCTTGGAGAGTTGCAAAAGTCAAACACAGGCATGGACATAATGAGTGTGGAATTCCAGTCCAGAATAACTTCAGCCACAAACCTCAGAGTAAACTGTCACTGTAGCGTGAGCAGCTTCGTGCCTGGACTTTGAATCATTGTTGGTGTAGCATTTTGGCATTTCTTGTGAGGTGAAGGCCAGAGATTGGGGACAATGATGGAGAAGAATGGATATTAGGAGGTAGGCATGCCTTTTCTGGTTCCCGCGTGGTACACAGGACCAGGGAACAGGGTGTGGAAGGGATCGTTAGCAGACGTGCACATCACTAGGCGATGATGCAGATGCATCTCTAACATTTGCAAATTGTTGACCAGTTCAAAGTAGGCGTGACCCTTGTAGGGCCATACTGTCTGATGTTGTAATTCCTGTTGGAATTAGTTGAAGATGCCATTTCTGAGGTTTTTGGCCAAGGGAAGTAGGGTGGGATTGGAGTCAGAGAACACAGGGGGGTCAGAAGGTGAGTTTGGAGGGTGGGCACTGCAGATAGTGAGGGTCCCAGTTAGATGAGCAGGTGTATGTCTTGACTTGGTAGAGATGTTACTTGGAACTGAGTCAAATTCATTGTCTTTTGATCATGGTTTTGGTTATTTCATTACTAGAACCACTGGATTTTCTTTTTTTCTTATTTATTTTGTGTTTACATTATTATTATTATTATTATTATTATTATTATTATTATTATTATTATTATTATTATTATTAAGGCAGAACTTGGATTCCTGACCCGCCTGTATCAACCTCCCATGTTACAGGCATGCATCACCACAGTTGGCTTGATTTTAATTTTAAAAAGTCTCTTTAGTATCTTACTTAGGGTTTCTATTGGGGTGATAAAGCACCATGACCAAAAGCAACTTGTGGGCTTATTTCATCTTATAACTTGTGGTACATCATCCAGAGAAGTCAGGGCAAGAACACAGAGACAGGAACTAATACAGAGTCCATGCAGGAGTGTGGTCTCCATGGCTTGCTGAACTTGTTTTCCCATAGAACCCAAGACCACCAGCCCAGGGATGACACCACCAGTCTCAGATTACTCTACCTTGCGTCAAGTTGACATAAGACTATCCATCACATAGAGCATAGCTTGGTTTTGGTAAGGCAAATAGGTTTATGAATTAAAGAGGATTTCAAGCTTGAGAATTCTCACCTGTAATTTTTGGTTTTAAAAATAGAGTTTAGAATTCCTTTCTGCCCTCTGGTATGTTTTTTGTGTTGTGAATGGACAACTTACACATAGCAAACCTAATGTCTTCTTGTATCACTTCTAGTATCCAGAAAAGAAAGGTTAGGCATTAGAGAACTTGCAGAGTAGAGTGGAGAAGGGGGAACAAGGACAGAAGCTACAGTGTTTTTGGGAAAAGTGAAAGATGTCCTTTATAAGACTACCGAGAAAGGAAAAGCATTGGGAAAAGGCTCATGCTCAAATCTGAGCACTTATGGAGAGACACCTTCCACGAAGACAATGTGGAATGATGCAGGCTTAGGATCTTTGCACTATGTATGCAGGTAGAGCTTTTGGCAAGACTTAGTAAGTTCTGAAATAGATGACCAATGGAAAAATCTGTGGACTCTCTAGAGACCTAAAGAAAGCTTAGTGGAATAACGCCAGTTATAAATAATGAGTGAAACCCAATCGAAGCATAATAGGAAGCAATTCCCATGTTGGCAGCACTGACACATAGGTAAGTTGACTTCCCAGCTCCTGGCATGTAATAAATAGGTACACATGAAAAATGAGTAATCTGTAATGGTTTAACAACATTACCTTCAACCAGCAAGGATGGGGAAGTATTTGCTAGACCCCAGAAAAGGAACAGAACAAGAGCAGACTTGCTAGAAAGGTTGGAAAAGACATAAATTAACTTTTATGAAAACACATCTAGACTGAGAAAATTAACTCTAAAATCCCTTTTTAGAAAGTATCTTCTTTCAGTTCAGATCATGTTTTCTATCTAAAACATACCCACTTGAGAATAGAGTGAAGATTTAGGAACAAATGGTAGAGATTTGGCTGTCATTCAGATCTGCGATTGGTGGTTTCATTGCACTTGAGGTTTCTCATGGGATTACACAAGTGTCCCTAGCATCAACTTTCTAAAGAACAGAATATGATTTTTCTCATATGATCCAAGTGACAAGTTTCTCTTCCTTCTCTTTTTTCCTTCCATCCTCTTGTCTTCTTTCTCCATTTTCCTTTTTCTTTTGTGTTTTCCTCCAGGTATTTATAGACAGAGGCAGATAAGGGAAGATTAAGAGACCTGAGGTCTGTTAGAATTTAGTGAAATCCTTGGAAACATTTCACCACCAGAAGACAAAGGAGCAAGGAGGACATCAGATGGCATACTAAACAAATCTAGTTCCAATGTTTCCTGGAAGGATTGATCTCTAGGAATTAAGAAGACCAAAATTACCTGCTTTTATACTTGCACAGCCAGAGACCTTTCCTCTCAGTGTGCTAGCACAGGCTTGTACCAGCCAGGCAGAGGAATAGCCTGTCTGCTGGATTCAATAAAGAGATCGAGCCCTTTCCATTCCCTGAGAGTCTTTGGGGAAACACAGGCTGGTCTCAGAGCTCTTCTTCTATGTTTTTGTTAAATCTCTAAGTTGAGATTGATTCACTTTTAGATTAAGCACACTCTGAAATGAAGTTGAAAATGAGTTAACTTTCGAATAGCAATGGAATTCTCACCAGTCATTATTTGCATTCACTGATGTTACAAATTTGTGGACGGATGTTATCCATTAAGGTGAAAGCAGAAAGGGGCTATAAAGTTGACTCAAAGCTGAGCACTTTACCTTCAGGGAAGCACATATAAAAGTCTGTCTTGAACCGTAGATATAGTGACAGTTAAAGCATTGAACACCTGGTTCTTAACTGGCCAGGCAGAGCCATATAAAATACTGACATACCTTCTACTTGCTATTATTTTGATGGCTGGGCAGGCTACTATTTTTATTGAATGTGCTTAGGAATTTAGCATCAGCAGTCAGTCAGCTCGGAGTGCATTTATTTATTGAATGCCAACCATGTGCTGGAGTAAACTTAGAGTCTGGACTAGTGTTCTTTTTTACACTGGTTGGATCCTTGGAGTGATTAAATGATAACTACATTTAGTAGTTATTGTCAATCTTGCCCAGAGAGTTGAGAAACAGATGAATTTTCCAGTCAAAAATCAAAATACAGCATTCCATTTTAAGTTCGGTGACCTGGCTGGGAGCATGACTCTTCAAAGCCAAGGCTCAATTCCTAGATAGCAAAAGTCACGGAAAAAAAAATTTTTTTTTCCGATATAAGACATATCTCTCACAGTGCCCTGTTTCTTAACTTGCCAGCCATGTTACAAAAGGAAGACCGTGCTGACTTATTTTTGTAATCCCAGTGCTGAAGATCCCTGGGTGTGCTGGCCAACCAGTCTATCCAAATTTGTGAATTTCGGGTCAATGAGAGACCTTGTTTCCAAAGGAAAAAAAAGACAGAAGGTACCTACGGATGATGCCAAGGTTGACCTCAGTTCTTCATGCACCCACAAGCATGTGCACCTGCACAATTTAACCCCCCCACACCACATACACAGTTCACATACATGAACACGTATACACAATTTAGAGTCATTACGCTGTGTGATAATTCTATAACATCATCATTTTCAGTTCAATGGTTATTAAATATTGTTTTCTGACTGTGAGTTATTTTGGCTATGACATCTGCTACCTCAGATATCAGCTTGATTGGGCTGATATGACTGACTAGGCAGTGGCCCCTCCCTCCCCCACTGTTCTGTGTGCACCCCTCCAGAAGATGAATGCTGTTTTGAAGAGGGTGATCTTTCTCTCATAGAGGAGGACCAGTCTTCTGGTCTGCTGTCAAGGGTATACAAGCAGTTGATTTCATTGCATGAACCTCCAAACAAGGTCTCGAAATGCCTGGAACTATAGTTCTATCTTTATTGAAACCTTTAACCCAAAATTTTAGAGCCTCTTTCATGCATCAAACATCAGCCTAGGGACACAGTGGTAAATTAGGTTTCTTTTCTTTTTCAGGGGTTTTCGATTCAAGAGAGAGGCAATAGGAAAGAAATTGCTAGTGTGACCAGTGTCAAAAAGTATGCATGGTGCATCCTGGGGGTACAGAAATTCGAGCATAATGTACTGCTGGCACGATAATAAACCTGCCTAGCCAAATACTTTGGAGGGGTTTTCTCACACACAACAAATTTGCCATTTTCTGGAAACCAATAAACAAGTATCTGAGCAATATCCCAATCAACATGCTTCATTAGGAGTTGATGTTTAAAGGAAATTATATTTATTTATCCTAAGTTTGATCTGCCTCTCCTCTTGGCAGTGCTAATTTAATCATTATAAAACTGCTCCTTCCATACTATGTTGCTCCATAAAATTTGGAGGCACTCTGTGATTTTATACCACTAAAAGGAAAATATATAAAAAAAATTTAACATAGAAGAGTCACTCAAAACTGTGAGTTTAGATCTTGCTAGAACAAGTTCTTACTAGAGCAACAACAGAGTATTTAAGAGCAATGCCTTGCTTTTTAATGGGGCTGTTTAGTTCTTTAAATTTTAATCTGCTCATTGGCAGAAATATACTTTATTGTCTTAAGATAATCCAAATAATCTTATATTCAGGGCTTAAGGGTATTACATTATTATTATTATATGTCAGATTTTGCTAAAACTACAAAAACCCCTAGTAACTATTTCTAAACAATAGATCCAGTAGAGTTGAGCATATTGTTTTTTAAGGTAATCAAGGAGGGCTATAGCTATGTTCATCTGCCAGCATTCGCTACATTTATTTTATTTTTCTACTTCAATACAGATGCTTGAATGATTTTACTTATTCCAAAAGATTTTCTCAAGTTGGGCTGGCTGGCCCACACTTAAAATCCTAGCACTCAGAGGTTTGAGGCAGAGGAATGCTACAGTTGAGTCTAAGGCCAGCCTGAGTGACAGATAGTGAGATTGTTTCTCAACAAAAGACAATTAACCAGTAAACAACTAAGCAAATAAAAGATTTCCTCTAAAGCACCATTTGGAGGCTAGTGCCTGGGATGTTCTTGGAAGGAGAACTTTCTCAGACAGCTTTGAGTTTCAGGCATCGGAAGAACCAGTTCTGCAGTTTTAAAGACTCAGCTAAGGGAGTGTGATGTCCCCAGCTTTGAGTCACACCAGTTTAATAATTGTGTTCTCTTTCTCTCTCTCTCTCTCTCTCTCTCTCTCTCTCTCTCTCTCTCTCTCTCTCTCTCTGCCTGTCTTTCCTCACCTCATGTTTGTGTATTTGAGTGTATGTGAAATGAATTTGTAATTTTAATAGAGATTGCACTGAATAAGTTTCAAATGTGTTTGTATAGCATGGATAATTTTTCAACATTAATTCTACTTGTCCATAAACATAGGATAGCTTACAATTTGAGTTTTTCTCCCCTGTATCAGCATTTTTCTATGGTTTATAGTATAGAGATCTCTTACTTCTTTGGTTAAAATTATACCTTAGTATTTTACTCATTTATATATTTTATTTAAGATTCATCTCACTTATTTTGGTTGTTATTATAAATGAAGTTCTCTTCTTAATTTCTTCTTTGAATAGAGTCTTATTCATGTGTACATGTATGATCTAATTGATAAGTCAAATATGAAAAATCTAAGCACTTAGGACAGAAAGTAGAGGTGAAGGTGAGGAAGAGACAAGCTGTTGCTGGCCAAAATCCTGGAAGTTTCAATGAGATGGGGACAGGGGGAGGGGAAACATTTTGAGGTTCATTGTGTAGCAGAGTGACATAGCTAACAATAGTGTATTATTGTGTTATATACACAAGTAACCAAGAGTAAAGTTCAAACATCTCATTGTGAAAAATTATTTTTTAAAAAGGTGATGGGTATGTTAGGTGACTTGATTTAATCATTTCATGTTGTATATTTAGTTGAAGATAGCACTTCATACCCTATGCATATATATAGCTATAATTTATTAACTGACATAATACAAATAAAAAGAAGACATCTAAGAAATGTGGCTATTAATGTAGCTAACACCATGCAGCTACATATTCATGAAGTGGAGAGGAGAGAGGAGGGAGGAGAGGAGAGGAGAGGAGAGGAGAGGAGAGGAGGGGAGAGCTCTTTTGGTTTGCAGGCACAGGGCATGCTCTGTAGATTCGAGAGGAGGGGAGGGGGACAGAGAGAAGAATTTGAAGGATTTATGATAGCTTTGAAGAGCCAGCCTATTTCTGGGCAAGCATGGCCCTGATGGTTTTCATTAGCCCATATTCCTCTGGCCACACAGACAAGGCCTCTTGTGTAATCCTTCCCTCCAGGTCTGTTCTCTTCCCGTTGGTCTCTGGGATCTCAGACAGCTTTCCTGTGGCAGGAGAGATGGGTACTTACCATTCCAGGAGCTGTGATGAGGGACTTGGTCTTTGGTTCCAAGAACTGGGAAATATAAAAGTGTTCCTTAAAAAAAGTCTTGCTCCTAATTTACAATATTCGGTTACTTTGGCATATTTACTATTCCTTGTAATCATGAAGTGTTGGATAAAAGATTAAAAGGAACAAATATTTCAGCTATTTTTATGTAGATGGATCCTTGAAAGCCCTTTGAAGGGAGTAGATTTAAGGGGAATTTTTAGTTTGTTGACTGCATTCAGGAAGGGTTTTTATTATTAATATAAAGAAAATCAGTTTTTCCCCCTTGATTTTCTAGGTAGTATACTGCAACATAGAAGATTTATTTATTTATTTATTTATTTATTTATTTATTTATTTAAAAAAAACATCTAATACTGTGTCTCAGGCCCTCTTTGGAATCTAAATGGTATTTCAGAATTGTCTTAATTAATCATAGAGAACTATTTTGAAAATATAATGTTACTAATAGAACAAAGGTAATAAATATATCTTCAAGCTTTATTTTAAAAACTCCAATAATTGAATATCAATTTTGTAAAACATTAAAAGACATATAGAGGTAAAATGAGGTTTTGATGGAACCCAGTTGTCTGGCAAGGTACTCTTAGCTCTCCTTGAACATCTAAAAGTCTGTCATATTGTGCTCTGGACAAGCTTTTAGAGTTGAAACAATGTTAGCTAATTGACCTATTTTAAATTCTTCTCACTCTGTCCCCGGTCTGAGAGGTAGAGTGCTCCTCTAAAGACCTGGGCTTTTTATGAGGTGTTAAATCAACATTGCCAAATGGGACTTTGTGGAACTCTCTCCAGCCCCATTGCAGAGTGATGGAGACTACCAGGTTTCTCTGTATCTTTAATAGCCTACGATTAACCCCTCTTATAAGGAAATGAATGGGATCTTTGGGATATGCATAAATCATCATGAATAGAGCTCATTTTTACTTATACAGGACTCGGGCCTGGAATCCTTCCAGGACTCCATTTGTACCCTTTCTTTAGACTTGAAAGTGCTGGCAGGCAGACTGCATGCATGGTGTCCCCAGGACTGGTGCATTCTTGATACATTCTTCATACGAATGTTCCCTTCATTTTCCCCTTGATTCTAGACAATCAAGGGAAAAAAACTGAGCCGTGTATGGCAAGAAATGCCTTGTAACTCACAGTCAAAGGAAGAAGTGCCTAAGAGAAGTTGCCTGGAAGTGTAGACGTGGCCTTGAGGTCCAGTATTCCACCCACAATGTCGAAAATACAAAATTTAAGAACATTTCAATCTGAGACATGGGGCAAATGAAGCCTGACAGTAAGCCTGTGCTTCATAGTCTTGCAGGTGAGACTTTAATGATGGAGTTGTCTGTCTCCTGGTACATCTAGGCCAGGAGCAGTATAGAGACACACAGGGAGAGGCATACCTCCTGCCATTAGAAGTAGAGAAGACGGGAATACAACTGAACACTTTGATGATTCCCAAGTCCTAAATTTTAAAGAATTTAATTTCTAGATATATTAATACATACTAGAATGTTGTCTTTTATCAGCTGACAGGTGAATCTTGACTCTCTTTGGAATTCCTATAATTTAATGAATATTTTATAATACTGATGACAGCCAATTATTACGACTTTGCCTTCTTTCTCTACGAAACAATAGTTGTTGGTATCAGGCTCTGAGTCCAGTGACATCACATGTAGGTGACCCCCACATCATCGCCAAGGCAACCGCTATACATTCCCAGAATCCACCTGGCTATTTCCCACCTTCACCTGGGAGAGGCTACTCACTGCCCATACAAATAGGCAGAGCCCCCTGAACTCTCCCTCTCTCTCCTCTTCTTCCTCCTCTTCTTCTTCTTCCCCCATCTTCTTGCCCTCACCTTTGCCCTATCTCCTAAATAAACCCCACTTGGAACCATTTGGTCTGATGTGGTCTGTTTCAAGCTGCACGTGGATGAACATCAATAATTTCTTCTTATTAACACAGTTGGCTAAATCAAAAAAAAGAGCAGAGGGAGCTGGGCAGTGGTGGCATATGCTTTTAATTCTAGCCCTCAGGAGGCAGAGGCAGGTGAATCTCTGAATCCGAGGCCAGCCTTCTCTACAGAGTGAGCTCCAGGACAGCCAGAGCTTCATAGAGAAACCCTGTCTCGAAAATACAAAAATCAAAAACAAGACCCCCCCCCCCAACCAAAGCCAAAACCGAGACTGAAACTGAAACCAAAACCCAAACCAAGCCATACCACAACAAAACAAAACAACAACAACAAACAAATAAACAAAAAACAGAGCATGTTGGCTCACCTTTAATTCCAGCACTCAGGAGGCAGAGGCAGGTGGATCCCTCTGAGTTCCAGGCCAGAGAGAGCTACAGAGTGAGATGTTGGGGGAGGAGGAAGACATGCCTTCTTTTTGTCATATAGATACTTCTGTGTTCTGGCCCTCACAAGCTGAGCAGTAAACTCTAAAAGTGGGGATGAAATGCTACCCACGGTAGCTCTACAAAAACTACAAAGAAGATAATTTTAAGGTAAAATTGGCAGACTTTTTTCTTTTTCCTTTAAAAAATTTTTGCGATTATAATATAGTTACATCATGTCTCCCTTCCTTTTCTGTCCCCCAAACCCTTCTCTTTTTTTGAAATTCATGGCCTCTTTTATTTCATTAATTGTTATTTGCATATTCATGTATTCCCAAATATAACCAGCTCAGACTATTATAATGTTATTTTTATAGATTTGTTCAGGTCTGATTATTGGTATTGGATAACCAGCTGCTCTTTCCTGAGGAAGACTATGTCTCTCATTCTTAGCATTTCTTAGATGTCTGTAATTATAATTTTCTTTTTCAATCTGAGTAAAAATGTAATAATTTTATGTTCCAAGATAAAGATAGACATTATAAAAAGAAGACATTTAGAAGATGAAATTATACAACCACTTCATATTTCAAATCAACTTTTGTTTATAATTTAGATATTAAATCTCGTTTATAGAACTAGAAAGAGGAAATTGTTTGGCTCGTTACCATCTTATATCTGCTGATTGAGTCCTAGTCTCACTGAACGTTACAGCCCATTTGATTTTGCAAAGATGATACTGTTTATCCCCCTATATCTATCTGACCACACCACAGACATTTCTGTAACTCTATTGTGATAACTTGTGTCTTGGGTTCCCAACAATCCTTTAGCTCCCAGTGTCTTCTAACCTTAAGAAGTACTCTCTTATTACTCAGAATCATTAGTTATACAGTTGACTGCTTTCTGACAGCTATGGCAAGAAAAGGGAGAAGGACAGACAGACAGTTTTGAGAGAGCACAGACAGCTGTACCATGTAGTAAATATTGCTACCTTTATTTTATTACTGGCTTGATTCAGAGTCTGGATTTCCTAAGCCTTTTCTTGGAAGTTTCTGAGTTAACAAACATGTTTGGACACATTTAGTTTGGAGAGCACTGTGCACAGTCACCTGCAAGAGTAAAAGTGCAGTCTGCTGCAATTGTTTTTCTGCTTTCCCATTGAATATCAATAAGCAAAGATATGCTGGGTGGTGGTGGCGCACGCCTTTAGTCCCAGCACTTGGGAGGCAGAGGCAGGCAGATTTCTGAGTTTGAGGCCAGCCTGGTCTACAGAATGAGTTCCAGGACAGCCAGGGCTACACAGAAAAACTCTGTCTCGAAAAACAACAACAACAAAAAAAAAAGTAAAGATATGTGACAGGTGTGTGTGTGTGTGTGTGTGTGTGTGTGTGTGTGTGTGACTTTTGACAGATCATATCCCCCAGAGACAACAACCTCTCATCTCCAGCTTCTAAACAGTTTCTTGCTGCTTCCCAGGGAGCTCAAGAGGAGAGGGTTCAGTTTCTCATTCTTTGAATTTGGGCAATGTAGGCTTAGAATACTGTAGCTCACCAAGTGTAATTTAATGCTGTCTTCTGAACCCAAGTCATTAAAAAGGGAAGCTGCTTCTCTTATTGAAGGGCACTTGTAACTACAGTCCTCCTGAGGCTGAGTAAGAATTTATGGACTCCATGGCTGCAGTACTAGAGGAAGCCAAGCCCACCATGTCATGTGCCCTCAGAAAAGTCAGAAAAAGCATAGCTACTTGTAATATTCTGGAGAGCAGTCCCTAGCTGTTAACTCCAACCTGGTTATAAGGGAAGGCTTCCAGGGCCTAAAGTCTCCAGCTGTGATGTCTTCCCAGCAGAGAACCCAGGTTATCGTCAAGAAGGGACAGTTTTGCTATGCACAGATTCCTCACAGTCCTTAAGCACATGAAATGATGGGAGATAGTTTGTTACGCAGTAGTAATCATCAGGCTATACTGACTTTTAACTCCGTGAACATGGCTGGCACTTCTGTCCTATTCAGCACCAAGTCTTATCTAACTGGCACCTACTAGCACCTAAACAGTGTGATGTAGTATGTTTTAAACAACTAGCTTTCTGTTATCTTCAATGATTTCATTTGTCCCATAAATACATGAAGGTAGAATCACTTAGTTAGAGTATTGTAAATGACTTGGATAGAAACATTGAAACGTACAGTTTTTATTTTGTGCCAAGAATCATCTAGAGTGAACCTGTCAGAGCTGAACCATCAGTGTGGACTTTGAAAAAACTAACATATTCTAATTAGGTACACTGGATTAATTTATAAGCCACGGCCACACCTTTTGAAGATGATATCACTGAACTTTGAAATAGGAGACTCAGTAGGCTCGTGATCTCTACTGACTTCTGCAGGTGGCTCTGTGCTTCTATGCTTTCTTAAAGTCACCTTAAAAGTGTCAGCTTTGTCTCTTCCCAGCAAGGCAGTCTCAGAGAACCTGTATTCTTAGAGAGCAGTGGTTCTCAACCGGTGGGTCTCGACCCCTTTTGAGTTGATGACTTTTTCACAAGGGTCACCTAAGATTATCGGAAGGCATGGATATTTCTATTTTGATTCATAACAGTAGCAAAAATTACAATTATGAAGTGGCAACAAAAATAATTTTATGGTTGGGGTCATCCCAGCATGAGGAACTGTATTAAAGGGCCGCAGTGTTAGGAAGGCTGAGGACCACTGTTATAGGGAACTCAGGAGAACTCCAATCACGAGCATAGGAGTACAAGAAGACAAGGAGGGAGCTGAAGCTGTGCAGAAGCTTGGTGCAGACCCAATTCACACACTTGTGTACCATAGTAGATACTAGCAAGTATAGCAAGTTTCTGTTTCTTTGACTAAATTTGTAAATGATCTTGTACTGTTTTGATATTTTGATATTGAAGCATTATGAATTTGGAGGCATAACTGCTGTAGCTTCTATTATGAACAAAGCAATGAGTTCAATAATTCCTGAATCTTATACATCCTGTTCATCCATTATTTGACAAGCCGGTGAGCAAACTAGGTCAAAGTTAAGAAGAGAGAGTTAAGTCTCTCACCCCTTGCATCCACGTATTGTAGGCTTAGAGGGATTTGACCAATATGGTGTCATGTCATTTCTGAAGTCAAGAAAAGAGAAGTCACTTTTCTCTTGTTCGGTGTAACACAAGTGATGAGCGTCTCCCTGGCTTGCCATAGAAGAATACAATGTCTCTGAGGCTGCCAAATTGAGGGGAAGCCAAGTGCAGACACATAATCTAATCTCAGGAAAGCACAGGTCACTTGCAAACAGAGCTCAGGTCTGAATATTTAAATCAATTGCTTATGAGGATTAGCTGGCTTTAGGCTCTCCTGCTCCAAAGTACAGCAACTTGGCATTTGGGGAACAGGAAAGCATGCTTCCCTTAAGTGGACCAGGAAAGAGTCCAGTACCCTTCCTGTAGCATTCATCCTGAACCTCCTTCCAGAGGGATAGTTTCTCCTCATGGAGACCAAGGATACCCTTATCTTTGAAGATGAATCAGACAGGTTATGTCAGTCACTCCTGGCTTCTTACCACTAGATCCTTCCCAGTCACACTCAGTGTGAAATTGTCTACATATGTGTGTATACATTTAGGTATGTATGTATTTATGGATAAGTGTGTACCCGTGTGCTAGTATGTATATGTGTGTGTACAGGTGTGTATTTGTGTGTTGTACTTGTGTGCATGTATATGTATGCATATGTATATGTATGTTCATGTTTGTGTGTTTGTTCCTACATGCAGTGTGTGTATGTATGTATGTACAATTTCAACTGTAATTGACCCAACAGTGAAAGACAAATTTTTTATGAGCATTAACTACTGTCATTTGGAAATAGATTACTTTTGTTAAATGTAGGGTAGTTAATTTTTTTTTTATTTCTTTACTGACAAGTCCCCATTAAAAGATCCCAAAAATAATCATTGGGATTCTAGTGGGTGATCCTATATATTTCCTGAATATTTATGAGCTTCATCTGGGTTAATACGTTTTATAGAGAGTTTTGAGGGAGTAAATGGGTTAACATATGAAAGATGATCACAGTGGGTGGTGCACAGATGTTCAATAAACAGTAATGCAATCCAAATTTATCTTTCTTGATATCCGTCACAAGTGGT
Organism: Rhabdomys pumilio; assembly: GCA_030674055.1. NCBI lineage: Eukaryota > Metazoa > Chordata > Mammalia > Rodentia > Muridae > Rhabdomys > Rhabdomys pumilio. The sequence continues at coordinate 133,559,529 of JANHMN010000004.1, read as the reverse complement.
CAGAATTGAGATTTTAGTTTCTCTGGACAGTACTATAAATATATAACTTTTTTTTACTACCTATCAGAGAGCTCAATTTTCTAATTTATAATTTTCTCATGCTGCTAGGTAGGAATCCATCCCCCCCTTTTTTTTCTGGTAATGAAGGACCACAGCTGTGAAAACTGCCTCGTGCACTGAATTCTGGGAGGACCATGACGTTCATCTGTTTTATCCTTTTTGTGAGTGTCAATTTCAGAGTGTCGTTTCCAAAATTTATTCTCACATCTGATGTTATTATTATAGCTTAGAATTTTAAATTTTCTATGCATTGATAATACTCAGAAAATGAGAATATAATTATTATAATATTTGTTAAAAGTCAACTTAAAATTTGTTTGGTTTTGTTTATAGTTGTGGTCATGGTGTCTCTTCACAGCAGTAAAACCCTAACTAAAACAATGATTTTTTTTTTTAATGACAAGGCTTCAGGCAATGGTGATACTTTCATTTTCATTTGTGTACTTTCCATTGTATCTTGAACCGCAGTCTGAGCAATACCATTGGGAATAACCAAAAAAAGTAAATTCATGGGGACATTTGAAACAAACATTGAATAGTTTGTTTCTTCCCATGGATAACTGACATTAAAGCATCCATCAGTCCTAAAATGTTGATAAAAAATTAAATATATTTGTATGTACTAAACTTTATATATTTTTTAAATAGATACTAAAAACAGGTATGTGTTTAGGACAGGGTTATTTTTACCCCTTTCTAGATATAAACGGTTAAGCTTTGTTTTTAGTTCCACCCACCAACAAAATGTTATTAGACAGAAACGATTTACAAATAAGCTTTGCTAATGAAGTCATGAGCAGAACAGAATGTACCACGGGCTTATGGCTGAGAGCCCTTGCCTTGCAGTAAAAGCAGCCCATCTCTTTAATGCTTCATATGAGGTCCTCATCTTTTGGTTGTAGAACTAGATCACAAAACTAAAGAAAATCTCCTGTGTCTTACTCCAGTCATCCTCGTTGGAAACTATACTAGATTATGTTCTCATTGAAAAAGCAAATGATGGGCCAGTCAGGTGGCTCAATGGTCACGTCCCTTTGCTATTCAAGGGTTCACTGCCAGCTCATAATTGTGGAACAACTCTGGGGATCCAATGCCCTGTCTTGGCCTCAATCCAGCACTACCATGAAAACACACACACACACACACACACACACACACACACACACACACACACA
>JANHMN010000004.1:133525927-133558284 GCA_030674055.1 Rhabdomys pumilio | reverse complement strand
ACACACACACACACACACACACACACACACACACACACACACACACATGAAAAATAAAAATAAATATTTGAGGAAAAGAAAAGTGAATGAGCTATGTTCTGACCTTATGGAACATCTTCTCAATTAATGATGCCTCTGCTCAGATGATTCTGACTGCATTTGACTGTATTAAGTTGCCATTAAAACCCAGCCAGGACAATCCACTTGGATCCTAATTTTAAGAACTCACTTAGGACTAACTATGTTCTGAAATTCTGAAAGTGCCAAGGCATCCCACAAAAGGTGATTTAGACACTGTGATGCATTTATTTTATCTATGGTATAGTTAAGGACTTGGCTTAAGGGTAGTATTTATTTAAAGGTATAATTTAAAGATATATTTATATAGATAATTTAAAGATAATGCTTTAAAATGTACAAATTACCTTTGTAATTTAACATAGGTGATTAGACATGGTAGCATATGCTCATTAAAGTAGAGAAAGAAAATAAAGAGAAGATTCCTGGTTAGTTTTGAGCCAGTAGTCACCAACAGACCTTGCTAAAGAGGGACATGTAATTTTGGCAATATTACCCTACAGTTTTCTGTCTGTTCCTGAGCTTGGAGACTGATTTTTACTCTTTCCTGCTTCCCAAGGTTACCTATGATGCTAAGCTGCCTAGGGATAGGGAAAGTGAACACAGTGAAGAACAGAAATAAAAAATAAAAACCAGAAGCACCCAGGCAGGGATTTTCATCCAATATTCTACTCTGCACTTCTGAAGGAAGGTAAGTTGGGAGACCATGAGGTACCGTATCAGGGTATTGAAAGGGAATCTTGATCATTTCTGATAGAAAAATCCTTCTCAATCTTTAAATCTCCCAGTTGTTTTCTTACTTGGTGTCAGGTGTAGTAAAGCAGATTCCTCAAGTCTCACCGTAAGATGACATTAGTGACATATAAAGAAGGGGTGAACCCCAAGTGTTCTTGCACAAGCCCTGTGGGATGCCTATATGACGAGAGCAAAGTATGCGTGTGGGAGGAGGAGTCAGCTGTGGGTTTTACTTTTATTTTATCACCTTAGAAGTACGGTGTCAAGCATCTAGTTGGATTTTCATCAGGTTGTTTATTAGTCACTAGAAGAAAGAGAAGAGAGAAAATGAGTGGAAGAAGGGGTGGCTGTAGGAAGCACCCAGTGGGTCTTCAGGAAGCACCTAGTGGGTCTTTTTAATCCTGATCTTGTGTGACATAATAGAGTTGAGTCTCCTTGACTCCATTTGAAGCATATGAAATTGCTGTTTTTACTGGTCAGAATGGTAAAATACAGGCAATTTCATATGCTCCAACGTGTAGGACAATGAGGAACACTCGCGTTCCCATTGTAAACAAGCATTTACTACTGTTGTCTAGTATAAGAGAGTGTAAGAAACCTAAGGCCCAGCTCGAATCCCTTGGCCTGGGCCTAAATTATTTTATTTCCCTCCTTGTTGGTTGAGTTCTACAACTCTTTTAAGACCAAAGTCTTTTCTCTGTGAGTTCTCATGTTTTCTTCTGTTTTTTTTCCCCTTTTTCTCAAAAGTTCCTTATTTTTATTCAAAAATGACTAACTTGCACCCATGGTTTTTGTTTTCACTTTCTATCCAACATGAAAAAAATATTTCATGCTCTAAAATTTTCATAACTACACTTCAAGGGCTATAAACTACTCCTTTAAGTGGATAGTTTATTAGCCATTCTGGAATTTGGGCACAATTGGGTAGTTGAGTCACTGTCTGTGCTTAAAGCCCTTTCTGTTATTTCAAGTTCTTTCTCTAGGAAAGGTTCCCCAAAGTGAGATTACTTGGTCAAATGGTATGAACACAGAAAAATCTCTAGATACATGCTAAGTACAAATAGCTTTATTTTTAATACTCCTTGGTATATAAAGTTTGACTCCTCATCAGTCACAGGATATGCTACAAAACAAAACAAAACAAAACAAAACAAAACAAAACAAAACCAACCAACCAAAAGTAGTGCCTCTGAATAAGCTGATAGCAAAAAAGACTAAACTGTCCAGGCACACAGAATTTGTCTCAGTCCTGTTTATAATTATTTTTCCTTGAAGAAATGAAGAAAAAGGAGGCTAAGTGTTAGCCTGTGTTTAGGGAATTTTCTAGAGAATTAGTTTTAATTCTTACCTTTTAGGGAAGAATATCAAGCAAGTTATGTATTTGTTTAGATCAGTGGTTCTCTGTCTTCCCAATACTTCAGCTCTTTAACACAGTTCCTCATGTTGTAGTGACCCCCAATAATAAAATTATTATTGTTGCTACTTCATAACTGTAATTTTTCTATTGTTAAGAATTAACATATATGATATGCAAGATATCTGAGATTTGACTCCTGTGAAAAGATTCTTTAACCCCTCTCCAAAGGGTTTGTACCTCACAGTTTGAGAATTGCTGGTTTAGACAGTGTTTAGGCTTAAAATGTATGACTTCTCAGAGGTGACTCAGTGCTGGTAAGTGATCCTTTCCACAGAAATACCCAGAGATCCCTCTGTGCTTACTATAAGGCATATGAATAATATAAGGCTACCTGAATGTAACGAAGCAAACGAGGACCAAGGTTGATGTTATTCTACCGGTTCTGTGCATAAGAAAACAAGATGATGACAGATGAATGTGTGGTTCTGATGCCATCATCTTGGGAGCAGTGAGCAGCGGGAGCAGAGCATAGAGAAAGAATGGATCACAGAAGTGGGGTAGAGTTGCCTGGTGTGTTGGGCATTTTGCTCAAATGACGCTTTGACTCAGCAGATCTGCGATCAAGCTATGATTTAAATGGGGTCACTGGCACCACACAGACACTAGCCAGTACCATGGAGGGACATACGTGTAGATACAAAAGAGTTTCCTTGGAGCTTGGGTAAAGTATATGGGAGGGTACTTGTCATGGCTGCTAGGAGGTACTTCACAAAGCAGTCAAACACAGATCCTGCGGCTCTGGTTATAACCTGGGTGCCATCTCTTGCTGACTTCATGTTCAAGACCCTTCTAGTGTAATCATTTTCCCTTGCTTCTCTGTCCGGGCATCTCGAAAGGAAGCATCTCATGATGAGATGTCAAAAGTCCCTCTGATTTCTCATTTTCCTTTAATATTTACTGATGTATAAAAATTAAGGCATAAAGTTTATACATAACATTATTTTGACATTTGCTGTCAAAATGTTACCTTTTGAAGACTCTTGAAGACTAAGAATATATAATTACTTCAAAAATGACTTGAGGTTAAACAAGACTTGAATTATCAGATGTCATGAATATTAGCATGTGTAAGAAGAAAAACTGCAAAATTCCAGTTGAAAAGATTCATCAGAATTCATGGATTCATTGAAAAACTCATTGGGAGTGAGTAGAAAAGATTTTTGGAGCGGTGGTGGAGTGTGCTTATGCCTGCAGGGGTTATTTATTTGAATTTTGTTATGCATGTGCCGTATGCATAGGTCTTTTAATCTGTCCTATGCGTGCTGAGGCTGACATGAAGCATATTAAATCTACTTAAAAGAGCTCCTTCTCTCTAAAGTCTGGGACTTTTTTTTTAGTCTTTGTCTGGGAGAAGAAGTGACCTCTGTGATTAGAACAAGTCTGAGAAGCTGTAGTAGGTGTTGGGTGAGACTAGTGACAACTGGAGAATGCACTGGAGTACCATGAAAAATATATTACCCAAAAGAGGAAGGGTATGAGTCACTCCTTCTAGAAACCAACTAAATTGTTGAAAGAACTCTCTTGTGTTCTTCAAGGTGGGTGTAGCTCAATATAGTATAATTGTTTATTCTTTAAAAGGATAAATTGGAAGAAAACAATTTAATAAGACATTCTAGAATGTATTAGCATGCACTCCCACTACTGCAAGGGTCTGACATTATTGCCTTTTATGTCTTCCTATGAATAAAAACTTCATGACATGACTTATCCTTGATGTTAATAGTTAAAATAAGTTGGCATGGATTTCAGTAACTTTTCTCCACCCACAAGTTGTATTATTCTTGCAAATTAGTGTATCCTGTACATTTTATCAACTGATGAGAGAAAGCTCTGCATGTAGAGGACCAATTTAAAAATTCTGTAGGCTGAAAACTTGTAGATTGAATATGTCTATAGGGTATGGAATATCAATCAAGTCAAATCAAACTTTTTAGTTTGGGTAAGAATGACAAGAATAAAAATGGGTTATACACTAGAAGGGAGAAGAAGGAACAAATGGAATTTTTAGGAAGCAAAGTATTCTTCTATTTCTAAACGCTGCATTAAAGTAATTTATGAAGAAACTATGAGTTATACATTTTTATCTCTCCATGTGAACTCATATTATATATGCTCTGAGATTTGAGCATATCTGAAAAGCTTCTGATGCACATGTGTAGGAGGTATTTGAAAGAAGTGCAGGAAGCCTCCTGAGAAGGGGTGACTCATTCTGAGGCATGGGAAGGGAGGAGAACGAAGGCCTGACTGGAGGAGGCAGAGCTGGTCTCTGTGTGTACATTGTTTTTGTTTTCTGTAAGCCTATTTTAGCCACTCTCCTATTGCTCTGACAAAGTACTTGAGAAAAACAGCTTAAAGGAGGTAATATTTATTGTGGTTCATGGTTTCTGTTCCTGGTTGGCTGGCTTGGTTGCTATGGGCCTGTAGTAAAGTAAAATGTCTTGTCAGGGAAAGCGTGGGAGCATCAGATGGCTCACATGGGACAAGGTTAGCTCATCATGGGCTCACCTCTGGACCTGCTTCTTCTAGGCTTCTCCAGCTTTAGCTTCTCCAGTTTACTAATCAACAATTCAGCTATGTTGTTTTATGTTTCTGGTTCTGGTGATCCAAGGGTCCCACGCTTGCTATATAAGCACTATATTTCTGAGCTACGCCAACCAAAGCCCATCAAGTCATGAACCCATATTAAAAAGATCAGAATCATCATGAACCAGTCTTTTCCTGAAAGGCCTGCTTTTGAGCATTGTTAGATTGAGGGCCAAATTGTTTTTGCACCAAACTTTGGGAGAGGTTTCAGTCCAAATCCAGTAGTACATGTGCTGGTCAGTTTTATTGTCAACTGGACACAAAATAGAGTCACCTGGGAAGAATCTTGATGAGAGATTGTAGCAGGGCAGTCTGTGGGAACGTCTGTGGGGGATTGCCTTAACTGTGTTAGTAGAGGTGGAAAATAACCTTTGTGAGTGGCAGCGTTTCCCGAGTTGGGTCCTGGCCAAATGTAAGTGTACTGAAGCAACTGAGCACAACCAGGCATGTGTTCATTCATTCTCTCTGTGCTCTTGAATGTGGATGTGACTGACCACATCAAGCTCTTCCCTTGACTTCCCGTGATAATGGGCTGGCTCTTTGAACTGTAAGATAAACCTTTTCTCCCTTAAGTTGCTTTTTTGTCAGACTATTTTATCACAGCAACAGGAATAAAACTAGGGCAGTGAGCTCCTTCTTTTTCTTAGAGACTGAGCTATAGACTCTAGTGGAACCATCCCAAACAAATGAGAGTGCTGTGTTAGTGTCCTCTAAGCTGACTGAGACAGATGCAGATACTCACAGCCAGACATTGGATGGAGGTTGGAGACCTCTATGAAGAGTTAGGGAGAGAATTGAAGGAACTAAAGGGGATGGCAACCCCATAAGAAAACTAAGCGTTTTACCTGGACCTCTGGGAGCCCCCAGAGACTGAGCCACCAACCAAAGAGCATACACATGTGCTCGTCCGAGGTCCCAACCACATATTCTACCCTTGATTGATTTTCAAATAAAGACAATAAAGAAGTCAAAATTATTCCTGATATAAAACTATCACAGACACAAATAAAAACACACCAATGTTCTCCCCTAAATAGGTAGTGAAGTCTCTGCTTGCTTTTTGGAGGTCATATAATGTAAGTATGATCATGTAAATTTAACAAAACTTAAGTTTTCTTTCTGATAGTAATTCAATTTATATTATATAGTATATGTCAAAGGAATAGGAAAAGAATGAATATACACTTATTTTATGTGTATATGCAAGCATATTTTTTACAAAACAGGAAGGAAATACTCTTGGTTCTTATCTTTGTTTGTATAATTTATATACCTGGCCTCATGTCCATAACTGGTATTTGCAAATATTTTCTTCTACCTACTCTGTACCTACTCTATATTCAGCAAACACTTCAGCATGTCTTCCTTAGTTCCAGAAAGGTATGGGTTGTTTCTGCTGCCATGAACAGCCTGACTAATGGTTCCAAGTCTTTTAGAACTGGTTGGCAGGGAGAAATTGAGAGTTTGGAAATGCAGGTTAAGAGAGTCCCTAGAGTGGCAGGTCATAGTACTGATAGAAATGTGGGCAGTAACATCTGGGCTCATATGGATGTAGAGATGAACGAAGACTTCATCAGAATGGGTGGAGGCCAGTCAGGCTCCATTCTGGCAAAGTGTAAGGCTGCCTGATTTAAAAGGGGCTGAATTCAGAAGTGATTACCTCATTTGTTAGGGAGAGGAAAGTTTCAGCAATGTTTTTCAGGCAAGATTATTGCTGATCAAATTTATCCAGATTTACAGTAAGAAAGAATTGGAGAATGATGCAGCTTGGTAAGGAAAGGAGCACGAACCTGGTTAAAATGGCACTTAAAGTCTCAAGCAGGGCAGACAGAGCCTCTCTAAAGAGAGTACCACAATTCAGGATGAGCCTTTGATCTTGTATAAGGGCAATACAATTTGTCTTGAGGACAAGAACCCACACACTGGATTGTTATTTTTCTCATCAATGTGATCAAACACTTAATAAAAACTTCAGGGAAGAAGGTTTTATTTTGGCTCTTGCTTTGAGGGCACTTCATGGTTGGAAAGGTACATTTGTGGGAGTGGCTTGCAGCTGGACTATGTGCTGATGTTCTCATATCTGGGAAGGTAAGAAAGCAAAGAGATTAGGGTTAGAACCAGGGTCAGATTATAGCACTGTAACTCTCTACCACGGAAGCACCAGTTTGTAAGGTTCCATAAAAACCTCACACACTGTCCAGCAAGAGACCAAGCATTCTTTTTTTTTTTCAAATTTAAAACACTTTATTTATCAGTATTTGATAAACATATATACTTATACATGTATACATATATACATACATATATAAATGATAATTAAATAATAAAATGTATTTAAAAAGTATGGGGGGTTGGGAAGAGTGGGAGGAAGGAGAGAAAGGGGAAAGTTAGGAAAATACAGTGTTCATATATGAAATTCTCAAAAAGGAATCCAGTTTTTTAAAAATGTTCAACAGATTAACTAGCATTTTACAATATGAAAATAAATATGACCTATAATTATGTTGAAGGACATTTTAACTCACTACAAACTTTGAAGTTTAAAATAAAATCAATAAAAATTATTTTATCCAGCATACTAACACAAACCACAATAACGTTTTATAATTCAAAGTATTTCTGAGAACAAGAAAATAGATTGTCAGGAACTAAGTCAGCAGAACCAGAGGTACACTGTGTGTTAATTTTTGTTTGTTTGTTTGTTTTATCAAATCATAATTTTTACTTTTTAACACAGGGGTTATAAACACAAAAATGCAGAATGTGGGGAAGGGGATGACACAGGAACATAGATGTTCAGGGGGAGTACAGATATCTTTCAGAACAGGATATCATCTGGGTGAAGGTTCAGGGGCCAGGTCACTGTGACTCTTCCTATGATTCCCTTGTCATAATCTAATTTGGTACTATATGCCAAAGGCTGCCTATTTACAAGGTTTATGACTACTCAGGCTGGTAGATTTCAACAAAAGCTGCCTGTTTACAATAGTTTATAGCCTTCTGTTTCAGTGTTTTTCCATAGAGACCCAAGTCTTTGTGTTAGCAAGCATATATGTCAGGCCTATTGCTGATTTTAGGCTTATGGCTGATTTTAGGCCTTCAGTGTATAAGCAGGGCTGCCTCTGACATCTCCTCCCTTCTCCAAGTATAGAAGGGCTGTGGCGATTCTAATCTTGCCAAGGCGGGGATAGAGGCCTGACCTCCAGTAATTAAAGGGGACATTGTAATGGCTCCAGTCCTCCAGTCGTTGTCCAGTGAGGCATAAGGGCCATACCCATCCCGATGTCTTTTTCCTGGAGAAGGGATACTTTTGACATCTACCCTTATGCAGTCAGGCTTGTCCCTTAAGGAACTCAGAAACATATTTTTAACTTTTATTTATATTCCCTTGCAGTGCTTAGCCTCAAAGCCTCAGCAAGAATTCAGATCACCAGACAGAGGGGGTTCTGGGTGACCCCTCTCCAAGCATTCTTATACATGGGCTTATGGGGAATTTTACATCCAAGCCCTATCAGAGATTTTGATGAAAATATGTAAGATGGTATGGATCATACCGAACTGGTAAAAAAGAGTAACAGAGATCTGGGCCCCTGTATACAGTGGAGCAAGGTGCATGGTGTGGATAGCTTCAGGGAACATCGGATCCCATGCTAACTCTAACCACAGCCTCTCAGGAAAGGTGACCTCATGGCTTCAGCAAAGGCCACTTTGTGCTTTGTGGTATAGTAGTGACATATGGACATATGCAACCACTATTGCTTTGGAAAGATGTAGCTTTGGCATAATGCGTGCATCTTGGTGTTCTACTGCTGTGAACAGTCACCATGACCAAGGTAGCTCTTATAAAGGAGAACAATTACTTGAGGGTTACAACCTCAGAGGTTGAAGTCATTTTTTTTTTTTTTGAGACAGGGTCTCTCTGTGTAGTCCTGGCTGTCCTGGGACTCACTTGGTAGACCAGGCTGGCCTCGAACTCAGAAATCTGCCTGCCTCTGCCTCCCAAGTGCTGGGATTAAAGGCGTGCGCCACCACCGCCCAGCGGTTGAAGTCATTATGATCACAGCAAAGAATAGGGCAGCACACAGGCAAGCATGGTGTTGGAGGAGTAGCTGAGAGATTCGCCTCCATGTCCTCAGGCAGCAGGCAGAGTGAGAAGAGGAGACTGCTCCTGACATGAGCTTTTGAAACCTCAGAGACGACCCAGAAACACGTTTACTCCAACAAGGACACCTAATCCTTCCAAACAGTTCACCAAGCAGAACTAAGCACACAGTATGACGCACTGGGGGCCAATCTCATTCAAACCACCTCAGTCTGCTTTGATGGCTGGCTGACTTAAGAGGCTGGCATGGATTTGGTGGCTGCTACCATCAAACATGTCAGGAGGCTTCACTCATACCAACAGCAGGAGAAGAAAAAAGGAGCCATGCAATTTGGAGATGGCGGGCATTAGGAGCACACTGCAGACATCCTGCAGTGAATGGGGAAATATCTGAGGCACAGAAGTTAAAGATGGAGCAGTGATTTGTGACTTACACTTCCACATACAAACTCATATTTGTCTCTCTCTCGTCTATTGATGATCATGGCGACCCAAACAACTAAAAGGTTCAAGGCTTACTTAGACTCCTGGTCTCAGAAAGTTCCGTCTATCATGGTGGAGTAAGTATGGTGGAAAAACTTATATCATGCTGCACAGGAAGCAAAAAGCAAGGCAGTAATGGGGTCCATCAAAGGCACATCCCCAGTGGTTTACTTCCTTCACAAATCCTCATTCGCTAAAGTCTCCACAGGAGCCTGCGCGGTATAGGTTGTGTTTCAACCCTAATGTCCAAATGATTTCTGGAAATGTGGATGCTCTGTATTATAAGCACTTTATGCTTATGAAAATAACCCCTGAGAGTTGTATTTGGTAATAAGGAAGACATTTAGCGATACAAAGCATTCCCTTAAATGGAAGCGCAAGTATTTTTGGTAAATTATTCCTGAAGGCCAACCTGAGCCTGAGTCTAAAAAAGAAGAGGTTCATGGTTGGGCTATGGTTCTCAACTCTTCTCCCTCCTTCAGCTGAAGTATTCCAGACACCTGGGCCTTCTGCACATGTACGTGTGCTCTGTTTGTTCTTCTCATTTATGCTAAGATTATTTTTCAAGTCAGATTCTACCCACATTTAAAGCTGATGTACAATGTTCTTTCCTCCTAATTGTTTACCCTGTAACAACCCAAGAGGTGTCACTAGGCCTGTCTGGTAGATGTCAAAAATGAGGCTAACAGGAATCACCACCACCACCCCACCACCACCACCACCACCACCACCACTATCACCATCATCACCATCACCACCACCATCACCATCACCACCACCACCACCACCATCATCACCATCACCACCACCACCACCACCAACATCACCATCACCACCACCATCACCACTACCATCACCATCACCACCACCACCACCACCAACATCACCATCATCACCACCATTACCATCATCACCATCATCACCACCACCACCACCATCACCATCATCACCACCACCACCACCATCACCATCATCACCACCATCACCATCATCACCATCATCACCACCATCACCACTACCACCACCACCACCATTACCATCATCACCACAACAGACTGAGCACTGACGGGAGATAGAAGCAGGACAAAGCTTTGGAATAACCATTGTCTCCACAGGTCAGAGTAAAGACCTTCGGCATTTGAGATTTTAGTGAAGTGGCCTGACCAAGTGGCAGAGAACCCCGGAGTGCTTGTTCAGAGCTTGTGAATAGAAGCCTGTGAGGAACAGCCTTGAAACTGAACTGTAAATCTGGCTTCCTGGTTTGGCACACCGTCAAATTATGGTTGATTTTCTTGACTTCTCCTCATCCCTAAATGTCTATAAAAGCTGTGAAAACAAGTTTTCTGTGAAAGACCATGGCCTCTAACACAAAGCCTATTTGGTTGTAGAACAAGATTAAATGGAATTTCCAACAAATACCAAGAGATGTGGTTTTTGTGTCCTGCTCTTTCTCTCAGGGTCATTACATTGTTCCTTGATGTTGTTCTTGTCTGTATACAGACGAGTGGAGAAACCATAAAGCAATCCTGCAGAGGGCCATTCGTGCTTGTTTTTGGAAAAACTAGAGATCCCAGCCTGTAACCAAGCCCTGGCCTGACTTGTGATGGGGATAGCACATGTGTGATGTTTACTGCATGATAAAATTACAGAGTAGGAAGATGAAGGGCGTGGCTTTCTCCTTGCACTGCCTGCAGTATCTCTATGCAGGGCCTGGCAGCCCAGAAAGTGCACTGGGGCATCTGTGCTTTGCATTACATACCCACAGCTAGCTAACCAGAGTCCCCTGCCGCCACCCCCCACACACAAAGTGTGTCCCTGAAACTACACCTCCACCTCCATTCCATTTGCCCTCCAGAGTAACCAAATTCAATAAGTGAAGTCATCTTGCCTCCCTGCATTGTCAAGGACAATGTGAGCTGTTCTAATAAACGGTTCTAGGGTTATCACTTTAGGGAGATACATTTCACTTTGTGTCTTATAAACTGAATTAAATACACTTACCTCTTATTTTAGAATGGGTTTGTTTATTTGAATTCTCTATGGGCCTGGAAGCTTTTGGAGCAGGAATCTTCTCTATGTCCTGTAACTGCCCATGGTCAGTATACAAATGGCTGCTTCCTCAGGGTCTTTTTGTTTGTTGTTCTGTTTGCTTGTTTTTAATGACAGTCATTCCTATGAAAAAAATCTACTCATTCGATTATGGAAACGTGTTTAAATTGCCAAACAAGCTTGTCTAGAGATACTTAAAAGTCACCAGCTTGGATTTCAATAAAACTTGAGATAACTTCTAAAGTGGCAACCATCAGTATCAAATACTGGCCTTTAACCTGCCTGAGGTACCAGTCAAAAACATGTTCTTGTCTCCATGTCTTCCACTCTGAAAAGATGCCTTAGACCCTCAAATGTGCTGTGATGAGAGAGATAGAAAGAGACAAGTCAGTTTCCATCAGTGACCTGATGGAAAATCAGGTCAAGATTTATTTGATTAATCTATGGCTGTTACCTGAACCTGTTACCATTTATCTTTCTTTACTATACTTAGCTTAAGAAATAAAACTGTATGAATTTCCATGGGAAGGAAAAATAGAAGAGATATCACAGGTGGAATGGGGGTGGGTGGGAACAGGATCACATGGATCATATCTGGGAAGGATGGAGGGAGAAATACAAGGAGAGACAACTGGAGTTGGAGGGCATTTGGTGGGTGAGTGGAAACTCCCAGGAAACTACTAGGGTGTCCTAGCTAAGACTCCTAGTAATGGGGGATACAGAGGTGACCATCACCTGTAACCAGGTAAGACATACAGTGGAGGAGCTGGGATGCTCACCCAGCCACAAAACCTTTGACCTACAATTTTTCCGGCCTATGAGATGTTCTGCGGTAAAGGTGGCACAGAAATTGTGTTAGTGGTCAACCAATGATTGCTCCAGCTTGAGACCCATGCCATGGGAGGGAGCCCACTCCTGACACTTCCCAGAGGGCCAGGAACCAGAGACAAGAGCCCAGAGACCAAGGATTAATCAAATATGACTTGAGAGAGAAAGAGAAAGAGAAAGAGAAAGAGAAAGAGAAAGAGAAAGAGAAAGAGAAAGAGAAAGAGAAAGAGAGAGAAGAAAAGAGTCAATGAAATGATTCCTAATGGTCTTTCTGATATACTCTTAGATTGGTGTCTAGCTGAATTGTCATCAGAGAGGCTTTACCCAGCAACTGATGGAAACAGATGCAGAGACCCACAGCCAAACACTAGGTGGGACTTGGGGAATCCTGTGGAGGGGTGGGAATTGAAGGAGTCAGAGGGGTCAAGGACAAGAAAACCCACAGAATCAACTAGCCTGGGCTCATAGGACTCACAGAGACTGAACTACCAGTTAGGGAGCCTGTGTAGGTCTGACGTAGATCTTCTACATGTACGCCATGGGACTTCTAGCAGTGAGAGCAGAGCTGTCTCTGACTCTTTTGTCTGCTTGTGGGACCCTTCCCTCCCACTGGGTTGCCTTGTCCAGCCTTAAATAAGAGGAGAGGTGCCTAGTCTTGTTGCAGCCTGCTACGTCCTGTTTGGTTGACATTCCTGGGAGGCCTGGCCTTCCTGAAAGGAATGGAGGAGGAGGGAGGGAGGAAAAGTGAAGTTGGGATATAATATATGAGACAATAAATAAATAAATAAATAAATAAGAAAAGTGCTTGAAAACTGTATTCTTTCCCTCTATCCTTCCTGTCCCCTTGCTTTGTTTCCAAGATCATGTCTTCCAATTCATTGTAATGTCATATTGTTGGGTTGAGCGTCCCATAGTACTTGAAACGTTCTTTCTTTTTTAAACGTTTAAAAATAATCTTTTTATTTTTGAAATTATAATCTGATTATCTATTTCCTCCATTAAAACCTCCCATGTAACCTCACTTTGCTCTCTTTTAAATCCATGGCCCCCTTTTTCTCTCTCTCTCGGGATTCCTTGAGTTACCTGCAGTTCTGTGTCTAGGGCTAAGGCCTCAGGAGCTACCCCAGGTTAGCATGCTTAGCAACGTTGTCTTTGTTTAGGTCATATGTAGGTGGCCACATTGGTGAAAGATTTTATGTGTGTAGCTTCTCTGATCTTTCTAGCAACTTTCAGTTCCACTGGCTCTTACAGTCTTTCCCCCCTGCCTTTGATGATCCCTGAGCCCTATCTGCAGGAGTTGTGTTGCAGATGCATCAGTTTCGACTGGGCTTCACAACTCTGCATTTTATCAGTTGCAGTTTTCTGGAATGGTCTCTGGCTGTAGGAAAGAGACATCCAGTGATGCAGGGAAAGATCTACACTTATCTCAGAGGATTTGGAGCTAGAAACCACAGATGAGAGAGATGATGAGGTTTCCATCTTTCTGGATTTGGATTGTCTCTCTCAGTATGATTTTTTTCTAGTTCCATCCACTTACCTGAAAATCCCATAATCTCATTTCTCTATACAGTTGAATAGTATTTTATACCATAGTATATATGTAGCAGAAGTGTGGTTTTTTATCTATCCTTTTCCTATTTTAAGATCATAGTCAGGCAAGAAGATAGCTCAATTAGCTAAAGTGTTGGCTGAAGGAGCCAAATTTAGATCCCTGCTACCATTCTAAAAGCTGAATAAAGCAACATGTATCTATGACTCTAGTACTGGGAGGCAGAAATAGACAGACACCCCAAGCTCACTGATTAGCCCGCCTAGTGGTATCAATAAGCCCCAGGTCCAATGATAAATTCTATCTCAAAAAAGGCAAGACAAAGAGAGACAGAGTAAAACACATGACTTTGACATTTAACCTCCACATACACAAGAACACATGTGTGTGTACCTACACACAAATATACACAAACACTCACACACACATTTTCACATAAAAATGTATATATATATATATATTATAATTTTTAAATTAAAAATATGTTTGTTAATAATAGTTCTTTTTCTTAGTAGAAATAATAAGACAGACCTAGTTCTGTATAAAACTAATTTCCAACAGTCCATTGTTTATTTCAGCAGTTTGGAGACATTTGATAACTATTCTGCCTCTGTTCTGAAGTTTCACTTTCATCTTTGAGTTATCAAAATGTTTTCCAGCATCTGTTCATAGCTTTGGCCTTTGGCTTCAGAGTCATGCTACTACCACACAATCCTGAGTTTAGTGTTAGGAAAGGGCCTATTTCTATCTGCACACTCTGTGTAGCAAGACAATCTCATCGTAATTGTCTGAACTCTGGAAGCCCAGCAGTGGACGCATGCTCCAGAGCTATGTTGGTGGAGTTCTCTGAAGCTGAGTTTATGAGTTATAACCCTTAATCCAAATGAAATATAATTTTATTTGAGGTAGATCTGCAAGTGGGAGAATGACTATTAATTCTACAGTTCCAAAATAACTAATGTGCTTGGTTTGAAGCCAGGTACACTGTGAGCCCTGGATTTAAGTGCTCATATGGGAAAAGCAGAGGGAGACTTTAACATATGGATTCTTAGAAGAAAATGCAACCATTCCATACAAGAAATATTGAGTTATTCTTAGTACTTTTTAATGTGTGGTTGACTGTATATTTTTGAGTGGTGCCATTTTTAACACTTGGCAATTCAGGCCACAGATCTTCATTTCCTGAGGTAATTTTAATAACTCACCCATTCACACAGCAAACATTTTCTGGGGGATTGATTGTATAATATTATATTGTACTTGGTTTGATGAAAAATGCAAGGAAAGGAGAAACGAGATCTGTTTTGCCAAATTACAATATTGACTAAAAATAAACCTAGCAGAATAAGCCAGCAAATACAAAACAATATAGAACTATACAATAATTAACTGTATGTTGATGTATTAAATTTTTCTGTTAATGGTATAAACCCATAGTTGATATTACTTAGGAGGCTGAGGCAGGAAGATGTCTTGAGGCTAAAAGTTCAAGACCAGCCCAGACAGCATTGAGAGACTGTCTTTGAATAAATGCATGGATAGATGAAAGAAAATATCTGGTGGCAGTGCCGTTTGCATTTGCTGTTTTGTCCCTGTGAGAATACATTATGCTCAACGTACCTTGAAGAAGAAAGGGTTTATTTGGCTGAGAGGTTATATCCATCGACAAGGGAAGTTAAGACAGGAGCTGAAGATTTGATGCTCCAATGTTCGGTAGTATAGGGGTTGTCCAGGTGTTTAGTGGTCTCTATAAATTGGCTAAGTTTTAGAAGCTATGCTTACTGCTTCCCATAAATTCAGTTAATTTAGTCATTCTGGATTTCTGATGGCATTGAAGACCTATAGACTCATAGCCAATCCAGGCTATTTACCTTGAGAGAAAAGATCTGAGTGGAGGGTTCTCAGCTGACATTCATTCTAAAGCCAAGAAAAAGCCAGGTTCAAAACTAAGTGTTCTAGTCAAGACAGACGGCAGAGGTTCTGGCTAGTCAACAAAAGGATGGACTGGGTATTAAGACTATCTTGTACCTCACTGGTACAAATAGGAATAATTGTGCTCTAATTGTATTCTGAGAGAAAAGCTTTATTTTAACAGGAAGGGTAATATGTAGGAGGAGCTAAGGGGAAAGGAACACCGAGAGGAAAAGATGGCGTAAGGAGAGGAGAAGATGAAGTAGATGAGAAGCTCAGTAATGAGAGAGAAAAAGAGAGAGAAAGAGAGAGGGGGCATGGAGGCAGAAGTTCACGTGTCTCCACTAGTCAAAGATAGTTTACATAGCTAGATTGGGTATTAGGTTACACTTCTGATTGAGCATTACCATACTTACAAAGCCCTTGATTAACATTTAAAAAATTGTATAAAAGCCAAATGGAAAAGGGGGGGGGGCACGGGATAGGGGTTTTCTGGGGAAGGGAAATGGGGAAAGGGATTGGCATCTGAAATGTAAATAAAATATCCAATAAAAAAAAATTGAAAAAAAACAAAAGACAGGAGCTGAGGCAGACCTGGAGGAACACTACTTACTGGCTGGTTCCCATGGCTTGCTCAGTTTAATGTCATATACAAACACAGGACTATCTGACCAGGGGTGGCACCACCCATGGAGGGGTGGGCCCTTCCCTTATGATTCCTTATTCAAGACAATAGACATGTCCATAGGCCAATTCTTCTATTGAGATTCCCTCTTCTCAGATGACTCTAGTTTGGGTCAAAGTGACAAAAATTAACCATTACACATTGTCTACCACACTATAATACTGAGGAAAGTTTTGAAGAGTCTGGCTTTGAGGAACTGATAACCTGGTGGGTACGGGGAGAGGCAAGTTTGTGCGGTGGGGTGTGATAATCATCCGATATCAAGCCACCTCAGTCACCATGAGAGCACGGTTGGTGCAGCCTCAAGTTCCACCTGTGAGAAACAGCTTGAGGGGAAAAAAATAGGAGTTTGAGGAGCTTTGGGGAGGAAAGCACAGTCAATTGCCTTGTGTCTTCACGTATACCGAGAGGGCAAAGAAGGACGCGATTGCTGTGAGTTGGAAACAAGCTTTCCTCAAGGAACTGTGTCACCGGCTGCAAGAGATTTGCATGTTATATTGCTAAATGTTATGATTTGTGTGTCTTGATCTATGCACATCAAAGATAAGGAAATGGGAAAGCAGGCCAGACAAGAAAAGCATCCCAAACAATGGGGCTAGAGACCTAGAAAAGCCGTCTGCACGAAGATGGATTCTTATACTGAAATGTGAGAAAATAAAATTAATTTAGGGACCATCAGCATCTGACTGAAGGTTTGGGCCAAATCAGGTATAAATTTAAAATATTTAAAAACATAAAATATCATACGGGTGCTACTTATTCTAGGTTGTGGCTTCATGTTACAAGGCTTGAACAAAAGCTGGGTTGAAATCACTGCTTCATCATTCTCTGTCCGGATGAACAGATGTTTTAACTTCTCTGTGCTTCATCTATGAAAGGGGGGAAGTGAGAGCTACTGTCCCACAGAACTATTATGGAGATTCAATAAACTGGTGTTTTAAAATGTCAGAATAAGAGTAGGCTCCTACCCATCCATCTGTCAATCTATCGTTTATCTAGTATCTGACCCATCTAGTCCTAAATAAAAGGTTAGCTGTAAGGTAATAACAACTACTATGGATTTTTAAGCAGATGGAGAGCAGGAGGAGTTTGCATGGACAGTTCTGAGGCTAGAAGGCTGAGGTAGAGCAGATTTTGTGAAGATCTACATAAATGCACTGCATCTTGGACTAGGACAGAGAAATGCCTCACAATTCGAAGGGGAGACATATGTCAAAGAAGCCAGGGTGTAAAGTTGGACACGCAAGCACTAGCAGTCAAATGCAACTTTGAGGTGGAGGTACTTAGAGACTGCGAAGAGTCTGGGACCATCGACAACAAATGGGGAGGTTATGCATAAATGAACCCCAAAGCTTCATAAATGAAGTCAACTGCACTCAGCCAGTATTTGCTCAAAGAATAACAATCATTAGCTAGAATTTCATCTTTCTGTGTGCTTTTGTGCAATTCTTTTGCCATCTGTTCTAGGAATAAGTCAGGATGTCAGTGTTGTGTAAGTGGAAAGTGAATTCTAAAGGCGCTCTCTTATTTGAAACCGTGTCCTGAAGCATTTCATTAAATTACAAAGAAGACAGAGAAGGGGACGAGCTGAACTTTCCGGACACTTGGATTTATCTGAATGATGTCAAAAAATCATTTCAGTTGGGAGTTTTTTTTAAAAAAAAAAAATGATGAAAGAAAGCAAAACAAAAAGTAGGTCATGAAATGACCCTAAGGCAAAGTCTTAAATCTTAAAGGTCAGCAGGGCAGTGTGCTTTAAAAACTTTAATTATGGTGCTTAATTCTTAAGTGGGCTTACTGTGTCCTGTTAAGGCTATTCACTCCCATACACGACAGCCCATAATGTCATTCGAGGTTTCCTTGCAGCCTCTCCAGGTATTAAAGCAGCTTGGTGTGTTTTTGTTACATTAATCTTATTCTGATGATCCAACTCTTTTTCATCCTGTGGAAAAGTCTTTTCAATTAAAAACCCATCTCCACACATGGTATCAGCATAAAGAGAAACATGTTCTGTCTAAAACAAAATTGAGATATCTCAGGAACTGTTTTTTATAAATCATTGTAAGTAGAATTGACTTCAGGTTCCTCCTTTCTTCCCTCCTCCTCCTCCTCCTCCTCCTCCTCCTCCTCCTCCTCCTCCTCCTCCTCCTCCTCCTCCTCCTCCTCAGTGAGCAGGAGCTGAGCCCATGAGACTTTGGTCCATATGCCTTATTCCTGTTGGAATGGATCAGTTTCTTCCCATTGCCTCAGTAGTTTTACTGTGCATTGATGTGAAATATTGCAAACATACTTTAACAAAACTATCAACTTTGAAATACTTTATACAAGACGTTATGATTACAAAGGCAATAAAAGAAACGGTTAAAAGCGGGAGAAACTGCTCAGTGCGAGAGGCTTAGGAGGACTATTGATGAAATCGTGTGGATTTTTTCAGGCCCCGGTGTGCAGAAAGCATGCAATGCGTGAATAATTCATGTAGAAATTCTATCGTAAAGTTGTATCAGTTTCCGCAGTAAAACCTGGCTGTGGAGGGGGAAAATACATCAACATCTGTGACAAGCTCTATGAAGAGACAGTGGCAGAGCCTCGCAGGCATCACGAGCAAAGCAAAATATAATAAATTCCCTTAAGTGTCAAATTTGTGTCGGCTGAATAATGACACCATATGTCTGGGTTGCAATGTCACCATAGGCAACTCTGAAGAAAAAAAAAAAAACAAACCACATGGCTTTGTAGACATGGCCAGCAGCTGAGGAAGAAACTTTGCTGCCTGCTGTCTGACAGTCCCAGGAAACAGTTTGTTCAGCAAGGCCAGCTTCTGAGAAGCAAGAAGGATTATTATCTTGTTGTTGTTGTTGATGTGTGTACTCTGTTGTCATAAAGTTACAGGATCCAAAGTGGACCAACGTTTAGAGTTGGTAGGTGTCAGTGTCATTTAAAACGTTACTTTTGGTGTCTTATCCCTCAAATGAGTGGGGGCAAGGGTTTATAGCCTACCTCTTAACCTGGGGAAGGCATTTGTGAAACTCTCTATCTTTATATAGCTTTCAGATATAATCTTCAGAACCCCCAGGTCCTATGTTACTCATTCTCATACTTAGGACTCAGATAGTATTTTGTATCAGGGGAAACTAAGGCACTGAAAGATATTGTTCACATTAGTCCTCAGGAAGCACACTTTTGTTGACAGCCCAGTATCCTCACTCAACCTGACTCTCCTTCCCTTAGGCCAGACATCTGTGAGATGGGATTTGCTTCTCTTGAGCTCTCCTTTTCTGCTGGCCTGCTGCCTGCCCACTGTCTTTTACATTCTCCCTGGGTACCTGGATTCAGCAGCACTATAAGCCAAGATTCTGCATACTGAGCATAGAAAGACTGTTAGTGGAGAGTTCGTGCCTGCGTATGGTTCCTACAGCTTGGCAGTTAGGTCTTGCACAACTGTTCTGGACAGCTCAGACTCTGGAGA
The DNA here is from genome assembly GCA_030674055.1 of Rhabdomys pumilio. Classification (NCBI taxonomy): domain Eukaryota; kingdom Metazoa; phylum Chordata; class Mammalia; order Rodentia; family Muridae; genus Rhabdomys; species Rhabdomys pumilio. The sequence goes on along the minus strand of JANHMN010000004.1, from coordinate 133,538,398 downwards.
GAATTCAGCAGCCCTGGCCTAGGCTAGGCTTGCACAACAGCTGGTGCTGTCTGTGCCTCCCTTTCCATCACAATTAGCCCCGTACTACCTAAGGGAGATTCTAGCAATAACATTTGGAATGGATTATACTTACCTGTTGGGAGCTGACTCGTAGCAGAAAGCGGCTATCAGCTTTTCAGTCATCTCGAGAGTCATATACTCTGACAAGAGACTTGTTTTTCAACAGTCTACAACAGCTGAAGCACACTCAGATATCCCACATAGCTTGTTTTGCTGTTTAGTGCCCACAGCTGCAAGGAGCGCGTGGTTTCCACACTATACACACCTGTAAGGCTCATGTCATATCCACACCTGCAAGGCACATGGTATCCACGCGACTACAAGGCACGTGACAAAGTGTATAAATACCCCAGACTTCCCTTCAGAAAGGAGAGAGCCAATAAATAAGAGAGACATGAAGAGAGGCAATAAGAGAAAAAGAGAGACAATAAGAAAGACAATGAGAGAGACAATATGAGAGACAATAAGAGAGACACTAAATGAGAAACGGGACTTGATCACACACCCTGTCTTGTCTGCATTCTTCACATCTCTTGCTAGACCCTGACCCGCGGATCGGAGCAACAGCGCAGGCTGCAACATTTTGGCTCCCAAAGCGTGGGGCAGACAACACAGTAGCTCCAAGCGTGGGTCAGAGAGCGGGCCGCAACACAGTGGCCGCCCAGCCGGGCAGTACGGGTCTCCACACTTACCTTTAGTCTCAAGGCCATAGGCAGGTAACTGGACAATAGGGTGACCCAATCTGTTATTAGTTTTCTATGAGAGGAAACAGTATGTTAATGTTCAAACAATAACCAAGTGCAAAGTGAAACAGATAAAGAGAATAGTGGTTTTCTGTGATGAAGTCTGTGTATCCCACTCGGCATGGCAATGGAAAGACACTGGGGAGGGGCTTGTGAGATGCCTGTGAGAGAAAGAGCACTTTGCTCAAGCCTGATGACCTGAGTGCCATTGCTGGAATCCACATGTGCTCTGTTGCTTGCACACACACACACACACACACACACACATGCATGCATATACATGCACACATACATATACATGCATTATGTGCATGTAAATGCACCCATGCATGTACACATATACATACACATGGACACACATGTGTATACACATGCATGCATACACGCATGCATATATATTATATACATTTATTCACACATACACATGTCTATGAACACAAACACGTACACATATGCCCTCACACATACCCACACACAAATTTATTGGTTGTTTGCTTAAAGAAACAGAAGCTATTGTACATATATATGCTGTACAGAGGCTCAAAGTGAGTCTGAAAAGTATAGTTGTGGCCCAAAGCAGCCTGAGGCATGACTACAGCTAGCTGTGTCTTACCCACCAGATCTCTGCAGACCTGTTTCACCCTGTCACATCCTATCCTGGCCCAACTAACCCAGTTGCTTGTACTAAGTTTGTCCTGTTTTGGCTGTTTTATGTCTTCCTGAAGACAGTCTAAATGTTCTACAGGTTACAGACGGCCACAAACATGATTTCTCCATCCTTCTGCCTCGTTTTACTCAGCCATGACCTTCAACTGAATCTGTGACTCCTTTAACTAAAAGAATGCAGAAAAAAGCAGCCTTGTGTCCATTCTTGGGTTCCGACTGAGCTGAGCTAAGGGAGGCTGTCTTGTGACATTAGATCTAAGTAAGGGCTTAGACGTGAGGTGAACTGTCTTGGGCATCTTGCTGACAGAAGCCCCATTCTGAAGTGGAGCAGAAGTCAACGGGAGACATAGTCCAGAGGGAAAACTCTTACCCAGCATGAAGAGGCCTTAGATTTGATCCCAGCACTGAGGTGGGGGAAGTAAACATGGAGTAGAAATACCACCCATTTTGTATCTGGTGACATCCCTGCCACTGAAGAGGCTGCTGGTCCCCCTGTAGCAGATGCTCTCGCTGTCAGTTCCCATGGAGATCGTAGAAAATGGTCATCACTATAATAAGGACATGCATGCCTGTAGATTTATACTCACCTGGATTACAGACTTAAGCCGCATTATTTAGATTCTTCTGTGAACTCTGTATGAGATTTGTTCATCTTGAAACACTTGTGTCCTATGAGCCTGGGTACCTTATCACATAATGGGGTGTGGCTGGTTGTGCTGTCCTTAGCATGTGGTTATGATAGACTTTGTCAAGCTAAAGTACAAGTAGAAGACATGTAGGAAATGTTGAATAATATTAGAAATATGGAAAAAATGCCCTACTGTGGGAAGTGGGAACGTGTAGAGCCCACCTTCAGCAGAAAGACAGGGCATCAAGTGAGGGATGGGATTGCTATCCTACAGTCAAAACTCTGACCCATAATTTTTCCTGTCTGAAAGAACTGCAAGGTTGGAAATGGAGAGGAGCCTAAGGAAAGGAAGGTCCAGCAACAGGCCCGAAGTGGGATCCAGCTTAAGGGGAGGCCCCAAGGCCTGAGACTACTACCAAAGCTGTGGAGCACTCACAAAAGGGACCTATCATGATTGCCCTCCAAATGACCCAACGAACAGCTGAGAGAATCAGATGCAGATATTTGCACCCAACCAATGGACAGATACTGCTGACACCTGTGGTTGAATTCTGAAAAAGCTGAAAGAAGCTGAAGAGGGGGGAGACCCTGTAGGAAGACCAGCAGTCTCAACTAACCTGGACCCCCAAGATCTCTCAAATACTGGACTACCAACCAGGCAGCATACACCAGCTGATATGAGGCCCCCAATACATGTAGAGCAGAGGACTGCTGGGTCTGGATGCAGTCAGAGAAGATGCACCTAACCCTCAAGAGACTGGAGGCTCCAGGGTGTTTAGAGGGCTGGTGGGGGTGGGGTAGGGGAACAGCCTCATGGAGACGAAGGGGAGGAAGGAGGTATGGGATGTGGAACAGTCAGAGGGTGGACTGGGAGGGGGATAAAATCTGGAGTAAAAAAAATCCAGATTAAATAATAATAATAATAATAATAATAATAATAATAATAATAATAATAATAATAAAGAAATATGGAAGAAAACAGATTTTAAACTGTAATGTACTGGTTAGGTAGACATCAGACTTGGTTTGTCTTTGTTGTTTTAGTGTCTTGAGATTATTTCTGAAGAGTAGCAGCCACATCAACTTTCTTTTTATCTGTTTTTCGAAAAGGACAGTGTGTCTTCACAATGAATGTGGGGACTGTTTGCTGTGTATGTGAGGATATATGTATGTATATACATGTGTGTGTGTGTGTGTGTGTGTGCGTACATATGTATACATGCATTCAATGAGAGGAGGAAGCAAATAGTCCAGGAATGGCTATCAAATGGAATCATCTACCAAGGCTATTGGCAGGGCAGCATGCTTCTCCTATACATGTTCTGGAAGACTGAGCAGAGGCAGTTCATCCAGGTTCCCACACATCCAGACACTGAAGGATTAATGAGAAATGAGGAGCTCTTTACGCCTGAAACAGAACCCTCTTTGATGTTATCCTTTGGGATAGAAAAGTAAAAGCAGAACGCATCCTTCTAATTGATTACATTTCTTATGGTATCACAGTGATCGATTGTTGATTAACCCTCCTAGTCACTGGCTTGTTTTGGTTCTCTCTTTGACAAATAGAAACACTGGGGGAGGGTGGATCACTCTTTCCATTTTAACCAATAATAAAATTTAGGGTTTTATACTCATGAAGTTAAGTGCTAGTGTTAAAGAATTATTGCTAAATGTTTCTGGAGGCACAGGTTTGGGCTCCTCTGAATTATGTCGAAGTTGGTAACTTCATAGAGGAATATAAACAGATCCTTCTTCACTGGCCCCTTCTCTTTACAGTGACCATCTGGTTAAATTCTTAAATACAGATGTGACGGAATTATATGCTTTGGAGATGCACTGGAAGGGCCCGTTTGACACTTGGAGCTCTTCCTAGCCAGCCGAGAGATGCTCTGATAACATTCGGATTTCGAGACTCCGTCTGACACACTGGCAGGAGGCCTACAACCCAGGAATGGATCTTATGAGTCCGACCTCTTAGCCAATTTGGAAGAATTTGAATTTTTTTTGGAACAATGAAGCCGAGTTCTAAACCCTTTCACCACATGTTATAAATATTAACAATGAAGGTAATGTGGGCGGTGGGGGCTGTGTTTTCGAAATGGGGATTTCAATCTTGGCTGACATGATAATAAAGTCATTCACTGAGCAAGAGGCTGTTCTAATTTTACTTTTTCCCTCTTTTTCTCTAAAGAAAGATGAATAAGAAACGTTGGTGCAGTGATCCAGTTTATGGAGGCAATATTAATGGGTATAACGGGTCTGGCCAAATTACACAAGTATTTATAGTGTGAGGTTTTGAGGAGCACAGTGGTGAGCAGTTAAGCAGGCCAGCTGTGGGCCACATTTCCTGGGCTTAAGCAAAAGTGTAAACTCAAGGCACACAGAAGGGAAGCACTGTGCCCAGCTTCTCCACTCTAATGTCTGCTAGTCATAGGACTTAACTCAAGAAATGGCTTCAAGGCTCCCTGCTAGATCTTGATATCATATGTGCAGTGACACCTCAAGGGCTATTATTAATGTAAGTATTAATAACTGTTCTCATTATCACTGAGCAAAAATCTACACGATTAAGTTTATTTACTCCAAGGGAAAAAAAAAGAAAAATTATTTAATTTTTGATATTTATCTCATAGTATTCTTTGATATCTTTAAGGTACTAAGAAAGTTGATGGAAAAGTTTAATTCCCCCAAGTTATGCATTTGACTTTTAAGAATTATCCCTGCCATGAAACCTCACTTATTGTTCTGGCTGTGTTGGCTCATGGTCTCAGGTCCTTTTATACCAGTCCCTGAGTAGATTCTGGCTTGGGTCACCTCTTGTATCTTTCTGGATGGAAGAGATGCTCTAGACTCTTCTTCCTTTTGTTACCGAACCAAAGCTGTTTCCTTAGTGACGGAGCTTGATAGACACAGGAAGCACTAGTGACTAAAGTACACACCGCTTCTGCCCTTGACTGGAAGCAAAGCAGTTTCCGGAGGCAATGTTAATGGATATGGACACAGTGCACGTGGCGCTCAGAAACCCTGGGCTGGGCTGAAAAACACCGCTTTTTAAAACTGAATAGGAGAGTCACGCCGCTGCTTTGTGTGTTAATTTAGAAATTAGTGAGATGAAGATGAAGCTGAACAACATGCACTGCGGACAGGCTAGACATCTGATCATCAGCACAACTGGGTCTTCTGTGTGGAAGCTAATTTGTATACTGCTGGGAAACTCCCCTGTGGCCCAGAGGAAGTGGAGAATGCCTCCTATTCCCTCCGGATGGCCAGGACCATTGGATTGCTTTGTGGCATTTTTCTTTACAGGAAAGGCATCCTGGATTCTAGTCAATGTATGCTTACAATGTTTAAGAAGATTATTTTGCTATCATTAAAGGGTAGTGGTGATTTTCTATAGGGGGAAGATGGTCTAGTGCTGGGGTTCTCAACCTGTGGTTCCTGACCCCTTTGGGTCACACATCAGATCTCCTGCACATCAGGTGTTTACATAATGATTCATAACAGTAGCAAAACTACAGTTATGAAATGGCAGTGAACTAATTTTTACGGTTTGTGGTCACCACAACATGAGGAACTGTATTAAAGGCTTACAGCATTAGGGAGATTGAGAACCACTAATCTAGTATGTAAGATTGCCTACCTGGAGAACAAACGTACTTGAGTTCAGATCTCAGCACCTACTTAAAAGCTAGGCCTAAGCATGTGTATCCAGTTGTCCAGCACTGACAGGGGCTCACTGGCCAGCAATCCAAGTGAAAAACGTGAGCTTCTGGGCCAGCAAGAGAGTCTCTCTCAAAATATGGGATACAGAGTGGTAGAGGAAGATATCTCTCTCTCCCTTTCTCTCTCTCTCTCTCTCTCTCTCTCTCTCTCTTTTCTCCCTCTCTTTCTCTCTCTCTCTCACATACACAGACACACACATACACACACACACACAGAGAGAGAGAGAGAGAGAGAGAGAGAGCACATAACACCACAGATTTAAAAAGAAAAGTAGAAAAAGACTATCAGTTTAATTTAAGAAGTTTTCTCCCCCAGGCTTTTGATTTTTCCTCTTGTTCTCTTTGAGAACTAATCCTAGAAACATCCATTTGTCACCTTTTGATTATGCTTCAAATTAGAATCATGTGACATATCACTCACGGCACCAGTCTTAAGACATAATTCCCGGGCACCCTTTCTTCCAGAGAAAAGAATCATCTGCTAGGCACGAGAATCTCGAGAGTTATAATAATATAAGAAAAATTAGAAAATTACTAATAAATCCTAATAAATTGCACTTCAAATAGGTCTCGTGGGGTATTTGATTCAGTACAGTCTCTAGAAGCTGATGACTCTAGGCCAATTAAAGAAATGGACATTTTGGTGAGTGTGTGGAGGTGGGCCAGGCTTGAGCTACGGTGCGTCACTTCAGGGTGTGCATCCAAGCAAGGTCAGCCTGTGGCAGGCCACATTTCTGTTTGACCCTGTGCACCTGCAGCGTGGGAACAGAGATCAGGGACAGTCCTTTTTCCCACCTTCCTCCTATGGGGAACAGTTGCCACACATTCCCATAAGGCTGGGCAATGCCCCGTTTCTTCACAAATTGGCAGAGAGTGGGAAGACAACAATTAGGCTGACAGGAGTTAGTGAGAACAGTCACTGAGCTCCTGTGAGGTTTCCCAGCTCAGCTCCAGTGATGCTGTCACTGGAGCACCAGCAGGGTTGCCCTGACTTACGCTGTTGTTTTCTTGGCGTCAGCCCTATTCCATCAAAAACAGAAGAAGAGTTACATTTTTTACATCTCAGATTCTTGGTAAATATCCAGAGACATACACCTCCAAAAGTAGTTCCTCTGCTTGAAATCTTTCTTATTCAGATGGGAAGACAAGGTTGGCTGCCTGGAAATGTCACCTTGCTTCAGAAAAGTGACAAAAGACACCAGAGACACGACTAACACTTAAACGCATCCTCATCAAGTACCATTTGTTCCTTAACATTTGAATCTCAATTATGAAAACTGTAGCCCTTGAAGGATTAGCCCCGTTACCAAGGTCGTTAGGATCTAGTGAGTGAAAGATTTCATCTAGATGCATCCATCCCCTTTGTTCCAATAAAATCTAAAGAAAACCATCAATTGTTTTGTTTTGTTTTGTTTTCTGTCTGACTACATTCATTGAGAAATATCCTTACAGAAAGCCCAATGCCTTAGAAGAACCGATCTGAGCCAAAGTGGGGTGAGGCTGCCAAAATAAGCAAATCCTGGCTTGTCAACCTTTGACAGCAGGAGCTGCCCTCTGCTTTACCTGCAAAGAGTAGCTGCAAAGGCTTGATAGTCTGCCCAGCATATGCCCACAGGCCTCAAACCTGTTGTCTCAGAAGCCGCTGACAAGGTAAATTTGGCCCACAGTGGTGGCCTGCCCTTGGTAGAAGATGCTGAGATGAGCTACCTACCTCATAAAGTCCTGGATACTGTTTCTCCCCCTGGAGTCACAAGTTCTTTGTTTTATCTTTCCCTTTTTGAACCCTGGGAAAAATAAATCAAAGTGATTTGCTCTGCCACTTAGAAACTGGCCCTGGGTCAAAATGCTTACAGAGGAGACAGGGAGAAAGGCTTCTGAGGTTCTTAGTCTCATTGTCTCCCCTGAGATGGTTCCAGTGGCTTGAAAGGAGGGCTGTGCCCAGGAGCTGATGAAGCCACATTAAAACTGGAAATCAGTGTGAAGCACCCACTCTATCTCCCATTAACAAATAGTGCAGTATCCCTGGTAACAGGGATTACTTAGCATAGAAATTAGACCTGGAAATAGCCAGTTCATCCTCCACACCCTTTTACCTGGCAAGGAGAGGGTTGGTCCCGTGTCACCATTGTTTAGTCTGCTTGCTTTTTAAAGCACAATTCAGGGAGGGCATGTCTCAATTTTTGTGGTGACTTCTCTCCATTGATAAGATTTTGAGAACCTGGTTCTGCTAATAACTTGGGGACTTCGTTGTGTTAGGCTCACCTCATTATTTTGGTACAGTCCTGGTCACCCCTGTGCATTGTGCTCTTAGGAAATTATCTAGTTTTTCAATTTCTCTACATCTGGAGGGGGGAATTGTATCACCTTTAAAATGTTGTTTACGAAAGGCTAGAATCGCTAGGGTCATAGGAAGAGTCTCAAGCCATCTCCTTTATGACTGGTCTTGCTACTGAAAGAGCTAGTTTTTCCAAAACTAAAAGAAAGCATTTGTGGACATTGAAGTTGGCTATCTCTGTTGTGGATGTATTGTGCCCAGAATCTAGAGACCAATAGAGGCTCCATAATCTCCACTGGGTGCTGAGCTGAATGGCAGAGGCTAGAAGCCCTTGACTAATTTGAAAGAATAAGCTTCAGGTTCAGGGAGAGACCACATCACACCACTGCCAGTGCAATGATATCAGTGAGCCTTGAGACATCTGTTGAAGGCTCTCTTCTTTAGTGCCCTCCTCTTCCCTCACAGCCTCAAGTGAGAGAGTATTTACGTTCAACAGTGAATACTGCCTTTAAGCTAAGGGGCTTGTCTTCTGACTACTGAATTCCAGTTGTCTGCCGTGGGAAGGACAACTGGGGAATATTTTCTTTTTCTGTGAGAAGGAATTGGGAGAGTTCAATCCAAATACCATACAAGTAAAATAATAACATCTTGCAGCCAACAGATATACTTATTCAGTCTTATGTCCTTTTGTAGATAAACCAAGGCCTGGTAAATATAACTAGGTTGGCTAAGACCACATTGGAAGAAAGAGAGAAGAAGAGCTGAGAATACGAATATATGTGTATGGAATTGTCATGATGAAATCCATTATTTTTATACTCATAAAGAATTTATTCTCGTCCTTCCGGTCTGGACCCGGGCATAGAACAGATCTTGGGTGGCAGCTCTGCCCCCAATCTCACAAAACCCAGAGGAAGCAGGCCTCCCAGGAGCTCTAACCCAGGCAGTATCTTAGGTAAGGTGAAAGCAACACTAGTCCCAAACAGGGAGAAACTGAGACCCACTAGGATCCAGGAATTCACTCCTTACCCAGAGCACTGGTTCCTTCCTATCTGTACCTGAGCACTGAGCAGATCTTGGGCCCCAGCTCTAACCCCAGTAGTAACACCCACCCCACACAGTTCTGATACAACCAAGATAATAGGAAAGACAGGCTCCAGTCAGAGACAGGGCAGGTCTAAGAAGATTCAGATGGTGAAAGGCAAGCACAAGAACATAAGCATCAGCAACCCAGGGTACTTAGCATCATTAAAACCTAGTTTTCCCATGCAAGAAAGTCCTGAATTCCCACATATCACCAGGGAAGCAAGACTCAGATTTAAAATAACTTCTAATGATGATGATAGAAAACTTTAAGGAGGACATAAATAACACTCTCAAGAAATTTGAGGAGAACACAGGTAAACAGGTAGAAGACCTTAAAGAGGAAATAAAAATCCCTTAAAGAATTATAAGAGAACACAACCAAACAGGTGAAGGAATTGAATAAAACCATCCAGGACATAAAAATGGAAGTAGAAATAATAAAGAAATCACAAAGGGAGACTACCCTGGAGATAGAAAACCTAGAAAAAAAAATCAAGAGTCATAGACACAAGCATCACCAACAGAATACAAGAAATAAAAGAGAGAATTTCAGGTGCAGAAGATACTATAGAAAATATTGACACAACTGTCAAAGAAAACTCAAAATGCAAAAAGTTCTTAACACAAAACATCCAGGAAATCCAGGACACAATGAAGAGACCAAACCTAAGGATAATAGGTATAGATGAGAGTGAAGATTCCCAACTTAAAGGGCCAAAAAATATCTTCAACAAAATTATAGAAGAAAACTTCCCTAATCTAAAGAACGAGATGCCCATAAACATACAAGAAGCTAATAGAATGCCAAATAGACTAGACCAGAAAAGAAATACCTCCTGTCACATAATAATCAAAACACCAAGTGCACAAAACAAAGGAAGAATATTAAATGCAGTAAGGGGAAAAGGCCAAGTAACATATAAAGGCAGACCTATCAGAATTACACCAGACTTCTCACCAGATACTATAAGAGCGAGAAAATGGTGGACAGATGTCATACAGACCCTAAGAGAATACAAATACCAGCCCAGGCTACTATACCCAGCAAAACTGTCAATTACCACAGATGGAGAAACCAAGATATTCCACGACAAAACCAAATTTACACAATATCTTTTTATAAACCCAGTATTACAAAGGATAATAGTGGGAAAGCTCCAATACAAGAAGGGAAATTATACCCTAGAAAGAGCAAGAAAGTAATCCTTTTCCAACAAACTCAAAAGAAGATAGCCACACAAAGATAATTCCACCTCTAATAACAAAAATAACAGGAAGTAACAATCATTGTTCTTTAATATCTCTTAACATCAATGAACTCAATTCCCCAATTAAAAGACATAGGCTAACGGACTGGATACGTAAACAGGACCCAGCATTTTGCTGCATACAGGAAACCCATCTCAGTGACAAAGACAGACTCTACCTTAGAGTAAAAGACTGAAAAACAAATTTTCAAGCAAATGGTCCTAAGAAACAAGTTGGAGTAGCCACTTTTAAATCTCCAGCCCAAGAACACAAAGGGAGGGAGTCATGGCTCCACCTGTATAGGTAGGCGGAGGGTGGCCTTGCCAGGCATCAGTGGAAGTGGAGGGCCTTGGTGCCTGAAAGTTTGAATTCCCTAGTGTTGGGGAATTCGAGAGCAGGGAGGCAGGAAGGGGAGGATGTTGGGAGTACACCCTCATAGTAATTGGAGGAGAGGGATGGAGTAAGGTGTTTTGGGGTGGAGAGAATGGGAGAGGAGATAACATTGAAAGGTAAATAAATAAAATATCCAATTAAAAAAAACAGATAATGGGTCTTGCAATCGTAGTTGAGCAGTCGAGACTTTTTGTCAATAATTTATTACAGTGATTTTGTAGAATCCTCAAGGACAAGGTGTTGTGGAAGAGTCCTGTGGAACTTTAAAAAGACTGGTGAGACATATTGCTGCTGAGACAAAGAATGATGCCGACCTGTGAACTTGCTGAGTGCCCTGACAAGGGTGACTGGGGAGCTGTATTGGACATATGTTCCTGACCCACCTTTGCTTGAGTATATACCAAATGGGACAAGCTGCCTTGCCTTGAGTTTTTAGACCTTGTGGAATAGATAATTGAAAAGAGAAACTGTCTCTTGTATTCTTCTTGAAGGTGCCCAGCTATTAGGACTCAATCATGTACTGGTCTAGAAATCAATCCAATATGGGAAATAATAGTCTACTTTTGGAAGACTGGATCTGGACTTTGTCAGGATCATATTTGGAAGCTAGCTATAGCTCGTTATGATGTTAGGATAGCAAGAGATAATGTTGGGACAGGATCTGGATTTCAAACAAGGGTTAGTGCATGTTTTAAGGCTCTTTTAATTGTCAAGCTAAAATTGGTTTTGTCTCTTCTCCAGCATTTATTGTAAGTTGCATTGACTGTATAATTTCCAATTATATTAGTGTGTTGAAACCTGGCATGTCTGTTATGGGGGTCTATCAACCAGCTTTTGTCTCACTGCCCTGAGTATTAGAAAACCTTGATTCTCTGAAAAAAAGCTTGAAAGTGCTGGAAGAAGTGAGTTAGGCTTTAAGCAGAAGCAGGAGGGTAGCAGGCTTGATTATTGCTGGTATAACAGCTTTAATTCCATTAATTGCTAGCACCACGGCTTCTGCAATAGCATTGACAAGGAGTTAAAACAACTGTTTTTGTTAACCATCTAGAAAAAAAATGTTACTAATGTATTGAGTATACAAAAGGATTTATATAGGTATCTGGAACAATGAATGATGTGCTATAACCCATTCAAATTATCTGAAGGAGGTTCAGGGTTCAGGAGTTAGGAGCCATCTCAAGTGTCATGACAAATATCATTGGAGTAGTGTTACTTTTGAAATTCACAATGATTGTCATTATAATTAGAAAAAAGTTTACTGGCCTGCCCCAAGGACAGCCAGGACTGTAGCCACCTACCATGCCTGGTTAGCAAGGTGTCCACTCCAATCCAGCCTTGCAGAACATGAATTCTATGCAGGGAGGTGTCCAGAGGGCTGCCCTACCCCAGCAGCAGCCTCAGCAGCAACTCCAGCCACCCATGGGAGGAATGAGTCCCCAAGCTCAGCAGATGAACATGAATCACAATACCATGTCTTCACAGTTTGGAGACATCTTACGACAGCAGATGATGCAACAGCAGGAAGCAGGGCCAAGAATTGGCCCTGGAATGACCAACCACAACCAGTTCCAGCAGCCCCAAGGACTTGGCTATCCACCCCAACAGCAGCAGCAGCAGCAGCAGCAGCAGCAGCAGCAGCAGCAGCAGCAG
>JANHMN010000004.1:133470760-133525917 GCA_030674055.1 Rhabdomys pumilio | reverse complement strand
GGATGCAACATCACATGCAGCAAATGCAGCAAGGAAATATGGGACAAATGAGTCAGCTTCTCCAGACTCTGGGGGCTGAGGCAGGAGTCAGTCTACAGGCTTATCAGCAGCAACTTCTTCAGCAACAGATGGGGTCTCCTGCTCAGCTCAACCCTGTGAGCCCATAGCAGCATATGCTCCCAAATCAGGCACAGTCCCCACACATACAAGGTCAGCAAATCTCTAATTCTTTCTCCAATCAAGTGTGCTCTCCCCGACCTGTCCCTTTTCCTCGACCACAGTCACAGCCCCCGCCCCCCAATTCCAGCCCATCTCCGAGGATTCAGCCTCAGCCTTCTCCACACCATGTTTCTCCACAGACCAGTCCCCCACATCCTGGACTGGTGGCTGCCCAGGCTGCCAACCCCATGGAACAAGGGCATTTTGCCAGCCCAGACCAAAATTCAATGCTCTCGCAGCTCACTAGCAATCCAGCCATGGCGAACCTCCACAGTACAAGTGCCAGGGACCTGGGACTGAGCACTGACAATGCCAACTTGAATTCAAATCTCTCACAGAGTACACTAGACATACACTAGAGACGCCTTGTAGTATTTTGGAAGCAAAAGATTATTTTCTCTTAACAAGACTTTTTGTACTGAAAACAATTTTTTGAATCTTTCTTAGCCTAAAAGACCCATTTTCCTTGGAACATGTAAGAACTGTGCAGTAGCCATTTATGGTTCAAACAAACACGCCAGATGAACATGAGGGATAATAGATTACAAGGAATATATTTTTGTTATGGCTGGTTACCCCAGCCCTTTTTTCCCATTGTGTGTGTGGTTCAAGTGTGCACTGGGAGGCAACTGAGGTCTGAAGCCAACCATATGCTCCTGCCTTGCACCTCCAATAGGTTTTATTATTTTTTTAAATTAAAGAAAATATGTAATATTAATAGTTATTATTTACTGGTGCAGATGGTTGACATTTTTCCCTACTTTCCTCACTTTATGAAGAATATTTTTTTTTAAAAAAAAAAGAACATTTCTAAAACCAGAGCACAAAAGGGGTTAATGTTACATAAAATTACTCTCTCTGTCTCTGTCTCTCTGTCTTTCTGTCTCTCTGTCTCTCTGTCTCTCTCTCTGTCTCTCTCTCTCTCTCTCTCTCTCTCTCTCTCTCTCTATATATATATATATATATATATATATATATATATATATATATTAATTGTTTTCTCTGGGTGCAAAGATGTTCATTCTTTTAAAAACATTTAAAACAAAATTTAAAAGGCTCTCTCTTCACCCCTCAAGTCAACTTTTGTGCTCCAGAAAATTTTCTATTCCATAAATCTAAGAATAAAACTTCAAGTATTAAGATAATTCGTACATGTAGAGAAAAAAATGACTTTTTCATAATCTACAGGGGCAGCTGCCACATTGATATATTATAATATTGTGGTTTCTGTTTCTTGAGAAAAATTTTTTTTGTTATTTTTACATCTAACAAAGGGAAAAAACTTTAAAAAGAGGGTAAGAAATGAGTTCAGTGGGGTGATTTTAACATGCAAATGTCTGAGGTTTCTTCACTTGCTTTCTTCCTTACTCTGCCCCCACACATGTATACTTTCTGTAAAACTTGAAAATAGAAAGCAAATACCCTCAACTGTTGTAAATCATGCAATTAAGGTTGATTACTTATAAATATGAACTTTGGATCACTGTATAGATTGTTAAATTTGATTTCTTATTACCTATTGTTAAATAAACTGTCTGAGATAGACAAAAAAAAAAAGAAAAAAGTTTAAAGACACTTGTAGAATATTTGGCATAATTCTAACACCTCTCTGGGTGTGTTAACTTTGTATAATGAGATTATGAATTTAAAGAATGCTGTTCTGTTGACCTTTGATTCTGCAGATAATGCTGATAAAATTATTCATGGCCTGAGCTCAGTATTTCCATTTTGGACAAACCTCAGGAATGGCATATATAGCTTGATCAGGCTAGCCCTTCTTGTTCTGGGAATACTTTTATTCCTGCCCATCATGTTAAAGCTTATCTTTAACAACATCAACATGTTGGAAGCCAAAGTACATGGCTTAAACCTGAAAATGGACCCCCAGACAAAGTTATTAAATTAACAGGCTGGCAAGCCAAGGATGGGTAAGATTCTTCACAGAGCCTTATCAACCTAAGACAGAATGGATTGCCTTTGATAATGCATATTCCATGACGGGTAAGGAAGGGATTCTTGTCAGAATGACCTAAGACAGGCTCAGTCTTGTTAACAAAATAAAAAAGAGGAAGAGGGTAGAGAGTTTTGGAGGCTGCTTGGCAAGAAGCTGACATGGGCCAAGGACAAGGAAAGGGGCTACTTGACAGGAATATGACATTGGCCAAGGACAAGGAAGTAGGCTTCAAGCAGGAATCTGACATTAGACTAGAACAAAAAAGTAAGTTCAGGTAAAAATCTAAATCTTAGACTACAACAAAAAAAGTAATCTCAGGCAGGAATCTAAATATTAGGCCAGAACAAAGAAGTTATTTCAGACAGGATTCTAAATTTTAGGCTAGAACAAGAAAGTAGGCTTCAGAAATGAAAATGACCTTGGGCTAGGATAGGGAAGTAGACTCAGACACTTTGGTCATTCTGATAAGCCTTTAGAAACAGTGATCATGGGAGGGAGTGTTCACTGGGTTTAATGCCTTGCTTTTTCTTTGACTATTTGTGTTTATTGTATTGCTTGTTCCTTGACTATTTGCATCTATTGTATTGCTAGACCCTCAACCTAGAACTAACCTTATTACATGCATGTAATCAAAGTGGTATAAAAGCATAAAGGAAGAGGGGGTATAGAATAGGGGGTTTTAGGAAGGGGAAATGGGGAAAGGGGATGACATCTGTACTTTAAATAAATAAAATATCCAAAAAAGGTTAAAAAAAGAATTTAATAAAAAATATTAAACTGGTGGTTTGTCTTCCAGATCTAACAACAGAATTATTCATCTTACATATCACTAATCTATAATCGATCCTTTGGTTTTGTTACCGGAAATGACAAGATGCATGGCTTGTGAGGGGGAGAATTGTGTTTAAATTTATGTATTTGGGGCTCCAGTGAACATGGATTTAGCACTGGTGATTCTGTTTAGGTCAGCAATCATTCTTTGAGAGCTCAAATGACAGATAGTGGGAATAGTCAAGAGTTTTGTTACCTTACAGACCACCCCAGTGACATTATTCCTTTGCAAAGCTATACTTCCTAACTCTCTCCAAACAGCCACCAACTGGAAACGAAATATCCAAATGTCCAAAACTTGTGAGGATCACCTCTTCTAAGCCACCACACTTACCTTTAGAGATAAAAGAAACATTTTCCACTTCCTAGGCATCTTGTATTCTAAACTTCTTTATCTTTCCTAGCCAAACTAGTGTGTTTGACGATGACCACACAAGCCACCTGGAACCAGTCCCCTTTCCTGTGTAAATGTAGCTGATGAGGTTTCTTTCCTTGGAGATTTAAGTCTGAGACAATATAGTAATTCTTGCTATTGTGGCTCATCATATCTCTGTGTCTATCTACCTGACTATCAGGGGAGCCATTATGAAGGCAGGGTATGTGGGACAGTGTTTTAGATGGTTGTGATGGCTATGGCAGATCCTTAGGGAGCAACAAAAATTTGTTTTTCATACATCTGGATGTTAGAACATCCAAGATCCCCGGGTCTGGGGTGGGCCTGCTTCCCATGTGGCCATTTTCTCAGGATTCCTTGCCTTGTTGGAAAGGACCGGTGATCTCACTGGGTGCTTTACAGTGGTGCTAATCTTCTTCCCAAGGCTCCTACCACATCCTAATCACCATCTAAAGGTGTCACCTTCTAATCTCTCAGAAGTGGGATTTCAGCACTTGAGCCTGCTGGTGAGAAAGCAGGGTGGCAAACACCCAGACACTGCCTCTGAATCAGGATCCTTTCTTGCTTAAGTGTATTCTAATTGGGCTTTCTGACCCTTTCCACTCTAAATTTCTACAGTGGAGTTGGTGGTAACAGATTTGGTTTTTGTAGAGTGATATTTAAATAGTGAGCTATTTCTAGGGCAGGGCAATTCTTTCTTTCTTTCTTTTTTTAAAATACATTTAGAAAAAAGAAACACTTATTTCCTTATTAACAGGAAAATATTATATCTGTAATTTCACAGTTTCCTAAAATTGTGGTGCCGACCACTGACTACACTACCCTTTGGTCTCTGGCCCCTCCATATTCCAGGTAGAAACCACATATTTTCTCCTCTGGACTCCCAGGATAATTGTATGAGCATGTGAGCACTCACAGATGTGCCTTCCACTTACATGTGCCTCATTTGTCTTCGTCCTGTAAGGTGAGGCTCAGTCATCTTTTTCTGTCATAAGGGTTAGCATCTTTTCTAACCCCACATGTTTTTAAATTCTCTAATCTCGAAAGGTCAATTGCAGACTTATTTGTCAAATAAAATAATAAATTTATTGTGATAACTGCAAACTGGAAGATGACGACTAATAGCTTCCAGAGGCAAGATGGTGTCCCAGGAGTCTGGGGAGGCTACTGGTGTGTGACAGATTTGCTTTCCTGGTGTTTGGGCTCCTCACACACTTACACCATTCACAAGAGTAGTAAAACAGGAAGCTTTATTTGAATAAGAGCCCCCCAGGAAGGCTAAACCCACCACTTAAACCCAAGGTCACTTTTGTCTTCTAGCTGGCTGCCCTTACCCTGGATGGGGAGGAGGAGGGGAGAAAAGAACTGCACAGAGGGGGTAGAGGAGGGAGTGTGGGCCTCTTTAAATGACTGAATTTACTAGCTGCTCTGAATTGGCTTCCTGTATTTTATCTTGGGGGAAAAAGTAGAATGAAGTGACAAAAAAAAGTAAAAAGAAAAAAGAAAAAGAAAGGAAAGAAGAAGAAAAGAAACAAACCAACTAAGCAACCAGCCAAGGAACCAGCCAACCAATCAACAAACACCACAACAAACTACTCTGGCTTTATAATCACTGTCCCAGGCATGGCGAGAACTGTCTTATCTTTTGGCAAGTCCTTCATGTTGATGTCTACACAGAATGTATATGTATGTTTGCTGCTGTTCTCTACCCCACCCGAATTCTGCTTTTAACATTAGTGACCTTTGGACCAAGTTCCTCTGAAGGTACACCCTGACCTTTACCCTGGATCAGAAGATGACTAATGCCAGCTATTGAAATCCAACTGACCCATCCTATTCTAATATTTTTTCTCATTTCTGAAGCTAGAGAGAATGCATGCTGTTCTGATTATTCCTTTAGTTAAAGTGCATTCGCAGCAGCAGTGAATTATTAATTTTAGATATCCCTTTAGAAAAAGAAATATAGAAGGTAAGGAGTTCCAAAGAACCAATTATAGATCGATGATATCTGCGATGACTAAGTTTGTTGGTAGATCTGGAGGATAAACCACTAGTTTAATATTTTTCATTAAAGATTTTGGTTAGTACACAAATAACAGGTTCATTAAGACAGAAGAGCATGCTCACTTCGGTTTCTGAAGTATCTGAAAGGTGACCACAGGCTTTTATGTATTTACCACTATATCTCTGCTATAATCCTCTCATGACATTGGTACTTCGTGTTTGCTATTGTGCCTGGCTTTTTATGGGGCATTGAGAATCTAAACTCAGGTCCTCTTGTTTGCATGGCAAGCACTTCACAGACTGAGTCATCTGCCTAGTTTCTCATTCTACTTTTTATATTTGCTGAAATCTTGATATTTCACATGGAAGGATGCAGTTTTTATATTTTACATTGGATGTTTTGATGGGAAGCTTATTGCGTGAATCTGCACTCGTCCCCACCTACCCGATCCATCATTTACTTGTTCATAAATGTACATGCTGTTGGCACCATGAATAAGCATGCATTCCTTAATGACTCTGGTTTGGAACTAGACAGCTATCTGTGAGAACAGCTGATTCTCCTCCTCTCAAGTCAGTGCATGTGAGAACAATTGCCATGTTAAACTCTTTTCCTTCCTCAGGCTTCAAGGACCTAATGTGCGGATAGCTGAGCATCTGAATCACAACATTGGGCCTTGTTAGAAGCCATGTGTTTTTGCGTCGTCTGCGGATGCTTTATGAAGACACTATGCAAAGGCGAGCAGTACAAAAGTCATCCCCGATGCTGGGGAAGGAGCTCAGAGAGAATAAACAGCATGTGTTCAATGGGATACACTGCTTTTGCATCTTAGTCATCTCTCTGACTTCTGACTTGCAACATTTAGTTGAAAGACTGGGGCTCACCGAAGTCAGCTGGCTGGCCAAAGTCATCCAGGTTATATACACCACAGCTTCCCAACTATTCAAGTTTAAGATAGAAAGGCTTTTTGAAATATGTAACCCTCTTTATTGACATGAGGCAATAGAAGACACACTAATGGTGTTACTCCCAAATTCACACTGAGAGGTCTAGCTCTGGCTCTCAGGATGGATGTTTGGGACAGAGCTGTCAGGAGGTCTTTCGGGTTTAGTGAGATCATAGAAGTGAGGTCCTAATCCAGCAGTATTGAAGTCTTTCATCTTTCTCCATCCCTCTCTATATACATAGAGAGTGAGCCACGTGAGAACACCAGGGAGCCAGAGTGCAGACTCCTACTTAGACACTGACTCTCTGATCTTGGACATTTAGCCTCCACTACAGTGAGAAGAAAGTCTGCTATTTAAGCCAAGGCTGAAGGGATTTTGTTATGACCCACTTACAGAACAGAAAGAAAATGCATTCAATGTAAAATGGCATCCTCTCTGTGGCAACCCAAAAAAGACTGCGAGAATTAGTTTGTTTTGAAGTAGAAGAAAGAAGATTTAACATAATGCAATGAAGAACATTGGTCCAGAAGGAAAGCTTTAAGAATGGCAGCTGCCATGACTATGTACCTGAACACATCGTGAGCCACGGCTGTGTTCAGGCATTTTCTCTTTCAGGTGCATCTGAGTTCTAAGACTGCTCTAGCTTCCCTGAAGAGACAATGAAGGTGGACACACTTGAAGGGGGGCTTTATGGAAGAGCACACTTTTAAATTGCCCTGAGCCTCCACTGTCTGACAGTTCATGCTGTTTACCTGGAAGGCAGGCTGCTAATTTTCTCTGGCATTCTCCGAAACCACCAGGTTTTCCAAGAGTTGCTTTTTATGTGTAATTGACTGATAGCTAAAGCTGATTTATTCTTAACTTCAATAGACATGATCAATAATAAAATTATAATTCAAGGTATCCATCCTTCCTACCTTTAGAAGACACTTTGGTCCTTTTCAACCTGGCTTTGCTGCAGCGACTTTGAATGTCAGTATGTGCAAAATACTGGTGCTTGGGAGTATGATTTCAACTGGAAGATAGTCTCTCAGATGCAACTGAGGGCCTTGAAAGACATAGTTCTGCTGGTCATAAACCAATGACTCTTGTTGTATAAGAGGCAGGAAAAAAGGCCCAGAAGGTCAGAACCCTCCATGAAAACAGGCAGACATGGCAGTGATGTACCTAGAAGCCAAAGCACAGTGGAGGCACTCAGTCAGAGAAGTCCTCACGCCACTTGTAGAGGCAAACATAAGTATGATACTGTTGTTCAAATTATCTTTCTCACAAATCTAAGATTTGCTCCCCTAACTTGAAAACAGAACTCTGTTTTTTCTCTCTCTCTCTCTCTCTGTCTTCTGCAAAGTGCTTACTACCTATTTGGAACTTGTGGTCTTCCCCACGCGACCCTGAGTCACAGAGTGAAGGGCCCCTCTGTTTGCTTACGCACGCTGTTGCCTAATGCACTCCATAAGTCATGCATAATTACAGTGTGTCCAGCTTTCAAAAGATATACTTGTGGTAAGCTTGGATCCTCTGCTTCTTGAAAAAATGTCACATGCAGAAAAAAAAAAAACCTTCCTTGGGAAACACTGACACTCTTTCTTGACGAAGGAAATATTTATTTGGAAGTATATGTTTGAAAAGACTCAGGGTGAAAGTTGGTAACGGCAGTTTCCTGGCTGGAAACAGGGCAGACCTGGCCACTTGTTGAGGTCCCATTTAAAGGATGCCTCTTATATAGGGACCCTGAGAGCAACTGTAGATTTGAATCAAGGGTTTTGTGGGGAGAAACTCAGTGACCCCCTCATGGAGCAAAAGAACTCTCAAAGATGAATTTTTAAAATCAAATCTTAGGGATCACAGTGTTTCAAAGATTGTCCACAGATGTGAAAATATTCCTTAGGTTATAGTTGACATAAAGGTAAATCATTATATGGTTATAAAAAGATAATACAGGGCCTAGGGACAGCTGAATGATTTCTTTTAAATATGGTGATTATTTCTCTTTTGAGAGAAAAATCGTTTTGCAGTTAGAGAATTCTTTTTCTGCTAATAGCACATTCTCATTTTCAGACTTAGTAGCAAAGCGCTGTGGTGGCAGGCATCCCACGGGACCATGGCCCAGTTTGGAGCCATCTCCCACATGTGGGTAATTTGAGAAAGAATTCCATCCTCTGGAATAATTTGCAAGTGGTCCAATTCTGTCCACGGAATGCACTAACAGACTTTGAAGGAAAGACACCTGCTCTTGGCTGTCTGCCTGAGGCAACATGGCGCAGCGTTTTCAGTGGCAGGCTGACACCGCTACGCGGATGCTGATCTCATGAGCTGGGCTTTTCCACCATTAGTGGAATGAGACTGCATTCCTTACTACCCTCACTTTTGCTTGTACAAATGCTGGGGTTTGCCCACATGAGTGACTCCAAACCCAAAATGCAAGTCTTACTTGTGGTTACCAGAATGGATCCTGATGGAAATTTCTACAATAAATATAAAAATGTCATGTGGAAAAAAAAATCCTTTGGTACAGAAATCAGGGGGAAAAGTACATTGTGTAAGGGACATTTTCTTCCCGAACTGCCACAGAAGTCTATCTATCAGGGTGCAGAGAAGAGGCAAAGGTGACAGTTAACCTCTCTATCCCATCTATTCACCTTCAGTGTCAATCTACAAAGCAAGCAGATGGCTCATCTCCTGATTCTACCCTCCAGTCCAGGGTCTGCAGTGATTCTCCTTGAAGGGTTTCCTGAGGTCAAGTGAGAGCAGACTGGTCACAGCATGTCACCTCAGTGGCCTGTTTCTCTCATTCCTGGAAAGCCCTACAAGCAGAGCCTTGTAAGACTGCCGAAGCAGGATGGCCAAGTTCTTTCCCAAGGGAGACACCAGAATGTGCTCCAGTGTCATCCTTACCATGTGAGCTATAAGATAGTAGTCATTGTAAGAAATACGTAGATCGATAGCTACACAGATGTAGGCAGACAGATGTAGATGATACGTCGACACACAGAACACAGATCATCTTAGACATGGTCTACTGCTCTTTTTCCATCTTAACTGCATGGAACCATCTTTAGAAAACAGGGTATTTAATCAAAATTTGGTCTAAAGCAAAGTGTGTTTGCAATACAAAGGCTGCATACCCCACTCCCATTAGGCTGGTTTTGCCTTTCAGCTTTTTGCAAGCTCTTCTCCGAGGGCCTGTATGACAGCTCTCCTGAGACCACAGAACAGTGAGTTACCCCGAAAAACTTCCACTTATAGTTAATTGTAGGAATAGAACTCTATCCCAAGCTGTCATGTCAGAGTCCACGTCACACTTGTTTTCTGAGCCCAGCTCTGTCTGACCTGGTGTCTATGTGCCTGCTTGCTATGTGCATGCCTGGTGTATGGTGTGTTACTGCTCTCATGCCGGAGGGAAAGTCTAGTTGCTGTTCCCGCTGCTTGGTTGCTTTAATTCTTTTCCTCCACAGTTGTAAATACTGTCCAGAAGACACACCTGGGGATTCTAAGACGTGATGTGGCTGGGGGTGGCTTAGTCAATAAAATGCTTGCTGTGTGCAGGGGAATGGCTTAGTCAATAAAATGCTTGCTGTGTGCAAAAATGAAGACCCAAGTTGAGATCCCTACCAAGCACATAACAAAGCTGGATGTACACATGTCTGCAACCCACTGCTGGGGAAACATATCACGGATGTTTGCTATCCATCCACCCTAGATGAATTGGTGAGCTTCTGGCTCATTTAGATTTTCTGTCTCAAAAGTAAAGGTGGAACTAGGCATGGTAGTGCACCGCTATAGTCCTAGCTACTCAGGAGGCTGAGGCAGGAGGATTGCTCTGGTCCAGAAGTTCTAGGCTTGTAGTGCACTTTGCAGATCAGATGTCCATACTAAGTTTGGCGTGAGTATGGATGGCAATCTCCAGGGAACAGGGAACCACCACTTTTCCTAAGGAAGATGAACTGCTGGGTCAGAAACGGAGAGATCAAAATTCTCGTGCTGATCGGTAGTTGAAAGATGCCTGTGAATAGCCACTGTTCTCCAGGCAGAGTGAGACTCCTGCTCTTAAAATATAATAATCCTATTTTGATTTGCTTGTTTTTGTTTTATCTTATTTCATTTTACTTTTTAAAATTATTCTTTAAATGTCTGGCCTGTTTGTTTTCTAGAGACAGAAAGGGTCTGAATTTGAATGGGAGAGAAAGCGGGGAGGACCACGGAGAAGCTGGGTGATAGAAAATGGTCTCAGAATATATTACATAAAAAAAAAACTATTTTCAATTCAAAAAAGTATAAAATGATTAAGGAAGATATCCTACATCAGTCTCTAAGTTTCACAGCATGTGTTTGCACAGCAGCACACATGAGAACATGCATGCACTTATACCACATGGAAACACAAAACACACACACACACACACACACACACACACACACGATGGGGTGAAGTGGGAGGCAGAGGCAGAGAGGCAGAGAGAGAGAAAAGCAGAGAGAGAGGCAGAGAGAGAGGCAAAGAGAGGCAGAGAGAGAGGCAGAGAGGCAGAGAGGCAGAGAGGCAGAGAGGCAGAGAGGCAGAGAGGCAGAGAGGCAGAGAGGCAGAGAGGCAGAGAGGCAGAGAGGCAGAGAGGCAGAGACAGAGAGGGAGAGGCAGAGGCAAACAGATCTTCGAGTTCAAAGACAACCTGATCTACAGAACAAGTACCAGGACAGCCAGGGGTACACAGAGAAACCCTGGCTGGAAAAACTAACTCTAAACAATATCATCATCAACAACAAGAAAAGCCACTAGCTTTCTATTCTACTTCATAACTTATTTTCACTGTCTACACTCCCCTGAAGGTAGTAGAAAGTGGTACACACACACACACACACACACACACACACCTCTCACACAGCTGAGTTTGTTTCGTGTTGCTTCTGCATGTATGTTTCTAGGGAAGACTCTTTGGTATTAGATAACCAATCAGGTGGCTCATCCCTGGAGAAGACTAACTGTCTTTTTCTCATTTGTTCTTTGTATCAACCCAGTTGACTTGGGGCTTTGTGAGCTTTCCCTTATCTACACAGTGATGCCAACCAGTGTTGCGATTGTTTCAGCAGTGGTGTTGCTGAGACAGCATAGCTGTAGCCTCCATTTCATAGCTAAAAGACATGGTCTCCCAGGAGACTCCCTGGATCTTACATCTTTCCTTCCACTCTTTAGTGACAGTCCCTGAGCCTTAGGTGGAGGAATCCTGTACAAGTAGATATCAATTGAGGCATGGCACCCTGAGGCTAGTTCGCTCTTTTAATCAGATGTGGCTTTCTGTAATGCTCTCAATCTGCAGGCTGGTCCTGAGCACAGGGAATCTCATTTCATTTTTTTTGAATGAATACCTATTAGCAGAATTGCTTGATTGTATGGCCAATGAATATTTAGCTTTTGGAAGAATCCACTCCCAACATTGTATATAGGTTTTCTTCTCTTTTCACACTCTTTCCAACGTTGGCCTTTTGTCAGGACAGTTAACTATTCTGACAGGTGTGAGGTCATAGTTCACATTGGCTTTAATTGTATTTCCCCAGTGATTAGTGATGTTGGAGATGCCTTGACACCACTTTGATGTCTTTGGAAAGATGTTTATTTAAGGCCGTAGTTCCCTTCTCCACTGTAAGTCAGTGTTCTGTAAAGAGATGTGAGGTGGGTTCAATTATTTGCTAGATTTCTTAGGAACTAAATTTTTCTTTACCTTAACCTTAACACTATCAGCTTTGCAGAATTGAATTGATGTTTGGTGTCAGCATAGATAAAAGACTTTATTTAAAGTAGCTGATGTGGAGTGAAGGTGAGGCAGTGACGACATCTCTCGGGATACCTCTGAACTTTTTTCCTCTTTTGGATTTTTCTTAAAGTCTCCATAAACCTGTCCCCTAGTAGTGCTTGTAGTATCTGCACAGAGAAAACTCAGTTAGGAAAGAGCAGCATTTAATTCATATTTTGAACTCATAGACCCACAGAATAGTTCAGAAAAGTGACTTGAAGTTACTTCCAAGTTTCTTTCTAATCTCCATAAACACACAATCTTAAAATACAAACTTGTAAAGTACAAATGAGGCCATTCAGCCACCTTACAGCAATGTCTCCCTTTTTAGTTTCTCTTCTTGTTTGCACAATGCCTTTGTAAAAATGATTCATTTTAAAAATATTCCTCAAATATCTGGAATAATTTTGTTCCTTTTTTTCTTAATCTTTTTCCTTGAAAAATACCTAAAAACTTTGTGTGTTTAACCATAACTATTTTCAGTAGCATTTTAACTTTTCTGAGTGTAGTTATTAGAAAGATTTAGAATCTTAAGTAGTTGGTTTTTCTGAAACAGTGAGCAAACTGTTTTTTCAGCTGTAATTATAAAGATGAGACATAATTCACAGTGGTGGTGAAGCCACTTGCAAGCCCCAGCATGGTTCCGCACCTGTCCCTGGCCTCCTTGGGGAGCAGACCGAAGCAGTCTTGCTGGGGAGACGACCTAAGCAGTGCTCTATTAATTTAATATTCTTGTTTTTTTCCTTTAGATATGTAGTTACCTTGGAGAGAACAAGATCAGATACTTCTAGACATTTTAATATGATCCTGCTTGGAAATTTTACGTTTTGAATATTTGAGCCTTATTAAACCATAAGGACTGATGTGCAGCCAGAGTACTGGAAATGTCAAATATGTACCTTATACTCTAGCAAGCGCAGAATTACACGACTCTGAAGAATAGAGGCTCCACACCCCAGTTTCTTCCTTTCAGCAACGCCTGACTTGTGTAATGAGACAATTCTTATCTTAGGAAAAGACAGAGTAGAGGAAAGTGGTCCAGGGTTATCATGGTAACTTCGTGAGAAACAGGAGACTTGGGCTTCCTCTTCCCTATTCTTAGAGCAGACCTGTTGATCTGACCCTCCTAAGATGGCATCTGGAGCCTAACCTGTGTCTAAAGGGCAACGGGAGAGGCAAAACACCCATGTCCTAATTGTAGTTTTCCAAGGGTTTCTGAAGTTCTGACCAGTCTATTCTGCTCTTCTGTCAAGTCTCTGAACTATGTTGTGGGATTGCTCCCTGATGTAAGACAAGGGTGGGAAATGTGTTTGCCTATTATTGTTTTTGGAAACCGAACACGTTGAAACCACCCCGAAGAAAATGGGGCTCTACTGAAAGGGAAATGGGGAGACTGAAATGGACTTTGGAGAATAATTGTCAACCCTATTCTCCTATCTATACTAGTGACAAAACATGGAATGAATTCAACTATTAAGTCCTCCAGCCAATATTCCCCCATCTCTAGCTGTCCTTTGTCCCCCGTTTGTCCAATTACAAAACAAGATTCTGTGCAGTTTGGAAGACACAATGAGCTCTTGGATTCTGTTCATCCACAGCTGGTTTTGAAGAATTTTCTTTCACTGTGGTCATTTATATTACTATTAAAATACACCATCTACCAACCTGGAGCTTTAAACACCTCCTTAAGTCTACTCACATGGTTTACTCTTTAGCATACAACATGGTTTACATCATACTCACAAGGAGGCAGGCAAGTTGATGGCTATGACCTGTTCCCCTCCACCACCCCTGCTGTAGAAAACCAACAGCATCTGCCCCTTTTCAACTTACTAAGCCATCCTAGTTGAAGCAGTAGCTCCTAAGTTTGTCTTTTAAGCTGAACTGTTTGCCTGTGCTTTTCTGAGTAGATGCATTTGACAGTAACTCGAGGTTTTGATCTTGATTTTTGTTTCTCACTTGTGTTCTTTCCCCCAGTTCTCTACCCTAGCTTTTCAGTATAAACAGGGCTACCTTTCCATTATGAGTTTGGGCGATGGTCTTTAATATCCCATTGCCTGCAAGAAAATATTGTAAAGTGATTTTCCTGTCATATCGGTTGTAAGGTAAGTCCCTACTTTATTCTTACCATTTCTAAGTCATCTGACTTTGGCAAGAGATCAGACGAACTGCAAGCTATAATCATACAGCCTGAAGTCCCACAGCTCTAGCAAGAACTGTGTTCTCTTCCAGACCCCTCTCTCCTTTCACACAGTTCTACGATCCCAGAGATTCTCACCCCTACCCTTTGCCTCAGGAATTTCCCCCTTCTCTTCCCATTAGCAGCTCAACCCCCTTCACACATTTCAAGTTGTTAAATACCATAAATGATGACATCAAAGAGAAGTTATGAGCAAAATGTTGTAATGGTTTTTTATAAAAGAATGATTTAACCTGTTAAAGTAATTCAGTAATATTTTTTTGAGATCTTACATCTATGAATTTGTGAGTTTTCCACGACTGCATCTTTTAAACCAAATACATTTTAAGTTTACATAATTGGCTCAGATTTGTTGTGTGAATGGAGCTCTGAGATGTGCTTGTTAGTATGAGCCATTGATCAGCAAGATGCCATCCCTTCGTCTATGCATGGAAGGTATTAGGCCACATTTTGTAAGTGTCTGCTGGAATTCCTAACTGCAGTTAAATCATGTTAGTATTTTCCTTGGGGTAGAGGCAGAGTGCTTAAGCCTGCTGAATGATTTGATATAGGTGAAACGTTGGCAGGGAGCCTTGTAACCTCAGGCTGATTCTGAGCTCAGCCTCCTTCCTACGCATCCCCCAACTCCCCTTAGCATCTGTATGAGTATTTCAAAGGTGGTCCAACTGCTCCTGTATGCTTGAGAGATGAAGAAGCTGTTGGAAGGAAGTCTCAGTCTTCTGTAAGAGGTGGTGGTAGGAGATTCACGTGCCAAGAGGGCAGCCTAGGGTGTAAAGAGCCATACTGGGTGTTTCCACTTCCTTACATCATTAAAGTTAGCTCAAAATGCTGAGGCTGACTTTTCCTCATGTTCCGTCCGGCTCATCATCTATCAACACTGTGGCTTGCATTATTTCTTGACTTGCCAGTGTGATGTTACAGCAATCAAGCTGATTACGAGCCGCAGCAGCTGACGACTCTGGAGGGTGGTAGTCTATTCTCAAACCTGCTTTCCTTGATGGTACAGTTTAAAAAAAAAAAACTGGTTTTGATTCTTCCATGACCCCAGAATAGTTACATGTTTGTTTGAATCTCAGTTTTCCTGCCTGAAAAAAAAATGGAAAAAAAATCATGTCTCAATTGCAGTGTAATCGAAGTCTTCATACTAAACCGTTAGCAGGGCACTTGACAATGATACTGGGATCCAGCAGTGTTAGCTGCTCTCCTCCTCTATCATTCACTCATGCTATTGTATTATTTTCTCAATAAAACCACTATACTCACTACATTAATTGTGCACAATCATCATTATGTACAATGTAATTCATTACATCCCTGTACGATCACTAAGAAAAAACTGAAAGCAAATAAAACATTACTTTAACATGATTATTTGAAGTTCGGTTTTGTTCTCTCTGCTCATATGTCACTCTCTGAACTATTTCATGTAATTACCCTATGACATAAGGGGGGCTGGAAAATGTGTTTGCCCATTACTTTTTGGTAACTGAACACATCGGAACCTCCCTGAAAAACAAGGGCTCAGAAAGGGAAATGAGGACCACAGAGTGGCCGTGGAGGAGCGAGTGGCAGCTCTTTAGTTCTCCTATCTATAGTAATGTTTTACTATCTGAGAACAAAACTCAAATACATTAGATGTCTACAATGACAAGTTCCACAGCAGAGAGTTTGATTTTACTATGCAAAGTACTAGCAAGTACTGGTGGACAGAACATATCTTCAGAATTCGTTTTCAACAACTATCAAGATTTTTTTTTTAAAGTGTAGATTTCTTATAACATTCCTCTAGAGAAGGACAGGTCCAATTGATTTAAAAAAAATATTTAGCTATTTTATGCGTATGACTGTTTTGCTTTGGATGTATGTGTACCACATGCAGGCCTGGAGCCTGAGAAGGTTGGAAGTGGGCACTGGGTCCCTGGAACTGGAATTGTGAGCCACTATGTGGCTGCTGGGAATGGAACACGCCCTCTGCAGGAGCAACAAGGACTCTTGAAGGCTGAGCCATCCCTCCAGCCCTAGGATGAACTGAAGTTTGACTTAGCGTACAAGAGTATCTAGTTGCATGTTCTGATTTGGGGTGGATATTTCCAGAGTTTGAATTGGGGAGCTTCTAGGAGAAATACAGGCTCTACTGTATCATACTGCCAAAGTAATGTATCATGTATCTGTAGATAGGCAGTAACTGCGGATATGTATGAGGCTCAGAAAGCAGAGCAAAGGCGATAAGGGAAGACAGGGTGGACCAAAGGACACAGTGGTCACCAAAGTGATTACAAAGGTTTTGTTCTGTTTTGTTTTGTCCGAATTCCATGTACTTTATAGTCTTTTCTTTTTTCATGATAGATAAATGAATTCAACTTTTTTAGGTACTGAAGTAGCAAAAACCACAAAAACATTAAGTAATTGGTAGTGAGATTATAAAATTCTTATTGAAGTTCTGAATGCTTTAGAATGGCCATTGTAGCTAAGTAAAAGCTCACTGGGATGGATAGAGGTTTAGACTGTGGGCACTTGAGTGGCTTCTTTAAACCGGCTGTGGTGATTAGAATAAAGTCATTTTATTAAAGGAAACACACACACAAACACTCAGTGGTTATTCCCAACCATAAAATGATTTCATTGCTACCTGATAACTGTAATTTTGCCACTGCTATGAATCATAATATGAATATCCGATATGCGGGATATCTGATATCTAATCCCCAAAAGAGGTCACAACCCACAGGTTAAAAACCACTGCCCTATGTCCTCTCCATTCTAGCTTCTTACTTCCTCCAAGGTCAGGTTTCTTCGTCCACTGTAACACAAGCAAGGATGAACACTCCCCCTCCCCCCCGCCACCGCCAACCCCCAATGCTTCGTGCTGCAAGAGAAGTTGCTATAGTCTCATCTATAATCAATAGAGATAAGTGATAGTCGAACTCAAGTGTGAAAACTAGAGACTTATAGATTCTTCTCAACTGACTCTCTAATCCTATAGATCTCAAAGGAGACCTAAACATGTGTAATTCAAAATCAAGTTAAAGGTGCCAGAAAGATTAACCACTACATTTGGGAAAAAATAGCTTATGCTAATGAAACCTGTGGACACCCTCTTTGATATTCCAAGGAGTGTTTCAGAATTTCTAAAGTGTCCAGTAATTGTCCCAAGCAACTTAACATGTACATTTGAAACCCTGAGTTTGCTTGACAGGGCTGTTACTGATATGGAGCAGGGAGCGAAGAACTAATAGGATGAGGTTTGCATGCTCCATAGCCTCTAACCTGGAGACTGAGCGCTGAGTCACAATGCTGGTCAAGAATCTATAGTAGAGCATCACTTCTCACAGGGACACCCTAGGGTCTGCATGGTGCATTGCAGGAGGGAAACAACACCGGCTTTGATGTGATGACCAAAGAATTCAATTTCATTTTACAACTGCCCTAAAATTTTCATATCTAATATAACCAACCAACCCAGGACTGGTCTGGCTGTGTGCTCTTTTATTGCTCCCCCACCTCTCTTTTACATGCAGCACAACTGTGGGCTGCTTCATGTGGCCACCCAGCCTGACATTTCTCTTATTTTCATTTCTCCTTACACTATCCCTACCATCTTCTGGCAGTTAAGATGACTCAGAGGAGAGCTCTCTACTTCTAGAGATTTGAAACTAACCTCCCCATTCTCCAACCCACTCCTGCCACCTCCACCCCCCTCCCCTAAAGAACTTTGAGTATAAAAACAGGCGAGGTTGTTTCTGAGTGGCGATTTGTATTCCGCTGGCTACTGCTCTAACTTGTTTACAGCAGAAATGTCTAAATCACAGGAGGGTGGTGGAGTAGGGAAGCTGAAGCGCTGGAATCAACATTCCACACAGGTTGTTCAGATGTTAATGTTTCCAGTTTACAGAGGGAACATAAATTTGGCCTATACAGAAGACCCGCAGTGAAGGAGAGCTTAGACTGACGGTGACTTATTTTGGAAGGAGGGGTGATTCTGAACTTCCACTCATAACTAATCCCCAAACAGCTGTTCTGGAACATTTGTAAATGTTATGACTTTTGAATAAATTGCTCTGTTCCCTCCTGTGTGGAGCAGAGATGAAAATGCTTGCCTTGTAGGGAATATAACAAGGATTAGTACAAAATATAGCACTGGGTCTGCCCACGAGCAGGCGCTGGCTACTTGGTATTATTATTCATTTTCTTAAATCTTGCCAGCAGGCTTTGGTCTAATCCTATGTAGTCATGGCTAGGGCTCAGCTGCACAAACTGTTACACATGTGGAAAAAAGACCTTCTGATCACTCTCATAAATTCCCAAGTGAACCTCCTTTTCCTGTATCGTGGGCAGAATTTCAAAGGTGACTTTTTTTCCATTTATCCAATTAAAGCTATTGAAAATACCCAATCTAATTTCTTCTAAACTCAACATACAACAACCTTGTGTGCCATTGTAGAACACCCTAAGCAGGCTAGCATCAGTTGACTTCACCAGACTGAATGTCTGTCACAGAGTCTGGTTCTGCTTGGGAAATGTCAGCCTGTAAAGTGTGACTAACGACAGTGATGTCACTTTTAATGATGCCTCTGATACTGCAAAAGAACTGCAACTAGCCCATCTCCAATCACTTCAGCCTGTACGTGTATGAAAGAGGACAGGGATAGGTGTGCCTCGGTTAGACAACGCAGTCTCTCCTCCAGGAGGCGAAATGGGATTCTTAATGCAGCAAACTCTAGTTACACACATTTAAGTGTCCTGAGGCATGCTGCGTTTTGAGAATCAGCACATCCTTATAAAAGGCAAATGGGTGCTTTTCTTAACGTCACCAGGGTTAATGATTCTGCACTCTTAACCGCTAACATCTTCCATGACAAAATGAAGCCACGCTGCTTGGAAGCCATGGCGATGTGATGGCTGTACTTCAATGTTTTTCTTAAGTCTGGCTTTTCCTTTCTCAGGTTGGTTGTCACAGAAAGACAGGCACCCGTGTGAATGAACCTAGAAGTCATATCCCAGTTCATCCAAACTTTACTCTGGGCCAATACTGGCCTTCATGATTCTCCTTGGGGCTTTGGCTTTCCTGGCTTGGCTGAAATTTTATTATTCAATTTTTTTTCCATTTGACATTGACCGTTCAACCAAATTCTGTATAGGCCTTTCATTTTAGATCATGCTGAGATGGAAAAGAGGCAGAGCAGACACACAGTTCCTATTGCAGCCAAGAGCCTTGCCCCAGGAAGCTCAGCTACAGCTGTTCTTCATCTACTGCACGGACCTAGATAAAAAGTGACTTTGTGGCCACCCCCTGAGGTGCTGTCCAGATTACGCACGGCCCACCAGGACCAGCGAGAAGCAAGAGTTTCCTGAGAGGATTAGGTTTACATTGATTGTAGTACAGATGAGGCGGGCTTCCCGGCCACCTCTCCTGTGATGGGATGAGCCATCTTCTTCTATTTTCAAACCTGAGCTCTTCAGCACACAGGGACCTGTCTGTTGTCTTGGAGTCAAAGTCCTCATGGGCTGCAGTTCTACTTCTGAAATCTCTTCCCTGCTTTTCTCGAGTCCCCGAATCTATACTCTCTGTTTCATGTGCAACGTTTTCTTCTGTTCTGTTTACAGACGTCTTCTGATCGCCTCCCCAGTTAATCACATTGCTTCTGTCCAATAAGTGTTAATTCTGGACAAACCCTCACTTTGCTTCTGATTATTAAAGCCTGTTGACAAACGAACAAAAACAAACAAACAAACAAAAAACAAAAACAAAACACCTAAAGAAGGTCCCATACTCGACAGAACCGGTGTCATCTATCTTCTCTGTGGACACTCGTATTTTCTTATCACCACCTTATTTAAGTGGTCCACCCCAAAGCTGACCTTTGGCCCCTTTGACTTTTCTTCAGCTTTGCCTTCTTCTTCCCATCAGTTCAAAATGACTAAGTGTTTCTTGAATCATGCCATCTCTGAGTTGTAGGAAAAACAGCAGAAAGTCTTCTTAGTCTGATGAAGGGTTAGATGGTTTTATTGGTCTCCTCGATTTTAATCTTGGATCTCCATCCTTCCTGCTGATACCAAAGTTATCCTTTTAAAGGCTTGGTCCATCTCAGCACCTCCACTTTGCTTTTGACTTCCTTTTTGTGTCTAAATGACTGAACCATAGCTTTGGTACACAGCACTCACAGTCCTCCTTATTACTATATATCCTGTAGGTTTCTCATTCACGGAGCACATACAGGTGCAGATGATGACACAGCAGAATAAGCATCAGCCGTCCTGGGTCTGTTCTTTTTTCTCATGCCACTGTTCACACCACACAAGCACTATGATCTCTCTCCCTCAGCTATAAACCATCCAGGCTTTCTCTGTCTCCTCTCCTTCCCCAATTCAGGGATTGTAGAGTCTAGGCAGGTGCTTATATATATATGTGTGTGTGTGTGTGTGTATGATATGTGTATAAGTATATATGTGTGTGTATGATATATTTGTGTGATATGTATATATGTATAAATATGTATTTATATGTGTGCTATATGTTTATATTTATAAATATGTATTTATGTGTGTGATATGTACATATGTATAAATGTGTATATATGTGTGTACAATATATGTGTGTGATGTGTGTATATGTATAAATACACACACTATATATACTGTATACATATATAGTATATATATGCATATGTATATGTATATATATTGTGTGTGTGTGTGTGTGTGTGTGTGTGAGATAATGTAATCTCCATAGTAGCTCGACTAGTTTACATCTACCCAATTCATCAGTAGATTGTGCTGGCTCTGCTTTTAAAAGGATCCAGAATCTGACCATTTCTTCTAGTCACCATTATTGCCACCTTGTCTCTGCTCCCTGTCCCCTCACCTGGGTTTTTGCAGGAACCTCTTCAGTTTAATTCAGCTTGGCCTCTGGAGTGATACTATTAAATTATGGGAGCCATTGTTACTCCTCTGCTCACAGCTCCTGTATGATTTTTCTGACTCAGTCACAGGTTTACAAAAGCTGCTGGTCACCTACAGGGCCTATAGCCTGCCTCCTTGAACTCTTATTTCTCTCCTCTTACCTCCAAACTCCTGGGGACTTTAAATGTATTCCTGTTTCTCCTTAGAATGCTCTTTCCCATAGATAGTCACTCTCCTCAGAAAAATGCTCCAAGGCCAAAAAATTTCATAAAAATTCATTGGTATTGGTATTCAATACATAAAAATTCATGTATTGGTAATACAACAGCCTTCTGGCTTCTAGATAAATATTTACTCCGCAAGCAAACAGATGTAGCAGTTAACTCACATCTGCTGGTCTTGAAACAGGTATTGTGTTAGAATGGTTTGTATTCTCAAAGTAACCTCAAATGCTCTTCTCCCAGGAAAAGAAATCAAAGCTCAGAGATATCAAGTCATTTGCCATTGGCAATGCAGAGCTGAGGGCTGGAACAGAGTCTAACTTCAGAGCCTGCATATTACTCCTTTCTTTATATTTCATTATAATTATTAGACCTCTAGTCACTAGCTACTGTGTAGGGTGCTCCAGATCCATTGGTTAATGGGAAGTGTTTGTGAGCAGTCATCTACCTAGTAGGAAAGCCGCCCTCACAAGACTGAATGGCAGGCCGCCATACTACAGAGAAAGGCAAGTCCATCAGGGGCAGATTGTGTAGAACTAACCAATAGTCCTTTCTATGAGAAAGGATATCAGAAATATGAACAGCCTATCCCTAGAGAAAACTCACTGAGAGGCAAAGGAAGTGTTCTGTGTAAAAAGAAATATGGCAATTGAAGACAACACAAAGAATGGCTGGCTTCTGTGGAGCCCATTAAACCCTCTTGTTTAGGAAATATATTATGCAAGTTGTTGCGTGTGTCCTATGTCAGAAACATCTTCAGACAAGTTGTTGTCTTTCCACAATGTCAGAATGTACTGAATAACAATGAACTCAAGAGCTGTACTGGCTTTATTACAGCAATTTGCCAGGTATTCCTTTGACAGCTAGCAGAGGCAAACGAAGGTTTCATTATTCCAATCCTAAATATTAATAGGAAAAAGGAAGAAGAGGAAGAGGAGGAGGAAGAAGAAGAAGAGGAGGAGGAGGGAGAGGAGGAGGAGGAGGAAGAGCAGCAGCAGCAGCAAACACAGTTCTAGGATTCTTTCCAATGAGCCTCTACCTCTCAGTAGAGATAGTGACCGGAAGTTGAAGAGGATGTAAAGGGAACATCCATGGAGGTCAGATAACAAATGATGTTGAATGTGCTGCAGTCTACTGCAGAGGTAAGCCACAGGGTCAGAGGTGAGAAGTCAAAGGTGAGAGGAGCCTCAGGGTCAAATCAAACTGCAGAAGTAAAGTATTGGGATACAGGAGAGGTATAGCAGTGAAGGGCAGGCTCCAAAAGGGTCATCTTTCCCCAAATACCCTAAAATTCAGCAAGAGCCCGGGTAGAGGGTACTGATGGAAGCCCTGTCTACTCTCATAGATTCTTATTTCCTGTCCCCACTACTGCCAATACAAGCTGCTGTCTTCAGTCTCTTCTGGACTTTGTGTCTAGCTATACCAAGCCTTCAGAGATACCCAGTCTGCATTCCAGGTAAAGGCTGCAAGGGGTTTCTGTGCCATTAAAGGAACTTGAGAGGTGAAGGATATATTTTAGATATCTCACATTCTGCAGAGAAACATGCAACAGGGCAGAGATTGCATACATTGAGGGTAGAAAGATATGGCCATGAGAAATGATTCCAGTGAAAATTGAATTTAAATTTTACTTTTTATGTAATGAATATAACTGACAACAAGAGACAATATCCAGAGTTTAGGCATAGCCTCCATTTGAGGGATGGGAGTACCCACCCTTCTCAAAATTTTAACCCAGAATTTCTCCTGTCTAAAGGAAATACAGGAACAAAGAGTGGAGCAGAGACTGAAGGAAAGGCCATCCAGCGACTGCCCCACCTGGGGATTCATCCCATATACAGACACCAAACCCAGACACTATTGCTATTGCCAAGAAGTGCTTACTGAGAGGAGCCTGAGATGTCTCCTGAGAGGCTCTGCCAGAGCCTTACCAATACAGATGCAGATGCTTGCAGCCAACCATCTGACTGAGCAAATCAACCCCAATGAAGGAGTTAGGAGAAGGGGTTTGCAACTCCATAGGAGGAACAATAATATCACCCAACCAGATTCTCCAGAGCTCCCAGGGACTAAACCACCAACCAAAGAGTACACATGGAGGGACCCATGGCTCCAGATGCATATGTAACAGAGGATGGCCTTGTCTGGCATCAAAGGGAGGGGAGGCCCTTGGTCCTGTGAAGGCTCGATGCTCCAGTGTAGTGGAATGCTAGGGTGGTGAGTGGGTGGGAAGGGGAGCACTGTCGTGGAGGCAGGGTGGGATGGGGGGTTTTGTGGAGAGGAAACCAGGAAGGGGGATAACATTTGAAATGTAAATAAACAAAATAACCAATAAAACATAAAAATTTGAGCCAGAATTATGTATAGAGCTGTACATACGGATCCAAATTTAAGAATAATTGCAGCACCCATATCATACATAGAATTCAGCCCTGTAAATGGCAAACCTTTTCTTTAGAAAGAACTGATGAAGACTTTATATCTATGGTGACATATGCCTAGAACCTCCAGCTATAGACTCCAACTTCAGGGATTCAAACCCCGAGTCCAACCCTTGTTAGTTGCAGTCCCTGAACCTCTCATAGTTGTCTTTATCAAGTCTGATAAAGACCTCCTTAAGGCGTTAGTAATCATATGGTTATCATGCTTGAAGATGCAACATACTCCAGCACTCTTCTAGATAGGTTCGGTACAGTAGCGATCGCTCCTCTCTAACCTTTCTCTTCTGTTGATAAGAATCCCCAAAACACAGAAAAGTTTTAGAGCTTATCTAAACGCATCCAGCTATCTAGTACTGTAATGAATACTAGTTTAACCTGACTCTAGTGACCATGATCTTAACTGGTTAACCAGCAAGTTGAAACCTTCCAGGGAACAGATGTTCTAGGGCATCTGCCTGGTAAGTTTGTTACAATAACTAGATACAAAATCCACACAAGTAATAAATAAGATGATCCGCTTAAAGCCACTTGGCCCTATAAATGCTATCACTCATTGTTGTCAATGCCACCGTTCACTGTTGTCCTGTTCCTCATTATTGCCCTGGATGCTCTGCTACATTGACAAATGGGTTTTCTGTGTGTCTTTCATTTCATTCTCATAAGACATCCATTCACAAGTATACAGTTGTTTCTAGTTTAAACATTTCTTCCTGGCATTTTCCAACAGCAGAAAGAGGCTATCTGGTGTGGGCAGTGTCTAATTTTAATAGCAAAAATCCAGTGTAGTCATTATTTTTGATCTAATGACTAGTATGATTTATTTTTTCACCTTACAGATTACTAACATGTATGATACATGAACAGATCTTAAGGACCCACGAGTTCTGTTTTTAAAGATTAATGCAAAGTAATATTGTTAATAAGAATGCACATAACTATGATATAAAAAAGGACTTGGATGAACTATAAATACTGACACACTTTAACATTTATCAATCTTGAGTACTCTTCAGCACTGGGACCTTGCCCTTTAACATGGTAGTCACATGGGGTGCTAGAGGGCGAGGGGTGGGATGGGTGTGTTGTCTCCTCAGTATGTCTTCTTCAAGTTCCCTCTGTACTGGGCTAGCAGCTCCCTAATCAGCCTGTCTTTGGGAGTTCTATTGCTTAACTCAGCATCTCAGATGCCATAAATGAAATTCTATGTTACCCGTCCTGTTAAGATGCTTGCCCGTGAGACTTTTTGGTTGCCTAAGTTTCCCTTTAATATGAAAAACATCTTTCATACTTGGCTATTTTCCTGCTTCCAAATCCAGAACTATTCTGAAATCTGAGTTTCTTTCTAAGAAAGCCTTTATTTTTCTTCTTTATGGCTGGCCGTCTCCGTCCTAACATCACCACACCTGTGTCATATTATCCTGTAAATGCATATTGAGTGCAAATGTACTTTGTCTTTGAGGGATATAAAGTAACATGTATTCTGAAATATGAATCCATTTCTGCTGTGTATATGCAATCAATCATGTGGTGAATGAATGAAACTTTGGTACTACTCTGGAATTTTCAAACAGCTTCTTCATAATACTTCTGGATATTGATAAATTAGTATGCTACAAACCTATATGGATACAGTTCCCTTAGGTGACAAAGATATGGTCTATATTTTCCTCCAAAATATTTTAAATGCCATTAGAAAAAAATTGGTATATGCAGGTAAGTATATAGAAGATAGATAGCCACTATGAACAAAAAAATCAGAAATAAATTCTTCAGGTATAAAATGTGGTTCCTAAAAGCTATTGATTTGAGAGAATTAAGGTTTTGTGAACCAGCTGTTTCTCACCTCTGTGAGTGACTGGAGCATATGGTGAAACTCAATGATTTTATAGCACCGTTCATTCTGGCACCACTGGAGACCTAGTAGGTTTTATGTTCCTGTTAGAAACTAGCTCAATGGCACTTTTCACAAAACAAACTGCACTCAACCCTGTAACCCTGAAGTAAAATTTTGGTGGTGATAGGTCACCTAAATGATTTTGGTAACCTGTCTTCTCATTAGTTGTTTTCCAGGGTGGGGAGCAGACTGGGTATAATTTAAACTGTGTTTTTAAGATTATACAATATTCTACACTGGCAAGGCCATGTGTATAAAATATTCATTTTAGTACTACAAACCCTGAAGCCTCTGTACACATTGAGGGAAGGAATTCTTAACTCACACAGAAATTCAACTCTGTCTATTCAGGCACAATTATAGCTGTTCTTGTCTTGTTCTGAAGCCGCTAAACACTGCTGCGCTCCAGCTGAAGTCCCCTCTCACTCTCTCCACTTCTGCCTGTATGCTGTTGCCCTGCGCTCATGCACTGTTGTTTTGGGAAGACCACACTGTCCCATGCTTTTGCCCATTTTCTGTTATTCTCCCATACAAAGCACTAGGTAGCGATCACTGCTTTGTGGCTTCAGCACTTTCAGTCATCCAGCCTGTGTTTCTTGTCAGTCAAGGTGTGCTGATAACACCTCCCACTGTGGCAGAGCTGGATGTCTGGCTTACCCTTCATCTTTATCTGCATTCCTTCTGAAATGTCCGAGCATGATTTTCACATGATCACCCTACCTATGAACATATAAGTTCCATGGTTATAGTAACTATTTAAGTTAGAAATGTTGACAGTGGCAGGTCTCCACCCTTATGAGAATCCTCTGGGTGTTTTGAGCCTGTAACAAGGACACATGTTGACAGCTTCATTCTACTTTCTGCAATCTGTGTTTGCTCATAGATTATCATTGGCTTGGCCAGTCTAAACATTTTCAGGACTGCATTTCAGGATAATATCGTTAATTACGTTTTAACTACAATGTTTTCAACAAGGTATAGTAAGAATTGGTTAACTAGTAAGATCTACCGTAGCTGCAAATTGCCAGATGGCAGATAGTTGATATTATGCAGAAAACATTGAGAACTATGGCAGAAAATATGAGGCTATGGGAGAATAGATGCAGAGCCCACAAGTTACATATATATATATATATATATATATATATATGCATGCAGAGACCATGAGCTGTATATGCAGTGCTTATGAACTGGCTTTAGAGGTTAGGCCTCTGCCTCTGTAGGAGGGAGGCTGCTATGGTGATTACATGGCCCTCAGCAGTGGGTCAGAAATGAGCAAGAATGATTCAGCCAGTGGGAGCTCCACAAATCAGGAAACTCCAAGTTTCTTCAACAAAGCTAGTTAGACTTGAGTGGAAGCAGTAAGGGGTGTATGTCACGGCACACCTGGAGAGAAGCTGAGAGTTGACTGGTTCAGATCTTTCTTGTAGCCCAGTAGGGATTTGGGCAATATCACATTAGGTCATTGTTTTCCAGGCCTTTACCAATTCTGCCATCATTATTAAGATCCTGCCGTCACCCTTGCCAATTGGTCTTCATGCTTCTCAGGATTCCTTAGCTTCACTCAAGACTTCTTACAGTTGTTGAGGACCTAAAAGATGGCATTTGATCAGAGGCTCATAGTTCAACAGAGAGTACTAGAAGGAGGAAGACCAAATCTTAGTTTCATTTCTGTTTCTGTGTTAAAATAATATCCTGACAAAAAACAAAACAAAACAAAACAAAACCCAACTTAGGAGAAAGAGTTTAATTTTGCTCAAAATTCCAGGTTAAAAGCTGGAAATAATATATCTATAGTCAAGAGGAGAGACAGCATGTCCCTTCATGAGACTCTCCTCAGTTGATTCTAGGTTATATCAAGTTGATAATTAAAACCAGATAAAACAGAGGGGATACCAGAAGTGATACTGGACCACTAGCACGTATTCAGAAGAAAAAGATATCTATCCGTAGGAAGCTCTGCCAAGGTATCACTTTGAATGGTTTAATGTGGGTCCCATACGGATAAAGTTCCCCTCTTAGAAAGATAGAACTGAGATGTTGATGATGTTGAGAATTGTGGTGGTTTGAATATGCTTTACTCATAGGGAGTGGTACTGTTAGGAGGTATGGCCTTGTTGGGGAAATTATGTCATTCTAGGGGTGGGCTATGAAGCTCCACCCAGTGCAGAAGAGTCAGTCTTCTCCTGTTTGACTTCTGAACAAGATGTAGAACTCTCAACTTCTCAAGTGCCATGACAGCCTGGATGCTGCCATGCTTCCTGTCTTGATGATAATAGACCAAACCTCTGATCCTGTAAGCCAGCCCCAATTAAATGTTGTCCTTTATAAGAGTTGCCTTGGTCACGGTGTCTGTTCACAGCAGGAAAACCCTAACTAAGACAGAATGCATTAAGGCAGGAATACTGAACTCACCTGAGGCTAGGTCTCAACAGCTCTAATCAGATGTAATGGAGACCTGTCCTCACAGATGGAGTTGGCAAAAGATACATCCACGGAGAAGGGTTTCTAGGATTTGGAGATAAAGGAAAGACAAAGGTAACTTGTACACATGCTCTTTTGTCTGAATGTCTGAATAACATCTGTGTCCAATGGGGTAATGATAGAATAAGCATGTTTGGGTTGTGAATGAGTTGGGGAAAACAAAGGAAGGTTTGGGTACCTTGGGACAAGTGTATTTAAAATCCAGGATTAACAGGAAACCCTGCTGTAGTTAACACCCACCCACATTTCTTTCAGAAACAACTTATCATCAAGGCATTTCATCCTTGTCAAGGCCTTCAGCTATAGAGAGACTTCTAGATTTGCATGTTTAGTGTTTGTCTCTCTTAAGCATCCAGTGTGCTTCTACTAGAGTGCTCTGGGGGAACCTCTGGTTAAACATGTTGAATGGAGTGCATTGTTCCTTCCAAATCTACTTCAAAGCCTCCTATATCTCAGCTGAGGTAGCTCTAGCCTAGGGCCCAAAATCAAGACATTGTTTATACCCTCAAGTGTGAGCCATTGACCAGGTGTCGATGACATGTTTCGTTTTGCCTCCTTTCTTCTCCATTTCTGCTGCTGTCACCCAGGCTGTCCCTTCATTTGCCACTGCTGTCCTCTGTACCATCAGCACTCATCGGCCTCACTCCTGGCTTCATTTCACCTCATTGTACACATGGACACCCGTCCACAGCCACCGTCCTCAATGCCAAAAGGCCAGTTAGACTTGGATGTAGAAAACAACTCAAACATCAACATATTTCTTCTAAATGAACAGCAAGAAAGAAAACAATGACCACAAGCCAATCAAACAGCAGAATGAACACATACAACACATACACAACATATACATACAGACATGTACATACAGACACACACACACAAACACATGCACCTAGACACACACAGACATCCACACACAGACACACACAGACACATACACAGACATACACACATACTCATACTCACACATAGACACACAGACACACATACTCACACTCACACGTACATACAGAGACACACACAGAGAGACATACACACATACTCACACTTGCACACACACACACACACACACACACACACACACACACATCCTGATGGTGATTTTTTTTTCTGAATGAAACTTTCAATTTCTTCTCACAAAATATGTGTTCTTTTGTACTTTGGCTTCCACCTGCTTTCCTGTGTCTTCCATCATCCTACTTCCCGGGTCAGTGCTCCACTTGACAAAATTCACCCGCTGTTTCTCTTCCTTTCCAAGTGGTTCATAAGAAATCCCGATCACTTCTTTTGCCTGCCCGGTCCTTAGGATGCTGCTCAGAGCACACTGCGCCAGGCTCAATAACTGCTCAATAATTTTGAACCTAAGAAGGCTGCCAGGCTAGAGTGAAGAGAGAATATCAGGGCTTACTTTTCTAAGGGATTGTCACAAAATAGCAATGAAGAAAAGATAAGACTCTTCCCGTGTCTTATGCTCATACATGGCCTTACAGGTTTGAACACAACTTTTCATAAGAAAACTGTTACGGAATGTATTCTGGAATGTATTTGAGATTTTCCTTCCCTCTGTCCTTCCCTTCCTCACTCCTTCTCTCTCCTTCCTTCCCTCCATCCCTCCCTCTTGTCCTCTCTCCTTTCCTCCCTCCTTCCTGCCCTCTTTCTCTCCTTTTATTCCTCTTTCCCTCCCTCTGTCTCTTTCCCCTTCTCTCTATCCCCCTTCTCTTTTATCTCCTCTTTCATGCTCTCTCTGCATTTCCCCCATTTCCCCCTATTTTCTATAATACAGAATTCTAGCATATTGTAAATAATGAAATATATTTCCCATGTTAAACAAGTTGTCTCTTAATTGTAAGGGAATACATAATATTTCTTCGAAAAGTTGGATATGCCAATAATGACTGAGTTAACTATAAATCGTTTCACTCATTTTGCTAATTTATACCGAGCAAATAGTTTTTCACTATGTATTTCTGTTAGGGACCCTCACTTTCTGGCTACAGAAAAGGTGACTTTGAACATGGAGTATTTATGTGATAGCCAGGGCTTTCTGTCAGCATGCTGAAGCACCATGGGTAGGGTACATACCTCAGAGTAGGAGTTTCTAATTTAGGGTTCTTGTGGTCACTGAGGGGATGTTTTCCTAGCATGGAATCTGCGTCTGAGGTTCAGAATGCTTCTCAGAGAGCCTATATGCATAAGAACCCTATCATCTCTAGGTCACCCCAAATGCCAGCTCTGGGTCTATGGGATGTTTGATGATAAAGGTCAGGATGATAATAATTGCTGCAGGAACCAGTTCACTCTCTCCCTGAAACTTCAGAAAACTGCCTTTTAAAATATAGTTTATACTTGTATTATAACCATATGTAATGTTATATATGTCAGATCGTATTTAAATCATGATTGGCTAAACAAACAAATAGGAACCCAGCAATTGGTTACTTTTTTCTGTGTCCCAATGATGGTCAGTTTATCTCATTGTTCTCATGAAATTAAAATTTTCATTTGTTTTCCTCTTAAAGCATCAGTGTAAGGACCACGATGAACTCATGCGGCCAAAGCTACTAGATCTGCTTGATAAGACACTCTTCCCAGAAAAAGTCCTTAAAGATGCCAGTTTGTTTAGGGAAATAAATTAATCATGTATTCCTGCTACTTAATATTTTAGTTCATTTGTATAGAAATACCTCATTGGTCTCACACTTACACATCTCGGTAATGAATACATCATTAATGACCATGGACACTATGAGGATCTTGTTTCATTCTTATTATTAATGCTTTACTGTGGAAGACCATTAGGGTTGTGTGTGTGTGTGTGTGTGTGTGTGTGTGTGTGTGTGTGTGTGTGTATACATTTTAACACAAATTAAATGTTTCTACATTTTCTTTCTCAGCTGTTTTCTCAGCATCCAGTGATTCTCTTTGTCAGTTTATACAGCACACAGGATAGCACCGGGGAAGAAAAGCACAGCAGAAAGGAGGCAGGGTCACGTGAGGGGAACAGGCACAGAACAGGGAGGGGGCAGTCAGTGGATATGAGTAGGGGTGACTCAAGGGCATCCAGAGGGCACGTGAGGCCATTACTGTGACAGCTACCTCTCATCACTCCTTCACTGTCATGACACAGGATCCAAACTTAAGTAGCACCTGAGGTCAAACAGGAACTAAGCAGGGTTCTACCTTCTTCTATGACAGCCAGCTCCCCTCTCACCAAGCTCCTAATTACTTTCTTGTTGCATCCCTGCACTGCTCTCTGCACTGTCTTCCCATCGTGGAAGACAGTTGTTCATGTCATCTGTAGAGCAGAAATGAGAACTCTGATTTTACCACCCATGACTTGGCAATAATGGAATGAATGCAAATGTGGCCATAGAGTTTTAAGGCAACCAATCAGGCTAACATTCATAGAAAACCTCTAAAACAGAAAGAATACAAAAGGAAACCAAAAGTAAAACAGCATACTTAATGAACTATACACCAACACATTCTCTAATTGCAGATGCATTTTGTGGAATTGACAAAAACCCTTTCAAATTAGATGATAAAATAAAAATCTCATTTTATCCTTAATTTGAAGTCTAAAGCATTGTTTTTCAGGGCCCTTCCTCGGACAGCATGTGGAGTTGCTGTGATCCATTGTAATTGCGGGTGGGGAGTGGGGCGTGAATCTACTATTTTGCTATGCTGTTTAGTTTTAATGCCAAATAGTTTATGGAAATCATGTTGTCCTGAGTCGTGAATGCAGTATCTATTTGCTTCTGGGTCATGTTGGTTTAATATCATTTTCATTTTTGAATAAATCAAAGCCCTGTGGCTGGTTTAGTAGGCTATCTTATGAAAACATTGTTCCAAATATA
The DNA here is from genome assembly GCA_030674055.1 of Rhabdomys pumilio. NCBI lineage: Eukaryota > Metazoa > Chordata > Mammalia > Rodentia > Muridae > Rhabdomys > Rhabdomys pumilio. Next base: position 133,493,787 of record JANHMN010000004.1, on the reverse strand, counting down.
CCTTAAAGGCTCACCAGGCCATTATTTTTTATGTGTGAGATATTTATTTGCACTGGTTTGCATGAAGGTAGCCGGTATTTGCCTGAGAAAATAGGGGGATTTGTTGAAGCCACCATCACGTGTGAGCAAGATCATGAATTTTATTTTTTCCTTTTCCTCCATAGTAAATGTAGATTCCAATGAAGAAATTTGGTATAAAGCATATATGGTGTGAAAATACTCTTAAATTTTGTGTGTGGTCTTTTTGTTGTTGTTGTTTTTCCACAGAGTGTGCTCCAGTTCCTAAATTCTCTTCTTTTCAAAGTATTCTTAATGGTACAACCTTCCTCAGCCGACAAAGGCAAGTATGCCTTTTCCTTAAAACACAAAGACAAAGTGTCTTAAATGAGGGACCCGAAAGCACGGAAAGTGAGCTCCAAGATCAATCCAGGACAGGAGATGGATCAAATGTTTTCAATTTATCTTGGAATTTGACATAAGGCCCATTTACAATAAGAGATAATTGGGGTCAACCCCAATGGCCTAGCGGATTCTCCTGGCCACCCACCTTGTGTCCTGGAGACTTTATTTGCAGGGTCACAGCACAGGTGCTGTGTATGGGCAACAGGCATCAGATTTGTGGGTTTTAATGACTTTTTTCTAGGAATATCTTTAAAAAAAAGTTTGTTTCTTAACCAAAACACTATAAAGTTTTATCATAACCCTAGTTAAAATATAAAACCTGACTGCTTTGACATACTAGTTAGATCCATGCATCATCAATAGGCCCCTTTGGCATAGCATTTATTTCAAGTGCTGGCTTTGGTGAGTGTGCTGAGGCAGATTGAAGTGTATAAGTAGGATGATGATTTTTATTTTTTTTACTCCCATAGATGCCACTGGATAAATAAATACTTATTTTTGCTAGCTTACTTTTAGTGCATTATCACCTAGGGTATCAAGTCCTTCATATTCTTCTCTATAATACAAGAACATTATAATAATATAATATCATATAATATGATATGATATAATATAATATAATATAATATAATATAATATAATATAATAAAACAACAGTAACAACAAACTGACCTACCTTCTTCTTATTGGCGGGTGACTTACAATGGAACACCTTCCTCTGAAATGCGTACAAAGAATAGAGACAACTGCATTCATACAGGGGTCACGATGGCGAGATAAAAGTCAGGAGTGCTGTGTGTGCACAGGGGTGGGGGGAATAGATGTGTTTATGCCTCTTTTCTTCCTTATTAGAACTACTTGTGGGTGGTGTCAGAAAGAAGCCCATGGTTCCATGGGGCTAGCAAACATCCATGTCATCAGAAATGCTGACTTCAGAGTGGCAGAACTGAGGAAGCCTATTTAGCTGGGTGAAGCTCCCTGATGCATTCAGACTTGAGCCACTTGCAGTGAGTACTTTTGGGTGCAGATACACAGACCCTGAGAACCCTGCAGTCTGCCATCTTTCAGACAGAGCGGTAAAGATTTCAAATTAGTTTTGAATGAAGAATCATAAGGAATAGGACAAAAATGAGCATAAAATAGCCTTAATAAATTGATTAGCTTTGCTCTGCCTTTCAACCCTGTTGATTGAGTCTATGATTAATAAAGAATTAATGCAGTATAATTTTATGAGAATGTGAATAAAAGTTAAACTTAGTGGTAGAATTGAATTATATTCACTTCTCTGCCTGGCCTTCACATTTTATTCAATTAACTAGTATAACATGAAGACATGTGAGTGAGGTGGAAATCCAGACAGCATCTCACATTTGTTTGTACATGCTCCTCTCATGAACAAGAACATGACAGCTGTTGCTCTGTAACTTCTGCCATTATTTCAAGAGTCTAGTCACTACTCCCATGTCTTTCTGGGTATATTATTCCTGAAGTATCTTCGGTAAATAGAGATGGAGGATGAGACTTATTTGTTAGTTTTTAATCTGTTGTTTAGCAAGTACTGCATTAGGTTCTGTAGCAGGGCAGAGATATGAAATATAATAATTTCTTAAACAGTTTATAGTCTACTAAAGTGAAAACAGAAAAGCAGACAAACTTACAAGACTTGAAATTTAAATTTAAAATAAACTGTAATCTGGCCAAGAAGTGTGAGTGAGGCACAAGGCAGTTGCTTACATGGGGAAGCCCAGGTTTGCTCCACAGGGCTGGAGAAGACTAGAGTTAGAGAAAAAAATCTTGTAAGGGCCTGGCGTAGTCAATTAGAACTACTACTGCCTTTGTTTATTTATAAATTATCGGTTTCATCTGTTTGCTTCTTTAGGTTAGCAATACACTTCTATAGTACTTAGAGAATGTTGCTGTGTTCTTGAACATGTTTTATGTATTTTAAAGGTGTTAAATGTTAAAGGTGTTTAAATGTTAGCAGTGCATGAACTTCCTTGCAATCACGATTTTCTGCATCCCAGAGAGTTGTCACAACAATACATAGTGTTATAGATTTTCTTTAAAAATGGGACAAGAAATGTGGACAGCAGATGGGTTTGAGTTTGAGGCCAGTTTAAACCACACCATGAGAGACCCTGTCTCAAAAATACTAAGAAAACAACAACAAAAAGAGAAATAGAAAAGACTTCTATATTAGCTAATGGTCTTTTGTTGTAAGAAAAGCCAACAGATAAAAATCTATTTCTCTCTCTTCTTTCTCTCTCTCCCTTCCTCCCCTTCCGGATTTCTCTGCCATCTTTGTGGTCTGGGGCTGTTGCTGTGGGAAATTCTCCACAGAGCCCATTGTCTTGTGCCAGGTGGAGGTGATCAGTCAGCTCGTCTAGGATGACTGGGTGTGCATATCACACCAAAGACCACTCTGTGCGGAAAATGGATCCACTCTGAGAAGAGGAAGTTTTGTGAGCACAGCTGAGAAATATCAACTCCATTCTACCACTCATCATATGTGGCATGGCAGTTTTTGGAAATTAAACTGACCAATTCTGATTTCCCTAGCAAATTTTAAAATTTTAATTTTAAAGCAAGGCCAAGTAGAATCAATGCGATCAAAGGAAGAATAATTTGGGTGCGAACTGAAGTCATGCATTGGTACTGAGTATTCATCTCTTTAATAAAAGCTTCAATAAATCATTCAAAAAGTTGGTTCAGAGATCAGTAACTTTGTAAGTGAATCACTAATTATGTTTGTGAGACATTCATTTCCCCAGAATAATTTCTAGATGCTTTATGTTCTAACTGCTAGAGAATTGCTAACAGTTAAACTTCAGGTCTAGAATATCTGTTACACCGTCAAGCTGCCTTCCCAGCCACACCAGGCTCTATCACTAAGTCAAATGTTAGCACTACTTTTAAAACAAACCCATCTTCTGGATGACAGTGTAAATGACAAAGCCATGCACACCATGGAGACCATGCTACTTTCATACTGCATAAGGCATCAAGAGAGTGGAAGATGGCGTCAGTAAATCAAGGAGGAAAGTAATGGAAATAAAGTGATTATGATGCTTAAGATAAGACACTGATCAAAACAGGGGAATAGCTCAGAGAATCAACTCACCAAATCATCTCCATTTTCCCCTTATTTGCAAAATGACCATTATGTATGTGTATATACATAAAGCTATAAGTCAATGAGTATTAATCTAGTTTTTCTTATTTTAACTTTAGCACTAAACTATTGATTCCCAAAAATGTGATGTAATTCTTCTAGGAGACAAAATTGTGACCTGCCACCACTGATAGCAGACCTTAAAATGACTAGTAGTTAGACCTTAAAATACTGTTTCTCTTTAGGTTCATCCATGGAATCAAGAAGTAGAAACAAGTCATCCAACATAAAATTGTGTCTCAGGGGACATGTTCATAATATTAATACTTAGGGATCTATAATCTAGTTTAGTGAACATTTAGTCAGACAGATAAGTACTTAAATCCTGAATATTACCGCCTGAATTTTAACTCTGCTTCCTGGCTGTGGATGCAATATGACTGGCTGTTACAAGTTCTTAACATCTTGATGTCCTTGCCGCGACAGACTGTATACCATTGAACCATGAGCCAGAAAAACACTCTCCCTTAAGTTGCTTTGTCTGAGTAATTTATTACAGTAACAGGAAAAGCAACTAAGACAAGGCCCTGCTTTGAGAGTTTGCTATTAGAAACAAATGAAAAAGTGATTGTAAGCTTGCACATGCTTCGTCATCCTTTCCAGGGTGGAATTCTAATGGTGTAAGTAAGGGGTTCTATTTATGCAATACACTGTGGCAGATGTTAGCTATGTGCATTTATTAAAACAACTGATATCATATTAGTGCATCTGAGCAACTGGATTTTAATTTAATTTTAAGTACTAGTTTTTCAACCAAATGTTAATAAATCTCCATTTAGGTAATTTTGTATCTTATCTTTACTTATCAATATAATATTCTAAATGTCTTGAAGTTAATTTAAAGAAGAAATCGACGGGCAGTGATGGCGCATGCCTTTAATCCCAGCACTTGGAAGGCAGAGGCAGGTGGATTTCTTAGTTCAGGCCAACGTGGTCTACAGAGTAAGTTTCAGGACAGCCAAGGCTACACAGAGAACCCCTGTCTCGAAAAATTAAAAAAAAAATTTAAAGAAGAAATCAAATAAAATTCACAGTGTGTATGCTTGTGTTTTGTTTTTTTCATCAGATCTTCTTCCCACTCCAAAGGATGGGGGCCAGAATGAGTGGATTCCCTGGAAGATCTGATTGGTAACGGGGGTCCAGAATAGAGATGAATGGACCTTGGACAGGTCATGGAAGCATATAAAGGCAGTTAATAGTGAGAGTCTAATAATGAGCTCGGGGATCAAGTCAGGGGCATCAGGGTGGACAGGCAAGAATTCCCGCAACCACAAGGCTGTAAACAAGAAGCAGAGTGACAAGTTCTCCACAGTCTAACAGTCACTTATCTGGGTGTTCAATGTCAGACACCAACCATAACCTAGAGTCAAACTATACTCTGAATGGCAAGAGCCTGGAAAATTGAAATTATTGATCCAAAGTGACCCAATCCATTACTGGCACACTGAGAATTAGTATCTTTCCCAAAATGTGAGTCACTGCAATGGACATAAAATAGTCATTTGGCTTTTACTGATAACAAACGTTCAGAAAGGAAGTTCCTTCTGAGGAGCAATGTAAGAGCAATGATATCAGCACAGGACAAAGTGACGTGCTTCCTAGGGTAATTAGTTACAGAAATAGTAACCTTGCAATTGTTCCAACATTGCAGATCCAAAGATCTAATTCTCATAATTCAATCAGTGGTATCACTTTACATTTCTAGGGAACAACTTAATAGCAAGGACTGATAGTTATAAAATTATCAAGACTTCATTGCCTTTACAAAAAGCATTAGAAAGCATTTACTGGCATGTTATGATATATCATAAATAATTAAAATACATCAACTTATTAAAATATCGGACTAGAAGGTGATGTCATAGCCTAGTTGTTACTTCCTTACATTCATGTGTGAATTTTCAATAATGTTCAGATGTTAATTGTAATTAGTGTGTACGGATAAAGGGCTATGGGATTAATGGGTGGAAGAAAGAGAAAATTGGACATCGACTGTATATTTTTTTAAAAGATGAGAATACCATTTATTGCCTTCATTAGGGAAGGAACACCTCAGGAACAAATCAAATTTTACTGATTTTGGAGATAACCTGCTACCTTTGGAGATGATTACATATGAGTTCTATTTATGAATAAATTAGAGTTATATTCCACTTTGAAATATGGAATTCACACAGAAGAATTAAAATATTCTTATATTTGTTTTACTAGTGGAAACTTCCATAAACATAGCACATGCATTCAACATTCACAAGTCATGATGAATTCACAAATTATTTTCCCAACTATAGATTACATACATCATTTGATTTTAAGTATACACAATATGCTAATCACCTTTCTATTTGAGCCAACATGTACACATATGTAAAATTTGAGAAATAATATAATCACAGCTATTTTCCTAATGAGGCCTAAAAACATGCCTCTTAAAAATAAAAATCATAGGCAATGATGGTGCTTTGATCCCAGGTCTTAGGAGGCAGAGGCAGGTGGATTTCTGAGTTCGGAGCCAGTATGGTCTACAGAGTAAGTTCTAGGACATCCAGGGCTACACAGAGAAACCCTGTCTTGAAAAACCAAAATAAATAAATAAATAAATAAATAAATAAATAAATAAATAAATAAATATCATTCTGAGCTCTTAGTAGTCCTTTTCAGACTTCCTCTGTAGATGGAATTTTTATGCAAAAGAAACTTAACTGTATGTAAACTAGAGATAGATAAGCTGTCAATCAATTTAAAATGACAGATCTATCACTGCTAGCAGTAAACCTAAAAGCAAAATATACTATGACTAAACCAAAGCAAAAAAAGAGTACTTGGTTACTAAGATTTTAGAGAATTAGGTGCTTTCTTTCTTCTTCCCTCCCCTTTCTTCTTCATCCTTTCTTTCTTCTTATCTTTCTGTTTAATAAAGAACTTGGATTCAGCTGAGGAACATAGGAGGGTACCAAATTGGTTTTCATTGTTTCTTGATGGAAGAGTTTTCTCTTCCATCCAATGATACAATTGCACTTGTTTTGTTTCCCCAAGCTCCTAATGTGGCTTTATCTGTGCCTTTAATTGTTCCTGCCATTGGCACCATATGTGCCAACCCACAATGGACAACAGCCCTATCAGGATGCTGCAAGACGATCCTCCCTCCAGGTGGCTTCACAGCAAATGAACAAAGGTGAATGGGAAAGTAATTTATCCATAATAAACCACAATGGACCTTTACTAATGCACGATTAGAACTGCAACTGTCACACAGATGTTAGTAAGCAGCAGCAAGGCTTGAGACAGAGACATGGTCTCATACATGCCCCCTTTTGTTGTACTTTATAAATTAGAGTCCGTTCAAGTGCAAGTGTGCATTTGGTGTACAAAGAAAGGCAATTGTTATCCAAAGAATGCTCATTGAATAAAGATGGAAATAAGGAAAATTTTATAATTTGAATATTAATAATATAGGCTAATAAAGCATACTGCAGCCATCTCTACATGAGACAAGTTTATTGTGAGTTTAGTGTGCAGTCATGCACAATGTGTTTGCCGGCATTTGTTGGGGTGGCATAAAATATCTGACATAAATTAGAAAGAGGACAGGCTTGTTTTGGATGGCAATTTGGGGGCTTCACTGTACCAGTCTTTGCTCTGTGGTTCCTGAACCCCCAGAAGGCAGAGTTTCATAGTGGGGAACAGAGGAGAGCACAGAGTTGGTCATCTCATCCAGCTGAGTAGAAAGAACAAGAAAGGTCCAAGGACAAACATACCTCTAAGAGGCAACTAATGATCCTTTCCCTCCTTTAACCCCTGCCTTCTGTTGTCTACGCAGTTGGAAACTCATCAATGGATTAATTGATTGAAGCCATCCTGACCCAATCACTCCTCAATAGCACTAGTTGGGCGATCAAACTTACATGAGCCTTCTGGGAGGTCCCTTAATATTCAATGTGGAATGTACCTAAATATTAAGGGAATGGCATTTAATCATGTTGTCAAAAATAATCTGAAGCATACACATGGAAATATCATTTAGCAATCCACTTACCTGCTCAGTATGTAGCACCTGAAGCACAGAAAGCCTAAAGTGGACAACTTTTGACTCATTATTGAAGCAGCCCAGTTGGTGAACATGATGACCAGTCGTCTACACTCAAATTTGTACTATATTTACAGAAAAATGTCTAAGGATATATACTAACACTTTTGCTTGCCTATGTTAGTGTATGCATTGTGACTTTATAGTTTTAATTAGTTCAACAGATTTGTATTTAGCAACTAGCACAATTCAGACTCTACACAAATAGTATTTATTAAAATTGACTTGGTATTTACACCAACTAACATTTTATTATGCACCTGAGAGACCACATGCAAGCATACGTTAGTAATTTGAATCCATTTGTGTAAATTATAGAGATTTGACTGTATTTAAATAGTCAGCATTGCATTTGTGATATTGCCAATGTCTTATTTCCCTATGCTTGTATGATATTCATAAGTGCTGAGAAGTTAGAAACTGAGTTATTTAACATGGATGTGAATTTTTTGGGGGAAGGTGATGGGAAGCATTATAGCTTTCTCATAAAACACACACACACAAACACATACATGACAACTTTATAGATTGTTTCAAAAGTACAAAGACAACATGAACGTGGGATCAAGATGCTAAACTGTTTTTTGAGTGACACCATGACACAACCCACTGAAGTTGAGTAAAGATATCAGCAGGCAAGACAAGCAAGGCAGGTGTCTGTGTCTAGCTTACCTTTCAGAACCCATTTATTTATTGAGGCTTCACTAGCAACATTCAGGTCAGTGTGTGGAGCACAGACAAACAGAAGCTGGTCTCTGCCTTTGACAAGGACCTGTGAAAAGCAAGGCTATAATCCTGTCTGCCAATCATGTTGTCTTAAGATACAGTCATATTCCTTCTGTATTACCGAGACGTTACATTCTTTCCCCGTTCGGCCGAGTCGGCTGCTTCTCGTTGCTCTGACTGTTCAGTTTTGTTTCTTTTAATGGTTCCCATTCTTTCACTTCTTATTGAATTGCTCCGGACACATTTCCTGATGAGAAATTCTCTTTTTAGTTTACTCATTTATGTTTCATAATGGTGTGTGTGTGTGTGTGTGTGTGTGTGTGTGTGTGTGTTACAAGAATGTCAATTTCCTAGTTACCAGTTCTTTCCTCCAACTTCTTCTAGTGGGCCTGGCCAAATTTTACCGGCATGTACCCTTTCATGGAATCTACAAAATGTTGAGTGAGGCCTGAAATCCTGGCTAGGATGGTGACCACTGTTACTGTAGCCACTGCTATAGGTTTTCCAAAAGGGATAAAGTTTCAGAAGTTATGATCTGTCCATATTAACACAATAAAAATGTGTTAAAGGAGGAGTAGCCGTGAGCGAGTAGTGGTAGCGTCAACACCGAGGTGATGAGTGTTAGACCAGCAGGCACTGATGCTATTTCCTTGCTGCAGTGAGTTGAGAGTAAGCCTGAAGAAGCAGGTACAGTAGCAGTCCCTGCCTTAGCAGTGGTGGGTTCAACTGATCATATGCTGTTCTTGGATGCTAGCTCTTTAGCTCACATGCTGCCACTGGCAAGGACAAACCAATGCCAAGCTCGGCAGACTTAGGCTGAGCAGTCTGTGGAAGCAAGAGAATGAGAGTCACATGCTGCTGGCACACATAGGCTTATGAAAAGGGGACTGTGGTGAAGAGAGGTTGAGCCCTTGTAAACTTTCAGTTCTAGTGACCACGTATGAAACATCCATGATTCTCAACAGAGACATTGACAGTGGTCAGTAATTTCTCACTTTGCTTAAGTGCTAAGCAGCACTTTATATTCTCCAAGAAAGCTGCCTTCTGCCTTGAAAGTGATTAAGTTTTCCTTTTAGTAGAATGTCCTTTGCACGAAACTCCAGGAAATGGAGGCTGATACACACTTTGCATGTGTTGCGAGTAAGTCATTAAAGATCTTGCACCATCCACCTTAGAGAGGTTAACTGGCCTTCTCAATGAAGGGCTCTTTGGAAAGACAAGTTCAGGCTGGGGACAGTGATATGTCAACTCATGTTCAATAACACCTAGCACAGGTAGAGGCTTATCTCTGCTGGGTACTCTTCTTCGCAGTTTTATGGGTTCAATAAACGCACATTTTCAAGGTAAGTAGTGTTACTGTGGAGAGATGATTACTGAAACCATTGGTAGTGTGGCTTCTCCTCCTCACCCCCGTCTGAGGGGAAAATGGCTACCTAGCACCATCTTTTTCATTTCATTAAACAGCTCCAGGAGGTGCTGAGGAATGAATGCAGGCGAGCCTTTTAAAGCATTGATGCTGGTTTGCTATTCTAGAGTCAGGATTGAAGAGTTTGTTTAGATTCTCTTTTTCATCCAGTATCACAGATCCTTAGAGAAGGTTAAAATATACTGGGTCTTTGAAAAAAAATTACATAAAATGGACCAGGTGTAGTGGTTCTAATCTTTAATCCCAGAGTTCCAGAGGCAGGCGGATCTTGAGACCTTGTTTGAAGTTGGTCTGGTCTGTGTGACAAGTTAAAGGCCAGCTGGGACTGCAAGTAAAATAGAGAAGTAAAATCTTCTCTCTCACACACAGACAAGGTAATTGGTGTGCCATGATGTTTGGAACCAAGGCTTCAGAGAGGAGAGAGCTTCCGCTTAGTGTTTCTTATTTCTAAAGACAGTTAATGGGAGCTCAGAGGCAATGCTTCTGTTGAAATCTACAAACAAATGGGCCTCACAGTAAGAGATTGGTTCATTTGTGACTGTTTGCAGATGTGAGGTGGCCAATCATACAAATTTCGAAGATTTTGTTTCTAAGCTAAATAATTTATATGACTTTACTTATTTATATCAGATATTCCATCATAAAATTGAGTCCCCTCCACCATAGGGCAGGCTTCAGAGAGTCTCCCAGGAATGAGTAAGATATTTCTGACTAAGATCAGAAGGTGTTTTGCCATCTCATTTCAAAATGGCATCAAATTAATCTTCCATTTGTACTTTGAAAATTCCATTTTATCTTCTCATTTAAATGGGCAACAGGACTTCCCATGCCGCTGTGCCCATTTAAGATTGGCTTGCTAGCCTCTGAGCCTCAACCGGGAAGCCTACTACACACTTTGATGGCCAAATACAGCTGCGCAGCGCCAGCCTTTCCCCAGTATTAGGCAACCTTGGTCTAGGGGACACGATTCTTTCTTAAGTTTCCTCACCTATCACCTTCCAGTTGCTCCCAGCTTTTCCTGATTGAAGTATAAAAATTTTATCTTGTGAAACCAACTGCAGGATGAATTTCAGATTAAAAATGCGCTTCATGAACACCCAAGTGAAGAAGTTCAAGGGGAGAAAACTTGGTTGGCTCTCTGACTTTCCTGCAGCCGCTGTTATGGCTTTTGAAAACACTATATTCTCTGCAAACTATGCCCTCTGCAAACTATGCCCTCTTCACACACTGCTCTCTGTGAAGCACTACCCTGATTCCATTTTAAGATTAGAAGCCATTTTGTCAAAACGGGGTCAAAATAAGTTTTTTCCTGTTTTCTGTAAAACTTGGGTTTGGCCATGTCTTGACCCATTTTTCTGAAATTTGACACGTTCCACACCCTATCCCCTGGTCTCCACCCTAATAAGATAAGATGTTCTAACAAAAAAATGTGAGATATTCTGCCAAGCTCCTGTGTAACCAAAATTCCTCTGGAAATTTCCCAACCCTTGAAAACCCTCTAGTCTTACAGTTCTTGATCTATTACAAATCCCATTTTCTCCTATGTTTAATGTTGGTTCAAACCCCACTCCAGGGGGTAATGATTTTTACTCTCATTTGGAGGAATTAACACTTGCACACTGTTCTCTGCACACCCAGTCTTCTGCCCTGATCAACCAGGCTAGCAGGCAAATAGCCAACAGACAGAGGGTCTGCCAATCAAGGGGCTCCAGCTGGAGCTGAGGTGCTGCCTGAGAACACCGCTGTGTGGGCTGATAGCAAGCATGGCTCTGTGGTCATAGGCCTCACTGGAGCCTGCTCTCTCAGTTGAGAACTTCAACTCCACAGAGTTGTAAGGTAGGAGGCCTGCTCACCTGCCTATGGTTGTCCACACATGTGAGTGAGATGTAAACTGTTCTTACATGTAACTCAGTTTTCCTTAGTTGAGATGAGGGCCCTTTTGGACCAGCTATGAGCTGTAGAGAATACAGAACTGCTTCCAAGGATGTCACAGAGATTGTGAGGAGTCCTCACCAGAATAAGTTGAAGCTTATTTTTTAAGTGCCAAAGCACAGGCTTTCAGTTAGCAAATAACACTATCTAAGTGACTTGTGTGGACACTAGAGTAGGGAAGAGATGGAGAAGAGAAGCAGAAGCCACCTAGAAAGAGAAGACCTTAAGTTCTTAACCTTAAGTTAAGGCTTTGGGATTTCAAGTATCCTAAAGATTGAGCTGTTTTCTAGACGGTGACGGGAATTTTAAGGGGTCGCGGGATGGTTAACAGTTGTGGCAATAACTGAAGTGAACTTTATAACAACAATCCTTTCTGAGAGCTACCACAAGCCTAATTTTACATTCACCATGAAATCCTTACATGTCTGTAGGTTGTCTATGAGGGATGCCTATGACTGGAAATACAGCCTCTGATTTGAATGGAGAACAGCCTTGTGGCTGAGCTCAAATGGGTTCAGTGGTACAGAGACGGTCAACAGGCTGTGGTGTGGGCCCGTTTTTCAGTTCTGATGAATGAGTTCTGTTGAATGTTGAATGACTGGTGAAATCAATGGGATTTACTATTCTCAGAGTAAGGAATTTGTTCTCTTGTCAACCTTACCTTTTAGTGCAGGTTTACATTTTTTTTTAATGCCTACTTTAATAACGGCTCTTAAATGCTTTGAGCAACCCTTCTAGCCTGCCGTCCAAAGGTAAGAGAAAAAAGAAGGTAAATAGGACAAAGTAGTTCTTTGGGGCAATTCCAATCTCCATTATCAGGATACCAGCAGAAAGGTTCAGTAGTGTCAGAACACCAAACATGAATCAGCAGTGGTGGTGTGATTCAGCAGAAACCAACAGGCATCTGCAGAACCTCCATGAGTCAGCTGGGGTGACCAGGTCCAGCTGGAATGCCTTGAGAAGCATGTCTCAATGCCTCTCTGAAATGAAATGAAAATCAGTGAACACTTGAGACCGACAAAGCGTCACACAGCTAACTATGTAAGTGCCCCGTGGCTGTCCACGGAGCCTATTTATACTTTCTCCACGCATCAAGTATCCTCTCAGGGTCTTGCCTTGGCAAAACATCACATAAGTCTGCACTATATGATACAACTAGAAACTTCCACTTCCCTTTAGTGATGCCATGGATATTAACCAACTGCTAAGCAGGCTATGGTTAAGAAGTCAAGGGAGAAGCACTACAGGCCCTAGTCTTGAGGCGCCCAAAATTGAGGTAGTAGAAAGAGGAACCATGGGTGTATTAGCAATGCAAGAGAACCACCCAATGGAACTTAGCTTGGAAAAAGCTGGGAGCGCTCAAGCTCCAGTGGCTTGGATCTTGTCAGGAAAGCTCTTTGCTGAGACTTCCCCGAAATGGCTGACTAAGTATGCCACTCGGGCATCAAGCTACTTTGAGTTGTTAGAAATTGAGACGTAGTCAACACAGGCAAAACCCTTCCTCTCCCCAGTTCAAAATAAAATAAAGAAAAGAAATAACTAAACTTCACAATGAGAAATTTGTCTATTGAATGTGTTGCCATGACTAGAAAAGAAGAGCTAGTCAAACAACTTGTCACCTGGGACACTTTGATTGTATAATAAGGAAATATTTATTCACCATTGCTCATCTTCCCATAATTTGCCTCCAGCCACTGGGAAGCTCCAGCACCATTGCTGTTTGTAGATCAGAATGTCATATAATCCCCAGCCATTTGAGTCTTGTTTCATATAAAGATTTATTTATTTATTTATTTATTTATTTATTTATTCGTTCATTTATTTATCTAATGGATATGAGTACACTGTCACTTTCTTCAGACACACCAGAAAAGGGCAGCGGATCCCATTACAGATGGTTGTGAGTCAACATGTGGTTGCTGGAAATTGAACTCAGGACCTCTGGGAAAGCAGCCAGTGCTCTTAACCATTGAGCCATCTCTCCAGTCTCAATTCTTATATTTTTGTGTTAGTCTGTGCATGTGTCTGTATTTAAAGTGCATTTTTTTCTCCTGTCTTTCTTAGATCAATTTAAAGATGTTAGTTTTGAACCCCAGAAGGAATGGAAGCCACATTACTTTTCCCTGTAGGGTACAGATTTGTTTTATGAATGTGGATACTTAGTAGTGTCTACATTTTTTGTTAAGGTAGTGTCTTGTAACGCGCGTGGTATCCCTGCCCGCAGGAACTCACACGAACACGTGGGGAATCCTTTCGTGGTGATTTTATTCTTTTAACCTGAGTGGGGGAGACAGAAAGAGTAAGATAGAGGAAGAACCGAAGTACAGAGAGGGTTACCCGAAAGAGAGAGAGCCGCATGGCGCGTCTCGTTTTTATAGCCCGTGGGCGTGGTCAATCATGGTTGGCTGTTCACTCAAATTCCCAGGTTCCTTTGCGATATACATGCGCAGTTCAATGGCGTGACGCCGGGGAAGTAGGCGTGCCCTAAGACCCTGTGCCCACAGCGATTACGTTCGGCAAGGACTGCCCTCTACAGTGTCTTATCAGGACATAGTTTGAAAATGTCTTCTTACATTCTGCAGCTTGTTTTGAGACATTCAGTAAGGTACAAATGTTTAGCATTTATACTTCATCAAATGTATCAAGTTTCCCCATCCACTCTCCATAGCGATGCTGTACCTACAGAACCATCCGGACCCCAAAGCCATGAATATTTAATACTATTGTATTTGCCCCTCCCATTTTATAGTTGGTATTCTTATTTAGGTCTGTGATTCATTTTGAGTTATTTTTATATTTTTATAAAGTGTGAGGTAAGGGTCCAGCTTCTTTGGCATGGAGATATCCAGTTGTCTGGGCACCGTTTGTCTTGGCGTCTAATCAAGAACAACGTATATACGAAGAAACACAAGCAAGCAAAAGACCCCAAATTCTCCCTAAAGTTCAGGGAGCTATTTCTGAGCTCACTTTTATTCCATTGATCCATAGAACCAAATCACGTTGTATTGTACAGTGTAGTTCAGTGAGCTTTGAAATCAGGAAGGTTTCTGAAGATCGTTCTGACTGTTCCTCTTGTTTCACAGTTCCCCACAGATGATAGGACCACTTGACTCTTTTCTGGGGATTTGACAAGGTGTTTGTTGGGTCTTTAGAGCAGATTGAGCATGCTGCCACTTGCTCTGGCTTCTGTTTTATGAACATGAGAAATCTTTCCATTCGTTTACAACTTTGAAAACTAAAACAAAATGAAATAAAAACTCCAATGTTGGTAAAATAGTCTTGAGTTTTATACATGGTGTCAGGATTCTGTAGACCAACAGAACATGTTCTAGGAATTAGCACCACAGTTATAAACAGCATGTGGTACCGCAAAAGAAGGAAGAGTCACAGGTGCTTAAAAAAAGTGGAATGTGAAGACTGGAGGACCACAGGGCTGATGGGAGGGAGGCATGAGAGCTAAGGAGCCTTAGCACCCAAGAGCAACTCACGTCCCAGCTCAGTTCAGATACCATCTACAGCTCAGATAACCTTCGAAAACATTCTAAGTAGTCCCATGTTGCATAATTTAAGTACAAAAAAAAAAATCCAGAATCAACAAATCTTGAAAGGAGATGAACAGTTGTCTAGAGCTACAGGAGTGGGTGGGCCTTAGGACATAGGTGAGAGTTGGGTTGTGGGGAAACGGAAGTGACTGCTATGGAACACTGGTTTCTTTTTGTTGGGCATGCTGAAAGAGAGCTCAGTACCAAAGGGACAAGATGACAGTGAGGACAGAGAAGAAGAGAAAGCCCAGGGGCTGCAATCAACTGGGAACTTTAATGCAAAATTGGGGAGACAGCTAGACAGAGGTTCTCTGTGCTCTGAGATGTGAAAAAGAGGTTTATATGCTAAGCTAGACACAGGCCAGCTGTGACCTGAAACTTCTCAAAACATGTTAACATGTCTGATGTGAGTGAAAAAATCTAGGCCACTGATTCTTAGCCTTCCAAATGCTAAACCCTTTAATAGAGTTCCTCACGTTGTGGTGAATCTCAACCATAGAATTATTTTGTTGCAACTTCATAACTAGTAGCATATTTTAAACTAGTTATTTTGCTACTGTTAAGAATTGTAATTGAAATCTAATATGCAGGATATAAAATATGTGACTTACAACTCACAAGTTGAGAACCACTGGGCTAGGCCATCAGTGCCAGTGTGAGACATGTGGGTTTTGTTTGTTTGTTTTAGATTTTTCTTTTACTTTTGCAATTGTAATCACATCATTTCATTCCTTTCCTCCCTATAAACTCATGCCTATATGTCTCTTTGCTCTTTTTCAAATTTGTGGCCTATTTTTTGTTATTGTTGTTACATGCACATATGTATATGTATATACATACATACATATTTTTAAATACAATCTGATCAGTCTGCATAATGTTACTTATGTGTACATTTCCAGGACTGATTATTTGGCATTAAATAACAATTAACTGGTGTGATCTTTTCCAGAGAGTACTGTTTCTCTGCCCATAATCTTCTCCTCTGTATCCTTGTTCTTTATGTACTAGAAAAGCCCAGAGACCTAAGGTAGAACCAAACATGACTGGGGAAAAAAAATCAATGAAATGATTCCTAATGATACTCTGTTATCTTCATAGATTTGTGCCTTGTTCAGTCATCAACAGAGAAGTCTCCTCTGACAGCAAATGAGAGCAAGTGCAGAGAGCCATAGCATGACATTATACGGAGAGTCTACTTTAGAGGCACCTACTGGGTCCCTTCCCTTAGATGTCACAGAACCCTGCTGAAGTAGAAGAGGAAAGACTGTTGGAGTCTAAGGGTAATGGAGGATACCAGGAGAAGATGGCCCACAAAATCAACTAAGCAGGGCTTGCATGGACTCACAGAGACTGAAGTGCAAGGACCTGGATGGGTCTCCACAAGGTACTCTGTATATGTGTCTGTTAGATTGGTGGATTTGTAGGACTCCTAACAGTGGAACCAGTGTGCCTCTGACTCTTTTGCCTGCTTTCGAGACTCTTGTTTTCCTAATGGGTTGCCTTGCCCAGCCTCAATATGAGGTCTTTTACCCTGTCTTGTTCTGTTCTATTTGGCTGTCCTCTCTTGTCTTGGAGGCCTTCTCTTTTCTGAAGAGGAAATGGAGGGGGAGTAGATCTGGGAAAGAAGGGAGATGGGGAGAGCTAGGTGGAGCGGAGAGAGGGGAAGTGGCTGAGATGTATGAGAGAAGACTCTATTTTTAAAAAAGCTATTGATTAGTACGAGTTGATTCTGTATCCTGCCACATTGCTGAATTTGTTTATGATTTCTATACATTTCTGGGATCTCCAATGTACAGTATCATGTCCTCTGAACTAGGGATAGTTTGACTTCTTCTTTCTATACTTGTATTCCTTTAATGTCCCTGTCACTCTTATTGCTAGTACTAGTGTTGGGGCACCATATTGATACTGAGTAGAAATAGTGGACCCCCCTGAATTCTGACTCCAGTAGGATTGCTTCACAATTTTCTCCTATTTGGACGATGTTGGCTATGGGGTTTTCTTATTCAGCTTTAATTATGTTAGGTGTGTTCCATATAGCCCTAGATTCTCTAGTATTTTTTTTTAACATGAAGACATATTGGATTTTGTCAAGAGCCTTTTCTACATCTATGGAAATTATCATATGATTTTTTTTAAGTCCATTTACATGGGTTATTAAATTATTGACTTGCATATATCAAGATCACCCTACACTTCAGAAGTAAATCCAATCATCATGGTGGGTAATCTTTTTGACGAATGTCTGTATTCTTTTTGCAAGTATTTTATTAAGCATTTTTAATTCTATATTCATCCGGGATATTAGTCTTGTGCTGGCTAGTCTTATGTCAACTTGACACACAAACTAGAATTATCTGAAAGGAGGGAACCTTAATCAAGAAAATGCCTCCCTTAAAATTTGGCTATAAATGGAAAGATCTATGCTCATGGATCAGCAGGATTAACATAGTAAAAGTGGCCATCCTACCAAAAGCAATCTACAGATTCTATGCAATTCCCATCAAAATTCCAACACAGTTCTTTACAGACCTTGAAAGAACAATACTCAACTTGATATGGAAAAACCACAGGATAGCTAAATCAATCCTGTACAATAAAAGAACTTCTGGATGTATCACCTTCCCTGATTTTAGGCTGTACTTCCCTGTACAAGCCTGTGTTTCAAAGCAATAGAAATCGAAAGCAACGTGGTATTGTCATTAAAACAGAAAGGCTGATCAATGGGATCAAATCAAAGAAAAGGAAGTAAACCCACACACCTATAAACACTTGATTCATTGCCAAAGAAGTAAAAACTATATGATAGAAAATAAAAATCATCCTCAAGAAAGTCTAACTAGATGTCTGCATGTAGAAGATTGCAAATAGGTCCATATCTATAACCTTGCACAAAACTCAAGTCCAAGTGGATCGAAGACCTTAACATAAAACCGGATACACTGAATCTATAAAAGAGAAGGTGGAGAAGAGCCTTGAACAAATTCTCACAGGAGACAATTTCTTGAACAGGATACTAACAGCTCAGGCACTAAGATCAACTAGTAATAAATGGGAGACTTCATGAAAATGAAAAGCTTTTGTAAGGCAAAGGACACCATCAAAAAAAGAAAAGAAAGAAAGAAAGAAAAAAAGAAAAGAAATGGCAGCAGACACAATGGAAAAAGATTTTTGCCAACTCAACATTTGATAAAGCTATCTCAAATATATAAAGAACTCAAAAAAACTAGACATCAACAAAACACATAACTCAGTTAAAAATGGGATTCAGATCTAAACAGAAGTCTTGGCAGAAGAATCTCTAATGGCCAAGAAGCACTTAAAGAAATGTTCAACATCCTTAGTCATCAGGGAAATGTACATCAAAAGGACTCTGAGACTCCATCTTACACCTGTCAAAACTGCTAAGATCCAAAACTCAAGTGACAGCTCATGCTGGAGAAGGTGTGGAACAAGGCAGACACTCTTCCGTTGCCCGGGGGAGTACAAACTTGTACAACCACTCTGGGAATCAGTTTGGTGGTTTCTCAGAAAATTGGCACATAGCCAAATGATGTTGTTCCTCCATACCACAAGGACACTTGTTCAACTATGTTTATAGCAGCTTTATTCATAATAGCCCCAAACCGGAAACAACTTAGATGTCCCTCAGCTGAAAAAAAATGGATAAAGAAATTGTGGTACATTTACACTGTAGATATACTCAGCCGTTAAAAAATAATGAATGACATCATGAAATTTGCAGGCAAATGGATGGACCATCCTGAATAAAGTAACCCAGACCTAAAAAGATAAACATGGTATATGCTCACTTATAAGTGGATATTTCTGGAGAAACCCTGCTAATTAGGGTTGGAGTCTAACATTACCAGAAAGCCCTGAACTTGGTGCAAAATGTTGGATTCCCTTTACCAGTAGGGCTTCTCCTTCTGTGACCTTGTCTGGGGAGCTCCAAACTGCTTAGCTCTTTACCTGTGGAATGTCACATAGCCTGGTTAGATTACAGACTCAAGTTCCTTTTGTCTTGATAAGAACCAGTTCTGCAAGCACCTGAGATTCTTGGAATGCCTCACCCCATGCTAATGAGGTATCTCATAGCCTTAAACTTCCGCCAGTGACCTTTGCCCACCCTTGAAATTCCTACTTCCTTCCCCAAAACCACATAACCCTTGATTCACCCCAAATAAAGGATGATCTGTCTCCCCAAAGCTGGTCCTGGAATGTGTCATCATTTTGAAACCCTGTACATTGACTGGGCTGGTGGTCAATGATCCCAAGGAGAAGGGAGACCCATAGATATTAGCCATAAAGTACAGGATACCATACTACAAACCACAGACGCAGAATGCCAAGTAACAAGGCCCAAGGTAGGATGCTTAAATCTCACTAAGAAGGGCATCTCTGTAATGAGCTAGAAACCTAGAACCATGGAAACTAACAGGAATCTATGAGGATTGTCCTAGCTAAGACTCTAGCAGTGAGGAATGTGGAACCTGAACCAGCCATGTCCTGTAACCAGGCAAGACTTCCAATGGAAGGATTGGGACACCAACCCAGCCAAAAGACCTTAGACCCACAGAATTTGAGAGTAAGGGTCAACCAGTGACTGGCCCAGCTTGAGAGTTATGCCATTGAGAGGAAGTGCACCCCTGACACTATTAATGATGTTCTGTTATATTTGAAGAAAAGAACATAGTATAACTGTCTTCAGAGACGCTTTATCCAGCAACTGATGAAAACTGATGCAGAGACCCACAGCTGACCCTTAAGTGGAGCTTGAGGAATCCTGTGGAAGAGAGGGAGGGAGGATTGAAGGAACAAGAGGGATCAAGAACACCATAAGAAAACTCACAGCATCAACTAACCTGGGCACAATAGGGGCTCACAGAGAATGAACTGTTAACCAGAGAGCATGCATGGGACAGACTGAGGCCCTCTGCACATATGTAATAGTTGTACAGCTGGGTCTTCATGTGGACTGGCTAAAGCCAGAGCAGGGGCTGTTTCTGACTACACTGCTGCCTTTGGATCCTTTTCCCACTATTGGGCTGCATCTAGCCTCAATACAGGAAGATGCGCTTCTTACTACAACTTGATATGCTGAGGTTGGTTGAGGTTGGTTGATATCCATGGGAGACCTCCTTTTTTTTTTTTGGAGAAGGGGGGGAGGAATAAATGGGTAGAGGGAGGGGAGGTGAGTGGGAGGGACTGAGAAGGCAGGAGGGAGGGGAAGCTGCGGTCAGGATGTAAAGTACATAAATAATCTAATAAAAAAGATTCAGCTATAAGGTAATTTCTTAATTAGTGATTGATGGGAGAGGGACCAACCCATTTTGGATGGTACCATTCCTGATCAGGTGGTCCATGATTTATGAGAAAGCAGGCTGAGCAAGTCTTAGAGAGCAAGACAGTAAGCAGCACCCCTCCATGGCCTCTGCATCAGCTCCTGCCTCCAGATTCCTGCTCTGAGTTTCTGTCCTGACATCCTTTGATAATGAACAACAATATGGAAGTGTAAGTCAAGTAAACCCTATTTCCCCCAACTTGGGTTTTAGTCATGGTGTTTTTGAAGCAGCAATGGAAACCCAAGACAAGTTGGTACCGGCCTTGTGAGATATTGCTGTGATGGACCGGACCCTGTTTTGGAGAAGATTGTAGAAGGACTTTGAAACTTTGGACTAGAAAAGCCATTATGTGTTGAGATCTCAGAGGGCTGTTTTTGTAGGAACTTGGAAGATAATAACGATGAGAGCAGTGCAGAAGATGGAGGCCGTGCTTGTGAAGTTTCAGAAGGAGCTTTAAAAATTCTCCCAGGCCATTTTCTCTTTTCAGTTAGATTCTGTCATTCAAGTCATCTGGGGCTGAAGAGTCAGGTGTGTTTAACAAGACACCAGCACCACTGGAATGAAACCTTCATGTTAGCAGTTAGCTGGAGCTAAAAAAATTAGCAATGATTAAGAAGAAACCAGCATCAATCACTGAGGTCTAATCTTTCAGAGGGTGTTTTCTGAGAGCACACAGAATCTGTGTTCTAGAAGCAACCAAGGTTGTTCTACTTTGTGTTGGCAGATGAACTTGGTAGTGTCATAGTCACACGGGTGGTCCTTGTTTTAAAAGCCTGAAGGGGTCACAGAAAGAACCTGAGACTTGGCACTGAGAGAGGGCATCGGTGAAGCTGCAGCCTCAGCGCCAGTTGAAAGCTCAGGATTGAAGGGTCATGCCAAGAAGTTGAGACTTGGCTCCCTGAAGACAGACGTTGAGAAGCTGTTAGTGAAAGTACAGCCCAGTTGCAGAAGACCCCAGCAGTTTTGGAGATACCAGTATCATGGGATGACCACCAAGAACAGCAGCAGTGGAGTGGAGCCAGTTGGAGTTTAGATGACAAGCTGTGTGCTACAGAGGGCAGAAGTGGAGAAGACATCCAAGCTCCTTGAAGGATCCCAGGAGATCATGAGTGAATCCAAGATAATTGGGCATTGAGTTATTTATATTTTTGGAGTTTGGTTTTGCTTGGGTTCATATAACTGTGCCCTGGTTCTTCCATTTTGAAGAAGCTATTTAATTTAATTTTGATTTTTACAGAAGTCTACAGTTGAAAGACTTTAAACTTTTAAAAAGCGATTTTATTTTTATAAAAATAAAATATTGTCTCTCTGTCTCTGTCTCTCTCTGTCTCTCTCTCTGTTTCTCTCTCTCTCTCTCTCTCTCTCTCTCTCTCTCTCTCTCTCTCTCTTTCTTTGGTTTTTCAAGACAGGGTTTCTCTATGTCCTAGAATTCACTCTGTAGACTGTAGGCTCTGTAGACTGAGTTCAAAGTCATAGAGATCTGCCTGCCTCTGCCAAGTGATGAGATTGAAGGCAGGTACCACCGCCACCACCTAGCCCTATTTATTTGTTTTGTTTTGTTTTGAGACAGGGTTTCTCTGTATAGCTTTGACTTTCCTGGAATTCACTCTGTAGACCAGGTTGACTTGGAGCTCTCAGAGATCTGCCTGCCTTTGCCTTGCTAGTGCTGGGATTAAAGCATCATTCAGCTTGAGATTGGATACTTTAAAGAGACTGAAATTTTAATGTGTTTGAATTTGTAAAGACTGGGAGACTTTTAAAGTTATCTATGTTTTTAATGTGAGATCTTGGGGATGAATAAGAAAGGAAAGATGTGGCTCAATAACAATGTGCTTGTGTGTAAAGGTAACGAGAGGTCAGTTGTACTGGCTAGCCTTATGTCAGCCTGACAAACAAGAATTTTCTGAAAGAAGGAAATCTTAATTGAGAAAATGCCTCCGTAAGATCTGACTGTAAGGCATTTTCTTAATTAATGATTGACTGGGGAGAGCCCAGTCCATTGTAGCTGGTGACATCCCTGGGAGGTAGTCCTGGGTTCTATAAGCAGGCAGAGCAAGCTATGGAAAGCAAGGCAGTAAACAACACACACACACACACACACACACACACACACACACACACACACAAACACACATGGCCTCTGATGCCTCCATCAGCTCCTGCCTCTAGATTCCTGCCTGTTTGAGTTCCTGTCCTGACTTCTAAAATGCTGACTAGAAATATGGAAGTGTAAAAATAAAACAAATAAACCCTTTCCTCCCCAACTTGCTTTTTTGGTCATGGTGTTTTTGATGCAGCAGTAGAAACACTAACTAAGAAGCCCTGTAGATGTATGTGTCTGTCTGTCTATCTATCTATCTATCTATCTATCTATCTATCTATCTATCTATCT
>JANHMN010000004.1:133428267-133470750 GCA_030674055.1 Rhabdomys pumilio | reverse complement strand
TCTATCTATCTATCTATCTATCTATCTATCTATCTATCTATCTATCTATCTATCCATCCATCTACCCACTATATCTATTTTGTTGTGTCTTTGCCTGGTGTTGGTACTGGAGTGATGCTAGCTTTATAGAAGGAGTTTGGTCACGCTGCTTCAGTTTCTTTTTCATTGTTGATGAGATTTATTAATAGTTTAAGGACTGGTGGTCCTCTGGTCTCCTAGAATTCTGTGAATTCATCTGGCCCTTCTTTTAAGCCAGAAGGATTTTTATTTACCATTTAGCCTCCTCAGTTATTATGAGTCTTTATAGATTCTTGACTTCTTGGTTTAATTTTTATACTTTGGCTGAATTTTAGATATTTATCTATTTCTATTAGGTTTTCTGGCTTAATAAAGTACAGGTTCTTAAAATATTTTCTAATAGAATTCTGAATTTCTTTGGCGTCTGTTGTAATGTTTCTCTGTTCATTTCTGATTCTTTAATTTTGAGGTGTCTCTTTCTTTGGTTACTTCTGTTATCTTATGTTTTGAAGGAAAAAAACCAGCTCTTAGATTCTTTGTACTGTTTTCTTTATTTCTACTTTATCAGTTCCTCTGATTTTTACTGTTTCTTGGTATTACCTGGGCTTGGGTTTGGTTTGTTCTTGTTCTTTCAAACTTTTGAGTTGCAACATTAAATCATTTTTTTGGTGCTCTTTCTTATTTTTTATGGTTGCCACTGAGATCTATTAATTTCCCCCCACAGTACTGCTTCTAATGTGTCCTAGAGATTTTGGTGTGTTTTCATTTTCATTTAGTTTCAGGAATTAAAAAAAAATACTTAAAGTTTTATTTCTTGTTTTTTGGTTTTTTGTTTGTTTGTTTCGTTTGTTTTTTTGTTATGTGTACTTAGTGTTTTAACGATGATAGGCTGTGAGGATTTTCTTTTCTGCTCTAGTCTATTTGGTGTTTTGTGTTTTGCTTCTTTTGTCTGTATAGATGTATAGTTTTCTTAGTCGGAGGAAATCTTCTTCTATGATCTTATTGAAGATCCGGTTTATACAATTGACCTGGGATTCTTCTCCATTATATATTCCTATAAGTCAAAGGATTGAGGATTGATTTTTCCATGGTGTCCCACATTTCCTGTGATTATTTTTTTTCATATTCATTGTTTATTTGTCCTAGATTCTCTACTTTATCTTGAAGTCCTTGGAAGACTTTTCTTGTTAGTAGGCTTTTCAATTCCATCTTCTTTTCATCATGAGTTGTTTAGTGTTTTTGGGTTTTTTTTTTTCCCTCCTGATTGAATTCTGTTCCTTATCCAGGTTTGTCTTTGCCATTTTCATTAGCCTTCTGTTTATATTTTTTTGGGCATCATTCAGGTTGGGTGTTGTTGTTGTTGTTGGTGGTGGTGGTGGTTGGTAGTTTTCTCTTTTGTGTTGTTGTTGTTCTCTCCTTGTGTTCCTTGTACTTAATTTCACTGAGCTATTTTTTGTGTGTGTCTTTTTTAAACTCTTAGAATTTTTTCATGAAGTTTAAGTTTGTTTTTTAAATTCTGTGTCCTGGAGTTCATCTAGGTAACATTAATTGGTAAACATTTCTGCAGGAATGATAGATTTTGGAGAGAAGGTACTGGTTTGATTTTTCATATTGTTTGTATTTTGGTAAAGAGACCTGGACATGTAGACTTCTTTTCTTAGTATAAGTCTGATGTGGACAGCTCAGGTTGAGGCAGAAGAGAGAAGGTGCAGGTAGGTTAGACCTAGAAGTTGGAAATGGCTTTAGCAGAATAAAATCGGGTAGACTGTGCTAGTGTAAAGGATGTGACTTCTGGTCAAAGCCTGGCTGGCTGGGTGTAGTGTGAGGAGGGCCTGTTGTTTGGAGATAGTTAAGAGTGGGTCCTTGCTGAAACTTAGAGATTGATTGTAGTGCAATCAGGGGAGGTCAGTCTAGGCTTGGGCATTGATGTGAGACCCAGGCTAGATCTGTCATATTGGGAAGAAGGCATGGATGAGGTCAGGCAGAATCAGTGGGTCAGACCCTGGAGAAGGAAGTGGGGAGCCTGTCTGGGTGGTGATATTGCTTATGGAGCAGAAGGGACCTATGAGTGGTTGCAGGTACTGTGGGTCCTGGTGGAAGCCGAGAGGTTGGCTACAATGCAGGCTGGGACGGTCAGACTATGCTAGGGCACTGGGTGTGGGAGAAGACACAGGGTAGATCTAGCAGGATGGGAAAGTGCATGAATAGGGAGGTTAGGGAGCCCTGCCAGGCTAGACCCTGGAGAAAGATTCCCAGGTCTTGTTGGAAGGAAAGATTAGATGCTATTCCCCAACTGTTTTGATTATGTTTCTCTTCCATTTAGTTTGGAATATGAGCCCATGTCACTTGTGAATAAACTCCTGTTTACAAACAAGATGACTGTTTTCATGTCAAACCAGATCTCTGCAGTGTTCCAAAGCTGGGTGTGGGGATGGCAAGGTGGCTCTCAACAAGTGCAGTTATCAAAATCTCTGACAGGCACACTTTAATACAGTGGAGCAAGCAGTGCATGTCTATGTAAATGAATGTATAAAAGTAGGGAGACAGGTTGAATTAGTTAGCCTCCTGAATCGTTTATCCATTGTATTGTTGAGTGATGGCAGCAATCTTCTCACAGAAGCCCCCTACCGCCTGCATTTTACAGATGAGAAAATTGACCCTTCAGTTAAGCCCTTGTTTCAGGTCACAATAGCTTATGAATGACTGGTACAGGATTTCAAGGGAGGCAGTGTGGGAGCAAAGTCTTAAGGCCAACCATGAACTCTCTTAGCTGAGATGTCTTATTTCTAGTTAACCCGTGATCATCACTCCATTTTAAAATCCCATGTCCATTTTTTTTTTTTTTTTTGGACTGATGTAAAAAATGTAAGTGGAGGCCAAAAGCTGCTTAAGCAACGTCAATGGCCCTATAAAGCTGACCATCCCGACAGAAACAGAACAAGCCATGGAGCCTTATGTGTGTGAGTGCTTTTCCCTGTGTGGACACATCATTCAAGAGAATTTATGTCTATGGACTTATTCCTTAAAAGACTTGAAATGGATGGTTTAAAACAATGATTTCGTGCTGCATTGAATTAAGGCAGGGGCATGCGGCTCTATTTTCCTTTCCAAAAAAAACCTCTTGCCATCTGGTTCTCAGTCCCTTTGACATAGTTTTCAGGCTATGAAATCTGGTACATCTTTATGAAGCTCAAGATTGACCTTGAAGAGGGAAAAGTCTTATTTTATTATGCTGACACCACACATCATAACTCTTATTTTGCTCAGAGATCTCACTCAATGTCATCACCAACATGTGCAACAAGAGCTACGTCATGTTTATGGCTCGGGTATTCCTTTTATTTCCAGTTACAGTTTTCCCATAAAATCTCTATTGAAAAGAATCTCCATGCAGTCATTGAATGTTATTGCTTGGAACAGAAATGCTAAAACAATCTGCTTACTTAGGATCTTGAGTTTTTCCAACATTTTAAGTGTCTCAGTCCCTCAAGAAATAGCTTTACAGCCAGAGCAGTAGTAACATATATCCGTGGCTTTTCCTGCCATGTATTTTATGGGGTTGTGTTACCGCCATAATATATTTTGTATCTCCTTCCTTGTATTAGAGTACAATGGGTAAATAATTCCATTTTGAATCTTCCCTCCCAGATATATTTCAGCTGTGACTGACATTTTTTGAGGTTCATCTTTTAAATTTTCTCCTAAAGGACCAATGATAGTCAAAGAGAGAGCCTATACACTATGAAAAGATCTCAAAGACATTTGCGTGCCCATCTTTAAAATAAGATGCCATTTGTTTTCTATTTATCATCTTTATGTGCAAGCTTGTCATGTTGGACAGAGGTCAATTTAGTCTTTATCACTGGCTGAAAAACTGAGACACTGCTCTAGGAAGCTGTGACCAGGAGAACCAGTGGGTGCATTGAGAGACCTAGGAGGTCAAGTCCTGGAAACAAGATCCCATGGAGCAGGAAGCAGTGCTTAAGGGAAGTGGCTGAGGTCAAAGTCCTGGGGGAGGGGAATGACAGACTAGCAGAGTAGGGACAGAGGGAAGAGGGACTTGGGTGTTTTTCATAAAGGCAGCTGAGTTAGCTATGGCTTGGTATGTAAAATTTGGCACGGTAAAATAAGCATGACTTTGGCAAAAGATTAGGTTCGAATCTTGAAGAGCAGGCTTTGAATACATGAGTTAACATCTGTGTCTGAGCTTTTCACCATTTAAATGAGCATCATTGCAATTACCTTGATGCCATTACAGTAACTGTCCCTTAATGTTATAGATGCTTTCTATAGGTACTCCTGCTTGATCCACAGTAAAATCCAACAAGGACTAAACTGCTATGCGCATTGTTTTAAAACAGGGTCTTACTTCCTATCCCTGGCTAACTGGATACTTGCTTTGTAGACCAAACTGGCCTTGAAATCACAGAAGTCTGCCTGCCTCTGCCTTCTGAGTACCAAAATTAAAAGCATGTTCTTCCACCACAGGCCCCAGCTAGTCTCATTTTCATGAATAGGGAAGCAAAGCTCAGAAAAGATGAATAATTTTTTGAGGTTCTTTCTTATGGTTGAAAAATAACTGAGCCAGGATTTTAGTCCATGTTGTCAAATACCAGATCATTAGACCCCTAGGTGAATGACTTGGTACTCTTATCATTAAAGGAAACGTTGGACTTAACATCTCTGGGGAAGAGGTCTTAGAACTTGGATTTGGATCTACCTCACTCACTAGGCTATGCAACAGTAGTCTATGGCCTTGCTATTTAGGCATTATCTGTGGCCTGGAAACAGTATCAGCAGCAGCCTCCTTACTGGAGTTTATGAGAAACACAAATCCTTAATCCCCACCATAGACTTGTCTTCCTGTTTTAGAATCTATCCTCCAACAAGATCCTCATGGGTTTGATCTCCTCATTATAGAATGGGGAAATGGTCCTATTTCCCATGCTTGACTGGTGATTTGAGAGTCCAGTGTACTACATGTGTCTTCCTTGCTAATGAGGTACAAGCTGGTGTTCTTGGAGGACTTCACATGGAGCACTTTGCTTTCCATCTATTGCACAGAGCTCTTACGCTGTTTCTTGGTGACCAACATTTCCTGCTGACCCTTCCTTTCCTGAAATGTACATTGCTGTGGAATTTCTGTCTTACCTCTACAACACCTCAGTTTTGCAGGAGGTATAGATTTGGTCTAAAGGAAATCTACGACTTTGAGAAATTAAGCCTTAATGGGTGTAAATTTTGGGGGGTGTAAATTTTATATTGTTATAATTATTAACACATCTTGATTGTACAAATTAATGGGTTCCACTGTAGAATTTGCATACATGCATCAGTTATATCCTGATCTCATGTACATTCTCCTTTGCCTTCCTTGCCTTACCGCTCTTACCCCGGTCTCCCTCTTATATCTAATACCCTCCCACACTTTCAGATCCCTGTCTTTTTTCCTCTTCCTTTCCCTTCCCTTCCTCCTTTATCACGTTTTAAACACTCAAGATAAAACATGATACTTGGTTTTATTTTTCTCAATATGTTATTTTTATGTTCTATCCGGTTTCTTACAAATTACATGATTTCATTATTCTTATGACTTAATAACACTTGGTTGTGTGTACCTACTATATTTTCTTCTGTTGACAGATATCTACGCTTATTCTACATCTTAGTCCCAAGAGAATTTGCATCCATGCATGGAAGTACTTCCTTTATATGCTAGCTCATATTTTTTACACATGTGTTCAGGAGTGACATATCTGGAACATGTAGTAGTTTTGTAGTTTTGTTTTTTGAGAAAATCCCATAACTGATTTCCAGTGTTGCAGCACAAATTGGCATTCCCATCTGTGGTATACAAGGATACCTCTTCTCCACATCCTCACCAGAATTTGTTACTTATTTGTCTATTTATTATTTAGTTATTTTTGTTAGTAGCCCTTCAGACTAATGTGGAGGTGGGAGTCTCAGTGTGGTTCTGATTCATGTTTCCCTGATATCTAATAAAGTAGCACAACTCTCTATGTGTTTATTGGCCCTTTAGTTTCTTTTGGAATGGTGTTCAGAACATTTGCTCATACTTTTATTGCCACTTTTAACTTATTATTTATTCTTTTACTAATTCTTTTAAAAGTTCTCTACATGTTGCAGACATTAGCCTTCTGTTGGGTAAATACTTGTCAAGATTGTCTGACTATCAGAGCACAGTGAGGAGGAAAACGATGCATCTTCTCCCATCTTTAAGCCAAGGTCATGTCTGTTCTGCTTTGCCTAGTGAACTAACCAGAGATGGAAAAAAAAAAGTTGAAGGAAAAAAAATATATACTAGATTCTGTTATTTCTTCTGCTAAATTTTTAAACACTGTAATCCTTTCAAATAAATTTCACAATAATGTTTGTTCTGCTCTAATGACAAAAATATGCTCTTAAAGAAAAGAATCTCTTATTGAAAAATAATTTAGATGTGTTCTAGTTTCCTTTTTGTTGCTGTGCTAAACATCACAACAAAAACAACTTGGGGAAGGAGAATTTGCTTGGTTTATCCTTCCAGATCATGGTCCATCATTGAGAAAAGTCGGGCAGGAACTCAAAGCAGGCCTGCTCCATATTTTATGCAACATTTCCTCCAGCTAAAGAACTCACTCACAGCCAAAGAAGTACAACAGGAATCGCAGAGGAATGCTACTGGGTGACTCTCTCTCAGCTTATGCTCAGCTCTGTCTTACTCAGGACCGCCTACCTAGGGAACTACACTGCCCACAGTAGAGTGACAGTAGGCATACAGCTTCCTGAATCAATTAATAGTTATGGCAATCTCCATAGACATGCCCACAGGCCAATCTTATCTGGTCAACTCCTCAATTGAGACTCCCTTTTCTAGTCGACTCTTGACTGTGTCAAGTTGACAGTTAAAAGCTAACTATGAGATCTAAACTCACAAAATATTAAAAGGCAGTGGAGTATTTAGATGTTCATGCTATTGAAGTCTTTGACACTCATAGCAATAGAAGTAACATATTAGTGACATTTGTAATGATATCAGGATAGTTGATGGGTACAGTAGTTTTGTAGAAAGTTCTGCTTTATATATGAAAGAAAAATGTTTATTCACCAACACTTATTAAAGAGTGGTAAGTAAAAAACCATCAAGATTAGTGTGATGATCCCTTTTTTTTTTTTTTTCATTTATGGAGCTAGCTCATCCCTGAGCAGATTATTGGCAAATATACATTTATAGCTAAGGAGGAGCATGCTGAGTCAATGAATAGAAAATCATGAAGGGGAACTATTTAAGGGTGTGTGTGTGTGTGTGTGTGTGTGTGTGTGTGTGTGTGTGAGAGAGAGAGAGAGAGAGAGAGAGAGAGAGAGAGAGAGAATGTATGTGAGTCAAGGAAGGTCTAATAAAATTGACCAACAGAGTTCATGCTGGACAGTTACGCTGGTGGGGAAGGAAGAAGACATGAGCATCATGTGAGGGGTTGTTTATTCAAACTAGCTTTTAAATCACTACTTATGATGGTTTAGAAGCCTGTCTAAAACAGGAAAAGCAAGGAATCTTTGCCCAATACTGCTTTTCTAAATAACAACATACCCACCTTAATAAATACCTAATAATGGTTCTCTCTTTATACAAATTTACTCATTCTGACACCTACCTGGCTAGTGTATATTGAAATTTAACTCAGGGGACTGTTTTGTGATCCTAGAAATAGCAATACAAGATTTCATTTCCCTGACTGGGGTATTTTAGCTGGTGCTGGCTGCTTTTATTTTTCATTGACCTGCAAGAAAATTCTCAGGGTTTTAGAACTGGAGACTGTCCTCAACGGAATGGTTGGCAGTCTGTAGACACATCTTGTTATTAGTCTTCTGCAGGGAAAGTTTGGCAATTTTTAGACATACCCTGGTTTTACTCCTCTGCATAATGCCCATTTTTTGCATGCCCATCCTACATTGCTTTTGCATGTCACTTCCTCAAGGAGGTCTTGCAGGCTACCGTACTACTACATACTCTTGTAGTTTTCTTTCAACACCCTGTAGATCTTTTCTCAGAACTGCTTAATCACCTTGTAATAAATTCTCTCTATGTTAGTGGTGATTGACAGAATCTGGAGACAGCTTTCATTACCACAACTGGTGAAGTTAATTGCTCTTTAGATGTAGAAGATGAGAGCTCAGGCTGCCTATCAAAGTCACAGGATAGACTCCAATCCAAGAAACTAGGGTATAGACTTTCTTGCTTTTTACACAAAGTTACTACAGTGGCCAAGTCTGCTGGACACACTAGATTTCTAGTCTGAATCAGGACTGTGGGATATAGTAGACATTCCATACACAGTCACTGGATTGATTTTAACTAACTGAACAAATAAAAATGAAACGAAGAAAGGATAGCAGCCTAGTATTTTGACATAATATATATGTGGTCTGCTTTTAACTGTAAAGTGGAAATAACAGCTTCAAGTTGGGATCAGAGAATATCATACCAAGTTGACTGTACAACAGAGCACTTCTCAAAGTGTCCATTAACTGAAGTAATAATGGAACACATAAAAATTAGAGTCCATGCTTAATGCCCTTCACTTAATGACAAGGTTATATGTTATATGGTAAATCTATCCTGGTATATTGAAAACACAAGAAATCTTCACAGCTTACTCAGCATCCTTGGTTAAGTCAGAGTACTGCTGAGTGGGGGTTGTTTTCTCCTTGGATTGTAGATTGTGCTGTTGGCAAGCAGCAAGGCACTTCCAGAGATTATCACACTGTATGTTATGAACCCAGAGACAGCTCAGTGGTTTCTGCTGAGTATGAATGCTTTCGTAACTCAGAAAAGATAAATTATCCCAAGTCTAGCCATGAAAGGGTAAGGTCCATCTCTGTATCCAAATGTTCATCTGAAGGTCATACCGGAATGTTGCACTGTACAT
Source organism: Rhabdomys pumilio (assembly GCA_030674055.1). Classification (NCBI taxonomy): domain Eukaryota; kingdom Metazoa; phylum Chordata; class Mammalia; order Rodentia; family Muridae; genus Rhabdomys; species Rhabdomys pumilio. Next base: position 133,461,805 of record JANHMN010000004.1, on the reverse strand, counting down.
GTGGGATGCTGTGTTTATTCTTGTCCCCTCAAAATGTTGTTTCCACAGAGGGCAAAGGGAGGTGACACAGATGTCAACCTGTGCATGGGCCAGTAAAAGAAACAGTTCCAGAAAGCAAGCATGTACTTGCACAAGCTGGCCCTGAAGACCTTTCTCACACCATGCCATGGTCCCTACTAAGTTTCTAGGGAACAATTTGTCCTCTGCCCCCCTCTGTTTCTACTGTGCTTTGAGCTTTATCTGAGTAATGTTCTGAATTATAATGACTATGCTTCAGTCATCATATTTGCTACCGAGAAACTAAAGAATAGTTTCATGGCTTCTTTTGTGTAAGGGTGTTTTATGATATCGGGATCTCAATACTGTTTAATCTTAGTATCTTTAAATTTTGTTTCCCTTCGGTTTTATTTTTTAAACATTTTAAAAACGTGTTCCTACCTCTTCTTCTACCTTATATGTTTGGTACACATTGTCTTATAAAATAGGTACTTTGAGAAATAATTTACATTGTGACTAATGAACAATTATGATACTTAGAAATCTATTTCTAGGGAAAATATAGCATACTTTAAACACATAAGTTTATCAAAATGGCTCTGATGTGGATGAACAGTATTTCTCTAGGTCAAGAGCACAGTCTGTTCATGATACCCTTCACCTGCTGTTCTTCGAGCCTCCTGTCCTAGGCTATCTGAGAATGTAGAACTGAAAGGAACATTAGCTCTACGCTAATCAAATTGTCTCCGAGTAATGCAGCCCATTTCTACCTGCTTAGCTCAGTGTTTGTTCCAGGCTTGTACTGTCTGAGGATGAGACTGTGGCCAGTAGGAAATCTCTTCTGGTCTTGGTCTTAAAAAGTAATTACTACTGAGAATTAACAACTTTCAACACACTTTTAATAAATTTTGGGGGCTGGGAAGGGAAGTTGGAGACTGATAGTGAAAATTAGTCATGAAGTAGTTACTGGCAGGTCACGGCTATTAGTCTAAGCAATTCTTGTGGCCTATGAGGTAGGAAAACAAATAAGATATTTTATTTATTCCTTTGTACTTTCCCGTGTGCTTTTGACCCTGATGCTTCCAGGTATAGAATATTGATGTAGCCACTCATCTCTTTTGGAAACAGATCTCTGTTATATAGATGTAGTTTAATAACCAAGCCAGCATAGTTGGACATTAAAGCAGTTTGTATCATGAGCATTATAAATTATGACAAGCTCATTTGTGGATGCATGTTATAGATACAACTTTAAACAGCTTGATTCTGTGATCCAAAACTGGCACAGTTAATGACTTCAATTTAAAATTCACACACATACACACAAAGAGAGGGAGAAACGTGTATATGCAGACCGATATAGCTGGATAATTTTATAACATTCAATTATGTGAACAGCAGTTAAATACTTCATGTTTATGTTTAGAGAGAGGCAACTTTACGTTGTTTAAGGAAATTAAACAACACATAGAGCCTAATTCCTTTATGCATATGGCATGCATCTAATCTAGCTGAGTAGCATGAAGGAAATGCCAAAATTTAATTTAATATTATACCCAGTTTTGCATTTTCTTGACCACAAATTAGGATGGAGAGGTTTTTCTTTTCTTTTCTTTTTAAAGCAGAACCTGAGTTCTTGGCGATTGAATTTCAGTGAGCAAATTGTTCAAGCCTCAGCCTGCCGCTGCTGGAGGACAGCAACCCAAGCTGCTTTCACTGTAAGCATTAGAAAGACTATTTTATTTTCAAATAACTGAAAGGAGGTAGAGATAAAAGAGAGGGGGCGGGGACCACGAATCCCTATGGAGCTCCCTGATGTACAGGTGGGATTCGAAAGTGCCCGCTGTGTGAGAAGGGCGCCATTATGAAGAAACCCTCCTCAAATTTCTCTTCAGAAACAATCAGAAAGGCTCCTGACTGAAGACACCCTTTCAGTATTGTCCTACTGCCACAGCAAATTAGATCCAGCCAGGCTGACTTCAAGCTGTGTACCTCTGTGGAAACTTTCCCCAGGGCCCCAGCCCCACCCCCCACAACTCGTTACCTAGGAGACAAGGGAAGAAAAGGCAGCAGACTCAGTATAGCCCAGGAGTGTTTGGTTTTATCCTAGGTCTTCAGGCCAGGCAATGTCATGGGTGGGATGCCTGGTATGGCATGGGTCTCAAGATGAACCAGACATTGGTTGGCCAGTCCCACAATTTTCTTTACCACCTTTCCCCCAGCTCATCATGCTGGCAAGACAAATTGTAGGCCAAAGGTAGTAATTACTGGCAGGTCACGGCTATTAGTTTAAGCAATTCTTGTGGCCTATGAGGTAGGAAAACAAATAAGATATTTTACCTATTCCTTTGTACTTTCCCGTGTGCTTTTGACCCTGATGCTTCCAGGTATAGAATATTGATGTAGCCACTCATCTCTTTCTGGTGCAGCTCTCTGTTATATAGGCATAGCTTATTATTACCATTCAACAACAGGGCATGTTGAAACTTACTGCTGTTTCTGTAGTCCTGGGGTTGGACTCTGTAAGGTTTTCTCCTTACTCTCCAGCATAAGGAAGGAAGCCATGCTAAGGCTTGTAGGCAAAGACTCTGGGACAGTGGTTTTCAACGTTCTTAATGTTTCGACCCTTTAATACCATAAAATTATTATTATTATTATTATTATTATTATTATTATTATTTTGATATTTTGTAACTGTAATTTTGCTACTGCTATAAACTGTAATGTTAATATCTGTTTTTCTAATGGCCTTAGGGGATCCCTGTGAAAGAGGTCAACAACCCACACTGGTTGAGAACCTTTATTTAGGAGGTTCCTCTTGTTAGGTTCTTTACAAGCATTGGTTTGATGCAGGCAATTATGGTCCACACTTAGCTGAGCCCGAGGCAAGGCCTGGTGGGCACCTGCTTACCTCTAGTAGCCCATTCCTGCAGGGCAGTGATGGAATTGTATCTCTTGGGTTCATAGCAAGCTGCCAAGATTTCAGAAGATTTCCTCCTGGTCTGGCCAAGTGGCCTTTGAAACCACCTGCTAAGAAAATCAAATGATGTTCCATTTTGTCCAGATGACACTTAAATGCAGTGTAAACTGGGCCTGCTAGAGGACCCTGCCATGCTAAGTCTTCAATTACTTTCTGATACTATGTTGTCTTTATGGTGTGACCCATGGTGACTTTACAAAAGGTCAGTCATTCCGACTTCGATAAATTGAAAAACAGGGAAATGAAGACAAAGCTTCAGGCACAAATTTCCAACCTGTGTCCAACTCAGTTACTCTCCTCTTCAGTAAATCCAAAATGCAGAGACATTGCCCAAAACTTGTGTTTGAACCAAATGCTGCATGTCCGTAGCTCTGTGCACACACTGTTTGTGGGTAGATTGTCTTTCCTGGGGCCCCAGGGCAGGCTCAGCCTTCCTTAGCCTAGACATCAGTTTCTGTCAGAAAACAGCGACACAAAGCCTCCTTTAACTCGCCTGCAATGAGCGGTAAGATGAAACATGCCTGCTGATGGGTAACTTATCTGTCCCCAAAGACGCTGTTCCTCAGAACCCAGCATTTTCTGGCTCTGGGTGGAGCTTTTAGCATTTGCAGCATGGTAGGAGGTTTGGCCCATAGCCCTTCTGTTGATTGTCTCTGTCCCTAGCCAGAATAATCAATTACCAGTTCCTTTTCTTCATCTCTTCAACTAATTTATTTTGCATATTTCCCTCGATTTCTGGGAATCAGAGATAATGGGCATCACTTTCATATCATTGAGATTCCTTAACAGCATAAAGACAGCCACATTTGAAGTCCTACCAAGGGAAAGACAGTCTTCCCTTGGTAGGACTTCAAATGTGAGAGTACTGTTTCCTCTTAGCTGATGGATGGCAAGGGGAAATAGTGAAATTTATAGAACAAAGATGTTTATTTATGAATGAAATAACAACATAGCTTATTTCCAAAGGGCACATTTGATGCAGCAGTTTTTCCTTTAACTATGTTAAAGACAAACAAACAAACAAACAAACAAAAAGACTGCTATGTGTGTCCTATCCTCTGATCCATCTGGGGATGGCAGCTCTGTGGGGCCTTTTCCCATCTGCTATAGCAACAAGGTAAAAAGAAATCTGTTGGAAACAAAAAGAAACAAAGAAGCAAGACCCAGGGGGGACCAAAAGAACTAATGTACAGATAAGTGGCTAGGAGCTAGAGGAGAGCTGTCAGAGCTGAGGCACTGTTAGTCTGAAAGTGGTCCTGTTAGGGAGTTGTCCCTGTATTAGCTTTCCCCATGCCTCCCTCCACCTGCTGCTCATCTGAGCCTTCTGCCCCAGGAAGAGTTCTTTCCATGATGAACCACTTGTTTGTACTCTAGGTGACTTGCCTGCTCTGTGGCTCTCTAGAGGTTTAAATCCCATGCAGTTATGGTTTTAATACAGGGCTTTCCCACTGCGATCTCTCTTCTATCCAAAGAGAATAGCTCAGGTCTCACTAGAATCAGAATCTTCCATGTATGTCAGAGGCAGAGGGGATCTGAGATAGATTATTTTGTAGAGTGTCTCAAGGAAGCTGCAAAAATTGTTCTCTGGGACCCATCTTCAAAGAGGTATCTAGATCGTCACACTGAATAGAGACCATGTGTTATGTTAGGTATCTTTTCATGACGGTAACAGAGACTGTGATATGACCTAAGATTTAAAAAAAAAAAAAAAAAATCTTACAAAGAAGAAAGGTTTGCTTTGGCTATCTGTTTCAGAATTTTCACCCAATGGTAATTTTGCCTTCACTTCCGAATGTGGTCGGCAGTACATCAATCACCATGGAAACATGAGGCAGCCACTCCTTACCACACAAGGTAGAGGATGGGAAATAGGGGATGGTGGGGGAAGGTGGAGGAAGGGACCAGAGAACCAATATTTTTCTCAGGCTGTATCTCTAGTAACTTAACTTACATCTGTGGAACTTTGGGCTAGGGATATGCTTCAGTGTGGCTACAGCAGATTTGGGCAGTGGGACTTCCCATCTGCTGGCCTATGCTAAGTTCTCTGTGACAGCCTCTGTACTACACATTCCAAAAATGTTTTCTTGACTAGCTGATGGCATCTCTACTTTTTTGATTAAGGGATTGGGCATAGACAGGTTACTCCACTTGATGAGGTTTAGGAACTGCAGCAGAGCCAGTTTCGGTGGCTTCGATGACTCTAAGTCCTCTTTCTGCATGGTTTGCTGCCTCTATTCCCTGGAGGACCTTCCAAACACCTCCTTGCCTATGCTCCCTGCAGCTCTGTCCTGCTAATCCTCTCTGGCAACAGCCAACACTACCTTGAATATCTGCTGTCAGAAGAAATGAATCTGAAGAGGAGGGGAAATTTGAAATATAAAACTGGATGGTTAGTACCATTTCAGTTGCCCACACGTTCCTTCAGCTTGGACATCCCTGTCATCTAGAAGACTTAAAAAGAGTTGTCACTGACATTGCCATCCTCCTCCAGCTTGTCATCTCCCGATAATATCTATGGAGCTTTGTAGCAGCCTGTGGCCACGAATCAACTGGGTTCACCTGAAAGTGGGGCTGGGAATAAAAGGGCACGGAGAGCGAAAAGAGATGAAGCCAAGACAAAGTTCTCTGATCAAGGTTCAATGCTTTGATGTTCAGCTCTCAATTTAAAGGGAAAGGCCCCACCAAAACTCCTCCTGGTTTAAGCCAGAGAAGGGTGGGATAATCTGTAATTTGTTCTTGGTAATGGATGGAGATATCTCAAGGCAAGCCCAGGGGCAGTTCTTCTTCTAAGTTCCATGCAGCTAAGGTGGGTAACTCCACCTAGATCCTATCACTTGGTCTGTTGTGGTAAACAAGGTCTCTCAGGCCTGCTCAAGGCAGGGGGAAAGGCACAATTCCCCCTTTTTTAGTTTATAAAGATGAGCAGTGCCAGCAGCTGGATGGGGTACACGATTTCATCCCATCTAGGGTAGAGAGTGGCCAGGCAACTGTGCCTTGCTTAGGTTGGCATCTATATTGCTCCTATATTACCCATCCTCGAGGAAAACATACATAGCATATTGATGTATGCCTCTGCCTTAGGCTTATAGGAGCTCAAGAACATTCTTACCCGTCTTTGACTAACTGGCCATCATTGGCACACTCTTTCCCATATAGATGAAAGCCATATTCAGACCAAAGGACCTGTGAGCATGCACTGGATGCAGTTTTTCATAGCAATGAATAACTGTCATGATGAATGGCTGGGCTTGCTGAGAGTGATCCTGTATGAAGGCAACCTATCTGCTTGAAACAAAAGGTTCAAAAGTTAACAGCAACATGATTATCCAAGCAATGTAGAAAATAAGATTGAAAGTGGAAATGTTCCAATATCTAATCCAACTGCTGGTTGACAGGGATCAGACACAAAGTCTAGCCACCAGGTATATAGTGGGTGGCTTTAAGTATTGATGAAGACTACATGCCAGGTTAAATCAGCTGGTGATAAGGATTTTGAGCCATCTTCATCATCAGAATCATAATTATTAGGCTCAAGATCTGTGTCCACTTGATGGACCAATCTTTCAGGCAGCCATTGGGCTCCATTTTCTTTTTCTGAAAAAATATAGACTGAGCCACAACCCCAAATTAAAACAGGGTTGGGACCATTCCATGTATTAGTTAGGAGGTCTCACCATATGACCGTGGCAAATGAGCTGTAAGTGATTGGATGCCAGTCACGATCTGCTGCAAGACTGACCTTTAACATCAGTTTGGAGAAAATTTAAAACAAATAACACAAAAGCAAGGTGTGCTTTTGGTGACCTTGGAGGGTATAATTCCCCCCTTTAGTTTTAACAAGCCAATTTTTTAGAGTGCAATGTGCACGTTCAACAATTCCTTGTCCCATTGGGTTATAAGGAATTCCAGTTTTATATTCAATACCAAATTCTTTACAAAATGATGTAAAATTGTTTTCAGTATAGGCTGGCCCATTGTCTGTCTTGAGTACTTTAGGTAATCTCATAGCATTAAAGGCCTGTAAACAATGATCAATTACATTTCTAGAGGCTTCTCCCATGTGTAGAGAAGCAAAAAGGAATCCTGAGCAAGTGTCAATACAGACATGTGTATATTTCAGTTTTCCAAATTCTGCATAATGAGTTACATCCATTTGCCAAATATGATTGGGCTTAAGTCCTCTTGGATTAATGCCTAAATGGGGAGTTGGGGATAAAGTAAGACAGTTAGGGCATTGTTTTACAATCATTCTAGCTTGCTCCTTAATGAACTTATGTTGGAGCCTTAAGGTGTGACTAGAGAGATGAAATTTATTATGATCTTGTCTAGCCAATGCAACAGGATCCAAAATTAAGGCTTCTCCTATTAAAGCTCTGTCAATACAATCATTGCCTGCAGCTAAAGGTCCAGGAAGACTAGAATGAGCTCTTATATGGCTAATATAAAAGGGACAATTGGTGACACAGTCATAAAACTGTGGATTGGCAGACCTGACCAGTGGGAATGTAAATATCAGAAAGGATGCAATTCAGTAAGTGCAGGAAGGGCTGTCCAGGGCAGAGGAGGGTAGGCAGGAACTTTCTGGTCTTTTCTTCTAAGTCTCTTGTTGACTGAACTCAGCCTAGTTGGGAGTCATGGATGCCAAGAACCTGTAAGATGTAGTCTCCAAATCAGACTCACGTATTACACAGCATGGAAGCATAAGAGTAACTCTAAGATTGACCAGCACAGCAATGATAACAACAATTTCCTACGTGACAAATTCAGTGAAGTTTTGGGTAGTTTTCTTACATTTTTCTGAATTATACCAATGGCGACACCATCCTAAGAGTACTCTTGGCTTCTGAGAGGCAGTGTTTTCCATCAGTTCTATTGATTTTTTTCCTGTCTCTTTTAGAGACTTCTCTCCTTCTGCTACCTAATACCTACTACTTAAATACCAATGTTGTCCAGGATTCTCTTTATCTTCAAGATATTAATTTTTTTATGGATTCTAGTAACTTTCAAATGTGTCACTGACTCAAGTCTTTCTCCTGGAATCTTACCTCTTCTCCATAATCACTTTCAATCTAACAAGTACAAAACCAGGCTCACCTCATTTCCAGATTATTTCCCAATATTCCTATATCCTATATCCATTCATTCCTATATTGCTTAGTGGTAATGCTAGCCATTTGTCCAGAACTGCAAACTATCTGAGATTTTATTCTAATCTTCAGACAGTAAAGTTGCCTGGCACAAGTTCAAGGGAGCTGGTATAGCTCCTGTTTAGAAACAATGAATGTTCTGGCTTTTCATGGTAGATGAATACCACAAACTGTTTGAACATGACTGTACTGGTTCCCCTTGTCCTTGTTCCACAGCTATAGTGGAGTGGTTCAAGTACCACACCTTAATGTGGATGGGGTCTGTACAACCTTGGAGAAAGCATGAATTTAGGGCATCGCAGCTCCTGTTGTGAATTTCAGGGACATTTTTGCTCTGGAAGAAGAAATTACAAGTATGATATTAGAGGATGAGAGAAGCCTACAGTTTACTTTGAATGGAGGCTGGTTTTACGTGTACTACAAACAGCCTTGAGTGAACAAAGGGTCACCATTTTATGAAGAAATTGATGCTTTAAGCTCTGTTGTGTTCTCCTTCTGATGCCTTTCATAATTTGACTTTTATCTTTAAAAGCCCTCCTCACTCCTCCTCCTCCCCCTCTCCTCTTCTTCCTCCTCCTCCTTCTCTTTCTCCTCCAAGGCTCAGAGGCCTTCCCTGTCACCCTGCAGTAACTCCCTTCAAGGAGTCTAAGAAATCCAGAATGCTCTTTAAGTTCAATGTGTTGTATACATGTTATCCTTTACATCCAATTGTAAACAGATTGGGGTAGGAGGGGCTTGTATACCTTGTCTTTCACATGCCCTGTCTGGTCTTCAGATAGCTGGTGACTCTTGAAGACATCCAACAACATCCTGCCCATTCAGGTTCTGCACCCTCTGTGGAATCTGCTCTATTCCTTGTCAAATGGCTCGTGATATCTCCAGAGTCTCCATGCATGTATTTCTAGGATTTAGCATGCTGTTATAGGAATATTCATTGTGTTGGCATCCTTTGTTTAATGAGATGATCAAGAAGAATGTGGTTAGAAACCCATTATATTTGTGGGTGGGTGTGTATTAGAGAGTGTTAATATGCTCTCATGAGTATGCTAGGTTGAAAGTTACTTCCCTAAAGAGAGAAAGCAGCCCCAACCTTTTGCCTTAGTCTGACTTTGTACCCTTTGTTTCAAATAATACTAAAGAATCTATGTCTTTTTGTTATGAGCACTTGAAAGAGTGAGTTTGAAGGAGCCTGCCTTTAATCGTGGGTGACATTTTTGAAACTTTGATGGCTGGCACTCAGACAGAACCTGGCAGAGATATGGGCACACACGTTTCAAAGTGGCAGCCAATTTTATTTTTGCTTTTTTGAGCAAATTCAAATTTGGTCATGTTCCTTTCATTTCTGTAAATTTTAGAAAATTTAAAGTTATTCTAATCTCCTTGGGAAAAATATGTAGGTACTTTCACAGTAACTTAATAATTGCTCAAAAAAATATTTTTTGTATCTTTCATGAAAAGATAAATCCAGCCCACTGGAGAACTAATTAAGAGAAAAACAATCTAATTCTAATGACAATGACTTTTAAAAAAATATTTTTGGCTTTATAGAAATATTGTATCAATCTTTTATTCATAAAACACATTACTTGGATTTTTATGGAGATCATGTGGACTGTATATATTAGGTAGAACATTTGGGCCAGGTTCCTGGAAAATTATTCGATTCCTAGTAAAGCTGATTAAAATTATGGTTTTAGTCTTAATCAAAAATATTAGGGAAATTGGCTTTTTATGCTTTATAATCTGCAGACATGATGTCTCTTTTTTAAAAGCTGGGCTTAAAAGAACACGGTGAAAGACCCTGCGTGTTTTGAATTGTTGCTATAAGCAGATATATACAAAGTTCTTTGTAATAGAAGATCACCCAGGGTTTAAGCTAAATTTTAAAGCCTGACTATGGCTTTGTGCAGGTGATGAGCAGAATTTAAGGTGCTCAAGTTTTGGTGTATCCAATATGACATAGTTAATTCAGATAAAACTTCTAACAGATAAATGGTGCTTAGATCACAGTGATACTTTGTCTCCCTGGTTTTCAGACAAACAAGACATTTTCCTGAGGTTGAATCCTTTGTGCTTTAGCCATTTGCTGCTTTTGTTACTGTTTTATCCAAAAAGTTCCAGAGGAGAAACGGTTTAAATGTTTTTTAAAGTGTAGAATATTTGCACATACGTAATAAGGCATCTTGGGGCTGAGATCCAATTTTAAACACAAACTCACTTATATTTCAAGTATATGAACGTTGTACACACAGCCTGAGGGTAATTTACAGACTGTCTTTAGTGGACTCACATGTTGACAATGACTCCATGCTCAACCTCAGTCATGGCACTGTGCACTGCTGGGCTTACTACGGTGCTTAAAGAATTTTAGATTTGGGAGAATTTGGGATTCCAGAATTTGGTTTACAGATGTTCAGCATGTGCCAGTGTTTATCAATCTAAATTTTCCAGACACCAGCACAGGCAGCTCTTAAAATGACTCCACAGAAGCTTGCCATGCAGCAGGGGTAGATGGAAGATACTCAGAGCCCTGGCTGCCTAGTATAGACCTCAGCTGGAGCCACTAAAATATATAAGTATGTGGTAGAGAGATGGGAAAGAAATAGAAGCAGAACAGTTTGAGTACTATGATGGGAGGAGGAACTGGAGACTCAAAGGTGGTGGTAATCGTAATATTAATAAGTAATATTAATAATAGTAATAGTAATAAGAGTGATAGCCTGATGAGAGTAGCATGTGCTGCTACCTGAGGCTATGGTGAAGTCCCAGTCTGTGCTGCCACTGAGGGCCATGTCTGTGTCTGTGGCCACAAAGTGTGTGAGCTGCCATGAGGGTGTGAGAGCAGGAGAACTGGCCCTGCCTCTTGCCAGCTGCTACACATGGGTAAGTTAGCCCTGACAGTGCTGGAGAGTTGGCTCTGGAGTTTTGGGTGCAGGAGAGTGGTCAGTCTGAACAACTCAGCTACTACTCAGGTCCAGACCCAGGTCTTTGTGTTGGTCCACCCCAACATCTACCCATCTGTGAACTGCTAGAATGAATGATGTAGCAGCCAGTCCTTCAGACGAAAAGCTACAGGATCTCCATGACACAGGGCAACAACAGGATATCTGAAAGGAGTCCCAGTGAGGATCCAGTTGATGGCCCAGAACTGAAGGAGTCATGCAAAGGATTTGAGGCTTGGCACCATGGAGAGAGCCTATAATAGGCTATTGGTAAAGCCTAGTTGCCGTGGAAGACCCAGTGTATTGGAGATTCCAATACCATGGGATGATCACCAAGAACATCAGCAGCAGCAGCAGCGTTGTGGATCAACCTGAGCTTAGAGTGCTACAGAGGACGGAGCTGGAGAAGTGACACTGGCATTTTGAAGAGCCCAGAAGACCATGTGTGGATCTCAGAGCTGTAACAATGAAGTTGCTTTGGAGACCCCAAGATGTTCGAGATGCCAGAGCTATGGGCTATCTACTGGGGAAAGCAGCTAACAGGTAGTGGAACCAGCCCAGGAGAAAGAAGTTTGTTGCAGTCAACAAAGATGAAAAAGGAGTTGGAGATCTGAAGGCTGTTTTGACATCAGACATGGAGATGCAGAGTTTGGAGTTTGCCCAGCTGGTTTCCTGTCTTGCTTTAGGGATTACAGTTAAGTGATTGGATGAATCTCAGAAGAGGCTTTGAACTTTGGACTTTTAACATTGTTGAGACTGCTATAGATTATAGAGACTTTTGAAGTTGGACTAAATGTATTTTGCATTATGTTATGTTTAAGTGTGGTCCCCATAGACTCATATGTTTGAACAAGCCTATGGGGTCCAGGGAGTGGAATGTAATGGTTTGCATATGTTTGGCTTAGGGAGTGGCACTATTTGAAAGTGTGGCCCTGTTGGAGTAGGTGTATTACTCTGAGTGTGGACTTTAATACCCTCATCCTAGCTCTCTGGAAGCCAGTCTTCTCCTAGTAGCCTTCAGATGACGATGTAGAACTCTCAGCTCTTGCACCATGCTTGCCAGTTTTTTGCCATGTTCCAGCCTTAATGATAATGGACTGAGCCTCTGAACTATAAGCCAACCCCAATTGAATGTTGTCCTTATAGGAGTTGGCTTGGTCATAGTGTCTGTTCACAGCAGTAAAACCCTAAGAAACTCTTCATGGGATATTTAAAAGCATAGTAATTCTTCTGACATAATTTTCCTCTTAAAAAACTATAAACACCATTGAAAACATTACAAATCTTTGTTTTACTGCAAATAGCATTGAAAAAAAAAATACCCTTTAACCTAAATATGTTGGTCCAGTCAGCTGTTCTTAGGTTCAAGTTCATTGGTTGATTCACTTTGAGCCGATGAAGAGATGCTATTTTGACAATATATAATATTGATCACCAGCCAGAGACAAATACCTTAAAATTTTGTAATAGATCAAAAAATCATCATCATTCCTTAAAATACTTTTCAATGCCCATTTGCTATTAGTTTGCTAGTAATATTAAACCATTGAAAATGAAAGTATATTATCTCTTGTGATTTCCATTATGGGACTGTGAGCTATTTGCTTTTTTTCTATGCTTATCTATAAACCTTGCTGACATGGGTATCAGCTCAGCCCTAGACAGTTTTACCCATGTGGGAAGGGAGCTACATACAGTGCTTTGGAGAACACTCAGCACAGTGGCCACTGCGTCTTCCTCAATGTGGTGTAGATAGATTTAAAGCAACCATTTTCATTTTGATCTAAAAATAGAATTACAAAGATGCAATATTTAACAATTAGAACTTAGAGGTAGATGATACATAAAAACAGATTAAGAATGAAAGAAATATGAATATTAAAGCCCAAATCAGTAACCTTGTAACAATTACTGTTTGATCATTGTTAGGATCAAGCTTGAGTCTCAATCACAGATTCTTGCCAGATATTAAGTTCTAGTTCTAATTAATACTTCACTTGTTTTGAGCTAGTCAAGGCTAAGAAGGAATTGCTATCTACAGGCAATGATGTTTCCTTCCTCTTTCAGTCCCCCACCCCTCCTTATTGCTAACTATATGGATGTTATGATAATAGCTTTTGTCAGATAACCACATTCTAGTTTCAGTTCCTTCTTTATCAACATTCAACTAACATTATGTAACTTATTTATGTAGCCTAGATGTTGTCTTTAAATATACTTTGAGACATTCACTACTGTAGTTACATCATTTCCCTCTCTGTCCATCCTCCAATCCCACTAAACCCTTCCCTACTTCCTCTCAAATTCATGGGTTCTTATTTTGTAATTATTGTCATTACATTTTTATGCATGCACAAGTAAGTTTATACACACAGCCTGTTGAGTGCTGTCTTAGAGTTTCTATTACCGTGAAAAGATACCATGACCAACACAACTCTTATAAAGGACAACATTTAATTGTGGCTGGCTTACAGGTTCAGAGGTCTAGTCCATTATTGTCAAAGGAGGAGCATGGCAGCATCCAGGAAGGCATGGTGCAGGAGGAGCTGAGAGCTCTGCATCTTCTTCTGTAGGTTGCTAGGAGAAGACTGATCCCCATGTGCTTGGGCAGAAAGTCCCATTGTCCAACCCCACAATGACACACTTCCTCCAACAAGGCCACAGCTCCTAATAGTGCCACCTCCTGGGCCAAGCATATTCAAACCACCACAAGTTCCTTCAGTGTTGCTCAGGTGGTGCCTGTGATTCAGGGTGACTCCTTGGGGCTAGGTAACCTATAGAGGGCTTTAGCCCTGGGAAAGATCTAATGTGCTGAGTCTCAAAAAGAGAGCTCATCCATCACACTGTGCCTGGTAATAAATAAGGCAGACTCTTTTCATCTAAAATTTGTGAAATCAGAGTTGAAATTGAAGTGTGGATATGAAGGATGTATAAATTGCCAATTGTACAAATTGTAAAATATGAATAAAGGTCTTGATGTCAGTGCATTAAAAAATGAAGTAATTTAGGGTGGGAATTAATGGCAAAACAGCAATTATTGCAAAGATGATCTTCGTTTATCAAAGGAAAATCCAGCCAGTTCCTAGAAGGTAAAAGAATTTAGCTCAAAACAGCAGGAGCAACCAAGAAATGGATGTGTGAGATGGCTGCTCCTGGCATATGGCCACAAAATGATGTTTAATGTCTTGCTCTGAAAGACACAGCCTTATGCCTCTGCCCTGAGAGCACTGATCATGTGAAGAGAGTTAGCAGTACCATTAAAACCAAATACTCATTCTTTCTAATCCCTCCTGTGTTGCTTTTTAAAGAGGGTTCACCAAAGGGATGACTGTAAATTCTGAATAGGTGAAGAGCACAGCTGTGTGTAAGTACTGGAGATTGCCACAGCTATGGCCAAGCAGCAGCAGCAGCAGCAGCGCAACGTAAGAAACTGCTTAGTAAACTCTGTCATCACCTCTGGAAGAATATATCATTTCCAAGATCTGTAATGTCTAAAGTATGTATTATGAATTAGCATTCATAATATCTGAAAACCGATATGGACCATGCTATTTACATGAGGCCTTTGCTTTTAGATAAGTTTCTCAGCCAGCGTCAGTCTGTCATGGCTCCAGCTGGGTGATCTTACTCATCACAGCCTCATTCCTTTCCCCATTGAAAGGCTTCCTGGGGCAAATGTATGTATGGAGCAGCCCAGGGGGGAAGGCAGGCTCATCTTGGCCAGTGGTTTTTCCTGTTTCAGGTAATCCCTTGTTATTTGTAGGTCTACAGGGACAAACAGTGAAATGGAATCCCTCTAATTCCTGGGACTGGTGTTTTCCATCATTTCCTAAAGCCATTTAGTACTTAGCACCCAAAAAATTGTCCATTAAATTATAGTGGAAAAGTAATTCCATACCTTGTCTTTTCAGCCTCTTTAGCCCTTGATTTAGATGCTGGCATGGTGGGATATAAAATCAGATTGTTAGGTCACATGATACAGCAACAGTATTTCTATAAAGATAACCTTTCTTGTCACTCCTCTAGATATGGTACGACAACTCAAGTATGTGTCCGTGTGAGAACAGTATCAGGTTGGTGTTTCTATCTCAGTTAACAGCCTTGTTTTAAAATCATACAGAAATCGTGCTCGATTCAGCAGCACATATATTGAAATCTTACAGAAATCAACTGATGGGGAAACAAAGTGCCTTGTCTTAATTTGTTTAAGCTGCAACCAAATACCACAAACCAAGAGCTCATTCACAGTAGAAATGTAAACTCACAACCTTGGAGGCTGGAAGTCCAAAGTTCATTCAGCATCTTACAGGGTTGCTTCCTGGTTTGTAGAAGGGAGTCTTGGTATGTGTTCTGGGGACATCTGGAATGCTGGGACTTTCTCTAGAGTCTCTAAGGGTTAGCATTAATCATGTTCACTTCATGAGTGTTCCACCCTCAAAACCTAATTGCCTCCAGGGCCCACCACCTGATTATCACAGTGATAAAGACGGTTTTAACTCATGGGAAAGACACAAACATCAGAGTCATAATGTTCCTTCAGATACAGTTGCTGCTTCATGACCTACTCTCTCAGATTCATTTTTTTAACTTGTAGTGGAAAATTGAATGAATTCTTGTACCCCGTTTCATTTATATGTACTATCAACTCTTTTTTTTTTTTTAACTTCTTGAGAGCAGGTGTATCTCCCATTTTAACGTTTTTGTCTTAGCATTGATAGTTGATTGAAAACTGTAGGGCACAATGTTGAAAATCATCCGGTCAGAACACGTCTTCTGACATGCCCACATCACTGGAAGAAAAAGAACATTTGTCTCTTAACATTTTCATGCAGGCAGGATAGGTCCTTTCTTCTTTAGGTTCCAAATAAAGTAAGGAATCCTAATCAACTTAGGTTTATTAATTGCTATCTACACTACAACTGAATGGGAAGGTCTCTAAAATAGTATTAAAATCAATACATTTGTGCCCATAGTAGGAGAGCACAGTCCCTCCTACTGTGCAGATTACTACAGAGGGCAATGCTCATGTGAGGTGTAGGGTAAGAAAGAATTGCTCCAAATTATAAACTCAACATTCTCAAGTAAACAAGTACTGAGACAGAGGCGAGCTTGCTTTGCTAAAATTGACTTGAACCCTGTAATCCCCAAATTCCCATCCTCCGATTTCTGTGAATGCGTCTCTGCCCTGACTACAGCATGTTTCTGGGTTAGTTGAGAAAGCTGCTTGTGCAGAACTGTAAGAGAAGCCCAGCGGGGCTGTGCCAGCTCATGGATGGGAAAAAATAAGTTTGCATATAAAATACAAAACCATAACTAATTAACACCAGGCAGGTGGTCTTGATGGAAACTTAAAATTCAAACTGGGTCACCAGGGAATGCACACTTGGCAGATGAAAGTGTAACTGAAATGATTCCCCTGAACCTGCCAATCGAGACTCGTGCCAACTGCCCTTCCAAAAAGGCTTCCTGTGCCAGTCAGTTCTGGGAAAAATTGAGCCAAGGACAAATGACTGCATTTCTGAAAGTAGATAGGATAGCATTAAGATTTGGAGGCGTTCAGATCTGTAAAGAAAGTGGGAGCCTGGATGTGGGTCCACGTGTACTTAATAATAGCAGCAAGGACCATGGGGAAGAGGCTGGCCAAGTTCTCAGCAAGAAGGTGGGGGTGGGGCATGAACATTTGTTAGAAGAAGTTGCAGTTTGGAAGAGAGGAACTATTTAGATCCCCGTTGAGTGCCAGAGCTAAACAGCACCAATAAGGGCTGAAGTATCTGAGTAACAGCCAGGATTTGCTGAAGTGTTAGGAGTGAAAAAGAAGTTTTACTGCCAAATGACTGTCAAGAGAAAGCAGGCAGAGAGGGCGAGATGAAATAGAGAGAAGGGTCTTGCAGGAGGTGTGATTTCTATCACAGGGCCATGAGGACAAGTCAGCCTGCTTGCTGTTCCTTCCCCAAGGAATACATAAATGGTAGGATGGCAGTCCTGGAGGGGCCTTTGGGAGACAGTCTGGCTCGTGGCTCTTCTTTTATAGCAGGGCAGGCTACCGCACTGAGAAAGGTTTTGCAGGGGCCTCGCTGTGAATTCTTTAGCAGAGTCCGGAGGAAACCCGAGTCTCTGGCCTTTGTACTGGTTTCCCTTTCTACCTGGAAACAAGAAAATGTTGGCTTTGCCGCTCATGCATTTATTCACTGTGTTTGTACTTAAATTGAATGGCAAACAAAGGCTCTGAAGAAAACTGGAGCTTTAGTAATGAGAGCAGCGGATGGAGAATTGTTCACGAACAGACGTGGTATTGGTAGGTTTTAAGTAGCCAGTACTGTTCTGGACTGAGCATCAGTTTGGTGGAAAATGGCTGTCTTTCAGGAAGATATTACTCTCTCTGATGTTGAAAAAATCAATATGCTTATCATTGTAACTAGAAAATACAAAGCCACTTAATAGAAGCATTTCTTCCATGACTAAAAGAGAGCTAGCACTTTGAAACTAGCTAGTCTTCCTAAAGTATGTTGTAGTTTTCTAAAAATTAAGATCATTGCATATATAACAATTAAGATAATTGTATACTGATAATGTATAAGATTATTTCATATATAGGTGAAAAGTCAGCTATGGTTAGTTTTATGTAACAAAGTGGTCGTATTTTCAGGGAATTGTTTGAGTGCTGATGGCTCAGGCTACACCCTCAGCCATGCTTGGGTGAGGATGTTCTTTCCTGCTTGGTCCACACATCTCCCAGCCCCAGGCTTCTTCAGTTACTTCTTGGGTCTCTTGGTCTTCCTCTCTTTTAAGATCTCTGTGTGTTCCTCTCTGTGGAACTTTTTTTTTTTTTTAACTAGTTTCCTAATAAATCCTTCATGTTGAAAAATCATCCCTAGTCTCCTTTTGGTTTTTACCCAGAGTTCTCTCTGCTGGCTGGAAATGTGGAGGCAAATGTAAAGGGAGCGAGGGGTCATTGCTCATAACCCATTATTCCCAGTAAAGATGAAATGGACATGTTTTACAGGTCAGAATCAGCTTTGCTCCCTGACGGGAAGCCTTCCTCCCTGTGTGCATATTCAGAAAATAGTCAGGGTGTTTCCTGTACTTAGTCTCTCTGTCCAAGAACGCAGTTCCTTCATAGGAAATAACTGTTGTCTAACCCTCCCATTTTGTTTATTTTTGAGACTGTGTTTTGTTTGCTACATTTCTTTGTTTCCTTTCTTCCAGACTATTTCATACCCAATTCCTCTCCCTCACGCGCATGAGCTCTTTTTCCATCCATGGTTAGCGCATGCGTACGTGTTACTTGTGTGGATGTCTTTAGGGCTGACCATGTGGCATAACTGACTGGTGCGCCCTCTCCTGGGTAGTACCACCTCTCCCACTCCCAGCTTTCCTCATTTGCCTATAGTTCTTTATGTAGGGTTGAGGACTGCATGGGCTTTTCCCTATGCAGTTTGGCGTGTCTACTGGTGTCATCCTTGTTCAGCTCACCTTTGGTTGGTGAGACTTTATGAGTATTGTTCTTATATTACTAAAAGACACGATTGCACAGCAAACTCCCTTATCCTCTGGCTCCTATAATCTTTCTGCTTTCTCTTGATCCTTAGGGTAGAAGTGTTGTAGATATATCCACTGGGGTTGGGCTCCACAACTGTGCATGTTGATTGGCTGTGGTTTTCTGTAGCCTTCTCTGTTACAAAGATAACTTTCCTTTATAAGGGGTAAGGACAATTGTTGATAGATTGTTATTAATAATTCTTGCTTTAATACCACTCACTTCTACGTTCATTTCTTACTTCTCTTCCTGTTCCTTAAAAACCTGATAATTGTTCTCTTTTGTCACAGTCCTCACCCTGACACCATTATCAGCTTCTTCTTGGTAATGATGCCAATGTTGTGGCTGCTTGTGACCAGCAGTTCCTATAGGGACAATATCCAATGGGCCTTGTGATTATTACAGGTGAGGACAGTATTGTAATATTTACAAAGTATCCCTTATTCAATCATCAGTACATATATATGTAAACATTGTTGTTTTCACCTTCAATTTCCAGTTATATTTTATTAATAGGAGTCAATTTTGTATCACAGAATGGAAGCAACAATATAACAGGAAATGCATGAGCTTTACCAAAGTCGAATGTGGGGTGTGGTTCCATTATTGCCCTTATTTGGATAAAGTATAATGGGCAAAGTACAGACTGTGGGTTGTTCTTTGCCTTGTTGGCTCAGGGTGCAGTCCTCAGAGACTCAGCCAAACATCTGTATGTTGCTTCAAAGGTGTTTCATGGATATGCATAATGCACAGTCAGTTACCTTTAATAAGGGAGATTATTATCCACAGTCTGAGTGGACATATGTCTTTGTCTATGCTGTATGGTTTTAACATAACACCACAGACTGAGTAATTCATAAAAAGGAAGTAAACTGTTTCTCAACTATGGAGGCTTGGCCTGTCAGTATCAAGATGGCAACAACTTTCCAAGGCCTTGGCATGGGTCATCACATAGGAAGGTGGAAGGTCCACTGAATAGGAAAGTAAGAGGGAGCCACTACCACCACTTGTTGGATGCCACTTTCCAACGCTATGGCACTGGGAATTCCTTTTCTAGCACACAACTTTGGGAGACATATTTAAGCCTCACCAGAATGATTTGGTCAGATCTGTGACATTCCTAAAAGGAAGAAATTTCTCCTGTAGACATGCCCTGGTCTCCAGCTTGCACTTCCCAATGGCTTGTGCTATATATTTCGGACTGCCTTGCCAACCCCTATGACCACACATGGCAACTCCTTACAGTAATTCCTACCATACATATCTATTACTGGTTCTTTTCTCTGGTTGAACCCTGACTGACGGAGAAAGAAACTTTCCCAGCAGGCCAGGTAACAAGTGTCAGGGGCAAGGCTGCTATTTTATACTGTGGTTTCCCTTTCCTACCAGACTGCTCTGTGTCTTCCAGGGGGCTAGGGTTCTCTGCCTAATCCAGTAGTCCTATGTCAGTCAGGGCATAGCAGAGGGATGTTCAGTTTATCATGTGTATCTATGAAGCCCTCTGGAACTTTCCTAAACAGCTTAAGGCTTATTGTGTGCTCTTTGATTTTGCAAGGAATGAGTCATCACTGAGTATATTTGTTGGGCCTTGGATGAGGTAACTCCATTTAACCTGTGCCCTTCGGTCATGTAGCACACAGGTAGAGGGCCTGATTAGCAGGTCTCCACATCCAGAGTTATAACTTAATGAGTTATCTAAAGGCCAGGGGGCGTAGCTAATTAAGTTATCCCCTCCCCTTTTCCCCCTCCCTATAAAAAGTCAGGGGAGCCTGGCTTTTTCTGGGAAAGTGCATACCATCTACACTTATTCACCACACCATGAACAATAAAAGCTTTGGAAAACCCGGCTCCATGTGTCGCCTGGCCTTTGGAACCTTGAACTGCAGCCACTGGCCCGCTGTGGCTGCATGCATGTGGGACCCTTCTGCTGGCGGTGTGGGAAGAGCTGCAGAACCCCACTGCAGGCCCTCGTGGGACCCGCTGCCAGATCTCCTCTCCCCTCCCGCCCCACGAGAGTTTCTTTCTTCCCCACAGATGGCGCCCAATGTGGGGCACGAACTCTCACGCATCTGCAAGAACCATCCTGGCTGAGTCTGCTAAGCAAGTATACTTCCTACAAGTGGTACCAGGGCTTTCCCTGTCCTTTCTCAGTGCACACCCCTCGAATTCCTCGGCCTCCATCCTGCCGGTGTCCCGAGACCCCAGATGGAGGCCAATCTCGGCGCATGGACCTGTTGCCATGTGCCCACACAGTCTCTGTTCTGCTGTGTGCCCACACCCCTCCTATGACAGCTGGGGCCCAGAACGGAGATTCCCAGAATGGAGAGTCTTGTGCCCACCCCTACTACAATCAAGCTGAGTTCAGTTTGTTCCCTGCCCAAGTGCGAGCCCTGCTGAGTCTGTTTGGTGCGGCGTGAGAGTGCCTGCTTAGCCTCTGCTCTGTGATAGACCCAGTCTTCCTGAGATATCCACCCCTGACAAAGAACGGTGCAGACCAGTGACACAAGAGATCCACACTCGTGCACCCCCCCCCCACCGGCCTACATTGTTTCCCACAGGTGGTGGACAACGCGCAGAGCCAGCTCCATAAGCATCCCCGCTGGTGCCTGCAAAAACAGTTAGTAACATCTCTCTCTGTCCACCCTATCCCCTCTTTCTCTCCCTCTGATTCTTAGCTATAGTCTAACTCCTGCCTAGTGCAAAAGGACTAGGTCTCTTTCTCCCCATGTGTTCTCCAGCTCAAGGACAAGATGGCGGTGGCTTCCTAGCCCCCCATTCTTCCCATCCCCCCAGCTCCACAGAGGGGGCTCCTTCACAGCTAACAGCTGTCCTTCAAGCCACAGTGCCTGCTGTAACCCTCTTTCTAAGACTGTTTCCCTTGGTTGAGAGACTCCTTCTCGAGGCTGAGACCGTCCTCTCTCTCTCAAGATCGCCAGCTCCAAACTCTAGTCCCTAGCACCTGCCAGGTAACATCTTCCCCTGATCCCCTGTCATATGCGATAGGCTACAGCTACTTGCCTTAGCCTGCTTGCCTGAAATAACAGGGCGAGACCCTGCTTGCTACCCAGCCCTGTGTTCCTTAGCCAGTCTGTTCTTCCCCTCCCTCTCAGTCATTTGCAACTGACTAACACTACTTAGCTTAGCCAGCTTGCCTGAAGCAGCAGATCTAAAATCCTGCCTGCAACCTTTACCCAGTGTCACCTGCCAATTTCTCTCAAAAGCTGCCTGGCTCCAATCCAACTTCCACGTGTCTTTCCCATAGACACAGACTCTCACTCTTTCTGACTCTTAGCTCTCCTATCAAGCCCCAATGCTTCTTTAAACTTTTCTTCAAAGTTAGCCTTTTCTCCTTCTCTATGTTTAAGATTTCTAAGAAAAAACAAAGGGGGTATACAGTACCTCTCTGCCAGTGCACCCAGATGCCACATGGCAGAGCAAGGCCCCTCCCCCACTGCTTCTAAGCCCGCCATTACTGCTCCTTCTCCCCAACAGGAGGACCTGCAACAACAAATGTTCCTGGTTTTCAACCAAAATTTTAAACATTTCTTTTCTTCCTAACAGGAACACCTAAAACAACAATGTTCGTGATTATCAACCAAAAATTTTCTTGTTTTTGTTTAAATGTCTCATTTTCTCTCTAACACTCGTGATCTATGTCCAAAATTTTTTCAACTTTTAAGATTTCTTTAAGGTTCAAAAGTCATCTACTCTACTTCAACAGGTTAAATCAACATGCTGATCAACATTTTCAGCTTTTAATTAACAACTACTTCCCTTTTACAGACAAATTGTTGCTGCCTACATAATGTTTTCTTCCTCAGCCATCTAAAACAGACTCAAAGGTGCCTTCTAAGACTAAATTTCCTCAAACACCTTTGCTTTTCTAGGATCTCAACGACAGACCATGACGTGCTTGCTCCCAAGTAGCCTAATGCTTGCTACACACCCTTTGCAGACATCCCCCTGCCAGGGTGCTGCTTCCCTGTTGTGACTATCCTATAGGTGCTCCCACAAGTCCAGCAGAGACAACGCCATCTTCTGGAACCTGCCTGAGATGCCAAGCTGCTTTCTCCCAGCCATCTCATCTGACTGCAGACTCCAGAAACACACCAAGACCCAGAGACAGTGTCACCTCCTGAAACTGACAAGCTGCCTTCTTCCAGCCACCTCGTCTGACTGAAGACCCCAGAAACACGCTGAGATCCAGAGATGCACGCCAAAACTCAGAGACACTCACTACAAAGACAGATCCAGACCTTCCAGCTACAGATGAACTCTTTTGCCAAAGTCACATAGCTAAAGTTACATGTTAGTGAGGAAAACATAATGTCTATTTAGATTAATCAGATGTCATTACCCTCAAACTGTACAACCTGTGTTTAATTGTCTTAATGATCCCCTGCCTTCCAAACCCTACCCTCAATTCCCATTACCCTTGGCTTGGTTATGCTACACCCTCCGGCCTACATAGTGTTTTCTTTTGACTACCTCATCCAAAATTTTCACTAAAAAAGAGTGAAATTTGGGCCATAAAGAGATGGTTTGGTCTCCCAGTAGAGCGCTGGATTTGAGATAGCTGGGAACCCAACAGGACATTGCCTGTCAGGGGTGGCATATATCTCCCCATGCTCCCGGATTCCAGACTACTCCACAGAGTCCACATCTCTCATTAACCTGCACCTTGCAGACTACAGATGACACAGAGTTGCCCCTCCTTTTATGAAAGAAAAGAGAGTGGGATGTTGGGCCTTGGATGAGGTAACTCCATTTAACCTGTGCCCTTCGGTCATGTAGCACACAGGTAGAGGGCCTGATTAGCAGGTCTCCACCTCCAGAGATTAAAATATTGATGAGTTATCTAAAGGCCAGGGGGGCGTAGCTAATTAAGTTATCCCCTCCCCTTTTCCCCCTCCCTATAAAAAGTCAGGGGAGCCTGGCTTTTGTGGGGAAAGCACATACCATCTACACCTATTCACCACACCACGAACAATAAAAGCTTTGGAAAACTGGGCTCCATGTGTCACCTGGCCTTTGGAACCTTGAACTGCAGCCACTGACCCGCTGTGGCTGCATGCATGTGGGACCCTTCTGCTGGCGGTGTGGGAAGAGCTGCAGAACCCCGCCGCAGGCCCTCGTGGGACTCGACACCGAATCTCCTCTCCCCTCCCACCCCATGCGAGTTTCTTTCTTCCCCACATGTATTTTTATTATTTATTCAATCAAAGTAGAAATGTATGAGAATTTCAGGAAGTCAGCTTAGCTTGAAATCACAATAACTGTGGTGTGTGTGTGTGTGTGTGTGTGTGTGTGTGTGTGTATGTGTTTCAATTTGTACCCATTATTTCACTAGAAGTAATCATCTCCATCATTGAGACAGATAGCTTGATCAATGGAATTGAATCAAGGACCCTGAAAGAAACCCACATACCCACAGACACTTGATTTTTGACAAAGAAGTTAAAACCATACAATGGAAGAAAAAAAAAAGCATCTCAACAAATGGTAGTGGTCTAGCGGGATGTTTACATATAGAAAAATGCACATAGATCCATATTTCTCACCCTGCACAAAACTCAAATCCAAGTGGATCAAAGACCTTAACATAAAACTAGACACACTAAATCTAAAACAAGAGAAAATGGGAAATAGTCTTGAACACACTGGTATAGTAGACAACTTCCTGAACAGAACACCCATAGCTCAGACACTAAGATCAATAATTAGTAAGTGGGACCTCATGAAACTGACAAGATTCTGTAAGGCAAAGGACACCATCAATAGGACAAAATGGCCGCCTACCTAATGGGGGAAAAGATTTTCACCAACCCTATATCCGACAGAGGGTTAATACTCAACATTTATTTATTTTTGTGATGAGACATTTTTCGGTTCCTGGAGAAAGTGTTCCTCAAATTCACTGATCTGAACAAGCTTAAGTTTATAAAGTGAGGAATTTGAAACAGCTCCTTCTTTCTTCAGGCTTTACTAGACACTGCGGGGGAGTATCATTACTGAAGACTAGCTGGTCAGGTATTTAATTAAGCAAGTGTTCTATAATTTCTCAGATAAAGGAAGCCCTCTTTGCTCAAAAAACAATTTTATATCCACTTTCCATCTTAAAATGAGATTCATGGATAATACAGCCAGCCTTACATATACTGGAAAACAAAAACATAGTATAAAAATATACTGAGAAGCAGCTAGAGCTGACAGATGTTTATATACCTGCTTCTGAATATAACTGCATAGACATGGCTAGGTGAGAAGAACATGGAAGTGGAAAACATGTGACTATTCCACAGGACCCAGTTGATGCAACAGCTATCAATATGGATTAGATAGACACACTGCAATAGTGGTGTGGCCCTTATAGGACTGATACAATTAGTGATGTGGTTTTCTGACACAGTGAGCAATTCTTGGAACCTCTCGGAATAAAAATCACCATATTCCCTTGATTTGCATGGTGGTTGCATTTCAGGAAAACTCTGGCTATTTAGACAGTACAAAAGTACTGTCTGTTAAAAATCGAGTTAGATTCCATGCTCAGGGAATTTAAATATGCTTTTATTAGTCCCAGATAGCAGAGAATGTTCCTTATCCTGAATCCCCAAAAGAACACTTAGCACATAGTAGGGAGTTGGTACAGTTTTCATATGTGTGTGTAAGTTTTTCTTCTTCATGAAATTAAGCCAGACATCTGAAAGTTATGCAGGATAAGAGGCAATTATCCACTGTGCAGCATTGCCCCAGACACCACAGAGGACAAGTATCTGTCACTCTTCTCGCCAAGCCCTGTAATGTGCCTAATTATTGTGAGACCCTTAAAGCCACAGCCACTAATTTCTAAATTGCTCCTTTGGGGTGCTCCTATTTAGAACCACAAAATGAAGTAATGATGGGGGCCATGGTGTCTATTAGATCCCAGGGAAAACATGCTCACAAGATGATGCAAGAGTCAGTGGAGATGAGGCAGTCCTGTTTAAAGGACTGTGCTCTGAAGCATCTGAATAATGGTGTTGACACAACCCAGGGAAAAGAGAAGCTGCTATGGGCTTTGAGGGGGATGCAAATCAGAGCCACTCATAGCTCATAAGAACCTTCGTAAGAAGAAGGGAGAGATGTCTGCTCTGCTGTACACATTACTCTCTTGTTTCATAGCCACGATCAAAGACTTGAGGTTGAGTGTAGTCTGGTTCCTGTCTTCAGAGTACAGACTCTTGTCCTTTGGTCTGATGCACTTGAACAGGATGTCAAGGAAGTGAGAGTATGCAGGGATTGCCGACTCATTTCCTAGTGAATGGGAAACAAGAGGGAAAGGTCCAGGAAGAGGCCAAGGTAAAGCTGTGTCTTAGTGAGGCTCTCCATTGCTGTGAAGAGACACTCTTATAAGGAAAACATTTAATTGGGGCTGGCTTACAGGTTCAGAGGTTCACTCCATTATCATCAAGACAGGAAAAATGGCAGCATCCAGGTAGACATAGTGCTGGAGAAAGAGCTGAGAATTCCACATCTTTCTCAGAAAGTAGGTAGGAGAAGACTCAAAGCCCACCTCCACAGTGACACACTTCCTCCAACAAGACTACACCTACTCCAACAAGGCCACAACTCCTAATAATGCCACTCCCTTGGCCAAGCATACTCAAACTGCCACAAGCCATGAGGACACTTTTCTGGTGACCTAGTTCCTTAACCTAGTGTGATCTATCTTCCTACTACTTTGTAACAGAGCCATAATATTATGAATCCATTAAGGGGACAATCCATTGATGAGGTATTATCTGAGTCATGGTCTCTGGAAATGCCATAACAGTTTCACTCAGAGGTATACTTGGCTAATTGCCTAAGCATTCCTTAATCCAATCAAGCAGACAATAAAGATTAACCATCAACAACGGACCAGTTAGAGAAATAGTTCTGTCCAGTGGTTCATGGAGTCCATTCCATTCCTCTTCTAGGAGTTTGTGGTCAGAGGAAGGTAATGAATTAAAATCATCTTAAGAAAAATAGAAGATATTTAAATATGTGCCCCAGCAAGCTATTCTACACTCTTTTCCATTGGTTAAGAATGTGAATTCTGTAAACAATACCAGGACAAGAGAAGTCAGAGTATCTGTATTTTAAGTATTAAGTGAACAAGTAAAGAATTCTAGCTTCCAAACATCTGTCTATCCCCTTTGATATCATGGGCCATGACAAAGTATCTTAAGGCTCCAGACATCACAGAGGACAAGTATCTGTCACTCTTCTCGTCCGAGGAGAAAAAAGTTACTCATGTTGTGTATATAATAATAAGGGGTGTTCTGAGGAAGGTGTTGTTTAAAGGGTAACTGTTTATCATTCCTCACCTTAAACTAGTGAGTAGAATTTTAATATGATGAAACTTTCTGAGAGATGGGTCCAGAATACAGGGGTGAGCTCCAGAGTAAATCTGGGCCTATTTAAGAAACTTCATGTCAGATGTATTGACCAAAAGAAAGAGAGGGTTTGGAGAGATCCATCTGATCCAACTGTGATAACTTCGCCTGTGAATATGAAAGCTACTCTTCTAGACATCTGTGGGGAAAGCCTGGATACTATCTCCATCTCATATGATCCTTATGAGAGTGACAGTCATCAAAGCAAAGTGGTGAAACCTAGAACTCAATTTGTCACTACAATCATTACTTGTTAAAATAGATCTTTAAGCCTTGACATTAATGGGCAAATGGCTGCTTTTTTTTTTTTTTTTTTTTTTTTTTTGATTACTCTGAAATGTGTATCCATAAGGAGGAGAAAATACTGTATGAGATCATCAGGAACCTACTGAGTGATTCAGGGAGAGAGCTGAGGACCCCCCAAAAAAGTGTATAGATTGAAACCATGATATGTTGTGGACAAGGACAGTCCTGGTATCTCCCTGTGAGTACTGAGAATAAGTCTAAGAATTGTCTGTCCAAGGTACAACAGGAACCCAAGTCCTTTCTTGGTCTTTTTCAACTCATTGGATACTCAAAAATCTAAGATAACAATTCTTCATGACTCTGTCTTCCTAGGCAGTCGATCTCCGCACTTGAGCACTGTCCTTGGGGAGATAGATTCCCAGAACACCAGTGATATTTTAGCTACATTTTCCCTCGAATTCAGTGGAAGCTCTACAGCTATTGTGACTCAACAGTTTGATTTGGGGGAAATCCTATAAATAGGTTAGATCCATTAATAAACAGTAAGTTCAATTATATAGATCCCCTAAAAGGGGTTTTCCCTAATACTTCACTGATAATGTAAACCACTCTACTAGGCGGCCTGTCCTTTCTCCCTTTAAGTTGGTGAGTAGAAACCCATATTTACTCTTGTAACTGCAACTATCCTAAGATAGTGCCTTTGATCCTTGCCATGTTATTAATACTATATACCAAGGTTGTATTCCTTTGATGAGAAGAATAAATTCTACAGCATTGTTTCAGATCAGTTCACAACTACACATGATGTTGTATGTTCATACATGACTACCACATTCCTCTTTGAGACTCTCGTGGCCAATTCACCTCTACAACTGTTTTGCTCATGACTCATGACAGTGTCACACAGAGCTCCAGAGAGGCATGTGCCAGCACACCATTGGGTTAGCTCTGTCAGTGAGTGGTCATGCTCTGTGTCATGGTATGGCACAAAATATCAATTGCTGAAATTTCTGCTCATCAGCCAAATAGGAAGTAGACAAGACATGTTAAGGCAACTTTGTTCTGTCCCTCCTCCTCCTCTTCCTCCTCCTCCCCCTCCTCCTCCTCCTCCTCCTCCTCACTCTCTTCCTTATCCTCTTCCTCCTCATCATCATCTACCTCCTTCTCCTAAATAAGGCTGTAGAAATATGGCAGCCTGGACTAACAAAAGGAAAGAGAGTAAACAAACTGGGAAGGCAGGGGCCTGTTGTGCCCACAGAAACCCTTTGCCAGCAGTGCTGTTTCCCCAGCTGAAACCACTCACACGTCATCAGGATGCTGGAATCTGCAAAGGCAGCTAAAAGATGCCCAGAGTCCGCAACAGGGATGTCCAGCATCCCAGGCCCTTCCCCATCCCTCCTCCTGACAATCACTTTAATCTGCTGATTTTCTTTTGTATGCCACCATCAACAACTAAAATCAAACAGATTGTGTGTGTGTGTGTGTGTGTGTGTGTGTGTGTGTGTGTGTGTGTATAATACAGTCTATAAAAGTTTGAGTGGTCCCAGGACTGACACTTTGTTTCATCATCTCTGAGCCAGCCCTGAGCTCCTTGACCTTATCTTCTGCTGGGCTGTGAGGCATCTTTGTTTCCTTGTGTTCACAATTTCTAGTTCCGTTTTCCCATGGTCTCCCTAATGCTTGCCTCCTAAGTACCACATCCATGGCTGCTACATTCTGTGTTATCTCTCTTCTACTTTTTCTCCTGACTTGCTCTCCTAAATCCTTTGAAAAGCCATCAGTGAAGCCTAGATGTAGAATTGTCTAACGGCACTACAGCCCATGACTCTGTTGCCTCTCAGTTAACCTCAGGAAATTACACACAACTCATCTCCAGCGTGGCTTCTTCAAAAGCGGTTCTTAGTCTTGGTCACTGCTGATACCTGCCCTTTTTGGCTGCCTTGTTAGGTTCTGTAGCTGCTGCCACGTGAATCTCTCATCAGTCTAACTCAACACTGAGATACTAACTTAACAATTACTTACAAAATTTGGAAGGATAGTGTAATACTTTTGACAAAAATTTGTGACTTCCAAATACAGAATCTCTAATACCTTACCACATGCTATTTTCTGAAGATGTTCTATGGGGTCCTAGCCATGATCTATCTTGGTAAACTGAAATTTCTATTCAATGGCCAAGCTTTGCATTAGAAAGAGAAAAATTAAAGAAAGAGTGACTGTCTTTTCTCATTTCCTACCCCACCAACCTTCACGGTACTAGTGAAATAGCTGAGGAACGTTTTCAATCATTTACTTGAGGACTAGAGACAGATCTGCTGAAGAAGCATGAAGGACCACACAGGTTGATTCTTTCTTCCTCAGCCATCTCTCAGGCTGATAAATGATAACAAACCCAACACTTTTCATGGAGCTCTGGATTGACAAGGGGGTCATATTAATAAGCTCCTGTGGGTTGGTACCAAAGTCTGGAGAGATAAGCAGCATATGAAGGCCAAGCATCATGATTTCAGCTTGAAATTGTGCCCCTAATTTCAAGCACAGTTGCATTTGCAAGGTACTTACTTGTGTTAAGGAACTGATTCTCAACTCGGAAGGCTACTGTATGTTTTCCTGAGGGTGAAGTCACACAGACCAGAGTGCAGGGCCTCCTTGCGTGTAATTCGGCATTTAATTGCTCATCAAGCCCTCACTGTTGGTGTCACACATGCTTGTGATTAGATGCAGTTGAAAGCCCCTCACTGATGATAGACTCTGCTCCCTTCCTCCACAGAACAAATTAGGAAGGGACCTATTCAAAACATTTAATTCTTAAAGCCAATTTCTTTCGTTTCCTTTTAGTTCTGAGTTGCCTTCAAGTTTCTAGAGAGTTAAAGCAACCACTACCACAGGGAATTCCGCATCTGACTCATATAAAGCACATGAAACAGAATGTAATAACTGTGGGTAGTTTGCAATTAGAGCATAAGTATCATACAGATGTGGTGTCTCTCATCTACCCACAGCCCCTTTCTTTCTCTTCCCCACTTTTTCAGGTTGGGAACTTGTGGCATTGGAGCCAAGTCTTTTGTGTACCTCACTGATCAGTAGAAGCCAGTGGAAATAGGTTTTGATCAGCAAGTGAACATTTCTATGTATTTTTCATTACTTTATTCATAAGGAGAATCCTATAGTTCATTAATTTTCTAATTTTGTGATTCTCTTTCTCTTCCTCTCTTTTATTAAATCAATGAATGATCTATTGTTTCAAAACTTTTAGATCTTGGGGCTGGTGAGAGAGCTCAGATGGCAAAACTCAAGCATGAGGACTGGTCTATCCTCAGGACCCACGTAGGAAGCCTGGGGTGGTGCTGTGGACTTGTACTCCTAGCACCGGGAATGTGGAGGCAAGCAGATGCCTGGAGCTCACTTCTCAGCCACCGTGTTCTAATCGGTGATCTTTAGGCCAGTGTTCCGCTGCCTTAAAATACAAGACAAAAGGCTCCTGAGGAATGACACCTGGCTTGACTTCTGTCCTCTATGTGCACAGACATACATGTACATACACACACGCACATGCACACACACACACACACCCTGGTGAAGAATGAATAGCCATTTTTGCCCATGTCATGTTACTTGACTGTCATGGTCCTTTGGCAGTGTTTTCTGATTCACAGTGTTGACCTATAAATGTCAGAACAGTGGTTCTGACATAAAAAGGAATTTATTTAGTAACATAGTGACTTAGATACTGTGAGAAAGATGACAAGATGCTACTTAGGTCTCTGAATATAGAGGCATATTCACACATCAGCTGTTGTCTGCCAGTTACCATGTTCTTTTTTTAGTACCAAGCCCACAAACTAGGCTAATACCTCAAATGACCTTCTTCAAGGTGCATTTGAGGCACGAAATCATAGGTAACTTCTGATATCCAAGTTATTCAAAAATATAAGACTTGAATCTATCTACTTTCCTTTTTATATTCTTTTCCATGACAGCAGCACCAAACATTTTCAAATGAAGATTTTGGATATGGACTCACCTATTTGTTCATCTCTCCTGCCTTCCTATATTGAGTAATTTGTAGAGATTTATAGTCTATAAATTTAGGTATATGTGCTATACCTTTAAATTTACATATTCTGTTTGCTAAAAGCCACTTGAGCTGTGTTTGTATAGTCTTTGCACAGTGTTTACACAGCCACATCTCCACCTTCTCTGCTGCCTTGCCCTCTAGCATTTTATTATTTGGTCATGCTGAGAACTGAAGAGGGCTCTTTAACCTGGGTTTGGCTCAGGCTGATTTGCCTTACTATAATTACCAAGAATGTATCACCTAGACACCAGCCCTGATGAAGAGTGAGTGCCCAATATAAAATATCAAGGAATCAATTTAGAATTGTATAAAAATCTCAAGATGTTTTGGAGAATTCCCAAACCATTAAAGAACTGGGGCCATCTGGCCACTTGTTAATGATCTTCGGAGGTGGGTTATTACTGAGCAAACAATACATGCTAAACAGTAGCAATAGTTATTAAATTCCTAATCCCTTTACAGGAAGAAAGGAGCAGAAATTAATATAGATACAGATATATGTCAAAGAAGTTCCTAGTAGGCAGTGTGAATGGAATTACCAGTGTGGGTGGAGAAGTGTCTTCAGGACACAAAAGCCTTAGATTAAGATCAGGTTTCTAAATCAGGAGATCTAGCACGGGGTCCAGCCATCCCAGCTTTTTCTAGAAAATTCTTCAGTTGCCATGATACCTGTGTCATGAGGAAAAATTGACCTGGAAGAAGAGCTTCTCTTCAAGTCTTGCTGGAAATATGCTTTCTCCTGCTGTGAATATTGTATCTGTATCATGTGTATCTGTATCTATATCATGTGTATCTGTATATGTATCTGTATCTATCTGATCTGTACCACGTGTATCTGTATCCGTATCATGTGTATCTGTGTCATGTGTATTTGTATCTATCTGTATCTATATCATATGTATTTATATCTGTATCATGTGTATCTGTCTCTCTCTGTGTCTGTATCTTTATCTGTATTTGTATCATGTGTATTTGTATCTGTATCATGTGTATCTGTATCTATATCTATCTGTATCATGTGTATCTGTATCTATATCTATCTGTATCACGTGTATCTGTATCATGTATCTCTGTACCGGTGTCATGTGTATCTGTATCCGTATTTGTACCTGTATCTGTATATCTGTACTAAATCATCTGTACCTGAATCATCTGTATCTAGAATCAGGAGTCTGAAGTTACAAGGTATGGATTTAATTTGGAACTCTACATTAAAGTCCATGAAGCTAGGAATGGTTCTCATAATGGCTTTTCACTTCCATGTACTAAATGGAAAGACTGAGATGGCAATGGTGGCTGGTAAGACCCGAGAGAACAGTCAGTCTGGTATAAACCAGTTATGATTAGTGATCATCAGTGGGGTTGTACTTGTCTTACAAAGTTCTTGTTCACTGCTGATCTATGTTGGAAAACTCACTGCCTGGTCCTTATTATAGTTCTCAGTGGTGTCGCACTTTATTCCTAACAATAGTGTCAATATTTTTAAAAGTATATGACTACCTGCAGGGGGCTCTGTGTAAAGCTTGTATCCTGTGACTAGATGCCACCTCTGCTTTCCTGTGTTACATCCCTGGCATGACCTCTGTCTTGTTCTAATCTCAGTATTGTTCTGGAACCCTTGATTAGAATAAAATCTCTCCATGCACATTTGAAAACTTGATGGGTAAAATAATTCTACCTTCCTCTCCTCATGAAGGAGGAGACATCAATTAAGACCTACCATTTTTGTCAGTGGACATACTTTACTGAATGTGTGCGGTTAGATCTTTAATGGCTGCTATGTTGTTTCCCAGCTGTATTGTCAGTTGCTCAAGGGCAGCTTTATCCTGCACATAGACTGGCAGAGCT
Source organism: Rhabdomys pumilio (assembly GCA_030674055.1). Taxonomy (NCBI): domain Eukaryota; kingdom Metazoa; phylum Chordata; class Mammalia; order Rodentia; family Muridae; genus Rhabdomys; species Rhabdomys pumilio. Next base: position 133,428,613 of record JANHMN010000004.1, on the reverse strand, counting down.
CTGAGAACAAGAAGCATGTGTGCCAGGCAGGCCTCTGGCACAAGCATGGCTTGTTTACCATGCTAGTTTAAATTGCTTCTTGTATGTACCAGTATTTATATGTATGACAACTGGGGGCTGGCTAATTATGTGGTTCTTAGTAGGAATTGAGCTCTGCTGGAAACAACCCAGTCTCTGCCCACTATTTATAGCCTTCATATGTCCCAAATTTTCCAGTTCTGATTTCAAATATTCTATCCCACTGTCTCCAGAAGTACACTTTATGCTTGTCAGACCACATGTCAATTTATGGTTTGAGAAATATAGTCACAGTATTATAACTGCCACCCTAAACCCCACATTTTCT
>JANHMN010000004.1:133383931-133428257 GCA_030674055.1 Rhabdomys pumilio | reverse complement strand
TGTATGTGTATGTGTATGTGTATGTGTATGTGTATGTGTATGTGTATATGTATATGGTCAACAAATTAAAAGGTAGGAATATGCTTCAAGTTTCACTTAAGTCAGAGAATTACTTTTAATAACAGAAGAGTGGCATAATTTGAATTAGAAATGAAATATTGCTTACTAAGTTATTGCATTTGTATAGGCATGTTACTTTCTATACATTTATATGCATTGTTTTATTAGCATATATCACTTGCTAAAATGGATGGGTTTTGGGTTGGAGAGATGACTCAGCAATCAAGAATGAATAAGTACTGCTCTTGCAAAGGACCTGAGTTCAATTTCTGCACCACAGTCAAGTAGCAGATGGTTAACAATCACTCATAATTCAAACTTCAATAGTTCTAACAACTATTTTTGGATTCTCCTAGTACCTATCCATACATGAACATTCCTGCCATACTCACAATTAAAACTTCTTTATGATTAATAAAAAGATAATTTCACTATGACATTTTCTTACTTGTGTACCATTCAGTTTGCTGAGTGTTGAAGTTGTTTTACTCACCAGATGTAATTTTCATCTCAGAGACTTACTTCTGAATAAGCTCACTCTGTTGACTTCTTTCTGAGCTCTGGCTGACTAGTTCAACTCAACTGTTCTGGGTCAAACTCCTCTCTCTCTAAGCTGACTGATTCAATCTAGCTTCTCTTAGCTTCTCACTGAATTGCTCTGCTTGGCCTCACACTAACTAGGACAATTCTTTCTAATCTTCTGGCTCCTTCTTATTCTCTGGATTCAACTGCCTCTGCTGATCTGCACCAAACTGCATGAACTCGGGAAGAAACTCAACTCCACTGTGCTGCACTCACTGCACTGACTCCCAACTGAATATACTGCTATTGGATAGCTTCTCTTTCTTGTGCTGTTCTCATGAGAGTTGGGTATATCCTATCTCTGACTCATTCTGTCAAATCTTTCTCCGAGTCATCACTTTGTCTGCCCCTCAGACACCACTTTCAAACATGGTTGCTTCCTTCTATAAACTAGTTTTAGCTTAAAGGTATATACTAAGGGCATGTCAATATTTCAGTCAGATCACACAGACCTAGGTCATTGGATTGGATTCTTTGCCAAAGCAGCCATGTTACTGGATTAAAACTCTTCTACAGCTGAGACTCAGTGATTAGAAAACTGGTAAAAAATGCTGAGGTGCTGAGCTATGTAGCTGAGACTAGAATTCAAGCCAATGTGATTACAGTCACTTTACAAATCAGTATTTCTTATATCATTCTTCATTTCTCCATAATATAACAGATGAGATTTGTCTAAAAATCATTACGTATCAACCTTAAACTCCCTATTATTTTAAGGAATGTTTGTGGATGTCATTAGCATAATAAATGACCATTGGCCTGAATAATATTTGCTACACTATGACTAGAGTAGACATGTGTGTGCTTGGGAAATGGATTGCTGGGAGTGTAAAGACGATATGTGCTATGACGATAGCAACTGGAGGGTGTGGAAGCCCTCCAATGGCTTTGCATGTCCATACTCCATCTTCAAATCTGACACTTCCAACAGCATATCACAATGTCATTCAGGCTGTACATCAATATGTCTTAGAAAGCATGAGGGATGAGTCCCTCTGTGCTATGTGTGTCAATAGGTCTAGTATAGATAGCATCAGTACAGAAGGAGAGTCACCAGCTGCAGGCACCCAGTAGTTCCTTTGGAAGTATTAAACTGTGTTGAGATCTTGACAAATTGCTAACACATTAAGAACACAATCACTTTTATTACAAGAAGAATGGTCCCAGGATCTAGAGTGGTGCTTGTTCCAAAGTTGGAATTTGAAAACCATTGTGTGTGATTAAATGAAGGGTTAGTGTGTCTTTTTGAAAATTAGAAAAGTCCCTTAGAAAATTACAAAATTTGAAAATATAGAAAAGTCAAGGAAAGCTCTATTTTCAGATGTCTGTAGATGCCTCAGAAAGCATACCAGCTGTAAAACCTAAATATCCTAGCATTTACTACAGCTTCATACAGAAGAGACATGTTATAAGCCATCTGAATTACATGAATATGTCTGAATTATGGCCAATCAGTCACTAAGAATAGGGACTGGAATTCTTTTGCTTATAGAATATCTGTAAGTGAAAAACTGTATATAAAAATATGATTTCAGACTTAGTTATCAGATGAGCCAAGAGCAACTGCGTGTTTTTCATAGTCCCAATGATTACAAACTGATACTGCTGGAAGCTTGGCTGCATAAGTAGTGTTTGTCACTTCCCTATGAGGACACACTTGGGGTGACCTCATGGGAAAATACTGTTAGATTTCATGGGCATGACCTCTAAGCCTCTGTAACAGTCTGACTAGAGTGACAACTAGGCAATCCACTATATTCTCAGAGAAATTGAGGCAGCATTTGAACTCAGCTGCTAAAAAGAAAATGAAGAATTCCATCAGTCTAATAGAGTGACCTCCAGCTAATCAGGCAGCTGTGGGGTGCTGATCTGTTTGTTGTAGAGGTAAAACCCAAACATACTGTGTTAGCATGCTGTCTAAACTCCACCCCAACAGTTACCTGGCAATAGCCAGGTAGGCCTTGCCCACTATAAAGGGGGCTGCTTGTCCCCTCCTCTATCTCTTGCTCTTGCTCTCTTGCTCTCTTGATCCCTCTGTCCCCTTCCTCCTTTCCTTCCCCCTCTCTCTCTTCATGCTTGTGGCCGGCCTCTACTTCTCTTCCTCTTCCCCCTCCCTCTCTCTGCCTCTACTACCCTCTTAACTCCCCTCCCAATGCCTTGAATAAACTCTATTCTATATTATACTAGTGTGTAGCTGGTCCCTCAGGGGGAAGAGATGCCTCAGCATGGGCCCGCTGAGACATCCCCTTCCCCCATATCTCACCACACACCCACAGAATATATTCTCTTTCTCTTTATCTTTTTATAAATACATCACTCTGGAAATTTGCCAAAAAAAAAAATCATTTGCCAAGCTGTGAGTTAGGTCAATTATGATAAAAAGCTTTTTCATTTCAAATATGACTGCAAAACCCCTTCCCATCATTGGGCTAATGAACCTTGGAATGAATTGTTCCTCTAGTTGTGAGACTTTAACCCTATCCAGTATGATAAGTACCACTATAAATAAAAAGGGTCAACATCCTTGTTTGTATTTCATGTGTATGTGATGTGGCAGAGTGTATTCAGAACTTCGTTCTGCTTTACTGAAATCTATCTCTCTCAGCCCTGCTTGTACTGATGTGTGTCACCGTGCCTGGCTTTCTTACATGGGATCTGGGAATTGAACTCAAGTCCTTGTGCTTACAAAATTTGCACTTTCCTGGACTGGAGAGATGGCTCAGACATTAAAGGCTAGGCTCACAACCAAAAACAAAACTTGCACTTTCCAAACTGAGCTGTCAGGCCATCTCCTTGGACCCAGAGTACCTCTTCATAAAAGGAAACCACACTTTTGTCTCTACCTTCTTTAAAACAACAAGAACAATAATAACAACAAACCCCTACTCCCTGCTCCCAGCTCTTGGGTAAAGAGGTAATCATTTCCCTCCATTTGGCTTGACAAGTTCTGAATGTATCCAGTGGCCTTGCCTAGAAGCAGTTACAGGATGGAAGCTCCCTCCTGCTGGTAAACTACTATTCCATCTGTCTAGAAGAACTGAAGGGCCGGGAAGAGGAGGGCAGGCACCAGAGGAGTGGGAGATGTGTGTGTGCCAAGCTGCACTGTGCGCTGGCTTCTAAGCGGGTAGAAGGCAGATGCTGGTGCACATCCATCATTTTCATGGCTGTCCTGTCCACCACAAACCAGAAGTTTGGGTGAGGAAGGCCGATGAGCAAGCAGAGAAGGAAGTGGAGGTTTATAGGGAAATTTATACTAAATTTGGTTTGGTTCTAGAAAGAGGAATGAAAAGTGATTTAATAGTTGGACTGCATTTGCTGAAACCCAAGTTTCCTCAATCCTGATGTCCATTTTCTTTACCTCTCTACTATTTTAAAGCTATTGTGTAGATATAAAGATGATGAACTAAGATTCCGTTTCCTTCTCTAAGTTGAATTCAGTGGCACCTTCAGTAACTATGGGATTTATAAGATATGTAACATGGCTTGGTGTAACATGGCTTGGTGTAACATGGCTTGGTGTTTCTAAACCTGGAACGCAGGGTTTCAGAGGCGGCATGCTGGTTAGTGATCTGATAGGTTTTATTTTAAATTATTAAACAGAACGAGTATTTTTTTTTTTTCAGATTCAGAATTGACTAACCATAGATTTGGTCCATTGTGTTGTGTTTGTAATCTTCAAAAACAATTCGATGGTAAATTATGACAGCTTGGTTCTGTCCTAGGGCAGTCTGGGATACAGTCAGCAGCTCAGTCAGTATGTGTGGGACAGATGAGTGAAGGGCTGGAGCAGCAAGTATTCATTCATTGACTAACTACATTCATACTCTTGACACAGCTGTAGAACTCAGTCAGCTGCTGACCAGAGAGAACGCTTTACTGGTAAAATTTGTTACTGATACAACTCACTAGGCAGATGCTCATTATAACACAGAGAATTAATGGGGCCAAGGACCTCGATTTAGTGCCTCCAGGGGCCAGTTATCTCTGTTCTACTTTGTGGCTGCCTCTATAGCCCATAACCTTTGCCAGCTGTCGCACACCAGAGCATGCTCTTTGTCACAGAGAGGTCCGGGAAGGAGAATGGGGGCCTTAGCTCAGACCCATTACCGCTTTGGAGAAACAGCTCAGGCATGTACTCTGCAAAAAGGACAGTTTTATAATTAAGAAGTGAGATAAGGACCTCTGGAACCCCGTGGGCTCCAAGATTAGTTTCTCAGTGTACGATGGTTTGATCCATATTGGCCATCGACAGCTCCCTATTCACTGAACACAGAGTCATGCCAAAGGCCAAATTTGAGCAAAATGATCAGTTCACAGGATTCAAAACAAACTTGGGCATATTACAACCAGCTACCCCTTCCAGGAAGTCCCTTTTTGCTAAATCTATATATTTTACATTATTTCAACATTACCTAGAAACATTCTTTGCATAATAGACTAGTATATTTTCTTCCTGGCAAGCCTCCCCTCAATCTGCATTATCATTTAGGCCCCATCTGAAAACGCCATTAATTTAAATAAGCAACAGAGACGGAAATAAAATTCCATTCGTGCTTAACCCTCCAATGCGGTTTGAAAATGTTTTCTTCTCCAGCCCAGTCTTATGTTACATGCTGGATGGTCTTTTCTTTGACCACCTCATAAAAAAGAGCTCATAAATACTTTTCATGTGTTATTTAAACTAGCAGGACTCCCTGAGGCCCTGCACTCCTATTTTTTTAAAGTCCTTTGTGTATTTCAAAGGGCTTTCTAACCCAGTCACAGAGGTAAAAGTGTCTTCTAACTTGAGAGAGCCATGTCCTGTCACTATCAGGGCATCAGGTTCCTCTACTGATGGAACATTTCTCAGCAGAATGTTGCCAATGTATACTATGGCCCGTTGTGAGATCCATGCCAGTGTAGGAATATACATGTCTTTTTTTTTTTTTTTTTTTTGAGGCATCAGATGCTGGAATCGGGATCTTTTGGCTGTACATGCCATCCTGGTAAACAAGAGCTCTGTTTCATCATAAAGGTGAATTAACGTCTGATTAATAAAGAGAAAGACAACAGAGTGTCTGCCTGTGTACAAAAGTGTTGTGTTGTGTGTGATAATGTCCTGGCTCAATGATCTTTTCCCCCACAGTGTCTTAGTGCTTGTATTTTGTATAATGCTGCCCTCTCCCTCTTTGAAATAAATTTTAGCTGGCTCTGTAGTCCATTCAAGTATTACATCCTTCATTTCAACTTCCCATGGCTCTATCATTGCTCTCACTCCCACCTCTGTCACAGCTTTGTACAGAATAGGTTCGCGATGGCAGTTAGAGATCACCTAGCTCAGCTTTCCTCTATGTACGGAAATTCTTCCTTCAGTATTCCCCATGGGTTCTCCTTCAATGTATGTTTCAGTACTCTTAAGTAAACACACATGTTCTCATCAGTATTGGCTGTGTATTTATCACTTAAATTATTAGAGATTCTTTTGAAACTTTATTTATTTAGGTATATGTATGTGCTGGTAATGTGGGTGCACACAGGTGTTTGTAGAGGCCAGAAGGGGGCATCAGATCCCCTGAGCTGGAACTAGAAACCATTATAATCTGTCCAGTGAGGATACTGGGAACCAAACTCTGGTCCATTGTAAGAACAGCACATGTTTTTAACTGCTGAGCCATCTCTCTCTTCCCAAGAATTTTTTAAATATGGGTGGCACCATCAACCCTCTGAAGCCACTCATGGTCAAGACAGAGAATTATTTCATGGGCATGTATTCTGATTTGTCTTTTGACCATTGTCAGCTGGATTGATTAATTGATTGATTGATTGATTGATTGATTCATAGGGTGATGAAGACAAAGAAACAAAGTACATATCCCATCCCATGGGTCCTCAAACCATGCATGCTTAGAAGGTGACCTATCAGCTTACTTCCCTTTAGAGGGCCTCTAACCTCCATGAGTCTTTCCTCAGGGGTTCTTTTAGTGTGGTCTCCAGAGTAGCAGTGGTGTGAGGAGTAGTATAGGTTCCAACACCCTGTCCAGTTCCCCTACACTAAAGGTGGAACCTAGTGATTGTCACAGTGAGGCCTCTAGGTGATGTTAATGCATGTCCAATTTTTTTAAAAAGGTCTAAATGTAATTACTCTATCAAACTAGATACCTTGGCTTTCTCAGCCTCTCTCTTTCCCCCTGTCATAAAGTTTTTGACATTTCATGTCTTCAAGATCATCAAAGTCTCTATTTTTTTTTTTTTTAACTCAGACTCCCTGGGTCTCATCTGATGTTTAGTGGCAACTCGCTACCTGGTCCCTTAACCAGTCTGACTTTCCCAGACAATTTATCCTGTACTGCAGATTTGGTCATTTAGGCATAAAACATCTGACATACTGTTATCACACACACAGTAGCTCAGCTGAGCGAGCGACAGGAGGCCTGTGGAACCTGAGTAGAATACATGCTAGATCCTCATGTCTGCATCTTGTGTGGTCACTCACTGCTTCCCTTCCACCCTTGGGTAGATGGTCACACATCCCTTTCCCTGCTAGACCGTATTGGTCCAAGCACAGTGGACAGCATTGGAAGAATGCTCACCATGTCAGACCTGCATCTTGATGGCCAAGAGTGAGCCTGAAGGTCACAGAACTGGACAACGATGGAGCTCAGGGTGAACCTACATCTCTCGACTGACACTCGGGTGGTTTCTGTGTTTACAAACCTCTGCTTGCTTAATATGTTTAGTGGCAGAGGTAAGTGGTGGGCACGTTTTCTTTTCTTTAGATACTACTAGTGAAATCCAGGAGATTTGATTTAATCCCAGGGAAAGCAGGAACCTTCTTTTTTTTTTTCAGCTAAAATCTGGAGAAACCTGAGGAGCGTTTTGTACCGTTGGCGTCTCCCGCTGAATTCCCATACTATCAAGATTCTCTTACGACATCTGGCCATTTTACAGGGGATTTCATGGAGCAAATCAATTAACATTTTTAAAAAGTAGGGTAGAGAGAAAAGAAAAGAATATTTGAGTGGTAGCATAGCCCTCTGAGAATTCCCTAGGAGGCAGCTAAGGGCAGGATTGCACAAAGCCTTCTAACTAATCATGTCCATATAACACAGCTTGTTCTTAAGCAAAGTAGATAGAAAAGACAAGTATTTAAGGAGATAGGGTGTTTACCCTGCTTTAAACATTACATGATGTACACATGCATTGTAGCAGTACATGGTGTCCTGTAAATATATATAATTTTTGTGTCACCAATTGAAATGAATTCACATTAAAGCCATATGTAAACAATTTAAGTTTAGCTCAAGGTCATTCGATTCTTTGGGTTACAGACAACACATACATGTACATACTTCAACATTAATACTCACAGCTACACCATGGATATATCTTTTTTTTTTTTTTTTTTTTTTTTTTGCGCTAACAGTAGGGGCTCAGACCAGGACCACGGGTTAAGAAGTTCTTAGCTGGAAGTCCTGGGGTTGGCTCTTCCAAGATGTAATCATTGGATTTCAACTGCACAGTGCAGGAGGATCTTGGCAGTCACTTTTGTAAACACTTGACGAGTGCTTGATGTACTCAAAACATACAGGCTCTTTCCACTTGTGAGCTTAAGCCCTGGTGACTCACTTCAAACACATCAAACTGGCCATTCCGATGGAGTGTCTGCAGGAATGCGTACAGGTAACGGAGCCCAGTGCCATTCCTCTACCTCTGTCTGAGCCAGTAACTGCCATAAGGTTTCCAATGCTTCTTAAGGCCCTAGAATAGTGTTTCACATGGCACCTGCTTCACCTTCTTCATAGCAGGTCTCAGTATATGTGTTAATGAATGAATAACAATGTGGGTTAAACAAAAATACAAAACCCTAATTGATGGCCATTTTAACCTTGGAGGACCATCGCTTTGTTTTGTTTTGTTTTGCTTCCAAGTTCTCGTTGCTCTGATTTGAAGAAATGCTCTGTAGTGAGGGATGAGCGCTCGAGCGCGTGTGGTGTATGCGTGCATGTGCGTGTGCATGTGCGTGTGCGTGTGCGTGTGTGTGTGTGTGTGTGTGTGTGTGTGTTGAGGGCAGGATTGAGTGAAAGACTGTGTTCACCATCTCTATCATAAATTACCAAGTCTACGAAATCAGCAAATCAGCAAACTCCAGTGAGTCTGTTTTTTTCTTTGTTTCTTTCTCCCTGCATGTGAATTTCCTGTTTCAATTCAGGCCACCACTAAGAGAGAAAGTCCGGGGGTTTATTTTTATCTGCCTTTTCATACTGAGTTTATTGCTTTATCTGTAATATGGGGATTAAAATATTGGGTTTATGACCTTCCTAGGGCACAGTGAGTATCCAATAGCTCATGTGAACATGCAGAGTCCCAAATGTCATTGAATGTGAGGTATTGTTAATGTGGCTTTAGTAAGAGTTCTAAAGAAAACACCATTCTCTCTGCTACTCTACATTTGTGGATAAACGTTAGGATCTTTAATTAAAATGGCTTTGAGATCACAAGGTTTGACCTAACTTTAATCACCTCTCAAAGGTGATCAAATGAGTTTTCCATTAAGAACCTTTTTAAAAATAAAAGGGTCCTTGCTGTCGTTTAACATCTATAAACAAGGCTGGGAGAAAAGCAGAGGGACAGTTCAGTCCTAAGTAGGCCATAAAAGGAGAGACATCACTGTTCTTTTGTCTGCCCTCAGCCTCTTTGAATCTCACTTTTCATTTAGATACTTACCCTGTTGGGTTGGCGTGTCCCCTGCCCCCAGGGTAACATGGATGCTGAAGTGAGCATCCTCCCAGTCTCTTCCCACGCAGACGGTCCCCATGCTGTGAATGTGAACCCCATTGAGCTGAGCCTTGCCAGTCTGAAGAGTGGAGCGAAGCTGCATGGTTTTCTAAACATTCTGTTACATTAATTAATACCTTGTAGGCCCAAGGAGACTTTCATCAAAATTTCTCCTAACACTTTATCAACTGTGGCTGATCTTCAGCACGGCTCTGGGGAACTGGGTGAGAAAAGGAAGTTCCGGATATCCAGGAAGCCTTGTTACCTCTCAGCATGTGCACGCATGCCCAGAAGTTCATGGAGCAGGGCCATCAGAAGAGACAAGGTTGTTGTTGTTGTTGTTTCAAATAAAAATAAGCTTAAAAATGGAGCAAGAGGCAGATTGCTTTATTTTTTCATAGCTGAAAGATTCTGTATTTGTCAAACAATGAAATCAAAAGAATCTGCCTGTAATCAATGAGTGTCTCGTGGCCACTGCCTGGAATTCTCTTCATGACCAAATTCATTATTAATAGTTATTCACTCAATAAACATTTATTGAATGCATTCCAGGTACTGTACCGTGTACTGGAGAGAAAAAACAAACCTGTGTGCCCAGCACTGTTCCTTGTGCTGGGGCACTTCTCTTCTGTGTGAGAAACAACAATACATCTTTTCAAAAAGCATCGCATGTTTTATGCACACCCATTCAGCACATAAGATTACACCCTTACCTTGAAAATGACATCTAGGAACCCTATTTCCTCTACTTAAAACTGTTAAACATTCTTTCCCTTCAGGCTGGAGCTCCTTCATACATACACTGTTTTCTTTAGGGGTCTCAATGCCCTGGAAGAATAAGATTTCTAGAGAACTTATATTTACCCTTTGAGCCTGTGACACAGTAACTTTCACACTATAGGTACCTAAAAATGTTTGTTGAATGAATAGAAGAATGGACAATTCAAACGTGACAAATCATGTAAGGTGTAGGACCATACTCTAAAATGAAGCAACCATCAGTCCCATAAAGATGCAATAGATGACTCTTCAAGAGGGCAAGAAAGCACAATAATGCTAAATATGTAATCCGAATATCTAAAAGGGAATTCCCAGCTACCTTAAGGAGAAATTTCAATAAATTGTTTCCTCTTGGAGTTTAGTCAATAAACAACCAGAACAAATTGTAGGATTTTATGGTCCTTAACACTTCAAAACAGACAATGCTATCAAACAGAATTTATTATTTTTATTATACACTTGCCAATATGACAAACTGAGAGAACTAAACACTGGATCCCTCCCACTTTTCCTTGCTCAAAGTTAGTGTCTGATGAGTGTCCCACCAGCAGTTAATTCTCATTGTCAGTCTTGAGCTTACAGTGAGTGAATTCTCTGTTTACATACATTTACAGGACTAACAAGTGACTGATGAAGAGATGTTGGGAACAATAGACACCAGAGCTTTATATACATGTGTCTCTTCACTGTTCTGTTGCTGTGAAGAGATGCCAAGGCCAAGGCAACACTTACAAAGGAAAGCATTTAACTAGGGGACTTGCTTACTGTTTCAGAGGTTTAGTCTATTATCAGGGTGAGAAGCATGGTAGTGCTGGAAAAGTAGTTGAGAGCTACATTCTAGTCTGCAGGCAGAGAGAGAAGAGAGAAGAGAGAAAAAAGAAAGGGAGGGAGAGGGAGAGAGAGAGGAGAAAGAGACAGAGACAGAAACAAAAAGACAAAGACAGAGATAGACAGAGATAGAGAGACAGATACAGACAGAGATACAGAGGGACAGGAATAGACAGAGACAGAGATAGAAAGATAGACAGAGATAGAGAGAGACAGGGACGGACAGAGACAGACACTGGGTCTGGTGCCAGCTTTTGAAACCTTAAAGCTACCCCCCAGTGACATACCTTCCTCTGATATCACACCTCCCAGTCCTTCTCAAGTAGTGTCATCCCCTAATAACTAAGCATTCAAATATATGAGCTTATGCAGCCATCCTTATTCAGATCAATACAGCATGCATTTTAGAGTTTCTAATCCTGTCATAAAGCATATGGCCAATAGCAACTTGAAGAGGAAAGAGACTATTTCAGCTTATGACTCTGAGATCACACTCTGTCACTGAGAGAAATCAGGACAGGTACTCAAGGCCAGAACCTGGAAGCAGGACCTGAAGCAGAGACCATGGAAAAGTGCTGCTTAGTGGATTGATTGTTTCCATGGCTTACTCAGCCTGTTTTCTTATACAAAAAAGGCCATGAGCTCAGAGCTGGGGTTGGTCCTCCCACAACAGTTACTGATGGAGAAAATGGATGATAGAGTTGTTACAGGCCAGTCTTAATGGAGGCGTTTTCTCAGTTGAGAATCCATCTTCCCAGATAACTCTGGCTTGTGTTAAATTGACAAAATCAAGCAACCAAGATAATGTGAGCTAGAAAAGCTAGGGGTTCTTCAAGTAATAGGTGTGAGTAGAGATTGCTATTCACTTAGGCTCCAGATAAGCAAATAGATAACAAAGTAACAGAGTGACAGATAATGTACTATAGGCCCTAAGAAAGCATGCCTGCTAGGAAAACAAAACAAACAAACAAACAAACAAACAAACAAACGAAAGGTCAGCTCATGTTCTGGAGCTCAGCACTGGTTTGGAAGCATGCTTCATAAGGTATTTGAATGGGAAATTTCTATAGAGGAATTCAGGACATGTTTGGGGATAGGGTTGCATGCCTCCAATTCTGCTCAGTCCTTCTTGTCTTTTTAACCTGGGGAATAGGCGTGGCAACAGGTTTTTGGTTTGATAAATTCATGGCTTATATTGAGGGGGTAGGTTGTCCTTTCCTGCTGCAAGGCAGGTTGTCGCTACTTGGTTCTAGGCCAGGATTCTCTTTCAGGGACTATCTTGGCAAAATGTGTCTTTTTCCTGATGGCTTCTATTTTGGATGATCCTTTACCAAGGATATAATCACGGGTGTTAACATTTTGGGGGACTTTAAGTTGGCCAGTAACTACAGTATGTTTGGAAACCTGTTTTTGTTTAATTTCATTTCCTTTTTCCTGTTAAGCACATCATTGGGTTAGAAGAGAGGAACCTGGGGTTTTTGGATGTGTGTATATTTGGTCCTCAGTCCAGATTAAATACTTGAAGGGGGGGGTGAGGCACTTGTGACTTCCGTGGTTCCCTTGGCTGAAGAGCCTGAATCTCCACTGGACCTGCCTGAGGTGATTAGTGGAACATGGGAACAATAGTCATCTAACACCAACACGGCATTACATAAGCACGTTCTTTCCCTTCTAGAATGTGGGAGATACGTGAGAAGCAAAGAAGAATCTGTAACCCCACTACTCATATTTTCCACAGGCCTTCAATTACCCTTTCATCTGTCCCAAATATGGAGGGTGATGTTAAAAGCTTATGTGAGAACCTGGCAGAGTTTTATATATAAATGTTGTCTCTGGTCTGGTTTCCAAAACCATTCTAGTAATTTGGAAAATTTGCCAGTGAGCACCGATTGTTCTACAGAAAATTTCAGCTGAATTTTTAGACAGTGGCTTTCTGTGCTGGGCTTCGTGTTCTTTCGTTAGAGAACACAGAATGTGCCTGGCTGGGTTGCTTGTCCCTGTTGTGGCAATTGCATTTGGCATTCGCATGACGAACAAATCAATACTATCCTTACAGGACATCAAATGTTATCATATGAGAGGAGCATCATGAAAAGTAATGGGTTGTCTTTGAGAATTCATACTTGGACATACTTGACCTTGTAAAACAAATGAGCTTACCTTTGCCAACAAAATGTTAATCTAGACTAACCTCATTTATTTTTCCAAGCAATATCTATTGACACTCACTATGAACAAAAGGATTCCTATACAAATGATGCAGATTACAAAATAGACTATACTTTCTGGTGAACTTTGTCTAATGAAATCTTGGAACTGAAAAACAGTGTTCATTTGAATAGCGAGGTATCATTACCACTAAGTTCCCTGGGTGACACATGGCTCTTCTCCCTACCCTGCAAGAGCGACAATGCCAGGGCTCTGGTGTCCCGCTTGTTTTCCTTGTATTTAAAGCTGAACTCTGCCAGGTGTCATTTACAATGAAAGCACAAACTAAGAGCTGAGACAAGCCTTAGGAGCAGGCTGTGCACCGGCCTGCATGGCAATGCATTTGAGGAAGGACTTACTAGCCTGTCCAGATGTGGGATGGATACTCCTTTCCAAATCTTGGCTCCAGATTTATTTCCAGTTAGTGGATTTTGCACAGTGGCATACATGCATTGTAGTGACACTTATTACTGGTCAACAGTGAGAGACACACAAAAGCTCACTGTTTCCCTGTCTGCCTCATCAGTACCTTTGACTCTTGTCCTTCCATAAAATAGCAAATCCCTAGAATCTCTGAAACTCTTTCTTTAGGTGGATGACAATCACACACAAAGTAAAGAAACACCGTAGTCCACAACTTCTTCATCTGCCATTCACCAGAGCTCAGAATGTAGTGGGCTGAACTGAAAGCTCTCAATCCCAAGCCAGGAAAAGTAAAAACAAAAAGAACAAAACAAAACAAAAGCATCCATGCTCATCCCCATCCGTTTCAGCATCTGATAGATGTCAGAGTGGATTTGGTGGCCAGCACGCTTGCCAAGAACCATGTCAGCGCATTGTGGCATGTTCCTGAATGACTGTTGCTGTCTGATTTTATTAAGATGCTGATGAAGCACATCTCTTCTTCCATGAGGTTCCTGAATGCCTTCTTCCCCTAGCACGGTGCTCTAGTCAACGTGATGCCTAGCTGGAATTTCAGGATCTCCCAACAAGTCAACATTGAAATCCCGGTAAATGATTTCAACGTCTAATTTCTCACCTCAATCATAGGGCACCAAGTCCTAACAAATCTTTTCTACCAGAGGAAACAAAAAAGTCTTGTCATAAAAGTAAAGGAGAAGAGTAATCAAAAGGAAAAGCCCTGGAACACCATGCTCCTTCATCTTCCCTATTGACAAGAAGTCAAATTCTCAGCTTGTTAATGAACTTTGAAAAATACAGAAGTTTTCTGCTTATTCTCTCTTTGGAGTCTGTGTTCTTATGACTTTGAAGTGAGCCTAGCTGGTGAGTAGTTGGACATTGAACTAATGAGATTTTACTATTTGGAACAGCTGGTCACATCTGGAGGCCCCTGGAGCCTAAAGGCAACTGCTGATTTACAAGGCTTGTGTAATATATGCAGCCTTGGCTGGTGCTTTGTTGTTGATTTAGGCTAGAGCAAAGGTGTAGATTTTGTGATGCTGTAAAAATGTCAAGTGATTGATTTGAGAATATGTAATGCCTATAGGTAGCTCCCACTAGGAGCCAGCAGCTTGTGTGGTTCATACTTGGGGGTGTTTGGAGAAGGTTCTGTTTTAAATATGGCAACATACTCTACAAAAGAGTCTAGATACACTTGCTATTTAAACAGGCATGGTGACACCTGTGATCCAGGATTCAGGGAATAAAGGCAGGAGGATCATGGGTTCATGGTCACACTGGGCCAGAATGAGACAGTCTCAAAACAAAGCAAGACAACAAAGCAACACATAACTAACTACTTATCTAGGTAGGTCCTAATTCCATCTTCTTTCTTCCCTTCCATTTTCCCTCCTTTCTTTCTTCCTTCCTCTCCTCTACTTTTCTCATTCTTTCCTTTGCTTCTTTCTCTTGTTGGTAACTAAATGAGAACAAAATCTAGAACTTGTTTACATATTACGTAAATCTTTAAAAAATAAGGCCATTTCCTTGAGGATATGTATCACCAGTCTTTAGCACCACTAATAGCTGGTTTATCTTTCTTTCCTATTATTCTTAAAATTATTTTTCTTTCAATTGCTTACTTCATATAAGGACCCAAGTAAGGCCACATAGTACTTTTGGTTGCTAAATCACCTTATCCAAATAGTCTCTGCTAAGAACTTTTATCTCCATTTACAGACAGGAAACATGGAGGAGGTTGTTTGAAGAGGCTCTGCTCTCCGGTGTTGTGGTAATTATTTAAAACGGTGGCACCCGAATCTGGCTTGTTCTTAATCAGCTGCCATCTTCCCGACTAGACAAGGCCTACGGCCACTAGCAGCAGCAGTGAATTATCGTTGCCACTCCGCTCAGGCTGCTGGCTCTGGCTGCCGGCTGGCCCTGCTACCCACAAGACGCCAGCATGGAAGATGGCTCTGCTAATCTTCCACGATGTCTCCACATGGAAGATGGCTCTGCTAATCTTCCACGATGTCTCCACAAGGCTGGGCTGAGCCCAGACCATCTCACCATCTATGCTGTCCCAGCAGAAATGAGACTCTAATGTTTAGATGATCTAAAGACTTTATATGTTTGGTAATATTCAATAACAAGATGTCCACACAATTGGAGGTGTTTCTCAATTAACTAACCTAGAGTTGTTACCCAGAACTGTTCTCTATCCAAGTGTGGCTGTCTGTCCTCCTATATCTCTGCCTCCCTAGCTCCTCCTCTTCCTTCTCCTTTCCCCTCCCACCTTAGCTCCTCCCAACTTTTGGGGAAAATATGCAGCTACACTCCGGTCTCTATGCTTTCATCTTTTTGCTTCTGTTTCTTAGCAGGATCATTCCTTCTGTGGTTGTTTGGCTTCTTCCCTCTGGTTTTCTTGTGTTTTCTTTGGTGTTTGATCATAATCTGACTTGGAAGCATGTCAGAAGGGGCACCAGCCCTAGTGGAGAATGAAGGTCACATGTCTGTAGCCTTTCTTGAACTATTCCAGAAGGAAGGGCTTGTGAACCACAGGAACTAGGCAGTGAGCCTCCACTTTTCAGAGTTCTTCTGAGCCTGGTAGTAAGCCCTTGTCTCTCTGAGACGGGATGGCTGTTAGTAAGGAGACACATAGGGTACAATTACTTATGTCTTCATAAAAACAGAGAAGTACAGATCTGGTGTTTAGGCCTCTTTATTAAACTAGGTACATTCCAAGACAAGAGTTTTAAGCTTTAAAAGTCATAGAACAAATCCAGAAATTACAAGTTCCTCTCAGGTTAGAAAGAGACCTGGAATTCCCTGCTGGTCCTTTGCTTTGGTATGAATAGCAGTGGGAGCAAAAGAAATACAGGAGATACTTCCTAGGTCCATAAAAGCCTCTGACTTACTTCTGCTCACCTGGCCAGTACTCTGTATCTTCCTAGGTAGATACACATACTGACCCTCAGAAACAGCATCGCGGAGACTCAGCCTTTCATGGATTTGTCTTCTCTACCCAAATCAGTTCAGAACCATGCTCGCTTACAGAGAATACTATGCCCTTAAATACACTCCTTGCTCTAGAAGCACTGTCTGGTCAGACAGCTATGAGTGACATTTCAGATGTTCAATAGCCACAGGAGGCTAATGCTTCCATGATAGACAGCAGTGTGTAGAGAGCCTCCCCATTAGGTGAAGACGAATCTTTGGGTAGTACAGCTCTCTCCATTTGAGTGAGGCCATCTAACCAGGTTCCTGGACTTTATTTTAACTGTATTCTATTACTTGATACTGCTGAGTTAGTTGAGGCTGTTGCTGTCTGAATATGAGCATGTCTGTCTACTGGCTCGAGAGGGAGGTAGCTTTCAGTGTTTAAGATTTGCCTACAAACCAGCAGTACCATTTCTTTCTTCTTTTGCCCCATTTGGTTCTTGCAGAGCTAGGTCTACCCATGAGCCCCAGGAATTCTTAGACACTTCGACCCCACTCATGTTTTAAAGCTTCTTGGTGATAGAGCAGGCCAGCAGGCCAGACTCTGGCTGTGTCCAGAGTGTCGCTGGATCCTTCCCTGGGTGGCTTTGTCACTTGGTCACTTATGCCTCTTGTCTAAGTCTTCCTTCACAGCTCCATCTCTCTGCTTGTGGAAGTACACCACGAACCCCAGTTATACAGTCATCAGAGATTTTAAGGTTCAAAGCCTGGATCAGGCAGTCTCAGTGAGCTAGACTTAGTCACCAGTCCTCAAAGCAAATCTAGAGATGAGAAATCGTGAAAAGCAAAGGAAGTAGACTTAATTCAATGTAGTCACATTAGAAATAGGCACAGACAAGGTTCAGTGACCCACAAATGTATCTTCAGGATCTGATATGAGGTTTATACTTAAATACAAGAAGTCTACACAACTAAGCACTCCTGGTTGAGGTATGGTTCCACCTGTCACTGGCCCATCTTTGTCTCTCTTCCTGTTTGTCAGGAAAAGTGTCATAATTTCATAGAATCTCTTCCTCCTCTGGCTGGTACCAGGGCTTCAGCCTTCCCTTCTCCAAGGAGAGGACTCCTGAGATATTTTAATTCTCTGGAGTCCATTATTTCAGTCGAATGATAGCTAAAAAGGAGAGAAGGCATGCTTGTCTCTGTAGAATAGCATCTCCCCTCCAAGATTCTAACAGTAGTTGCTCACAGCATGCCCAGCACAAGTTATGTTTTAACCCCTGTCTACCTGGCCTGACTTGAAGCTTTCTGTTGTCTCTGAGCTTTGCTAATGCTTCTGCCTCCTTTCCTTCCTCGCTCTTTCTGACTACTGAACCTTGTTCTAGAATGTTCTAACTCTGTGTCCCTATACTTGAGTCTCTCCCTATCTCTATCTCTCTTTCCTTCTCTCGATCTTCTCTTCCCCCCCTTGCCCGACATCAAACAGGCCTATATTTGAATCACCAGTCAGCCATGTGCCTGTGGTCTTTCACAAGCCTCAGCCACTTGAGTCATACCTTGACTGTCTCTCATGATAAAAATAAATAATTAATTAAACCCCGGTTACTTATAACCCAGGTGTCTTTGAATTAGATGCTTGCTGTCCCGTCCCTTTAAGTCTCAGTTGACTTAGGATGTCTCTGGCGTAGGTCCTCGCATGCCAAGTCTCTTCTTTTCAGTTGAAGCCATGACTTCTTATAATGACTGTAATGTTGCTGTGTACAAGACCCAAAACACTTGTTACTTCATTTTAAATCTACCACTTTCCTCTGCTCATCTCAGAAGGAAGTGAACTCTCTTCCTGCATTCCGAGTAAATACTTGTTTGGGTTTTTTGGGGATACATATACAGTCTTTACTGTCTTCTGCTTTTCTTATATTCCTAGGTGTATATTTCTTTTCTCTTTACTGAGCTGTGAGTCCTTCAGAGTAGCATCCTGAGAGTCCTGAACTCAGCTTCTCACCTCAAGTTCTTAGTTTAATCTTATACGTAGACATTAGCCACCTAACTAAGGGCAGGTCCTCAGGGATGCTTAAGGAGCAGCAGGCTAGTGATTTCCACTTAGTCTCTTGCTTTGACTCTCACACTGGTATGGCAGGAATAAAAGAAGGTTAGTTCATTTTCTTATTGTTTTGACAAAAGACATGGCATGAGCATCTTAAGGAAGGAAAAGTCTGTTTCAGGTCATGATAGGATGGTACAGTCTCCTGGGTGGGAGGAGAGGGTAGCACTTGGTCACACTGGGTCAAGAAGCAGAAAGAGGTAGAATATTTGTGTCTAGCTTGTTTCTGCTTTTTTTCATCAATCTAGGACTCCAGCACATGGATGCTGCTGCCCACGTTCCTCAGTTCAGCCTCCATGAAAATAACTGGAAGTTTGTCTCCAAGACAAGTTCTACTTTCAGTAAGTAGGCAACCATGATGAATCATGACGGCTGGGGAGGATCTGACGTTAGGACCCCAGAGTGTATATTAGACATGTACACATGTACGCATGTGTCTATAACCTCAGTATTCCTATGGTAAGATGGGAGGCAGAGATAAGAGAATCTCCAGATTCCTACGGGCCAGCTAGCCTGACTTATGAAGCAGAGAAGAGAGCCTGTCTTAAAGTGGAAGGGAAGAATTGGCACCTTATCCTCTGACCTCACATTCACACACACACACACACACACACACACACACACACACACACACACTTTTCTTAAAAGATTAACCATCACACTATTAGAAATTCTAAGCACAGAGTTAATCATGTGCCAGTCAACTCCCACGGTGGTCCTCTCCTTTTCTATGTGAAAAATTTCCTGTCAAGTATGACGGGGGTTGCCTCCTGGAAGCTGAGGTATGGGCTAGATCTCTTCTTAGGCAATGCTGAGTTCTTCACCATCTCTAGGTATTCTGCTCCTGGGATTATTTTTCTGGCAAACTCACTAAAAATCAAGCAGCAGCATTATCACTCTGCCCACATCTGTCACTTGCCCAATTAATTCACTCAGCACATCATACAATACAAAGCTGTGACCTAGGAAGGGAATAGACGCTTGTCTGTGAACCCCTGAAATTATACACGCTATTATGCAGGTGTGGCTGTTGGTAGGGGATCAGAACTCACAGATTCTATCAGACTTTGGAGCTGTCTCTTTTCCCATAAAAGGTTAATACTTCCAGGTCAGATGAAAGTGGCTTCTTTCCCCTCACACTAGCGACGCTGATCTGTTCCTTTGTGAGATAGGAGTCCTGTTTGCCATAGGAGTGAGTGGGCACAGTGCACACAAAACCCTGGACAGGCAAGAGCAGTTTCGATATCTTAGTTTATAAGGGCTCTTCGGTTAACTCTAAAAACATCAAAGCAATACTGTTTTGTGTCTTTCCGTGCTCTGCAGGCCAAGAGTGTCTGCTGCTGCTAAAATAAACAACTGGCAGTTTCATTAGACTCCACAGAAGGAAGGAAAAGGTTGTGTTTCATACCTTTTAAATTATGTAAAAACATTGCTATGCAGACTTCAATTCTTCAATCTGTTTGTTTAAACTTAAAAAATAGTATTAAATGCTATAAATAGAATAAACCATGTCCAGTTATGAGCGGTTACAATAAGTATTCAGCTGGTAATATAGCCTTAGAAATAATAAACCACTTATCCCTGATGGTCACCCTTAGATTTTATTAAGCTACAGTTGGCTGAAGGAGGAGGGTGGGTGGAGGCAGGTTCTACTTGTTTAAACTGTCGAGAAAACCTTCAGTTCTTATTTTGGGTCCGCTGTAGCTCTTACATAATCATGGAGCAGCTGAAGTATGCCAACCAAGACTCAAGTTTGTTTTACTTTGCAGAAAAATCTGAAGCTCTGCTCATCAAAGACATCTGTTTATTTTCAGTTCATTTTGTTTCAGCTTTAAAGATGCCTTGGTTCGTATCACATAAAAGTGTGAGGATCCAATGCTGCTACCCTGAGGTACTGACCAGTACATAACTCAGTTACTCTGACTCCACTGGAGGCACGTGCTGAGTACTGGCTAGTACATAACTCAGTTACCCCGACTCCATTGGAGGCACGTGCTGAGTACTGGCTAGTACATAACTCAGTTACCCCGACTCCACTGGAGGCACGTGCTGAGTACTGGCTAGTACATAACTCAGTTACCCCGACTCCTCCACAGGCACATCCTGAGTACAGTTAGTACATAATTCAATTGTAGATATTGTGGGGGATGGAAATACAAACAGCTACTCTTAAATGCACTCAGTATAGGAGGGGAGAATTGGTAGCCCTAACATTTGTAGCATATTAGCAAATTGATTAGATTGTCTTTGTTAAAGTTCTTTAAAATCCCAATGACATTTTTGTATGTGTCTCATAACATTTGGGGAGGTGAGATTTACTTCAAGGAGTTAGGTTACTGGGAGGATGTCTGGGAAAGATCTACCTTGTACCCAGTCCCTTTCATCTTTCTGTCTCTGCTTCTTGCCAACTTCACTGTGAACTGCTATGCTGGACCTTGTGCTCCCAGGGAACTCAGCCCAGCAGAGGCCTAAAAGCAGTAATGCCAGGGTCTATGGATGGAAACCTTGGAAAGTCCAAGATAAAGTAAATAATTTGGCCTTTGTTTCTGTTGAGTATTTTGCCACAGAAATGTAAAAGTAACTGACTCTTTTGTATAATTGTCATGAACTACATTGTTTATAGTACAGATATCAGAGAAAATTCAAAATAACGAAAGAGAAAATAAACATAATGAAAGACTTTTAAAAAGCAGAAAAAGACCTTCTTCAAATGTATGTGAATTCTCAAAAAGACTAAGAAAGTTCGTGATGTTTCAAAATTTACCTCAAAGTGAGAGTCATCAAAATAGCTATTTTTGTATAGCATAGGGATAGCCTATGAACCAGTGGCATAGAGTAGAAAATTCAGGCATGAACTCTCACATGTGATCACATGATTATAGAGTAAGGGTTCTAAGAACACTTAAGGAAGTGAGGTATATTAGCTGCTGTTCTAATGCTGGAATAAACACCATGACCTAAAATAGCTTGGGGAGAAAAATATTTGACTTACATATCTTTCTTAGTTTGGATTTTATTGATGCGAAGAGAAATCATGACCAAGGCAACTCTTATAAAGGTAAACATTTAATTAGAGCTTGCTTACAGTTTCAGAGGTTTAGTCTTTTATTGTCATGACAGGAAGCATGGCATTGTACAGGCAGACATGGTGCTGGAGGAGCCAAGAGTTCTATATATTGATCCGCAGGCAGCAGGAGACTGTGTCACTGGGCATAGCTCGAGCATGTATGAGACCTCAAAGCCCATTGCTAGAGTGACATACTTCTTCCAACGAGGCCATACCTACTCTAATAAGGCCATACCTTGTAATAGTGCCACATCCTATATGCTACACAGTCAAACACATGCATCTGGGGAGGCCAAACCTATTCAAACCACTGCACTATCTTAGGTCATAATCCATTGGGGGAAGCCAAGGCAGGAACTCAAGATGGGAACCTGGAGGCTGAAACTGAAATATAAGCCATGGAGAAATGCTGCTTGCTAGCTTGCTCCCATGACTTGCTCAGCCTGCTTTTTTATATTGTCTAAGACAACCTGCCCGTGGTGGTGCCACTTACAGTGGTCTGAGACCTCCCAAATTATTCCTTAATCAAAGAAAAAAAATGCCCCACAGACTTGCCTACACACCAATTCACGAAAGGATTTTCTGAACTGGAGATCCTCTCTTTCCCAGACATGTCTAGGTCTCTGTTAAGTTGACAAAAACAAACAGATCTAACCAGGACATTGGAGAACCTGTATACCCATGTGTGAATGAAGTTGTACTCTTATACTATATGCTCTTATACTGTATATAAAAATTAACTCAAGGTGGTCCAAAGACTTAAATGGAAAAGCTCACATATAAGTAAATTTTTTAGATTAAAAGATCGATAGCATTGAACTTGACAATGACACTGTATTGTGTCATTGTGCTTCAGTACGGCCGGTCAATGGAACTGGGGGCTAAGGTAGGAAATCTGACTTCAAGCTCAAGACTGTTTCTAGTTTGTGTGATCTTAAGCATGCCTGGTCTCTGTTCTCGTTGGGCCTTAGATTTCTTATGTATATATAAAAAGAAACTGGGAAATGAGAGTGAGAGGAGGATATGAGCATGGGATGAGCTGAGGTACATACGTGAAGGACTTGGCAGGTGTCTGGCATGTAGTGTGTTCTAAGCATGCATCCACTAACCCGCTGCTAGTGCAGGCAGGGGAATGGAGCAGGGAAGCAGGTAGGCTTGGAGTCCAGTTTCCTAATTCAGAGCCAAGCGGTAGCCTTCACTACCTCTTTGATTAGGAAATAGATATGCAGTGATAGAGGCCGATTAAATTCCGAGTTATTAGAATTAATAACAATTCACATTCCATAAAGATATAGAAACCAATCTTGTGTGGCTCTTTGTATTAGTAACTTTCTCGTTGTTGAGACAAAATACTTGACAAAAGCAATTTCAGGAAGGATAGATTTATTCTGGCTCGCAGTTTGAAGGTACAGTCAGTCCCTCACGGTAAGAAAGGCATGGTATTAGGAGTGGGTAACAGCTGGTCACCTTGCATCCATAATCAGCAAGCAGAGAGATGGATGCTGGGCTCTGCTTGCCTTCTCCTTTTTCATTTAGTCCCAGGCCCAAGCCTGAGGGATGGTGCCAACTACATTTAGAGTGGATGTACCCACCTCAGCTAACACAGCATCTAAAGCCACGCCCAGATGTTTATCTTCTAGATAATTCTAGATCCTGTCCAGTTGGCAATCAGCAGTGACTGTCACACTTGTACAGCTGTGACCCTTGGCATGGCATCCAGTAGGCACTGATGGTATGGATTCTCAAGCTTCTCCTTCATAAGATTCAGACATTTTGAATTTCATTTCACATATGTAAGATGATATCAGATAATGGTTTTTAAAAGTTCAGTGAAATGTTTAGGGTGATTGTACAGATGTGAAAGTCATGAATGTATTCATTCAGTTGTTCATATTTGTATACTGTGCAGAGATCCTGCCATAAGTGGTCACTTTTATCACTGGAAAAATATTCAAGTATCCTGCAGAGAGAGATGGGAGTTGCTTTGTGCCCTGTCATTGTGTGCTGGATCCTAGATGTGGCTAGCACCACCTACACTGTGGCCTTCACTACAGTTTGGATCAGCACTACCCTGCACAGGCCCATATGATTAAGACTGTGTCCCCAAAGTGGCCCTATGGGGGGGAGGGGTGATAAAACCTTTAAGAGCTTGAACCTAGTGTGAGGTTTTAGGCCATTGAGAGTGTACCTTCAGAGTGTATTGCAGGGAGCTTTGGGCCCTTTATGTCGTCTCTTGGTTCACTTTGTGCTAAAGACCTAAAGTGTGGTGGCAGAGTGAGCATAGACTGACACCTCCTAAACTGTGAGCCCACGTCATTTGCAAAGATGGAAGGTTTATCTCAAACGTTTGTTGTAGTAATAGAAATTGGAATACTGCCGCTCTGAAGTGAACGTTGAAAGTACTGCTCTTTATTGGTCATATGCCATGTGCTCCTTCCTGAGAGTCTGAGATGTCTGAAGAGTAAAGGATTTGGGGTAGGCAGCTACACGAGCTGTCTTTCTCTCTGCCTTGGAGTCCAGCCCAAGTATTCAGGGCACAGAGCTAGATCCCACCCCATGCTCTGGCACACATGTCAAGGGCACAGTGTATGGACATTCACCAAATGGCCATGGAAGCACAAATGGAATTAACAGTGGAAGGATGAATTCAAGGAAGGCTGCCCCTGTGGGAGGCTGGCCCGACTAGTGACCCATAGAGCAGGGTAATTGGAAGGGAAAGCAGGGATCACAGAAATAAAAAATTTGCACACTTGGGACTGCTCTTAGACACAAATTATACAGAATCAAGAAATGAATTAACTCTGAACATAAGATAGTGTGTTTGAATTGAATTAAATTGTGCCGGCAATGATTAGAAGATAGGAAAATATTTTATTTAAACATTAAAATACCACTAAAATTATTTTTAATAAAATGAGTAAAAGTGTTGGAGTTGGTGCTGATTTAAACTGCCAATCAACAAGTTTATTTGTACATTTAAAAACCTTCTCTGGGGCTGGAATGTAGGTCAGTTGGTATAGTACATGCCTGACATGCATGAGGCCCTGGGTGCAACCCCCATTGTCACATTGATTGGGCTTGGTAATGCATGACTATAATCCTAACATTTGGTAGGAAGAGGCAAGTGGGTCAGAGCCTCAAAGTTATCTTTGGCTACTTAGTAAATTAAGACCATCTTAGGGAACATGAGACCCCTTCTCTAACTTAATTGCTTAATGCCTCTTTGATTCACTGAATGAATATAGGTACATATACACATATGTGAAGTTGTATGGGGACATATCCATATATGTATCTATTATTTGTCTTAATTTTCTCAAATACCATGATCAAAGCAGCTTATAAAAGAAAGTATTTAATGTCGGGGCTCACAATTCCATGGGTCTAGAATCCAAGAGCATCATAGCAGGGACCACGGCAGCAGGCAGGAATAGTGCTGATATCTTGTACCTCAGCCATAAGCATATGGCAGAGATGGTGTTAACTGGGAATGGTATAGACTTTTTGGGTTTTGTTTTGTTTTTCCAGACAGGGTTTCTCTGTATAGCCTTGGCTGTCCTGGAACTCACTCTGTAGACCAGGCTGGCCTCAAACTCAGAAATCCGCCTGCCTCTGCCTCCCAAGTGCTGGGATTAAAGGTGTGTGACACCATTGCCCGGCTGGCATAGACTTTTGAAACCATAAAATCTACCCCAAAATAACTATTCTTCTCCAACAAGGTCATCCCTCCTAATCTTTCCCAAGTACTTCCTTCAACTGTGGACCAAACATTCAAATAAATGAGTCCTCATTCAAACCACCATAATATCTCCACCTCCATCATCTCCATCTCCTCTATCTCCTTCATCTCCATCTCTACCTCTATTTCTATATCATCTCTCTGTATATGTATATGTGTGTGTATGTGTATGCGTATATGTATATATATATGTGTATATATAATCTCTATATACATAATATATATCTATGTCACTCTGTATGTATATATTTTATTCATTCTCTCTATAGATATATAGATATAGGTAAATATCTATACATATAGATTTCTTTCTATATATATGTATATATTTTTAAAAATTTAAATGTTCAAAATTATACCAAAGATAATTACCATTTATAAATATGTACAGACAGACCTTTTTCTTGGCATTCGCTGACCAGTAGAGTATGACAAATATTTATGTAGCATTTACCTGGCCTTGGACATTATAAATACTTTAGAAAATGCTTTAAAAATATACAGAAGTATATGTATAGGTTACATGAAATCATATTTCATTTATAGAAGGGACTTAAACATCTGAGGACTTTGATATACAGGCAGTCTTGAAACCAATGTCCCACTAATGCTGAGGGGTGAATGTATCATTCATCCCAATATTTATACATTGTTTTTATATGATACATATGTATCATATATGTATATCATACACATATATGCTATACCTCCATTTTTTTCTTTTACCAGACATCTTTAGGAACATAGCTGTATATCATTTGACTTATGGGTGCTCGTATTTCATTGCATAAAAGGATACTTTAATGTATTGTTAGTTCTGTTTTGTTTCTGGAGCTATAATGGATCAACAGTGTTGCAGTTTGATTTCATGACATGAAGACTAGAGGGAATTCAGGCAGTCAAACCAAACCAAATATGTACGCTAAATTCTGGGTGGGCATTTCCCTTTTAGCACAGAGAAGAAGTCCCCACTGTGCTGAGTCACATGTTGGTCAATACTCACACTACCTGTATGGTTGTCATTAAGTATCTGTCCTTGTGATCTGACTGTGATGATTCCCATCAGAGTCAAGTGCCACACAAGCAAGGGTGTAATCACATACACCTTAGCTTCTGATGATGTTGGTCAGTTTTATGTCCACGACAAGAGACTGTGGCAACCATCTGAAGAGTAACAAACCATTTTAGCTCACAGATTTACAGGTCTCAATCCATCCTTAAGTAGCTCTGTTTCTTGTGTCCATGGCAACCCAGTACACCATGGTGGGAATGAATGGTGTGAGTGCTGCTGACTTCATGGCAACTGGAAAGACAAGGAGGAAAAGAAGCAGTTTGGCCCCACCTGTTCCAGCGTCTCCTAGTTGCACAGGAAATGTCATTGAAACTTTTTTTTTTTTAAATCTTGGGTGCATTTTCTTGTCCATTTCCTATTGATTTCTGTGTCTTCCTGTGTTCAGTTATGAACACTCTGACAGATGTCAGAGTGTTTTTCTTTTCTCAGTTGCGTGTTCACGCTGAGTCCTGTGTTGTGATAAGCAGAACTCTTTTGTGTTGGCATCCTTCAACCAATCATCTTTAAGGTGGTTAGTACTTACTCTGTGTCCAATTTTCCTAGCATTGCATCACTGTACATTTGGACTCACAACAAGAGGTATTACAAGTATGCATGATGAGACACAGGGCTGACATTACTTATTTTATTTTATATAGGTATTTGGCTAAGGCAGCATTTGTTTAAAACCCTGTCATGTATGTGTGTGTGTGTGTGTGTGTGTGTGTTCTATGAATGTGTACATACTCATATGGGCATGGGCATGTGCATGTGCCTGCATGTATTCAAGTGTTAGTGTACTTCTATGCACAAGGAAGCCAGAGATCAAATGTCAATCATTTTCCTCTTATCTTTAGAGACAAGGTTGAGTGTTTGCCTAGCATTCAGGAAGCCTTGGTTTCCCCACAATAAACTGGGTGTGGTGGCACAGGCCTGAAATTTCAGCATAGACCATCTGTTGGCCTGGCCGACATGAGAACTGTTTTTAAGTAAATCCCACATTTATGTAAGAGCTTCTACATGAAATTTTTCTAGACATTCTAGACTGACATATTTCTCATTACCTGTGTGTTTTATTAATTGGCCCATAATTTCTGATTAATTAATTGTATATGTGATGCCAAGGGTTTGTGGACTTGACTCTCTTTCCGCCTTTATGCAGGTTCTGGTGTTGAACTCAGGTCACCAGGCTTGTGGAACAAGGCAAAGTAAGCATATTTACCTGCTAAATTATCTAGTCAGTCTATAGTCTGCATTTTTTGTTGTTGTTTTGAATTTTGTTCTGTAATAGATGAGGTTTAAAATTCCTAGAATAAAGACCTCCCAGTAGCAACATGTATGGCTCCTGAGTGCTGCAGGACCTTCACCTCAAGCCAGTGTCCCCATGTGGGAACAGTTGTGTGAGCGTTGAGCCGTAGCTACCATCTCTCCATGACCTCTCTTCACAGTGCGGCAGGCTGCTACCACTCTCTTATTTCTTAAGCTCTTAAGATGGTGTCTTTTGCTTAACACCACTTGCTTGTTCTTGCATTTTTTTTTAATAATATAGAAATAACTTCTCAACTCCTGTCACTATTGAATGAGGAAATTAATAACAATAAGAGTGTTCTGGATTTATAGAATTTAAATCTCTCACATTGTGGGCTCATTCACAGTTACTACCAGCCACCCATAGGTTATGTTCTGAAAGTGCAGTGCTGGGCAGTTTCCATTATGTTGACAACACTGTGACTTGCACCCACTAAGACTGTTATATCATCCCTAAGCAAGATGACATTATGAGGTCACTGTTCTATTTATGTCCAGGTGTTCACTGAAGTGTCATTCTGTGGCATTAGACTGAATATCATCTACTTCCTGCTTGTTGCCACCTGAGTTCCCAACCTTGGTTTCGGTCTGTCTGGGCATGTGTGTAACCGGTACACATTTTTCTATGCTCCAAGATTCTCACATAGAATATGCAGAAGGTGGCTATCAAGGTCTCTCGGGTCCTCTCCTGCCTGCTGTGCTTTCAGAGTTATTTGAAGTCAATTTCTGACAGCCCCTGTGTTCCCCTTTCACTTTCATGAAACTGCCACCTACTCTTTGAAAGACAGACCAAATAGCATCTTGTCCAGAGTTTTTCCAAAATAACTTTAGCCATCTTTTGACTCTTCACCTCCTGTTCTTCCCTCACACCACAGAGACAGCCAAGGCCCTCTCTGACACCTTTTCCTCAGTATCATGTGACCCCACTCAATGGGAAGTAGAAGGGATGGCCCCTAGCCCAGTAACATGTACATAGTAGGTCTTCAGAACATGTCACATGGTTAAAAGGCCAAGGGGAACTATTTTCCTGGCATCTTTAGAAGGAACATCTTGAAGGTCTGTCTTTGTAAGGCTATTTAGAACAGTCTGTTGTTTTTTCTGATTCCTGCATTTTTCTTTGTTTTTCATGGAATCCTTGGTGCTGATTTTCTGTCAGGCTTTGCAAATAAATATCAAGGTCAGGGGCTGGAAACAGTTCTGGGGCTGTCCTGGTACCTCTTGATTCCGCTGGGCCAAGAAATGCTTTCAAGCCGGAGAGCAGAAGTTTTTCAAACTAAATCAGTTCCAGCCAGGGCGTGAGCCCCTCCATCCTCAAGTCCCCCTCCTTCCTGAATGTTTAACTACGTTGGAAAGAACAGACATTCTAAAAAGTCTTTGGTGTTTTTGAACTACTAGGTGAGCTGGGCAATGAGGCCTGTGGTGATTTCTCAGTAAGAGGTTCCTACAGAGGGAGCCCTGGGACAGCGAGGTGGTGACAGACGTCTTTTCTAAGGGGCCAGGAGGGAGCTGGCTTCCTGTTTTGCCAGCCACAAGCTCCTTTTGCTCTTTTTGCTCCTCACTGACTGGCTGTCCTCTTGCTCAGAGGGATTTGATCCCTCAGCCCTGGTGGTGGTACCTGTCCAGGACTCCTTTGTGTCTGAGCTAAAGGAGGTTTAGAGGAATCCTCTGCACTTTTCCTCTAAAAAAAAAAAAAAAAAAAAAGAAAGACATTTCTCTTGTCTTTGTTTCTTTTCTTGTCTTCCACATTTTGTTGTATGAGGCAGGCTCTGTGCTTGCAAACAGATACTAGGAGCTAGTTCACAGGGGGCCTCGGCTGAGGAGCTTCTTGGCTCACTTGGAATGACATAACACCCTGTTCCTGAGACTCCCAAAGATTGGATGCTGTCAGGTGTCTGTGGCTCAAGGCCCAGTCTAGAGATGGCTGAAGTTGGGCCTAGGCCAAAGTCTACCCCTGCTGTGACTTCAGTGGTGACTAGGGGTGGATAATAAAAGTCTTCATTTAGAAGGTTTACAGTCTTTCTAACCTCTTTCTGCCTGCCTCTTCACTCCATTTGAAACGGCAAAGTGACATTTCCTCAATTATATATAAAGCGTTCCAGTCTGCTTGCTGAAGCCATATGGGAAGCCTGGCTTCTTAATTCTTACCAACCCCCCATACAGTTCACCGCAGTGCACACATTCAATGAGATATAAAATTACTTCCAGACAGCAAAGCCCTCCAGTTGGGGAACAGTGAGACAATTTAGAGAGAGACCCCACCAGCACACACGCAAACCATTGGACCTGACATAATTACATGCAACTCTGAATGAGGCTACATCCACCCCAGTTTCTTTCCAGTAGTGGAAAGGTAGGAGAGTCGGAAGATGTCTGCCCCTCCCCTGACCAGCTCTGCCGCTGGCACACCTGCTGTGTGGCTTCCTTCCACCTCTCAGTCCCTGGGGCTTCTCTTGGACAAGCTCCCTTTATGTCATGCTTCGATTATTACTACCACCTCCCACACGTCTGGCAACCTCCTATTCCGGTCCACTTCCCCCTCATAAATCAAATGAATATGCATCCAACTGTCATCCCCTCAGATTAAGATTCTTTGGTGGCTTCATCATAACAGATAAAGCCCCAGCTCCTGATTACAAGAAAAAAAAATCTCACCAGTATTTTTTTTTTTTTTTAGATTTTCTTTCTTCTCCTCTACCATCTTTCCACATTCCACACAAAGCTTTATTTCAACAAATACTTTAAATGTCTCCCACATAAACTGCACTTTCGGTTGATTCCCAGTATCTTTGCTTACCTGCTCATTGTTCATTTACTGAAGTTGTCAACAAGTGCATTAGTTTTATTATCATAAACACAAAAGCTATTCTTATGCACAGAGTTGCCCTGGGGAAATTCAATGATAGTAAAGGCTTTTTTCTCTTTCTGGAGTTTCTGGCCTCCCTAAAAGAGGCAGACAGTTTTAGAGCAACCAACAGTCTAAACATGGCAAAATGTAGTGACTTGAGAGAGGAATCTAACAGGGGCTCTTGAGAGTGACAGGAAACACAAGTCTTGGGTGACAGCTGTCCCTGGGATGGGCTGGACAGAAAGGCACATACTTAGGGTGCAGTCTGAAAGCTGGGGGACATTAGAGAGTCCTCTCTGTAGGGAGCACACGCAAAGGCAAAGGCTGAGGCCTGCACATGCCGTCAGGACTTCTGAGGTCCAACCAGCATCTTAGAGGATCAAAAGCTTGCTTAAGAAGCTAGGAGAGGAAGGACTGGAGCACACAGAGCAAATGGGTCTGGGGGTCGGGGGTACGATACGATCAGGCAGCTCACCCAGGAGACCAACTATTATCTTGAAACAGTTTCCTCTGGCCACAGTGCAGGCAGCGTCAGAGTGGATAGTGAGGGCCATGCAAGAGATCTGGAGAGCACCAGTGGCATGGCTGTGGAGACAGTGTGGAAAACGGACACATTATAGTAAAAACCTAAAGAGAGGCTTGCACACTGGTGACTGGGGAGGATGCCTCTTCAGTGAGGCTCGTGCTGAGCTGGTGCCATTTGAGTTTTTATTTATTGTCTTTCATACAGGCCAATGAACAGACCACCTCCTCTTTAGGACTTCGTTCTCCCAGGTACGTTCACCGCTGGCCTCTCGGGACTTCCAGCACAAATTAAAGATCTTTGCAACTTTTCCCCACCTCCTTGAAACCCAGTGTTATCCCTATCACAGGCTGTCACTTACCACAATTGTTCCTGTATGATAGACAGCAACCTCTGAGGACACCACAGGCACAGGACCCCTTGGAGCAGCAGTTCTCAACCTCTGGGTCATGACCCCTTTGGGGGTTGAATGACCCTTTTACAGGGTTGCCTAAGACCACTGGAAAACACACATTCACCCTAAGTTTAGGCAGGATATCTAGGTTTCCACAGGTCAAGTCCTTGATTAAGTAAAAATGGAGAAAGCAAGTTGAGCATATCTCATATTTTCTCTCTCTCTCTCTCTCTCTCTCTCTCTCTCTCTCTCTCTCTTTCCCCTCCCTCGCTGCTTCATCCCTGCTCCTGCCATGATGGCTCCCTGGTATGACTGCTTATATCTGCAAACCGTGCAAACTGCACACTAAAACAAACCCTCCTTCCTTATGCTGCAAAAGTAACTAATCAAACATCCACTTCACAGCCCCACTGTCTAGAGTCTTGTCACTTCCAGTCAACTGTGATAAAGACAGGGTAGCCATGCCTTGCCTGCAGCACAGGCTCCTCCATCTCTGCAAACTAGAGGGAGTTCATCTTCAGGGTGGTTGATCTAGCTATGGTCCCTAGCAGTATGCTCCCAAATGCAACTAGGTCACACTCTTGTAGCGGATACCCACCATTGTGAGCACATTCCTGGGCTGGGGATATCTTCAGTCCTCCATGGGGGGACTTTTGGCAGAGCGTCCATTTTTTTCTTCCGTTGCCAATAGAAATCCTAGTACCGCTCTTTCTCCTCTGCCTCCTCTATTGCTTCTGACAGAGTTTGCCCGTTAGCTGAGGTCAGGATTTCCTTTTTACAAACAACCTGCTTTCAGTCAGCGGGGCCAGAGGTTTCCTAAATTACAAACCCTTTCATTTCGTCTGCCACAAGTCACCCTGTCAGTTCGTATAATTGCACAGAATGGAGGGGAGTGGAGACACTGAGGGAGACACTGAGAGAAAGATGTGCTCTGGTGAATGCACTGCTTTGGGAGTCAGAAAAAGATTGAGTGTGGATCATGGATGGGCTAGACTGTTGCAACTGAAGCTTCCAGTGTCTGCAAGGGAAATTTCTTCTGCATTGTAAGTGGACCAGCAGGGTCCACTCTCATCTCCAGGTTCTGTTAAACAAATGGCCTCCTTTAAAGTCATTTGAATTGAGAAACATCCATGACATATGCAAATGTTTTGAAAAAAAAAAACAAATGTAAAACGTTATTGGCAAACGTGTCTGTTTACTTTGCATTTGTAAATGTTGATTGGAAGAAAAATTTGAAAGCAAAAGACTGACCTGGGATTATGACAGTAAGGTTTAAAAAGAAAGAAAAGGGCATGAAGTACCCTAGCTTCCACCCATGGGTACTCATCAATCCTTTAAACTCTGGCTTCCAGACCTAGGGCTTTGTTTCATTATCAGCTAGCCTTAGGTCCTTCCCTAGCTATCCTGCTGTCAGTCTCACCTCTATGCCAAGTTTTATCGGCCAGCTCTATGCTATAGTCTGTAGGAGCTTGTGCTAGCCCACTGCTGGCCTCCATCAGCACTGCTCACAGAGACATTTTAAGGAAGTCAGTGAGTTCTCTGCCATCCACTAGCTAAAGTCTTGTGATCTGGGACCTGCTTTGAGCCTGTTTTCTAGGCCTAGCCCCAGCAGTGCAGTGCACATCCATAGGGTAATATTCTATTGGAGAAACTGATTCTTCATATGAACAAAAAAACAAAACAAACATCAACAAACCTGTGTGTACAAAGTATATAATAGGGGGCAACATTAGAAAATCTCTAGGCAGTGGTCCAACACTTGAAATATTAGCTTAGTTTTTCCTTATAATCCATGAAATAGCTCATTGTTACTCCCATTTTAGGCAACCAAGAATACAGCTAAATGTGGCTTTACTATGCTAGGATTGCAGGCTGTCTTTCTACAGAATCAAGGTTGTGTACTAGAATGCCCCGTTCTACAATGGCATAGACAATGCCCCTTTCCTCATGTGCACCCACATTCCACTGTCCCTCACTTTCCCTACCTGTACCGTCGTACTCAGTCTGACCATTAATATGTCAACAAACAAAGCCAGATTCCAGTTTTCCATCACCCTCATCCTAACTGCTCTGTTGCTCAATGGTCTTGCCTCCCTTGTGGTCTAACAACCACTCTTCCCCCACCCCCACACACCTCTTTCTCTGCTTCCCTCACTACAGCCCATTGTCTACTTAGCAGCCAGGGTGATCTCTGCAAGAATAAATCAGATCCAGTGGCATCTCTGTGTCTGCTCCTCAGTGACTCCTCTTTCACTTAGAATAGTATCCATCAACTTGATATTTCCATAAGTAGCCTTTCTAACCTGAGTGTGTCGTGTTCAGCCCTCATTAATTCATCTACTATTTCTACCAATTTTACAGTGAAGTTGGTTATTGGGTCAAGGTCATCTTGCTCCGTGGTCCCTAGGTAAGGTAGGACAGTGCCACATGGGAGGGCAAGTCTATGGGATGGAGTGTGAGCTGCCCATAAAGGCAGAGAGGTAGGTGGAAAAGACATTCAAGAGAAGGGTCCAGCGCTTTATGATATTAGAGTAGAAAGCTTTGCCAAAGAAGACAGACAAGAGCTGATTATGGTGTCTGTGGACTGAGACTAGAACGCTAGAATGTTCCGAGCAAAAATGAAGTGGGATTCTTGGTCTATGT
Source organism: Rhabdomys pumilio (assembly GCA_030674055.1). NCBI lineage: Eukaryota > Metazoa > Chordata > Mammalia > Rodentia > Muridae > Rhabdomys > Rhabdomys pumilio. Next base: position 133,394,035 of record JANHMN010000004.1, on the reverse strand, counting down.
ACTGACCAGGGGTACTGAAGTCTTATTCATTATAGCAATGCAAGGTAATGCCAAGAGGCAAGGACAAGCTGTATTTGGAAACTCTGGAATACTAGAAATCTGAGCTTCAACTAATGGTCAGAGGAAAGTCTTTAAAATGGCTGGACTGGAGGGTACCATTCTAGAAGTGGCAGAGAATTTATCTTCTGAGTGTACAACCCCAACTCTATCCATGTTTTATATTTTCTTCTCCTAAGACCTGATAATCTCATCCCTTCCCACCTCTGCCTTGTCAAATAGCTTCCTCTCCCTCACCACTTTCAGACTGGACATCTAGTTATTCAAGTGAATTGATATAGTGAGTGCCTGTGAAAAGTCTACATCACAGGGCTGATGAACAGGCCAGACAACTGTGTGTTTGGCTGTCACGTATTTATACATATGAATGTTGTATTCCTCAGGTTAAAGTCTCAAGAGAAAGTGAGTTGTACGGTTTTATAGCCCTCTGTCAGTGATTAATTTGGCAAATCACAGAGATATATGTTGTGAATGTTCCTTTTGGAAGAAACTACTTCATATTGCTGTCTCTTGGGTATTTAAGTGGGTAGAGCTATGTTCTGCAATCTGAGATAATTTATGCCTAATTCTGTTCTATCATAGATAAATTTGAGTGAGGCTCCAGTTGATGTAGTCTGGGGAAATAAAGAGCTTTTCCATTCTCAGTCCTTATGACGATCAAAACAACAGCTGCTGCCTTGCTGCTTTGCTCCTAAAGGACTGATAAAGCCATCACCGGGTTGTCCGAATGACTTCCTTTGGCTGCAGGGTTCTAATGCAAACAAGATTCAGCTCCTCCACCTAATCCAAACCAGAAAGATGATACTGACATCCAAGGAGCATACAGTACTGCACAAATCAAGTTTATTAATTTAAACACAAAATTAATGAAGAAAAAAGTTCTGTACACAATTTTGGACACAGCACACCTGTTTACAGTAAGGTCAAGGCTGTCCTTTCTGTCTGCAGAGTATAAAAGCATCAAATGAAGAGGTTTCCACACTGGCCACTTCTGTCTGCATCGGGGAAGGAACAAATTCCATTATTCGTTTTTAACAATTTGGAGAATTTACAATGACTAATTTTAGCAGCAACATGGACTTTTAGAAAAGAAAAAAGTAGAGTGGTCTTTCTGCTACTCTGGGTCAAACCTGGTGCCCCCAATATTAAATAATATTATTAACTTATTAATAATATTAACTAAAATTGATCCAAAGGGTAATTTCATGGCAACACAAAGTCCATGATGAGAGACTCCTGACCATATACAAATTCATCATTTTGAAGAATATTTTTTATAACATGACAAACATGATCATTTTTGTGTCTCCTCCAACCTCCCTCCGGGTTTATGTCTGTCTTGTCATACACAGAGAGCAACATTGGTGCTTCTGATGATGGCCAGACATACCCACCACTGGAAATGAACCTTGTCTGGGTGAGGAAGGAAAGAGTAAGAGGGGGTGAGAAGGGCTGCTGACCCAGTTATGTAGTAAAGTCCTCGTTGATAGAAACAAGAAACCCAGACATGGTAATCATTCTGACTGCATGGAGACTCTGTTAGGCTCCAGTTAATTTTATTAATAAAATATATCTATCATCTATATTCTTTCTGTGGGATGAAGCGTTTGAATAGTCATTCTTTTCCAAGTAGTTACATATAATACATTAGTGTTGAAATGAGAAAGTCGGGGAGGTGGTCAGGAAGACTTCAAAACTTTTCAGTTGTGAGCCACTGTTATTTTTATCAAGGCCCTTTTAGCCAACACACACACACACACACACACACACACACACACACACACACACACAAATTAGAAAAATGGATGGGATAAAAGACTGAGAAAATAAAATCCTTGTTGACACTTGACATTCATGCTTTTGGTCTTAGATAACATTATCAAAAAGATCCATTATCTACAATATTTATACCCAATCCTTAGATAAGGCACTGGAGGAGTTTGTGCCCGAGCTTCCTAGGAAGGCATTTTTACCTCATAATAGCATTTCCTAAACAGAATGTATAAGAATCATCCATTATTACAAATTTACATCAAAAATTCTTTCTGTACATGATTGTCTCAGTGATGTACATTTTACACGTTTAAATTAGACATACTTTAAACTACTTTGCAATGTGCTAAAATTCAAAGTACTTGCTGTACTGTCAGGCCAGGGCCTTTCATTGATTATTTTTATGTTATCATCTCTTCAACTATTTGAAGCTGAGAAGTCTGTCTTGGTGAGTCATATGGTATATGAATTATACCTCAGCAAATCTGTCTTTCCAAAGTCTTTTTCATAAATAAGTAATGAAGTACAGATTGCCCCAGGTGGGAGACACCAAAAAGTAAACCTTTGAAAAAATAGCTCCATGGTTGTCCAGGAGATACATGTCAGTCAAATGTCAGTCTTTTCTGTGGGATCAAGTTTGCTGGGCCGCAGACGTTATTTATGTCACATTTGCTGAAAACCAAAGTGTCTGTAGGTCTTTTCTTCACAGGTTTGAACCATGTAGTTAATGTAGCCAAGACATACCACACTGTGTGAGAACATTCTCATGGCTTACTTTCACTGGATTCACAGTACTAGAGTCAACAGCTGTTCTGAAGAATACACATGGTCCTCCATTAACCCCGAGGGTCAAGTCTGCAGCAGCCATGCATCCACATGCGGAAATTGGTACATCCTGGAGTCCAGCACTGACACAAGAAGACAAGCCTGCTGGGTTATCTCTGGCCACAGGGCAGTTGTGCAGTGTCAAATTGGCACAAGGCTGTTACAGGTATTCTAATTCCAAGGCATGATGCAGGGCCATGAGGTCTGAGTGACTGGAGACCCTCCAGAAGGGCATAGCATGCTGTAAAGAGGATTGACATATGGTTAAAGTCCAGAAACGAATGCCAAAAACCTCTGCAGACATGAAGATAGATTTCTGCTTGACACTATTAGGTTACAATCTGTACTATGGCTCATTTACTCTTTTCGATTGTCTTTTGTGTTTCTGGACTCACGGTCTAGGAATAGAAGAGTCAGAGACATAGATGGGGCTGGCTCACCCTCTCAGATGGAAACATCCATCAGTGTGCTAATATGAGCAGGAGAGACACAATTAGCTTTGCGTAGGGAACTGGAGAAATGCCCCAAAGAATAAAGCAACAGTTGAACTGAGTTCAAAAGGAGAACATCTGGAAGGATGCTCAGCTGAGTTTCACCTGGAGCACAGAGAGAGAACCTCACGGACACTGACTACATGGGAGAGAAAGATATGGCTGTCTGAAAAGTCAGAGAGTACACGGTTCCACTTATTAACTCTAAGCCACTTTTCTGATAATAATGAGTTAAACATCAGCTGTCCTGTTGGGCTGTGTGTAAGGTGACTCAGTGGCAGTATCATTCATTGTCTATACAGAAGGGGGAGAAGAGAGAGGTTTAAACAATAGCTGCTGAGGACTGAAAGTAAGATCTCTACCAGGTCTGAGCTGTCTGAAGCCTGCATGCTACAGTCCTCAGCTTCATGCTCAGCGCCATCTGCTGCAGTGAGGACTAACCTCACAGAACCAGATGAACTGGATGCAGTGTCCACGATCAAGTGGTTGGTTAATTGAGAATTGAGTCTAGCTGAGAAGGCCCGTGACTCTTATTAATAGGTCATCAGTTCAATACTACATAGGGAAATATTTTCACTACCCAAGTATTTAACAATGCCAAAATTTTACACTACCAGGGACAACTGGATACAATGAAGTATGAGAGTGTGCAAGTTCGTGTGTGTGTGTGTGTGTGTGTGTGTGTGTGTATGTGTGTGTGTGTGGGGGGCATATTATTCTTGGCCACTAAAACAAATATTTCTTATTTAAAACTGGGAGGAAAGGTTGGTAGAAGGGAGAAAGAGAAGCACATGGCTTTGAAAAACCCTGACTCTTCCAAGTAGCCAAATGAGGTTCCTTGATGGCACTGTATTCCCAAAGTTGCAGCTTATCAGTAAATTGATTAGTTGGTGTAAATGATTCCATGTTGCTTCTAAGTTTATGGTTAAAACAAATGCCATTATTTGCAGAGCACCATAGCTGTGGCAAGAATTAATACATAACACAAGATCATGCCCCATGGCTCAGAGCCAGGCTTACACAAGTTGGAAGAATAAACAGTTAGAAGGGTCAACTGGAAGGCATGGGCCTCTTGGTTAGAAAATCCATGGAGGTGTAGAGATAAGGGACCCAGGAAGCATCTTCTGTAATTAGCCTGGAATGTCATCAGGCTGGAATAGTTTGTTCTCCAGTAAGGAAGGAGGCTTTCCAGGGGAAGGCCATGAGGATTAACTAAGGAGTTTAGATTTTTATCTTGTAAATGACAGGGCAGGACCGCTAATACTTGCTGAAGGCTTTAAAACACAGAGAAGGAATTTAAAACTATTTAGTGGGGGAGTGCAGAGAAAAGGTGTGACTAGGTGGTCACAGAGAAAGCTGGGAAGTAGTTTGTGTGCAGAACAGGAGACATGCAGAGAAGGCGGCTCTTTGAGTGGCCAGTGGTTGGAGACACCTGGGTTCACTTGCTGAGGTCAGATACTGAGATGGACAGGCTGTTTCTGATGCAAATGGGATGCTCCATTCCTAAGAAGGGAGAGCTGGAGCAGGCACTGAAGCCTAGAGGAGATCAGGCTTAGGAGTCTTTAAAGCCACAGTATGTCTCAAGCGAAACACTGAGTCAGGCCATTTCTGCTCTTCTTGCCTATGGGCACAGCTCTTCAAATCCTCCTCCCACTGAAAATCTACCCTTAGCCCTTCTGGTTACACATGACATCCATCATATAAAAAAAGCTATGTGCACAGCTCTTCACACAGAAATGGACATTGGCACAATGATTAAAAATGCACCAATAGGAATCTTCTATAATCTAAGAACATCCCTCTGATGCAAATACTGCACTTTCAGGAATGTACTCCCAGAATGTCCACTGAGGATCGGCTTGTGACACTGAATGCTAGAACTCCCTAATGGCTCAACCTCAAAGGGCTTGTATAATAATTGCACATCCACATGGTAGCATGCTGATGTGGTTACTTAAAGGATTATGGATGCAGATCTCCTGGGAGGCCTTTAGAGGAAGACCTCAGAGATCTCTCATGTTCGTGGATTGATAGAATTAACATAGTAAAAAATGGCCATCCTACCAAAAGCAATCTACAGATTCAATGCAATCCCCATCAAAATTCCAACAGAATTCTTCAAAGACATGGAAAGAGCAATTCTCAAATTCATCTAGAAAGGCAAAAAAACCCAGAATAGCAAAAAAACCAATTCTTAACAATAAAAGAACTTCTGGGGGGAATCACCATCCCTGACCTCAAGCTGTACTACAGAGCAATAGTGTTAAAAAGTACATGGTATTGGTACAGAGACAGGCAGGTAGAACAATGGAATAGAATTGAAGAGCCAGAAATAAAACCACACACTTATGGACACTTGATTTTTGACAAGGAAGCCAAAACCATCCAGTGGAAAAAAGGTAGCATCTTCAATAAATAGTGCTGGTCTTGGAAGGTCCAGGACTCCCCAGAAGGGGAGTCCACTCGAATCTCAGGACAGCACGCACCCAAAGGACACATGAGAGACCATCTTGTTGCAAGCATATGAGGTGGTTTATTAAATCAGAGCTCTGGGCCAGTTCATATCTCCATATCTCACATAGGGGATAGAGGGACTGACCCCTTGGCTCAGGGGTCTAGCGTTTATATATGGGCGGGTGGGGAAAAAGTGAACTTTCGAGTGGCTGCACACGATTGGTTGTTTTACTTTTTTGAACATCAGCAGTCTGTACCATGGGGGCAGGGTGTAGTTCCTCCCTTGGCCAGTCAGTTTCTGGGATGTTCTTAACAGGCCTTTGTCTTGTAACTCCACCTCCTCTGTAACTAATTAACTGGGCCCTAACCTGCTGGCAGGCACTTTTAACTATTTAGGTTAGGGAAAAGGAATCACAGGGCCCTGTTATTATTATTAGTTTGGGCCTATTTCAAAAATTCTCTTTCAGTCTAACTGGCAGTCTATACGTAGAAAAATGAAAATAGATCCATATTTTTTGTCAGACTGCACAAAGCTCATTCTACCAAAATGGCCATCCTACCAAAAGCAATCTACAGATTCAATGCAATCTTGAGCATATACCAAAATGGATCAAGGACCTCAACATAAAACCAGATACACTGAATCTAATAGAAGAGAAAGTGGGAACGAGCCTCAAACACATTGGGGGGGGGAGGGGGAGAGGGGGAGGGGGAGGGGAATTTCCTAAACAGAACTCCAATGGCTCAGGCTCTAAGATTGAGAATTGATAAATGAGACGTCATAAAACTGGAAAGCTTCTTTGAGGCAAAGAGCATAGTCAATAGGACAAATCAGCAGCCTACAGACTGGGAACAATCTTCACTAACCCCACATCCAATAGAGGGCTAATATCTAAAATATATAAAGAACTCAAGGAGCTAACCTCCTAAAAACCAAACAACCCAATTAAAAAATGGGGTGCGGAGTTAAAAAGAGAATTCACAACAGAAGAATTTCAAATGGCCAAGAAACACCTAAAGAAATGTTCAAAGTCCTTAGTCATTAGGGAAATGCATATCAAAATGAACCTGAGATCCCACCTTATAGCAATCAGAAGGGCTAAGAATAAAATCTCAAGTGACAGCACATGTTGGTAAGGATATGAAGAAAGAGGAACACTCCTCCATTGCTGGTGGGATTGCAAACTGGTACAACCACTTTGGAAATCAGTTTAGAGGTTCTTCAGAAAATTGGAAATACATCTACCTGAAGACCCAGATACATCATCTTGAGCATATATCCAAAAGATGCCCCATCATACCATAGGGGCATATGCTCCACTATGTTCATAGTGGCCTTATCTGTGATAGCTAGAAGCTGGAAACAATCCAGATGTCCCATAATAGAAGAATGGATACAGAAAATGTAGTTCATTTACACGATGGAATACTATTCAGCTATTAAGAACCAGGACATCATGAGTTTTGCAGGCAAATGGATGGAACTAGAAAATATCATCCTGAGTGAGGTAACTAAAATCCAAAAGGACATGCATGGTATGTACTCACTAATAAGTAGATATTAGCTTAAAATGTACAGAATACCTAGGATACAATCCACAGAACTCTAGAAGTTTAACAAGCCAAAGGGCCCAAGTAAGGATGCCTCAGTACCACTTGGAAGGAAGAAGAAAGCAATCACAGGGAGGCAGAGGGAGGGAGGGAGCTGGATGGAAGAGGGAAGGAGGAGGGAGAAAGGGGAACAGGATCAGGTATTAGGGGCAGGATAGGGGGTGGCAGGAGAGAAGCCCTGAGAGCCAGCAGAATGAATGGAAATATACAACCTAAGGTAGAGAAACCCTCGAGAAAATACCAGAGACCTGGGAGGTGAGAAATGCTCAGGACTCAAAGGGAGGGACCTTAGATGAAATGCCCAACAGTGGGGAGAGGGAACTTGTAGAGTCCACCTCCAGTAGAAAGACAGGACATCAAGTAGAAGAATGGGGTTGCCATCCCACAGTCAAAAACTCTGACCCAGAATTGTTCCTGTCTAAAAGAACTGTAGGGACAAAATAGAGAAGTCTGGCCCGACTTGGGATCCATCTCAAGAAGAGGCTCGAAGGCCTGACACTATTACTGATGCTATGATGTGGTTACAGACAGGAGCCTAGCATGACTGTCTTCTGAGAAGCCCAACAAGTAGCTGACTGAGACAGAAGCAGATACTTACACGCAATTAATGGACTGAAGTCAGGGATCCCTGTGGTTGAATTAGAGAAAGGCTGGAAGAAGCTGAGGAGGAGGGTGATTCCATAGTAACTAACTAACCCTGACCCCTGAGATCTCTCAGACACTGAGCCATCAACCAGGCAGCATTCATGAGCTGGTCCGAGGTCCCCGACACATAGACAGCATATTTGGCCACAGTGGGAGATGTGCCTAACCGTTGAGAGACTTGAGGCCCCAGGAAGTGGGGAGGCCTGGTGGGAGTATGTGTGGGGGTGGGGGTGGGGACATCCTTTTGGAGACAGGAGAAGGAAGAATGGGATGAGGAACTTCGGGAGGGTGGATGGAGGTGGGATGGGTGGGTAATAACTGGACTGTAAAAACATAAAAGTAATAAAAGAATGATTACTGACACAGTACTCTGTGTTACGGTACAGATACTTGCCGGGACAGATTCTCAGTGAGAAAGGAAACGCAGAGGAAGGATGCTGAGTTAGCATCTGTGATTCACAAACATAAAACCCATCCATGCTGTGCACACGCGATTTCTAGGCAATTTGCATACAGAGTTTCAAACCCTTCTGCAGTCGTAAATAACGAGACCTCGAAAGACTAATTATTCTAACAGCTCGCAGTAAAACTTACTGCCCAGCATTGCCCATTTAGAACTGTATGTCTGGTTCCTTTTAGCCCAGTGGTTCTCAACCGTCCTAATGCTGTGACCCTTAAATACAGTTCCTTGTGTTGTGGTGACCCCCAACCATACAATTATTTTCATTGCTACTTTATAACTTTAATTTTGTTACTGTTATGAGTCGTGATGTAAATACAGGTGGGTTCTGCTAGTCTTCGGTGACCTCTGTGACAATGTTGAGAACCAGTGCTTCAGGCAGAGAAGACCAAGCACTAGTTAGCACTACATGTGTAATCTGTAAGCATGAACAAAACCACTTGCAATAATAAACTAATCTCTACTTAGTGTTTAATCTTTGTGTCCCCCTTACATAAAAAACCAAATAATTAAATTGTGTTATAAATGTTGTCCCTCCACCAAAGTGGCTTTTGCTACAGTTTAAAATCAGGCATCACTAGCCTGACATTTAGGTTAATTTTTGATCTCAGCAGGTTTTGGTGTGCACACCTAAAAGGGAAAACGTTTAAATGAAATCTTGGTCAGTATACAGAATAATGGTTGCTTGCCATTTTTACCTGTTACAGAGATTTAAATGGGTTTCTGAAAATGCAGGCTAACTGAGCAGTGAGACCTAGCTCTCCCTTCTTACTGCTCTGATGTTTTAAAAGTCATACCTATGCTTAATCATCTTCCTCAAACTGTGTTGTATCTTCATTTTTTTTTTTTTTGAGACAGGGTTTCTCTGTGTAGCCCTGACTGTCCTAAAACTCACTCTGTAGACCAGGCTGACCTTGAACTCAGAAATCTGTCTGCCTCTGCCTCCTAAATGCTGGGATTCAAGGCATGCGCCACCACCGCCCGGCTGTATCTTCATTTTTCAGGGAGTACTTTTATGAAAGAAATTATAGGGTTAGATCAAATTACTTTGGAAAGCCTGGCTGTACTGGACAACAGAAGCCTTAGCAAGTGACTATTAAGGACAAGGGCAACTGGACGGTTGCTTACTGGTATTTGGCTTTTAAAAAGCTCCGCTCTCTTGCTGAAGAATATGATTTAAGCAGCTGAAAGACATCTCTACAGGGAGCTAGAGAGAACACTGTAGGACTTTTGAAAGAACATGTAAGACTGAGAAGCAAAATAAAAATAAAATTTTGAAGAAATGGAAAATGGCCTGGTTTTGATTGGATTTCTCAAATGTGCAGACCTCCTCCAGGAAGGGTGCTCACTTAAGGCCAGTTAGTACTCAGAACTAATATAACAGAGGGATGATTTGCTTTGTAAGTGGCATGGAAAAGGATGAGCAGGTAAGACGTGGGTCACCACATCTAAAACTGCATCCGGAGCCCTGTTATCCTGTCTGCAGACATCTGCCTGGAGGTACAGCTAAGTGAGAGAAACAAGTCACTATAAAACCAGGGAAAGGAGACATCTATGTAGGTTAATATCTACCCCTCCCACCAAAAATCCAAACTTACCCAGTATCTAAGGTTAACAAGACATATAACTTTCGAAAAGCAAAATCTTAGTGTGCTTGGGATGTTTGAGTTTATAGCTTGAAGGAACACTGGCTTCAAGTCATAGTTTGATCAATTTTTAGTTGTGTTTTAGCCATTTCTTAGTTTTGGTTATGGCTGAGACAGGCTATTACTTCGTAATCTTTGCATG
>JANHMN010000004.1:133330945-133383831 GCA_030674055.1 Rhabdomys pumilio | reverse complement strand
TCTTCTTCTTAATGGCTTTCAGCTCCTATCTCCCTGCCCTGTGCCCTGAGAGCTGGAAATATAGGAACATGTCACCTTTGGGTCTTTGTTTTCTTTTCTGACTAATGTGTCAAAGAGGGCCCTTCCTTACAGCAGCATCACTTGAGGCTATAACGAGACAGTAAAAGGCAGTGCCTGAAAACAAGGGGCTGTGGATGCAGTTTTAGAGGTGGTGACCCACGTTCCCCCTTCTGAGCACCGATCTTCCCACAGCATGCGCAGTCTTCATTCATGCCCCTCTGTTGACCTTCTCTATGTATTTATATTACTGTGGCTTCCTACTTCACCTCCTGTTAGAAGGGAACTAAGTTTAAAAATTAAATATTAAATATTCTTTCCTTCTTCGTACGACTCAGCTCTGAAGCTACTCATTGTATGTCATCAATTCTCAAGTCTCTCTTTCTCTACCTTCGCATGTGAAGAACTACTATCTGAATAATGGTTTCTTTTAAAGGCTTGCTCAACTATTGTCTTTAAAAGACTGTTTCGTCTGTTACTCTGGGTGATTAAACTGATGGTGTCTGCACATTTTGCAATGTATAAGAATCTGACCTTTTGAAAGCTGAAATATTTTTACATGCACAGGCAGGTCACAAGGTCCAAAGATCTTCCTTTTTTTTTTTTTTTTTCTTATCACATAATCAAAGTAAAGCAAAGATGATTTATAAGTAAAAATCCAAAGAGAAGGTTTATTCTCTAATTTCTTTTTGATATTAAAAAACCACATTCATAGAAAAAAATTGTGAAGATAATTTTAACTGCCTTGTGAAGACAGAAAATATCATCTTATTACACTTTTGAATTGCAGCATCAAATAAGGAGTTCCTGCTTGCCACACTGTGTTTACCAGGGCTCTCCATCTCAGAAAGACCTATGAAGAGCCCACCTGCAGTGGGATCTACCTGTGTTTTGCATCTTATGTAAAACACAAACACAAAGCCATTCTATGTTAAATTTCTCCTGAAATTAATGTTTGGAAGGCCCAGCTCAGAGGACAGTTGGAAAGCTGGCTCAGGGACACAGTAGCACAGATGCCCTGAGCCCTGCTGCTCAGAAGCGCAACTCTCTCCCAGGCCCTTATGGCCTAGGGGGTTCTGTGTAGGAATGGCCTGGCAATTCTAGAAGCTTCCTAGGAAAGGCAACTTGATTTGAATTTCTCGTCTATCATTCTTCTTTAGTCCCCTGGACTGAATTTGGGGTATTATAATTTAGTCTGGGCTGACAAATATACCTGGGACCAATCATGACTAGCCACTGGTGACATGGGACAGTCAACAAGGTTTCTATGCATTCCTACTAAGCACTAGCAGGCCAAATGTGTTTCAGTAGGTTTCAGTCAGCACCAGTTACATCAGTGGCATCTTCTGTCACTGACAGACGTAGGGCCAGCCAGTGCCTGTTCTGATTGGAATTCAGAGGCATCTGAAGTGAAGGAAGCCATCTTCAGAGATGTATGAAAAGGCTGCTACATGTCACACCTGGCAGCCATTTCTAGTACTGACTGGAAAAAGGCAGAACTGAACTTCTGTGTCTATCGTGATGGTGAAAGCAGCCTCTGTGAATGTGTGGGGGAAAGGAGAGGACTTTAATCTCCTCATAATAGAATGTCCTTGAAGAAACATGGAGTACAACTGTAGCAAGATTTAGAGACATACAAGAAAATTGAAGATGGAGTATCAAACAAAAGCTTCCCATCCCAAGATCACATTCAGTTACCAAAGCAGATATTTGTAATTATATTTGTAACCCTAGCTGCCATTTGTTGCCTTTATGAGAGTCACAAATCTTGATGAATCTAATTGGTCAAAGAGGCCAAGGAGTTAGGCGCTTGTGACCCATTGAGGGAGAGGCTAAAATGAAATGGAAGGCCCAAAGTCACAGAATGGACAGACAGCAAAGCTGTAAGTCAAATGTGGGCTGGATTAGCATCCAAGTTATCTCCACTTAGAGCATAAGTGAGCACCTCAACAAAGAAAAAAGCCTAAGAATGCAAGGTGTAAGACGTGAGTTCGAGAAATGAGCCTGACAATATCAAGAGGATTTGGGAAAACATATTCTGGGGAAAGGATAGGTGTGGAAAAAGAGAGGTGGCAGTGGTTTGAGTGTGTCTCCTAGCATTCATGTGTTAGGAAGGAATCTTCAATTTTCCAGGGTGATATTAATGGAAGGTGAGAATGTTGGCCATAATTAAGATTAAACTGAGCTCATGATGTGAGTAGGTGGTGTGTGTAAAAGGAGGAATGTGACGTTAGTTGACTTTCTACAATGAGGAAGACAGACCTTGCCCTGTGTCCACAGGGAATACCTTCTGTCATCTTACGATGTAACAAGAGGGTCCTCATTGGACGTTGACTCCATATTCTTCAAAACTATAGTCCCAGACCTGAGGCAAATAAATCTCTATTCTTTATAATCTATCCAACCTCCAGCATTTTGTCATAGTAACAGAAAAGGGACTAAGGCAGCAGGTCACCAGATGAATGTGACTGTGGTGTTGGGTGGACGAGGGAGACAGACTAGAGATTCAAGTTGTAATCAGATTGTGAAGACCCCGAGTACAGGATAAAGAAGGGTCTGTTCTTTAAGAAGCACAGTGATACTCCAAAGGAGACAGTTTCTGCTAAGGGAATGATAGAATCACAGAAGAACAGGCCAGCAACGGTGCCACAGGGAATGTCTCCAAGAAGCTTTATACTCATGTCCAAGGCTCCCCCCTTTCCAGCACTCTAAGTGAGGCAGATGCTCTCTGGGGCAGAAAATCATTTCATCTTGCAAGCCAGCTTTGGCCATTAGCAAGCATCTTTCCAAGGCAATGCGTGAGAGGATTTGGGGTTGCACAGGATTGGGTAAGAAGATGTGAGGCACCTGACAATGTCCTGTCTGCCAGGAGTAAGGACAGTATGTGTCACCTGGGTTCTGGAACATTGCTCAATGCTGAGTTAGCTTTTCTGACCAACCATCACTTGGAAAGCTCACTCATGTCAATAGAGTTCTTCATGGCCCCTTCCCCATGTTTACAATTCTCCACATTTCATTCTCTGCAGTAGAAAACTTCCATGGGTAAAAGGAGCCAATATTGAGCACTGAAGCTGCAGTCGGCACCCTCCGGGGAGGCTTACCTTTTTTGCCCCTTGCTCTTCTTCCACGCCATCTCCTATGACAACATACACTACTTTCCTTCCAAACCTTTGGATTATTCTCTCAAAACAGCTCTCCTTTCCTAGTGGGTAAAAGAAAATTACAAAAAGTATAACAGCCAGCCAACCCTGCTTGATGATGCTGGGGAGCCTTAAATACACACTCGGTCCCTGCTTCCGACTCAGCTCCATCCCACCCGGGGAGACATGTCGAGCCACTTGAGCAATATAAAGACAGCACAGTATGGTAAAGGTTGCGAATTCATCAGCACTGTGTCAGGTGGTTTTTTGAAAATTAATGGCCTGGGACACATGAGGTCAGGCTAGCTATCAATGTGGCCTAACACAAAATCACACACTAACTTAAATTCTGAGGTTTTGCTTTGTTTTTAGTTCTGTTGCACAATTCATAGTGTGAACTTTGAAACACCATGTCTCAAATCCAAAATGTTGGGCAGCCTGGTTTGAATACTCTTTTCCAAAGTACTTAACAATACAAACGTAAGAATGAGTGTGTGTGTGTGTGCACACCAGTGTATTGAATTATAATAATAATTCCCTACAAGTTGAAACTAAAAGGCATATACTTCTAGCAGTCTATTTTAGGTTAAAAACTTGTTATATCAAGCTGAATAATACAAGATCAGTGACTTAAAAACAAACAAACAATAAAACAAACGAACTTAGATTTGGTAAAGCAAAAGAAATCAAACCCTTGCCTGACCAGCAAGACACGAAAGCTATGCCATATATTTCTTTATCCTGTTAAAGAAGCATCGGATCCTGTGGACACGGGTAGTACAACAGACCCACCCACCTCACCCAGCCATCTTACACCCAACCAAACAGTTTCCTAGAGGAAAGCAGGATCCAGGCACCAAAACACCATTATCTGTCTACTATCTTTCCCATGTCAGGCCTTCCTCTGGGCTTGGCTGTCAGCATGTCGCTGTAGCTAATGCTGGCATTGTTTCTTCTCACAGAGGAGATGGGTGTTCCGGGTCTCTGCTGCCAATAAGGTCATTTTAATGGACAAAGGGACAGTTGATAGTTCTCAAACATGAATGGCAGAGCAGGGCCTGCACCCCTTTCAAATGAGGATCAGATATATCCATGAACAAATTGCTTGTTTGCTTAAACAAATATCTGCTTTATATTTGTATTTTGCACTAAAATCTTTCGTTTGCATCTGACAGAACGTAATACGGCCAGCCTTAGTCAAAGATGCCTTTCAATGCTTTAGTTGCCCACTAAACTGTGAAATTTTAAATCACTTTAAGAAACAAACAGACTTTTTCCTCTGGATGGGAAAATACTTACATGATCTGCAATGCTGTATTATTTTTGACTTGTGCAGAAAGGAACATTAAATTGATTGCTATATAAATGTGAGCAGATTTTTCTTTGTTTTTCTTTTTTTTAATTTCTTATAGTGTTAGGGATCAGACCCAGGGCTTTTCAGAGGTTAGGCTAATTTTCCATGAGCCAATTCCCAATTCCTTAGAGGTTCTTTAAGGGTGAAGTTTTGGTGCAAAAAGGGAAAGAAAAAGAAAATGTCTTCTTGTGTACTGGCACCTACAGGTTTCATTGCAAACTTTGGGTTATATAATTTTTTTTTTTTTGCACAAAATATTGAAAAGCTTAAGTTGTCACCCTCTCTACAGAGACCTCTACACGGATTTCACTTGATGACACAGTCAGCAATAATTGCAGGTCTTTCAATCCCTACTTTTCTTACAAAACCAAAACAAAAGATTACTTTTAAAAGCTGGGCAGTGGTGGTGCACACCTTTAATCCCAGCACTTAGGAGGCAGAGGCAGGTGAATTTCTGAGTTTGAGGCCAGCCTGGTCTACAGAGTGAGTTCTAGGACAGCCAGGGCTACACAGAGAAACCCTGTCTTAAAAAAACAAAAACAAAAACGAAAAAAGATTATTTTTAAAGGGAGCTTGCTTTTATTATTAAAGTTTTAGCTTAAGAAGCATGAGTTGTTCTTAGATATCAGATAGGCAAATTTTAAAAGTGGTAGGCTCATCAGTCTAGGCTTCCACTCATCCCTGTCATGGTAACCCCGTTTTCCTGGATAACATGGCAGTGCACCCAGCTGCCTATAAGAAACTCTACAGCCTCCCCAGCCTCTTCTAATGCACAGATGTTCACTCATTTCATCCAAACTCATCTTCTGAGTACATATGCATTTTCTAAGTGTATAAGGAATGCTGTGCATTGTAGTCATTGTGATGGAAAAAGAGACACAGGGTTCTAGGAATGTTATAATCTGGTAGGAAATTCACATTACAAACAAAGAATTGTTTAGTGACCACTGAGCAAATGCTTGGAAGGTGACATGACATACAGGGCTCTGAAGGCGTGGGAAGATGGAAGTTAGTTCTAAGGGAGTCCACTTTTGCTTTTTGTCTCCAGATGGAGTCAGCAGCCAGGAACAGCCTTCTTTCTGCTCTGAGGGTGCCCATCCTTTTTTGTCTCACAGTAAAAACCCAGGGCACTCATGTATGGTCAGGGTTGCTCTCCAGCTTTTCTCAGCATTTCATGAGGACCTCACAATGTCTCTGAGTGGCAACTCAGGGACAGTCACAGGCTGCTCCCTTGACCTCATTAGCATATCTGCACAGTAAGCATTCTTGTTTTTCCTTCTCTACCTGGTCCACACCGACCTCGGTTCCCTCCTGGTCAGGAGCAACAGCTTCCTCAGCCCTGTACATAGCCAGGCACTTAGCAGGACGTTTCCTTGTGAAGAGGAGTTCAGATTACAGTGACCCTAGGATTGGCTCTCAACCATTTACCCAAACAACTTAAGCCTGGGTACTTATGTTTCCTCATTTGTAAAATGTAAAGATAAAAATGCAAAGTGGCTTGTACAGTTTTCCACATCCAGTACCCGCCTTCGGGAGGCTCATTTGTGTATTGCCATCATAATGGATCACAGGATAGTTCTTTGCTCCTCTTGAGAACAAGTCAGGACTTCTCATCCTTTTTCTGCTTAGTTTATTATATTCTAACTGTATCTCACAACAGAAGCCCTTCCTGACTGTGTATTCTCTGGTGGGAAGCTTCTTTTTTTTCACCTTCCCAGAATTAAAATGAAAAATCAATTTTTTATACAAATTGAGCTAAAACCAACAAAAACCCACTTCCAGTAAAATAGAGAAAATTATCCTGAAGCATTTATTTCTACTTTGTATGGGTTTGTATTAACTTTTGCTTCCGCTTACAAAATGCTTGTGTTAAAAGTTATCTAAAAGACTAACTACAATAGCTCAGAACTGATGTCAAATCATTTGTATCTTGAATGCCCAGGCTTTACCTTCTCCAGTAAGGTAAAATTTTATCACTCAGCTACGTAGGTTGTATTTGATATTCCCCATTAACCCTTTCCTTTTTCTGATGAACAAGGGTTCTGAAGGTAAGCTTCATTCACATGGGCCTCAAGGAAGAGGATTAGGTAAAACCATAAAGAGCTTACCTATTTTAGTTGCACTGTAAATATTTTCTATTGGGAACACAATTCCTAATCCATATAGCAGGACTTTTGCCAATGCTGGGATGAGCTGGGTAGTCGTTACTAAAATATTCACACAGTTCGTCCTAGGAGAACACAAAGGAGAAAGGACTGTTGGCAAATAAGTCTTCAAGATAAGCAAGCCTGAGCAATGCCCACTGCCCAGCCCATGCCCACGAGGGCCTCACCGGGAGTGGATGAGGGAGAGGGCCTTCAGGGCCAAGGTCAGCCAGGAGTCCGTGAGTGCCTCAATCTCAGCCCTCAGCTGGAGCCAGGCTTCCCTCTTAGCTGGGCCAAGCAGACCTGATGGGTAGAAGGCTCATGAGATCCGTGTATCCTCACCCGTACCACCATGCAGATTCATAAAGAAGAAACACTTCACAGAGACCATCACTATCCTTAAGCTGAAAATGTTGCTATCGCTCATTTGCAAATGTGTGCTTAGTTTGCAGAGAATGTCTACCGGACATTCCCAGCTCCCCGTCTTTCAGTGGGCCATCTCTAACCATGGACTATGGGGAGAGCTGATTTCTCTTCTGGTTGTAGGGTGGGTGAGAGTTCTTGGTGTGGTTAGGGACAGTCTCTTGGCATGTTTCTGACTCTATGGAATGATTTTTTCCCTCCCACTTGTGGGAATCATAGATGAGCTAGAACCCTGGAGATGGTTAGGCATTGCTTTGTCACACCTCCTATGAGTGGCTGGCCTAGGACTGGCTCCCGGCTGGAGGAAGCACATATTTACTATGCACATACTTGAAACAGCTCCACCAATGTATCTAGCATTATATTAACTGACTGTTATTTCCTTCATATTCAAGCCACTTTGACTATCATGAACCATGTTGAAAAAAAAAAAAAAAAACAACAACAACAACAACTCAGGCTTACATACACAGGACCGGAAACAATGTTATAACTCATCTTGTGCTGTGAACAAGGCTTGCTTGGAAGGACCACTGAATGTTGAAAAGGTCCAGGAGCTAACTCACCATCCCATGGCACTAGGCAGCCATGGCAGCTGGTTCTAGTCTTACGTCTGTCATAAACTTGTATTAGAATTTAATCAGCTAGATAAAACTGTCCGTATTCAGTGTGGCCCCAGAGTGAGCGGCACTTTGTAAATCTTAAGCCTATAATCCTAGCCCAGCTCACTGAGGCATCATCCAATCCTAGCCCAGCCCACTGAGGCATCGTCCAATCTTAGCCCAGCCCACTGAGGCATCATCCAATCCTAGCACAGCTCACTGAGGCATCGTCCAATCCTAGCCCAGCCCACTGAGGCATTCGCTAGCCACTTGCCTCCCACATTATTCTTGTAGGTGTTGTAGATCTCTTTTACTCGTCTGTAGCGGAAGGCCAGTTTTCGCATCCAGTCCACACCACCTCGGACACCAGTTGCCAGGCATAAATTAGCACTGGTGGCTGCGGCAGGAAAGCCATCTGTTCCAAAGTTGTATGTGCTATTTAGATGCAAGAGAAGCCCGGAATTAATCAAAGAGAAAATTCATCTTAATTAGCTGAGTAATTAAACTCTTTCAACAGGGGAAAAATCAGCCTGTGCACCAAGGCGCTCGCTCACCTCAGGTCCTGGCCATTGTCGTCTGACGAAACATCATCTATATGGACTTGGTCACACTCCTGAAATGTAATTTAAATGATGTGTGTTAATTTTTAAGACATACCTTTAAAAAGAAATACTAAACAGTCATTTTAAAAAACTCCTTAATTAGCATTCTTTTCAACGATGCCCATCAGTAGGTGGCAGTCTTGTTAAATTGGCATGTTTACCTACATGGGGCCCCTTTTCTATAAGAAACGAGCAATGTCATCAAGAACTACTGTTGCTCAGCTTCAGAAAACACATTTTTGTATTTAGAAAGGAAAGTGATTGAAAACAATTAGCATGTGTGTTCCATAAACCTCAGGTATCTAAACACACCATACCGCTCAAAGCTTGATTCAGAGAGTGCTTGGCATAACTAAAACCAGACATTCTGGTAAATGCAACATGCTAGAAAAATTAAACCTGATGCTAACTGCCAATGAAATTATGACCTTTGATTGCTTGCTGAGCCACACACCAATACGGCCTGAGGCAAGTGTGCTGAGGAGCCCAGACAAAAAAATCTGTTACTGGTTTACCATTTACTTGAGAGATGTGAGTTTTATTCTCCCTCTGTCTCTTTCTGTGTGCGTACTCTCCCACATGCTCAGGATTTAAAAAAGCGTGGAGGACTTCAAAACTAAATAAAAATAATCAAGCCAGATGGCGTGTTTTCCCCCAAACATTTTCCTGTTATTTTGACTGTTTTCTTAGCATTACATGTATGTTCCTGGTAAGCACTGGATTTATTATGCTATTGCAAGCAGGTTAAGATAGGTGCTATTCAGAACACTTAATCACAATCATGGGCTAGAGCTCAGCTCCACAGGTCCCCAGTCTCTGCACCTGTTCACAATGAAGCATCCTCCTGCTGTCTCCCCAGCCCAGGTGGGAACAGTGGGAAGCAGCAGCCCCCTGTCAACATGGGCAATAAATGAGAACATAGTGATTTAGAAATAGAGACGGTGTCCAGCACAGATACGAGTAATCCTTACACTCGGCTTGCTTTTTATATGTTGGTCACATCTCTGCTGTTTTATCCAGTTTTTCATATAACCCTCGGGACCTTAGGATACTTATTTTCCTTAGAGTTTTAGTTTAAAAACTATTATTAGAAGAAGGTTCTCCAGACAAAGGCTCTAGCAGGTTTCTGACAGAGTTAAGCATGTAAAATCTAGCCCCTCTCTGCCAGTCTGAAAATTCAGCTATGCCACAAAACAGCACACCACAGTAATGGAAGGTAGTTTCTTCATGTTGCTGGCTCCTTCTGGACAAATCCTCCTCTCCATGGGTTTGTGAGGAAGGCAGCAGGAGACAGAGGGGAAAGAAATTCAAACCAGCTGTCCCTTCCCAGAATTAAAAAGGTGACCTGCCCCCAACCTTTTCCCAAGGCATCTATTTTGCAGGCAGCCATCCCCCCAGCAAGCAGCAAGTTCCAAGGAGAAGACTTTGACCTTGTAACCCTTCTGGGCTCTCCTGAGGTCTGTGACCTCAGATAAGAAAAAGGAAAAATAGGGTTCAGAGCTCTTACATGCTGATTATGAATTTAACACTTGCAAAATGAGTTATTCTCGAAAAAATACAGCGGGCATCTTACATCTCAGCATTAACAATTAAGTCTTAGTCTTGAAGGCAGAATAATTGTTTGTGTGTTAAACAACATAATTCCAGCTCTAACGGATTTCTGAATCAGGAAAAGAGATTCCAGATCTTTATCAAGCAATGCAATTTTTAGGCCCCTCCCTGCCCCCTCACGTGGTCATGGGGGAGGAAAAATGCTGCAGCTCCTAATGGAGCTAGTCTCTCTCTTGGGAAAGAAAGAGCAGAGGAAGAAGTGTAAAAAGGTGGGTGGAGTGGAGGACTCCCTAGCTAAGGAAGGATGGGAAGGCTTGTTTGGAAAGCAAGGTTTAAGAAATCTGGCCTTAAATTGATTTAGTTTTAAATGTCCACCCACTGAGAAGGAGCTAACACTATTGACGAGCCATTGTTGCCATAGTTTTTCCAGCCCTGTGTTTTGTGTCTCCTGCTAGCTGTATTTAAAACTCATTGTTCCAGGTTGGCCCCAAGTGAAGACTTGTTTACTATCTTTCTGAGGTAATCAAAAGTCAACAGCTTCAGTCTTTTCCCTGAGGCAGCAGATAATCTTCAAGGTGGCTTAGTTAAAGCCAAGCCCTCCCCCTCCCCCAACAATGACCTCCTGATCAAGGGAATGTTGTAGAACGGTTTTAATAGAAAGAGATTTTTAAAAATCAAGAGTGCTTTTTAAATGGTCTCCATTATTAGCACATTTAGAAATGAAAATGTTTATTATTGTTTAATGAGCAACAGGAAAAAAAAAAACATATTGAGTGCTTTAAGCTCAAGTATAGAGAGTCCATGACAAGGGTCCGTTTACTTCTGAGACTGTGAACTTGTGATTAATGAGTCATGGGATCATGGCTCTGGATTACGTTAGATTTGGAGGGCTCTGGGTGTGGCTGAGTGGTAGCATCTTCCAAGCACCTGTGAAGTCCTGCCTGACCCCTACCAATACCAGATACACACACACACACACACACACACTCACACACAAGCGCAAAATAAAACACAAAAGGTTTCAGAGACTCTCAGAGGCCAAGAGAACTCCGAGGCTGCAACACTCTGCAGGGTGCCATGTGTTGACTTGTCTTAGTGTGTTTACTAAACTGGAACCCACACCTTCATGCTTATTTCTTGGTGTCCCCGAGGATGAGCCCCTTTACTCTCCAGTTTCAGAAGCACCCCTGGCTTTCAGGGTCCCCTGAAGCCTGAGCATTATTTTCAAAGAATCTATTAGCTGTTCCTTTATCATTTGACTGTGCTTGCTCTTGGATTTCCAAATCGTCAAAGAGCTGGATACCAGAGGGAGGGGGCCTGGCTCCAAGAAACAACAAAGCCCTAAGGAGTCTATAGACTTGAAAGACAGCAGTGCTGAATCCATTTCCAGGAGCCAGAATAAGTCTTGAAAAACCCAAACTGGGTGCTTACTACAGGGAGCAGGGCATACAGAATTCCAAGGTGGAAATAAACTTTTATTCCAAAAGCACACCAAATGTGCTGACAATGTTCTTTAGAAATGAACTTTCAGAAAGTATGTGATGGACTTCGAGGAGCTGAAACAACTGCTGAACTCACGTCCTGGGGGCAGCACTCCCGCTTCTGGGAGCAACTGCCAATCGGGCATGTATTAATGTGCAGCCCTGGGGCTGGGGAGTGCCAAAGGCTTCCCACTTTCTGGCCTGTCACCTAGTGACTACAGAGTTGGGAAGGAACAGAGATAGTGACCCCTATAGTCACTATCTCTGTGGGGTAGGGGGGTGAGGGCCACATAGTGCAAGGACTCCAGTCTTTACTTCCACCCACTTGAGCTGGCTAACAAGTATCATAGATTAGAAAGATGCCCACTCTTCCAACCAGTGTCTGTGAAGAGTAGCTTCCTTCTACTACTGCATCTGATGCTGAGACAGAGTGGGGAACACAGAAAAGGTGCAATCTAACTTCACAAAGACAGATTGATTCTACCTGTGCTAAATGCAACAGTAGTTCTGGGGTCCAAAAGAACCTCCTTCTGCTAAGACTGCAGAGGTCTGAGGGCCTGATATTCACAAGGAACGACACAGCCCACTACTGGATTTGTTAGTTTTGAGGTTGCAGGAAGCTAATATGCAGATAAAGGGATCTGCACAAACAGGTCAAGACAACTTTTAGGGTCTCAGACTGGCTTGGCATTGAGGTGAGCAAAGATGTGGGCAATTATTGAGCAAGCCTTCATTTTCTTTCTCAAAATAACAACAGAGACCTACTTCAGTGAAATAAGAGGCTCTATGAACTGAGCCAGGAGCCTAGATAGGGAAAAGACTGGTAAAAAAAACCGTTTTTTTGTTTTTTTGTTTTTTTTTATCTCCAAATCTCACCCATCACAATTAATATAGAGTTGAAAATAGATCATATTGTAAAGGAAAAAGTTATTCATGGTAAGGGATTTTAAGCCAGAAATTTTGCATAAGGGAAAAACAATTTGATAGTAACTGAAGACAGACTTATAACATTTAAAAGCACTTACTGCATTGTGTGTGTGTGTGTGTGTGTGTGTGTGTGTGTGTGCAGGCACATGAATGACACAATATGTGTAGAGACAGAAGACAACTTGTTACAGCTGGTTCTCGCCTTCCATCATGTAGCCCTAGGAATCACACTCAGGTAACCAGCCTTGGTAGCAAGTGTCTTTACCTGCTGAGACAGCTTGCCAGCCCATAACTAACATTTAAATTTGATCAGTTATATATGGAGGCAAATAGCACAAACAATCCCAGGGAGTAATAGGGATCATGGCAAAACTATGATTATCTTTTGCTAGTGATCTTTTGAACATCACTAAAGCATAGCCACTTCCTGTCCTGAGGCTGGTCCCTTTCCAGAAGTGCTGAAGCACCGAGGTTGACCACTCCTCTGAACTTGGTATTCTGCACTGACATTTTGTATAGCTTGCAGACTCCTCCAGTAATACAAGACCACTTTATCAGGAGCCAATTCCTGTGCAGGCTCATCATCCCTATTCCCCAAACCTGAAATCCAAAATGGTTCCCAATCTTAGACTCTCTTTGAGCCAAGATGCCACACATGAAAAATTCTATACCCGTCAGGCAATGGGTCCACAGTCAAAACATAGATGAAATTAAAATAATGTATAATATTGCCTTTGGACTAAGTATAACAGGTGCATGTGAAATAACAGTAAGTTTTCTGTTTAAACAAGGGTCACATTCCAAAGTTATCTTACTGGGTCTATGCAAATATTCCATAATTTTCAAAAAAAAAAAAATTAAAAATCAACAAATGCTTTGGGTTCCAAATATTTTGGATAAAGGATGCTTTGCTTTCCTTACTTGTGGAGTTCCTGAAGAGGCAGGAAGAATGTTTTCTTGAGTTTGTGGGGGAAAGTTCAAGGGCACTTAATGTTCTACTTTACAGATGAGAAATGAGGACTGCAAAGCTCAGAGCAGCAGGACTCTCAGGCATCTTTCCAGTGCTCCCACGCTCATGGGGCACAGACACCTGACCGCCATTGTCACTCGGGGACAGGGTTCTCTGTGGTTTTTGTCAGTTGCTTGGAGATTAGGGGACTCCACCTGGAATGTGTGTCCTCCAGCATCTGCAGCAAGTAGGGCCAAGGGTTTGTGACTGTGTTTACTTCTGGCCTAGAGGGCAGGTGTGCAGCCTTCACGTTTCAGCACAAGCCCCCACCCTCTATGTCTGCACCAGGGCCTTAAATGACTGACAGGTCAGAGGATCATGGTCCAGAAGGAGACTCAATCATACACAAGTTACTCTGCCTTTCAGGTGACAAAGTCCATACAGAACATGAATGTATGTGGTGAGCATGTGGCTTTAGCATGTTACACCGACGACCAGCACACTGTGAGTTGGGGAAAGACAGGAAGGCCAAGAGTACAGGGTTAAGCTACCATCTCATCAGCAGGGGCTGAGCTGGGCAGACAGCAGCTGTCTGAGGTGTGGGGATGGGCCCACCAGCTCTTAACTAACCTGACTTGTCTTTCAGATAAACACTGGCAATCAAAGAAGCCAAGTTTCTCCTTCCACTGTTGTCTTTCACTGTGATTCACAGTGGACTAAGAAACATAAAATATGCAAGCTGCAGGCACTGATGGGGTCCTCAGTCTGTAGCCCACGAACATTCCTAGAGCCAGGCTGTAAAATGCTCACATGGATGGCTGGGGAATCAGCCAACATACCAGGGCGCAGAACATGGCTCGGGTGCGGGCAGTTGGCACAGAGCCATTTGCTTTTAGGACTTTGCTGCACTGTTTTTCTGCCTTTTTGGTCCCTTCTGTCTTATTCTTGGCATGGCATCTCCAGCTGACCTTATTCTGATCCGTCATCATCTCTGGGTGTCTAGGGGTGGGCCACAGCCTTGTTCTTTTGGATCAAGCCCCGAGAATAACTCAGATTTTGTACAGGGCCTCATATGCAAAATATTAACTTATGGCAGAATTTTTCTGCAAATATTTATTCTGCTTTGATACTGTAGTGGTTGTTCTTTTCCCCCAAGCCTTTTGCTTGTACCAAAATTACGTAAAAATATACCAAACGACTCAAGTTCGTTTAGGAAAATTAATAAAGAGAATTAAGACAGTTACAATGGCCTTATTCTCAGTGCCAAGTAGGATGATGTCACTGGCTGCACCTCTGAACATGAACCTGGAAACACAAACTTGGAGTAAATCTGAAGCCCTCAAGTAAATCCAGGTTCTAAGAGGATGCTGAGGCAGTCACAAAAGGCAATGATGTGAGAACGGTAGAAGCCTGCCTTCAGACAAGTTGAGTTACCCTGCCCACATTCTTATGACCCCAATTGAACTGTCAATATTCCAAATTTACCATGAGAAGACAGACAACTGTCTTGCCTTCTAATTGTTTCAGTACCTTCCTGTCTGGATTTAAAATGGAAGAAGTCATGGGATGGCTTAGCCATCATTACGGCCCCCTTTTAAATGAAATATTTATTCTACTTTTCTGTTTGTGTCTTGTCTACATGTTTGCATGGGCACCATGAGTGTGCCTTGTGTCTGCAAAGGTCAGAAGAGGGCCTCAGATCCTCTCCAACTAAAATTACAGATGGCTATACGCTGCCGTGTGGGTTCTGGAAACCAAGTCAGTATTCTCTTCGAGAACAATAGGTGTTCTTAACTCCTGAGTCCTCTTAGTGGCTCCATGTGTGTCACTGTGTCTTGACACCAGCAATACCTACTGAGACTAGCTAGAAATGGCCAAGGCTAAGGAAACAACCAGTGCCCTCTGTTTAGAAAGAAACTCCCTATGGAACAATATGGACACTTGCTTGAGAACTTTGATATTATATCTCTAAGTTGCTAAAAAATATCCCTCATATTTTTTAATATGAAGATCCATATATAGTGTAGTGCATTAGAAAGAAGCCACATCAATGGTCACTGAACTGTATTTTCACAAATCGTCAGGAGTACTTAACCTTAAAACCAACCAAACCAACAACCCCACAAAACAAGTCCCTCCCCCGAGATCTGCTCACACTGGCTTCATAGGAAGTCTGAATCATACAGATGGCCTTTCAAGGCTGACCAGTGTTGGCAGTATGAGAGTGACAGGTTTTGAGGGAGTGATTCTTCCATGGTGACTTTTGGCAATAACTTCTAAGTCCTTGGATATTTTGATAACTTTTTTTGGAAAAACATGGTAAAATGAGTACTGCAGACGTCTGCTCTCCTGAGAACGTCTATGATTCAGAAAGTCTGAGGAGGGAACGAGGTAGTCCTGAGAAAAGCCCACAGATGGAAAAGGCGAGGGACCCTGCTTCTAATTATCTCATGACTGGTTGAGCTCCTACACCCTAGAAGATAGGTGAACCAACTTCTCACTTGCCTTCTTCTGTCTATAAGAGGAATGTGCCCAGTTGAGATGCTGTGTATTTATAGACACTAATTCAACCCCAATGGCTTTCTAGATGTATGCCCAAGACTAACTTGCACTCCCTTAACTTGGCATCACAGAACAAGCCCAACCCCTGGTGCAGGGCAGACATGAGATCAAGAGCCCTTTGACATTGGCACTGGCTAGTAAGGACCTACCTAGCCGCTACCTGGACAAGCCAGTGATACTCACAGCTTCCTTGCATGCTGGCTGCCACTAAAAGAGTGACATTGAAGAATAAGGGACTTTTGAAATCTAGCCCCGCATTGGAGAATTTGTGGACATACAAGATACAGAGTTAAAATAAACCCAGAAAATATAGATCTTTAAATTCCTGCTCTGACCTTGATGCATATGCTAAATCAATATTTCAATATCAATTATCTGTTTTGATAGAAATATGATACAAGTGGGCTAGCCAATGAGAAAACAGACAGACTTCAAATCTCAGAGACTGACAAGAGCAGCTACAGTATTCATTATTGAGTTTGTAGAAAGCTACACGTTCTGTTTCTTATTGTCTCTCACTCCTGAAACAGCCTTTGACTATATTTGTGCCTGCCCTTTGCTTTGGGGCTTACCTAAGTGAGGGGGGAGATTTGCTCTATTTATTTTGTATTAGGAGGAAGAGCTGGATTCTTGTGTTAGAAACCCAAGATTTGATTTATAGCAGGTTTAACAAAGGTAAGCTGTTTGCTATTTTGTTCCGAATCTGTTTGCACTAATAGCCATAAAATATGTAGAGATTAAAGTATTTACTGAAAGTGCCTACAGATGGCATGTTAAGGCAGAAGATAAGTTGAAGCTTTTAAACTCTACTCTGGGTATATGACATAATTGGGATAGATATTTATGATCATTAAAGTATCACAAAAGCCTGCCAGCACTGCCATACTTACAAATAGCTAGAAGACAGAAAAGAACATTTCAAAATTTAAATATTTTTGTATTAATCCCTTTAAGTTTTGCTAATTAAAATAGGATGTTGATTTAATAATACTTCAGCATGTGGCTTTCAGAGTCGCAGAGGGATTTCACGAAGATCATGACTTCTTGGAGGCACAGTCTTAATAAATACATGTATGTCTCTCTTGGCTTGGGCTTTCTTCTCACCATGAATGCCTCCTTTACCACATGATTATATTAAATTTGTCTTTATCCACACTCTCAACCTTAGGGTGAAAAGTCTTGCTTAACATAATCCAGAAAGAACTGAAAATAAACTTGTAAGGCAAAGTGGGCTTATTTAAAATATTTCCATTGTGTGTCTCTAATGTTAATGGATTAATCTAATTAACAGTTATGATATAGCTACATTTAATCTAATGATAGCAATACTTAAAATATTTTCCCTAACAAGTTCAATGGAGGTTTATGATTGGATGCAAGATCCATCTTTAATTCACTCGGGGGACTTCACACTGTTAAGTTAGTGTTGTGTGCTGGGCTCTACGACCTTTCTGGATGGAGCTGTTTTGTACAACAGCACAAGGAGTTTCTGTATCTATACTGCTGCACTGATCTTGTATGTAAAGGCTAACGACCACGTACAGCTTCTTTTATTATTTAGTTAATATGAAAGGTGTCTGAGTCTCTTTCCCATTACAGTATGTCATTTTGTCTTTAGTTATTTCATACATTTTACATTGTATTATGTAGCTTACGGCGTGGTGATGAAAGACTAAAGTGCCAAGTTAAAGGACAGAATAATTATTATCCACGCCACTCCACAGAGGGACTTAGTGCACATTTCATGAAAGTCCCCCTGGTTAAGTCAACTGGCAGGCCACTCTTCAACGTAAGCTTTGATTTACTGCTGAGCTGATTTCTCGATTTTCAATGGGCTTGCCCATCATTTTGCACACATAATTTGTCACTGGCAGCAGACAGTGTTCTTTGTAAGTCTTGTTTCCGTTCTTTTAGATCTATTATTCCTGCTGAGAGTATGTACTAGAGAGGAATTTTTCACAGTGACACCGACTCAAGGCTTGCTGTGAATAATCACTTTGTCATAAGAACCATCTTTATACTGCAACCTTGCTGGCAGAGTCTGGAAAAACACCCAGACCAGGGGACCTTTTATCCCTCTCTGTAGTCACTTTCTTTTTACCCCTGTTGCCACCTGAGGAAAATGAGCCCCATATGAATATATCTACAAAGTGTTTTACAGCACACTTTAATTTACAGAGTGTGTCTGCTATGCTTGTACCTAAAATGGTAAGCTGTAACTGGCAATAGGTGATGTTTTAAAGAAAGTGTTCTTTTTCCTGCAGCAAGTTTGCATGCTTTCTAGTTCTTTGCAACAAATGCAAGTTGTACTTTTCACTATGGCCACAGATTCACCTTTTAGCTGAAAACCATGCGTCAATACAATTGTTAAAGAAATATTCTCCATGTAAGTTTCCTCTTTTTTGTTGGGTGGGGCTAAAGTTTCAAGTTTGTAAGTTTAAAAGAGGCCAGTTTGTCAACTTCAGTTTGCTTCTCCAGCCAGAGAACCTTACAATGGGAAGACATTCTCATTTTGTGTAAAGGACTATGTGGCTCAGAATAAACAGGCTCTCATCAGGGTAGCCTTAGTGGACCAGTTTCTGCAGTATTCCTAAACCAGTGTTCTCTGCTGTAGAATTATTACTGACTCCAGAAAGAAAAATATGCAGAACCGGACACAGGCACTTGAAAGGGGAAAAGGTTCCCTGTGAGTTGCAGGAAGGGGCCCGTCATCACCTCCGATCAGTGGGCCCTGAGGGCAGGAGGCCCTCTGAGGGGACCCTCATAAAATACATTCTCTTCCAAGTAGCAGTGGGCTTGGAGACCCACCATCCCAAATCAGCCTGCCTGAGCCTTTTGTTAGAAGACATAGCCTTTAGATGAGAGTAAAGGATTCAAGCTCCTGCCGGGCTTGCTGGGAGTTACTCTACCATGTTCATTCCAGTCAGGATGAGGAGCCCAGTGAACTCCAAATCACTGATAGCCTCAGAGGAAAACTGAGGTCAAGTTCTGTTCCCACTCACATTTCCACTATCTATACAGCCCCTTCTCTTAGAATTAGAGCCACAGACAGGTTTGGGTGCTTGTGTTATTAGGGAAAATATTGTGTTGTGTATCAAAAAAGCATGACTTTTTTTTTTTTACATACTCTCTATGAACCATGACAGTAGCACATATAGAACACAAATTCTGAACTGTCTTATTTATTTTGTCCTGCATGCTATTAATAATGTCTAAAGGCACCTATTTAGGTGAGGCTCACAAAAGTGAATGACACGCTACCCTTGATGCCCCAGCTGGATAGACATGACGGTGCCTGAAGAGAAAGGGTACAAGGGGTTGCCACTATCTCTCTCTCAGGGAAGGTGCTGGAATACTCTCATCATTCTGCTTTAGACATATTCTGTTCTACAGCTTCTGGGGGTTAGGGAAGCAATGCAATATACACCTCCTTCTGTCTCACTGAATTGGTGCCTCAGAAAAGTTACGTTAGGAATGGCTAGTGGAATCCAGTGCAGTCAGACCTTTGAGGGCCTCTGCAATGACCCAAAGCTTTCCACCACAGCCTGCTCCATCCTGTGCAATCAGGAATGGCCCACTCCCGCAGGCACTGTCCATCCCTTCTTTTCTGATAATAGGTTTGTCCACAGCTTGTTACAATGCTCTCTTTCTCTGTTCTCTCATGCCCATGCTAAGCTTTTATTGTTTTTTTTCTTTCAGCAAGTTCTCTGTGTAACCCACCCTTTGAGTAACAGTGGCTGCCATCATTGAGCCCTTGCTATGGACGAGACCCTCTCAAGTACTCTTTCCCGGATTCCTAAAACTCTGCACCTAACACACAATAACATGGAGACATCTGAGGATAACTCTGGGGTGCCATGCCATATAATAATCTCTGTGGGGGAACACACCATTTCTTTTATGTATTTTTCTCCCTATGTATTTCTTAACAATGGACCAAGCATGTGGATACCATTGAACATAGCCTTTCAGGTGCTGTCTTTGGCAAGGCTGAGTCAGGAGAGCAGACTTAAACAGAAGCAAATTGATCATGTTACTGTATGGCACCATTAATATAAAAAAGTTTGTAAAAATAAGATTATCATCTGATTGTAAAATGATATAAACCCCACGAAGATTCACAGAAAATGATAAAAGAGACTGACTCTTCCCCGCCCCCCCCCCCCAACATGTCAGAAGGGATTATAGATAAGCATCTCTCATCCTTGTTGTCCTGATCCCAAGTGTCCTGATTAGTCACTGATCCCAAGTTGCTCAATGTTGCTGTGAAGCTTACATTCTCAGAGGGGACAGACAAGGGCAAACAAGTCCAGGTTAGGATGACTTCTCCCCTCCTTCAACAATATGTGACAAACCTCTGTGTGTGCTCGCGTGCGAGTGTGTGCGGGCACACGTGCATTTGCAGGAGATTGAACTCAGGGCTTTCTATGTACTAGGCAAGTGATCCACCACCGAGCTATCATGATGATTTCTGTCACTGGGGTTTTTGTTGTTTTGTTTTTGTGTTTTTGGTTTTTTTTTTTTTTTTGACAAGCTTTCCCTAATGGCTCAGTCTGGCCTCACTCAATCCTCCTTGAGTGCTGGGATTACAGGGTGTTCACTAGAGCCACTTTTTTTTTTTGAAAGACTGTATAACATTTCATTTTTATGCACATTTTGTATTTTTTAAGCCAAGCAATGGCTGACAGCACTTTCCTGGACTGTTAACTTGAGCTGTATGGCAAACAAGTTCATTCTTTCTAATTCTATTTTGAGTATTGAAAATAACCCTTAGCACACAGGTACTGCTCTATGAAGGCTCACATAGATAGTGACTGTAATGAACACGGCTAGGCAGATACTGGCCATTCGTTCATTTCCTGCCCTCTTTTAGGTATTTCTAACTGATAATAACTGCTCGGCTCTCTGGTTTTGCTCATTGTATAACTCTAGCTTGCAGTACTCATTTCTAACACCCCTCCTTTTACCATTGCTATTCCCACTAAGCCCGAGTGGTAGGTAGTTTCCTGTTCCTCTTGTCTTTCTAGGCATAGCCATGGACCTTTATTTATTCTCTCAGCTCCAACCCTAGCACCCTGTAAAGGACTATGTTCATCTGCTTTATCCATATCTCTAAAGACTCTGGCACAGAATTAATTTGTTTCTTACTTCAACCTGCATAAGACTTTAACATCTTCCCTGAGTTTTTGAAAAGCACACTTCAACAGCTTCCAGAAGGCCTTGGCCACTTTAAGGAGAGCTTCTGCTTATAAGTCATTGACTATGAATATGATTGCAAGTATGAGTTATTCATCTTAATTCCCTATAATTTAAATAACTTATAATACATTTAAAAGTCAGTTCCAGTCAGTACATTAAAAGGTTTTGTATTCCAAGAAACCCTGGCATGGTCTTCATACATTCTAACACACTGTCTTTGGTGATTAGTTTTCCAAGCTACTTTTACACTTTGGTTTAAAGAAACACTTCATCTTCAAGTCCAGTAGGACTGTACTCATAGAGGTTTACATCTCTAAAAGGGATGGTGTCTTGGATATCTGTTTCCTTTAACTTTGGGAAAATACACCCTCCCCCCTCCATAATCCCCTAGAAGGTAACTCTTGGTCACTTATGGCCAAAGAGGCAACAGGAGTTGGCAAAAGAACATTGCTCAAATGCAACATCCTCTGTCCGGGACCCAGCCTTCCACCTGCTTACAGAAGAGAAGCTGAGAATGAGCAGAGAGAAGAAGCAAATATTTAGAAAGCACTGTTGGAGACACCCTTGGAATACTGAGCGAGGCCTGCATAGAGGCTCCATTGTAGACGCGCTGAAACGGGAGAAGCCCCCAGGGATGTAGCTGAAACACATTTGTGGGAAGTTGGAGTTACAGGCCTTCTCTTGTGCCATTCAATATTAAAGAAGAAAAAGGAGAGAGAGAGAGAGAGAGAGAGAGAGAGAGAGAGAGAGAGAGAGAGAGAGAGAGAGAGGGAGGGAAGAAGAATTGTTTCTCTATTACTCCAACTCCCTAGGGCAGCAGAGTTCACTTTGGTCTTCCAAAGTGCTGGTGCTCCTCACTGATGGTGATTCACTACCTGTCAGAATGAAAGGTCAAAACTAGAAGCTGGATACCGGCGACACTAACTGAACAATTTTGAAACAAACTGGTCCTGGTAGAGCCCATTACTGAAAAGTCATCGTCGTCCCCAAGAAGGATTCTCATGGTCAAGAGTCCTTCTGTGTGTCAGCAGCCCAGCCAGGACTGCCTAACTCCAATCCATCCCTGCTGCCCTTTACCCTTGTCAGACTCCAGTGTGAAGGTGACACACAGTGGGAATGACACACAGTGGGAATGACACACAGTGGGGATGCAGTGCCACACCTGGCTCTACCTCTCTGTGTCTTCGGATTGTGCATTCCATGTTCAGTGGCCCCCACATGACAGAAGTACAAACATGGCCTAGGAGAACTGGACTCTCACTGAAGGTTAGCTAGTCTCATAGACTAAATGACACTCTAATTGCTTAGAGTGACCAGTGATCAGTTTGTCTTGCCGTGTCATTTAATTTCCTGAACCAGGAAATTTTCTGAATTCCTAATTCTGTGCTGCCAAACTACCATTGTGGCCAGGTGCCTTCCCCTAAGGTGACTGTCCTGTCCCCTTCACTTGGCTATTTCGGGGACACGCCATGGCTGATGCTTCCTGCCTGATGAATGATGCTAAGCTTTAGATCTCCGCATTGCTTTGCTTGCTGAACATGTCAGGAGCACCTTGCACATCCAATGCTTCCAACTTGAATGCAGGATCTTCCTTCCAAGGCAAGCTCCTTCTGTTGAGGTCTATACCATTGCTCAGTCAGGCTGGAAGTTAGGATTCCTACCAGCTAGGCCGTATAGACCTACAAACGCTATACCTGACTTTAAAACAGCTCTCCAGCTTCCCTTTCTCCCTGAGGTAAACCTGGTGATCTCCCACTTAGGTTACTGATCTTTCTGACCTTACAATTTACCTCCATACTCATGCAAAGTTCTATAATAATCATCCTTGGCTCACATGAAGTACGTTTTCCAAAGGCCCTGCCTAGAATCTTCTTTCTTTCCATGCTCTGACCTCCTAGGTGTCCTCTTTGCTCTGTGCCCTCTCACACTCTGATCCCCAACCCCATGCCCTCATGCTGTGTCATTTTCTAGAGAGGTCATATCTCCTACCCTCTGGGCTTTACACCTAGACTGGACCTGAGAAGCTACCACACATTGCCATCACCACTGTCACCACCACGTGTGATAGTGATAGTGTCCCTTCCCCTGTGTCCACCTAGCTCTTGGGCTCCCATGACACAGTAGTGCCTGTGCTGTCTCAGCCCAAGTCTTGAAATAGTGCTCATTAAGTGTGCTGACTAGTTTTTATTGTCAGCTTGACAGCATTGAGAGTCACCTAGGAGACACACTTCAGAGCAGCTCTATGGAAGTGTTGCAGCCGCCGGGGTACCTGAGGTGAAAAGACCCTAAATGTGGGTGACACCTATCCATGGACTGACATCCTGGACTAAATATGGAGAAGCAAGCTAAGCACCAGCACTCATTTCCCTCCACTTCCAGATGCAATGTGACAGGTAACTCAAGCTCCTGCGCTATACTGCCCCTGCAAAGATGGACTGGGCTGTCAACTGTGACCTAAAGAAAAGGCCTTCCTTTTCATTGCTTTTACCAGACATTTTATTCCACCAATGAGTAAAGTAGCGAGTATAAAATGTTTCTGTGATCCTGCACATTGGATATATTTAATTTCCTCAATGCCCAGCTGATATTCAGAATGGGGCCAAGACCAGTCAAGGTGAAGCACCTCTTTATCAGAATTTCACAAGCTGCTAAAATAACGTTTCTCTGTATTCGACAATGGGAATGTGTATCTGTCCACTGAGCTGTCTCCCAGTAATTTCAAAATAGACATGAGATTGCTGGAGTAACTTTGGTTGATAGATTTGAAAGACACAGCAAGGAACAAGCATAGCTTTCAAAGCCATGTGGGAAGGAGCAGCAGCCAGGACTGGAGTTCTTTCTACGTCATTTTGTGACAACACTGAGAGGCCATTCATTTGCTTCATATTCTGTTAAAGATGATGGCCAACTTCAGGGAGGGACGTGGCTGGTGCAAAGCCTTTAGAAGGAAAAAAAATACAACCAACCAACCAAACAAACAAAGCAACCTGGGATCTCACTTCAGCTTTCCATTTATCTAACCAAGTGGTTTTGAGCAAATCCACCCCACTTCAATCATCCGCACACGTAATCTGCGGATACTACAGAAGTTGTATTCATGGTTTTGATGGAGAATCAATTGATGTGATTTGATTGACTCGAGAAGGTACTCCCTGACACCGGGCCTGCTGTCCTGATGCCACATCTACCTGGAGGATCCTCTGTCTGACTAAGGAACTTCATACCACAAGGCCCTTCATCATGCTGTAGCACTTCTAGTAAGTTCTAAAAGCCATCCTTCAGGACATGAATTCCGAAGACAACACATAAAACTTGTGGGCTCAAACAAAAGACCTTGGCCATGAAGACAAGATCTTCATCATGGTGATGAAATCCAGGTGCAGAGGCTATTTAACTGCCAACCGTCTACCAACATCCCGCATGCAAGTCATGACTTGGAGGTTGTAGTTGGAGCAAGGGAAGGACTCAGTGGTCTGCTAGAGTAAGTGGTACTTGCAGGCCAACCATTTAGTCATAGTTTTGGTATATCTGGTATGGTTTCTTTGAAATTCTACAGGAGCTTTTTGGGCAACAAAGCAAAGATGGTTCACACACTTCATTTCTAGCTCTTTCTTCAATAACTTATGTTTCTCCTTTGTAAACCTTAACAATGTTCTTCATGAAAAAAAAAAAAAAAAGCAGTAGACAACAATAGCACCTATGACCTCCTTGGTGTTTCCTGTGTGCCACGACTCACTGTATGTGATTGACAGGTGTCAGTTAACTCACACAGCACTCACGGGGACCCTGAGAAGCATATCCCCATCTAGCCTGACAGCTGGGAAGGGGAGGTCCAGGAGGGGTAAATTCAAGCACTACACCTCTAAAACTGTAAGTTAACTATAGGACGTTAGGGTTTTGAGTAAAGGTGAACAGAGTCATGACGATATTCACTTGGGAATTCATAGAAATGATTCAGGGGAAAGCAAGATGTAGCAATACAGGATGTAGTGAGAAAAGGGAGGAATTTCTTAATAAATATTGCAGTGTCTGGGAGAAGGTGGTTTTGAACTGAGAATAGATGAATGTGTTCAATGTGTGCTGTACGTACTTGTGGAACTATCTAGTGGGTTCTATTAACTTCTGCCACTGTGTTAATAAAAAATATTAACTACAGAAAATAAAATTTAAAAAGCAAATAACCTGTCATTCTGCCATCCAGAAACAAATCAGTTATTACAGAAATTATTATCTCTCATATTTTAATGAATTAAATTCTTTTATTTTTATATGCCTACCTTCATTTTTTAAAACTCCAAACTAGAATTGTGGTAATTATTGTTTGATGTCATACCTCTTTTTAAATAAATTATGTTTGACAGTGAGATTTTGTGATATGACTTTTAAAAGGATAATTTCAAAGTTTAAGATTTTGGATGATGTTGATTGTTTTTAAGATTATGACGAACATACATTTGGTTTTCAAATTTGGATTTTCATATTATAAAAAGAGAGGTGCTGATTCAAGGATGTGCTTAAACTGTAGAGTGCTTGCCTAAGATACCTGAGGCCATGAGTTCCTGGTATCACATAGACATGACTAGATCTCACTCTAAACCAATGTGAAAAAAAATTGGAAGAAAACAGGAATATAAAGAGAGCCTTCTATGTAATGACTCTTGTGTAAGTAGCTCAGAGTTCAGTGGACAGTCAATCGTCTTTGGCCTCAAGGGACTTCCAACCAGATTATAGACAAGGACATAGAAATAAAAATCACAGAATAATGTACTAAGACTTCTATAGTAAGAAAGGCATCCTCCTACCTTTGCCAAGTCCCGCCCCCAGCTTTATCTGTGGGAATTGAACTGTTCTTTCCCTATGATCAGCCTTCCCTTGCTCTGGACTATGTGTTTTCTTTTCTCCTGAATCATTCCTACAATCACCCAAGAGTGTTTCTTATCTTCTACTTAACACCTAAGTTGGAGAATGGGGAGCTGGCTCAATGGGTAACAGCACTTGGCACACAACTGTGACAACCAGAGGCAGGCCCTCAGCATGCATGTAGGTGCTAAGCAGGATGGTTCACCTATAACTCAAGCATGTGAAAGGCAGAGGAAGAACCACCCTTGAAAGGTTTGCTGTCTAGACTAGCTGAATTGATGACTGAGAGACCTTGCCTTAATACACAAGAAAGACTGAGGAAGATTCTTGTATCAACCACCTCTGGTCTTCACATTCATATGCATACATATGTATAACTATCTACCAACATGCAAAGCACATTAACATACTCAAAAACAAAAGCCCTAATCAGCATCTTTTGATGTTATGCCCCAGCCCCCATTCTACCATGTCTGCATCTTATTTCCATGGAAACACTCAGCCTTCTTATCTTCCTCTCCTATACTTTCAGGTTAGGCTCATGTCTTCCTGCTTCACTGAAATGCTGCTTATCAGAGCCACCAGCAGCCAACATCTCAGCCACACCAGGACCACTCTGTCCACCATACCCCAGGCAGCATATAACACAGCAACACCCCCTATTCTTGAAAGTTCCTGAATCCTGATTCCACAGGTCTTTTGCCCAGGCCGTACGTTCCTGCCTGTCTCACTGGCTAGTCCTTTCAATTTTCTTTGGAGCTCCTGTTTCTAGCTGGCAGAGTGCCTAAAACTCAGGCCTTGGCATCTTTCTCAATTTACACTCCACCCCCATGAGACATACCACCTGGTCCTCATGATTTTTATCATTTCTCAGACTCTACTTTCAAATTTGCCTCTCTCTGTTGAGATCTAAACCTGCATGTTTCCATGCCATTTCTTGACGTGGGTGCTGATTAGATAATTAAACTTCCTGTGCTCACTGTGGAAGACATGACTCTCCATGCCCCACGAACGCCTCCTGCCATGCAGACCTAGTCTTTGTCTTCCTCAGATATGGATCCACACTACTAAGACTCAGATGAAAAGAAAATAAAGAAAAACCCCAGCCATCCTTTGAGACTCTGTCCCCTCTCCACTAGCACCACCACCAACACTTCCAACCAAGACTCACTATGAATCCTGTGATGCCCAACTGGGTCAGAACTGTGATAGCCTCAGCTCTAGTGACTGTCCCCTGTGGCTGCAAACATTTCAAATTGGTTCCTGTGCTCAGCATTCATTCTTCACTCCATAGGAAGGTTAACTTTTATCTTTTTTTAAAAAGTATGATGCTATTCCATCTAGTCCACATTTAAAAGACTCCAGTGGCTTCCCAGTGCAATTACAAAAGACTGCACCACAATCTCTAAGGCCCTTGTGCACTGTGCCTGTCTGTCCTAGCTGCATGGTTGTCTTGTCTCATTCCTGTCACAGGGCCACTGTGCTCGCCATTCTTCTCGCAGAATGGCCCACCTGACCATTGTGGCTGCTCCCCAGTTCACTTCCTGAGTTCCCCCTCCCACAGTGCTCCTCTCCCTGTTTCTCATTCTCTCTGTGAAGTGTCAGAGCTAGAACCTATGGACTCACATATGTTAGGCAAGCACTCTGTATCTTTAGCCTAGTAAATGTCTCTTATGTTAACCACTGTTCACATTGACTCTTAACTGTTTGATAAACATCAAATTATCAAAGCATTTGAATAAAGTATTATACATCTATTTTAAATTTTAGATAAAATAAAGACAATCTTATGAGAATAAATAAGTACAATAAAAGAACATTTTAGTAAGAATAATGGATAACATAAAAGTTTTTTGTTGTCCATTAGTTGTAATGCAGGTAAAACAAATTCAATATAATTCATTTTGTTAACAATCACCTGTTGCTGATAAAACTTGTCCTCCCCTAAACTGAGAGGGTTTATGTTACTCTAAACTAGAGACATGGGTCAGACCAAGTAATCTTGCTGGGGAAGAAAGGAAGAATCAGTGTTTTGTTCTAACAATGCAGATGAATTCAACTTAACAAAACTTACTTTTTGTTTGTTTGTGTTTGAGACAGGGTTTCTCTGTGTAGCCCCGCCTATAGAGGAACTCTGTGGATGAGGATAGCCTTCAAGTCAGAGATCTGCCTGCTTCTGCCTCCCAAGTGGTGGGATTAATGGGGTATACTACCACTGCCTGGCACATAATAATCAACATGCACATGGCTATCAGGAAGGATGTTAACAGAGTTAAAGTAATGTAGTTCTTTATATTTATCTGCAGATGCCAAAGGCTATGTACAGAGCTGGAAAAGTCAAGTTGTGTGCATGTGTTTATATGCAATACAGTGGGACATTTATGTTTGGCATGTAACAATTGGCCAGTCCACACATTTGTCTTCAGTTACTTTGGGCTCATGAGAGTACTAAACACAGAAACCAGCTTGGCTCTCTTCTACTTGTCTTCCTCATCAGTACCCAAGAAGCCCTTTCTTTGGCTGCTAAAAAAACAAGGCTTCCAGCGTCCACAAAGCTGGTTGCTGGGCACCAGAGCTTCTATTTGTAGGGAAAAAAGTACTTTCTAGGTGAATCATATTTCTCAAGCTCAAAAAAGGCAGCTTCTGAATTCAGTGTTCCATGCTTTTGGAGACACATGTAGGCCAGTATAGCATGCATCATTTGCAGTCATTCAATACTGCCATGACTGACAGTTTGAAGAAAGATATTTTTCCAAGATAAAAATAAATGTCTAAATAAGATATATTAAGATAATTTCCAAATAACTCAAGCTTTAGAATAATAAAACTTATACCTCATTTAAAGGCTGACTTAAACCAAGGCA
The DNA here is from genome assembly GCA_030674055.1 of Rhabdomys pumilio. Classification (NCBI taxonomy): domain Eukaryota; kingdom Metazoa; phylum Chordata; class Mammalia; order Rodentia; family Muridae; genus Rhabdomys; species Rhabdomys pumilio. The sequence continues at coordinate 133,355,116 of JANHMN010000004.1, read as the reverse complement.
CACACACACATGTGTTTACAAGACAAATCTCCCGGTACCCTCCGGTGTCATCAGGCACTGTCTATACGTTCCTCACACTGATCTCTGATTCATCAGTCCCAGACCCTACTGAGACCAGAGCCTCTGTTCTTTATTTAAAAAGGCGGGTAACAGCAAGGATTATAAGTATACGTATTTTTAAAAAACAGACAAACTAATCTAAACAGGAGTCGAAGTATTTGTACTAGGTATCTGAACAGCAGAAAATCAACTGGAATGCCACATCCCTCCTGGTTAGGTTTCTATTGCTGTTATTAACACCATGACCAAAGGAATCTTGGGGGAGACAGGATTTATTTCAGCTCACAGCTCTCAGATCACACTCTATCTTGATTGAGGGAAGTCAGGGCAGGAACTGAAGCAGAGGCCATGGAGAAATGCTGCTTACTGGCTTGCTCTCCAAGGCGTGCTTAATCCGCTTTGTTATAGGACCCAGGACCACCGGCCCAGGGGTGTCACCACCTCCAAAGAGCCAGGCTTTCCCATGTCACTCATCAATCAAGAAAATGCTCCACAGACTTGAATCTTCTGGAGGCGTTTTCTCCATTAAGTTCCCTCTTCTTAGAGAAAGAACCAGGACATCTAACTAAACAACGTATTAGGGCATTAATGAGTCGTGTAGGCCATGACGTCACATACTGCGTTCACAAATGTTGGGGCAGGTCTCCATCTCCCAGCCTTCATCTCTCCAAGGGTAACACATAAAGTCTGTTCCTGCCTACTCCTGACGGCTACTGTACTGAGTCCATGCATTAGCATGGCAGCTACCACAATAGTGAATATTACACAGCACCAAGAGAAAGTTCAAGACAAACTGAATGCCTCGTTTCTATGTAGACATCAGCATCTGCACCAAATATTTCCTTTTAAAGGCAGACAGAGGATGAACCCACAGGACGAAGCTTAGATTCCATCTTACTTCTGGTATTCCTGTCTGCAGATGGTCTTTAAGTGCAAATTCAATAGAGAGAACATTTTTCTCTATACTGTGAGAAAGTCATACATTCTAAGGAAGCTGAGAAACACTCTGGTTCCACAGAGTATTATTTCCAAAAAAAAAAAAAAAAATATGCACCATCGGATTGCATGTGGGGACTTTTTGTAAAGTGATACGTGGCTGTCTGTCCAGCCAGGAATCAGGAAGTCAGAGGTACACTTTGTAACTAGTATTTCAGCCTGCCTTTGCTGAGGAGACTATTATATCCATATATATATATATATATATATATATATATATTATATATAGTGATAGCTATGTCTCCCTATCATTCATGTTCCTTAAAACATCTGACATTAGTGTTTGCCATGACCAGTACCAGGTTTTCTGACTTAAAAAACATGTAAAAGTTAAGATTGTGTAAGTGTAAGAATCAATTTATTTTAAAATGATATACAAGTCTAGAGAAAATAATGTCAAGGATGGGCTAACTGAACCTTTCACAGCTACATATTATTCTTAAATAAAATAACTGAAAAAGCTACTTGCGTCAGGTCTGGAGCTTGAAAATATTTTCATTATCATTTTATGTATGTGGATGAATTACATATTCCTTCTCTTTTGCTCTTTTAGGAAGAAATAACACGCATGCAAGAGTAGATTCTGCCATTTCACCTGCTTCAAAGACCATTTAAACTTTTTTTCAATACCCACATCCTTAAATTAGGACTTTGAGTGTTTACTTCTAAGATATTTGCCTGCCATTTCAGTCTTCCTCTGTTCTTCAGTGGAAATAACGTAAATTAAACAAAGAAAAAAATCTGTATTAAATCAAAACTGGTTTGGAAGCTTTCATAAAAACCATAATAAATCATATCGTAAATTATTACTGTGTTTAACTTTCTCGCTTTTGCCACACCATTTGGCACTTTTAACAAGCCAGAATTTTGAATCAATAGCAAAGCCTTGTCTTGATGGATGTATGAACACCAGTGAGCAGCAGCACCAGGGACAAGGTTCCACTTAGTAGAAAACACCAGCCTCACCGGTGTCCTTAGAGAGATGGAAATCTGGGTAGAGAATCTTAACAGGCTGGTAAAATAGGGAGTTCTGTGTTGCCCTCTCACAAAGTGCAATATGACCACAAATCAAAAACGGGTTCTGAAAATAAGTGTTGATTATGAAGCCTTTATGAAGGCAATTCTGAAGTTGTCACTTAGAGGGAATTTTTCCCCATGTGAAATCACAATGCCTTCCACGTCATTTCTTCGGAGAAAGCAAACACTCAAGAATGAGAAAATTAAAAATCGCATTTTACTTTGAAATATAAAAATAAATATATCTCCGAGGAATGAGGGGAAAAAATCAAGTACATTTAAATCATTTTATTGCACTGGAAGCTGCCAATTCGCCTGTGAGTTGTTTCACTGCGGATGAAAAGAAATCAAAACACAGGACAGATGTTGAACAAACCGCATTTAAGTTCTGTCGCACGCTGGCTTTTTCCAAGTGATTTTGGCTCCTCTATTAAATAAGGTGCATTTTGCTTGATTTTGAGAAGGGAAACATCAGGAAATATTTAAAGGCCAATTGCTGCCAATTAACTTTGATCAGTAAAAGTTCTATTTGAATCTTTGAGATTCTTCTCCTGTCTGAAATAACACACATTTACAAAATCTAGCGAAGCAACGGCTTGATGATTAACGCCTGTTGGCGGCCCTGCCACAAGCTTGCTTAGCAGTGAGAGTTAAATAAACAACTGTCCTGTGAAGGAGGCAGGCAGCCCGGTTTATGGTCATGTTTTGTCGTGATGGAGATAGGTGAGAACAATGCCCTTCTTTGTTAGGAAGGCAACTAACTACAATCCTGTCTGTCGCTGTCATTCACAGTCAGCCAGACAGCTTAGAGACATTTCCCCCAATAAAATGAGCTGCAGTTAAGACATGAGAAGTCCTAGCAGTCCAAACAGCAAAGGCCTGATGCAAACAATCTCCAAACAATCAGACTGGCCAGAAAAGCACAGGAAGAGATCGATCGGTAGGGATAGTGCAGACGGTTGCATAACACCTGCCAGTGTTTAAAGACACGCATCTCAATGGTGCTTATGAAACCAAGACTTATAAAGCTTCTGAGAGTCATGCTTGATGCTTAGAAATCTTGTCATCAAATTTTAATACTGTAGAGTCTGACTTTAAATAGCATGAGGAAGAAGCTCCTTGCCCTGTAATCACTTTGTCTCAATATTTCAATTATATGTTTTAAAAGAGCAATATCCAATCATTCCTTTATAACCAATCACTTACTTTCAGATACGTTCTAAAACAATTACAACTTACTTCTAGGTCATTGAAAAATAGATGTGTGTCTGCCAGGTTGAAAATCATCTCTTCCATTCGTAGTCCCAGGGAAACAGAAGTAGGTGGATCCTAAAAGGAGAATTTTACAGGTCAGGAATTTGTGTGGTCATCTCATTTCACAGGGAGGCAAAGACTAGAAAAGTGGAGAACACATGCCATTCCAGGAGAGCCAGAAGTCAGCTCAGCCACGTTGTGAATAGTTCATTCCATGTGGAGGCTTCAAGGACTTCCTATAGGAAAGGTGCTTCAAGTATGTTACTAAGCACCATAAAGAAATAGCTTGCACTCAAGTGTCAGGGTCTTAGACATATGAAGTAGAGGGAATTTATGCCATGATCCATAAAGAATATCTGCACTTACTATCCAAATATCAGAAAATATAGTCTAGATTATGTTTAGAGAGGCAACAAGTAGAAATCTTACTTTAGGTGATAAGGCACTTTCATGTTTTCGTGTAATCAAACTGCCTACCAGATTCCAGTCTACTCAACAAAGGAAGTGGTGACTGAGCTGACTGCTTGGTACCATGATCAGTCTAGGCTGATGCTGTGACATCTCCAGGCACCACATAGCCAGGACCACACAGAAGGAAGTGCTAAGCCAGGAGGATCCAGTAACTGCTTTACAATGCTTCAAGTCATGGCCAGTCCATCTGTCCTAACACCTCTGTCTTAATAACATCTGCTGGCATTGATGAACTTGGGGGATACGGAGATAGTATTATTCTTTATGATGATATTGAATGTTTAATATGTGAAATTACAGAACCAATATGCTCTCTGGTTGTAATCATTTATGCTAAGTAGAAAAAAATCCTAGTTAGAAAGTATTATAAGGAATTCATCATCAGTACTTTTTAACTTCTTACAAGGAGGGGACAAAGCTCAAATTTTTTCGCAAGTGGTAAGAGGGAAAGTAGTGCTTTAGAAATGCCAAGAAGAAAGAGGACAGCAGTGTAATAATAAAAAAAAACGTAATAAAAGCTTTAGCTTTTATTGGCATCCCAATAATCACTCTGTGTATTCTATTTTAGCTTTTTCCAAAGAATAATAATTTTTTATAGTAATATCATGTAATTATATTTTATTTTCACAATAAACATTTGGAATAAATAGAGAATCTACCTAACAGGAGAATCGTAAATATACAAATTATTCCTTCAGGTGGGCCACTCATGCAGCAGGGGGTACCCTATGTCTCATTATAGTGTTTGTGTCAAGAACCTAAAATCAAAGAAAAGAGCATTCCTCTCTGTCACTACTGCCCAGCATGGAGAATGTGCACTTCCTGTGCTGTTTACACATTCTGTTGCTGATCTCAAGACTTGCTCACAGCTTTGAACACTGTCCATGTGTTCAGTAAAGCATGTTCCGGAGAATCCATTACAGGACTCAGCAACTGCTGCTTTGGGAGCCTGTACTAAGCATAGAAGAGGAGCCCTAGACTGACCAGCTAGGGCTTTCCTCTATTTCCCACACACTAGTAGAGCAACAATCACAATAAGAGTCTTGCCTCTCATTTTGCCACGATGGAGCTATCTTTATACACCTAGCAGAGAAGAGAAAGCTGGGATGGAAGTATGGGACACAGACTCTGCACTCCTCTCGGGACAACCAGCTGAGCTCAGCACCTCTGATCAGCCCTGTCCTACTAGCACCACCCACTTCACTAGCTCCTCCCACATTGTTAGAGCCACCCAGCACCACCTACTTTCTACTTTTGTAGAGATGGAAAGGAAGAGGGTACAGAAATGCGGAAGGATGGCATCCCCAGCCTCTCCATTGCTCTGCTAACTGACTGACAATGGAAAAGAGACAGAAGACAGTACAGTAGAGAGTTGGAGAAATGAAAGCAACTCCCACGCACTTCTTGTCAGGTCATTCCGACTGTTCACCTTCCTTACATCGTCCTTGTTTAATGTCTCCTAATATCTAAGAAAGGTCTCATGTACCAGGATGTAAATATAGTTTACAAATAAGTAAAGCGAGCATACAGCTAACTCATTTAACTCTTGTTTTAGAGGAAACTGTGCACAAGGATTCTGTCGATAAATATCCTAGAAGAAACCAACGCTAAATATCCAGAACAGAACTGATTAGCTAGGACAGTTCAAACAGCTGTTTCTAAAACAAAAACATCAGACTACGTGTACGGAGGCCCTAGACCAGTGGTTCTCAACCCTCCTAATGCTACAACCTTTAATACAGCTCCTCAGGGTGCAGTGAGCCACAAATATAAAATTATTTTATTGCTACTTTATAACTTCATTTTCATTGCTACTACATAACATGTCATTTTGCTACTGTTACAAATCATATTGTAAACATCTCATATATGACCCTAAGAAATGGTCATTTGATATCCAAAGGGGTTGAGACCTGCAGGTTGAGAACCACAGCCCTAGTTGTTCAGGCCAATGAAAACACCCTGTCTTGCTACAGAGCCCTGCCAGCAAATCTTTTTATGTGGCGAGAGCAGAGACTTACCATATCTATTTAATTGCCAACCATGAAATATATATACCTCACAGTACTGCTGCTGTTAAAAAAGCCTTATTTCTTCTGATATGGTTGCTTATTTTCATGGGCATCAAAAGAATTACTCTATTGCTTGTTAACATGTAATACACATTAACTTTTCTTCATAAATTATAGAAACAGCTTGCTTGTTATTAATATCTTTCTTTCATGGCTTTTATACCTGCCACTTTATAGTATTGTTCCAGAAACATTTCCTACATCAAAAATACACTTTGGCAGTTAGAAAACAGAGAGGAATCTAGACTAGGAAGAAGGTTTATAGAGAATAGTATTCTTGGACATCTTTCAAGGAAGTTAAAGAAACAAACAAAACCATGATCTAGTCCTCTCCTCTCTCCTCCCCTCCCCTCCTCTCTCCTCTCTTCTATCTCCCTCCCCATCTCTCTCCCGAATCTAGACCCTCCTCAGCTGTTAGAGAAATAAAAAAAAATAAATGAAATACAAATCTGACAAAATATACCATTTCTTGCTACCCAAAGCGTCCTCTGATGTTTTCCAAACTTACTATACAGTTTGCAAAGTAGAGCCCTAGAAAGTTCTTCCTCTTTGACATCCCAACATCCTTAAGAGCTAGATTTATGCATGGAAACTGACCTATCAGGTGCAAAGACATCTCACGCTGTTTCACCCAAGGGAGACTAGCAAGTGGGGAAACAGACAGCTTGCCTGGATTTGCCTATACAATTTAAACAGTCAATATTATCTCAGGACAGATTTTATTTTCCTATCATAATAAATATTATTTTAACACCTTTATATCTTTTTTAAAAACATGCCTGATGTAAATTAAATGTGAAGAGAGCTAATCCTGGACCATTAATAAATTAGTCTTAGCTGGATGGCTTATTTCGGAAAATTCAGAAGAAGAAACAAAACAAAACAAACAAACTCTCCACATTCTTGGACCAAAAGTGAGACATGGAAATCACCATGTCTTTGGCTTAATTTCACTTTTCTTGAAATATGCACTTCTCTTGCAATAACAGATTCCAGGGCTGCAGTTATGAAAAATTCAGAGTTTTGCTCTCTCTTCAAAATAATATCTCGTTTTAAGAAAGACTCATTACCAAATGTTTCCACTGTCCCTCAGGGGCATTCGCCACTGCTGTCCTCTTTCTTCTTGGCATTTCTAAAGCACTGCTTTCCCTCTTACCACCTGTGAAAAAATTTGAGCTTTGTCCCCTCCTTGTAAGAAGTTAAAAAGTACCATCTCATTGTAAGAAGAACTCATTACTAAATGTTTCCCTTGTTCAGCTTCTGAGGTATTCACCACTACTGTCTACTTCCATCTTGACGTTTCTTCCCTCCTGGTGTCAAGGACACCATTGGTCTTTTCTGTGCATCCATTTAGAATTTGATTATCTATCATTTGGTTAGAATCTGATCATCTATCAGTCATTTGGTACTCATCCTTGGGCTTCATTTACTCTACAGTCAATTCAGGCTGCCATGAGACCCAAAGAGCCTCCTGGCTCTAACCATATCAGACTTGAGATATTGATTATAGGATCACAGATTTATCAGCTATTGTTCCTCTGCCTATAAAGCACCTGAAGCTGAACTTCTGTCAAGTCAACTTTGTCATATTTCCCCATGCCTGATGTATCCCTTTTTTCCAAGAGTGGTATCTTACCAACCTCAAACTGTGGCATTTTAATAAACATCATTCCATTCCTAAAACAGCCAATCACAGCATTGTGATGCAATGTTTCAACCTGGAATTTCCATATCCCCTACCTTCTTCCACATCTTTACATTGTGGTTTTGCTTCAGCCAAGGGTCTTTTCATTGTATCCATCACTGGGATCTATCTCATAAGCTAGCTCTCTCCCACATTTTAAAAACAAATATCCAAACATTATGTCCTAAACAAAAGACCCATAAATGTCTTATTTTTGTTTACTTCTTCAGTGTATGCCTTGTTTTTGGTTTGTCACAAAATACTTTCTTCAAAAGACAGGTAGTTAGAAGATGGATACCTACTATATTATGGCTGTATTTATTTGTTATAATAGATACAGTTAATTTGCTCTATAAATATACCTTAAATACATCAATTCAGATGGATATAAATCAAATATATAAATATGTATGAATTTGAGGATGTTATATGTTTAAATATATTTAATTATTGCATAATAACAAAGCAAGTGGTTCTGATGAAAATTCTCATCATATGTCTGAGGCAAAGGAACTGCCAATCAAGGGATTTGTTCCCAGAATTTTCCTACAGTATTATATTCTGTTCTCTAATTTACCTATGTTTTCATGCCCTTCTCGAACACCATTTCCTTGCAAAACTGATTCAATTCTATTTGTTTTTTTCCCACGAGGCTCTGCAGTAAAGTTGGAGCAAAACCATTTTATTTGCCAATTAAATTTGGAAATACATGTGAGGTTCTAGACTAGTATGTGACAGATTACAAGCAGCCAAGGCCATTCCGATGATTGCTGTCATTTCCACCACTAATATTATAGCCACAGTTCTGTGATTGTCCAAAAACAGAACTGTAGGCCATGGCTGCAGGAGACACATCATAGTCTACATTTAATCTGAATGGGGAGTTGAAGCAAGAGCTGCTCTAAGAAGGCACATCCTCTGAATTTCATTAGACAGAAGCCAATGAATCATTTCTGTGGACCTTGGGGGTCCTCTAAATCTTCATCCACAGGATTGTATGCTAGAAGACATATAGTAGAACCTTTAAGAGTTGGCCCCACTAGGAGGTCCTCAAGTATGTTGGGTATGTATTTAAGGTGGAAAGTGAAACCCTCTTCTTAATTTCCCAGGCATATGGAGACTTGCTTGTCTTTGCTAAATTCCCCTACTAAGATGTGCTGCCTACCCAAAACAATAGTGCAAATTATTCTTGGATGGTTGCTTCCAAATCCACAAACCGGAATATATCCCCTTTCTTTATAAACAAATTATCTAGGGATTTATTTGTTGCAGTGTTAGAAAACCGAGAAACATGATCACTTATAAGAATTAATGCTAATATTTAGTGAATTATGAGTTCAATTCTATTATAGCTATTATACCAAGGCGGACTCTACAATTTTGTTACACAACTTTTCATGCCAATATTTTAAGAATAGCAATGTTTTCCAGAGCCTAGTCAAGAGAATGCTGGTTTTGGTGGAAGCTCAGTTGAGATATTCAGCATAACCATCCTTAGGAGGGACTGCCATTCATTATCCCAAAAGATGTCAGCCAAACTTTAGGGCACACAGATATTTATCAGCATGTGGGTGGCACAACTCCAGGGTGGTGACAAAGGTGTCCCATACTCTAAAGATCTAGGAGTTTAGGAAAAGAAGTCATGTCAATGAAACCATGTGTTCATAAAAAATAAAAGATATATGTGGATGTATACACAGATTGAAAGTCAAGAAAAATAGGATGAACTGTAAAAGTAAGTAGAAACCTTGACCAAAGACACTCCACAAACTAAGGGTCAAACAGAATGGTGTGGACTTAGGGGAAAGACTCCTCAAGTTCACAGCTGACATTACACTCAATGGTTAAAGTCTAGAAATGTTCTAGTATCAGCAATAAGGCAGCGACACTGCTTTTGCCATATCCCCTTAATGCAGTACTGGAAGGCAATTATACAAAAGGACAAATGAAAGATCTATTTGCAGTGACTTACTTATATATGGAGAGTAGCCCAAATAGCCTGAAAAATGCTAGAAATAATACATTCAGAATAGTTTCAAGATTCACATTAACATGAAAATTAATTGTGTTTCCATACACTAATGGTCAGTCAGGGACAGAAATTAAGAAAATTATTTCATTTACAATAACAACTATAAAAGTCAAGAAGTAACTATGAAGAAACCAAGAAGAAGAAGAAGAAAAAAACACTTATAAAGTGTAGACAGAAAATAAAAAAATTTACCTAAAAATAATATAAATACATAGAAAAAATAATTCTATGTTCATAGATATAAGATACAACATCAAGATGTTAATATACAGTGATTTATAGATTTAGTCTACTTCCTGGCAATCATTATTTTTGTATAAATAAAAAAGAAACCATTCTAAAGTTTCCAAGAACCCTCAAGGGAACTTAAGTAGTCAAAAACAAGCTTGAACAAAACCCAACAGAATCAGCAGTCTTACTCTGTTAAACTTAAAATATAAGTGCACAGTAAACAAAGCAATGTGTTTTCAAAAGAAATAGAATTTTGTATTAGTAGAACAGAAAAGGCCGGAAATAAATCTTTGTCCATATAGCTAAATTATTTGTGGCAGTGGTGTTTAAGTCTTTTTAATAGTCTTTACTACATCTGGATAGCCAGATGCAAGAGAATGAAGTTGGGTCTTTACCTTAACACATACAGACATTAACTCGCAGTAAATCAAAGACCTAAACCATCAGTCATTTGGAAGAAAGCCTTCAAGTCCTTGGATATGGCAATACTTTCTTGATGTGATATCAAACATGCAACAAAAGAAAAGAGAAATTTGCCATCCTTAAAATTAGAACTGCGTGTGTGTGTGTGTGTGTGTGTGTGTGTGTGTGTGTGTGTGTGTGTTTTCAAGGGCACAGCCAATTGAATTAAAAGGCAACCCAGAAAATGAGAAAAATATAGAGTTCTTTTTACACCTAGTAATAGGTTAGTGCCCACAATGCCTGGAAAATGGCTTTATTCTAAGAATTACAACAGCCAGAATGTCACAGCTGTAACGATTAGCTTTCACACTCCAAGAGCAAGAGCCAGCAGGAGCTCTTTAATTTACTGACTGAACATCTGAGCAACGATGTCATGAAGTTGCTTGGTAACTCTATGTGGAAATGATCAGAAAACAGACTTCAGTGCTTTTGAAAGAAATGGCAAAGCAGCCACATGCTTGTACATGACTTTCCTATACAATGGCAGTTTCATCTCTGTGACAATGTAATTCCTTTATACTCGAGGACTACCCAGAGCCAGCTTGACCATGCTGCTTGATCATAGTTCCCAGGACCCAACACTGCTACGCAGTCAGAGCGTCTGCTGAGGGCTCATTCCCTTCCTTGTTTTCTTTGCTACTTGTCTTTGATCAGTTTGAGTTCTCACTTCTGGAGCTTCCTGCACACCCAGAGCAGTGAAAGGACAGTCATCAAGCACATTGCAGCAATTAATGCACAAAAGACCAGCGCAGTCTCAGCCTCATCCATGAATGTCCCGCCTACTGCTGGAGATGGAAGGGCTGCACATGGGACGCCATGGTCACTAACTGCCAGAGCAAGAACATGGAGCACTCCTCACTAGCTAGAGTATAGTGTGGCCACACTATACTCTATTTTTAGTGGTAAACATAACCCCCTATAGACCTGAGGCTACCTCAGAAATTTGTTTTTATTCATTTTCTCAAAGGGGGAAAATCAACTTTTGGCTCAGTGCTTGCTACCCCTCAAGACTCAACAGAAACTTGAAGGAAATTCCATCTTTCTTTTTGACTTTTACAAATGAGATACTGAACCTTTTTTGCATATAGAAGACAAACATCCTTTGCCTTTGTCTACACAGCTTTAATCTGGACATTTCTCTAGCAACTGCCACAACTTTGTACGGAACTGCATTTTAAAAGGTACACCCTGAGCTATTTAGGTTTGACTGAATAAAGGCCAAACATCACAGTAGATTCATGAAGTCCAAAAGTCATTTCAGTTTTATTATAAAAATCTTTATTATAAGAAATTTATTATCTTTAGATAGAAATGTCGGTGAGGAGTTTTCATTGCTTGGGGAGCCTGAAAAATTCTTCCAGTTCTGAGGAACTTCTGACTTATAAGCCATGGCTAATTAAAAATCAGAATAACTTACCAGATAAATCACAAGTTAACTATATAAAATAAAAACAAACAAAAAAACCCTCCTGAATTTTGATCTTTACACTGTTATCATGTTCCCATTTTCAATGTATAGGTATGTTTAAAATATATGCTATCGCTTAGCTCATTCCCATGCAAATATCCTACTATTCCTTCAAAATCGAGGATACACCAATCCCCAGCAATCACTCTGCTGCTTTGGAGGGCAAATTAAAACATATCTTAAGTGTATCACATTCTTTAAGTTGCTATTTATTCATCTTAAACCTAAGATGAAAAGAACTTCTACACAACAGTTCAACCTTTACAGAAATTACTAGCAGGATATGGTACTTATATTTTGAATTCGTGCAAGTGCACCTAGGGCTGTAAAGTGCTGTCTGCACTGGTTCTGTGTGGACAGCAAAGCCGGGCAGGCAGCAATCACTGCTGACTGGTGAGCATGAGTCAGCTTACAAGGGTTCGTAAGCAAAATGTGAAAACCCTGTTCAAACCAAGCACAGGTCTTTGGGGGGAATATCAATCAAATGAAAGAAAAAAAATATTTGTTTAAGCCCCTTAAACAATACCTTATTTAGAGTGCTAATACTACAGCCACCAACAGGGCCTGACTGTCATTTAAAAATTCTCTCTATTCAGGAGCTTTTGTATTGAGAGAAAAAGAGGCCGAGAACCAGGAGTGGGCACTCTGAGTACTGAAGAGGTTTATTTCTAAAGCTCCATGCTAGCTGTTCACTGGATGAAGTTTGATGGTACGCTTTGTAAATTTCACTTATTTGAGAAGAAAAAAAATATTACGAGATGTCATTTATTTTACAAAACATGGTACAAAGGTTCCTCAAGGGTATGTTCTACGTCTAAGTCCCAAGTCTCCCCTGAAGTCTCTCTTCCTACCTGATAGGCACCCAGGGGAGGATGGCTCTGCCTGGGGTGGGAAGGCCCTCTCACTGGGTAGCTGGGGTGAAATGCTATGTTTGGAGGGTTGGATGCAGTTCTATTGTCAATTAGGAAATAATCCGTGAGAGCCTGCACACTTTCAAGAAGCAGACCATGGTTGAACTATGATCTGATTGAGCTGGACACAGAAAATCCAAAGGTGTTAAGTAGGTCATTTTACCTGACCCTAGCCTGTGGTCATTTTTTCCTTTCTTACGACATGCTCTTTCAACATCAAGAAAATAATACCCTAGTAGAGATTTAAGAGAAAGACCTTTGCCATTGTAAAGATTAATTTCAATTGTGGAGAAAACTCAATGAATCCCAAGTGTGGGACAATTGCCAAGACCATGGTATAAAAAGGAAGAAAAGGAAGAACAGTAGTGAGCACCCAGCCAACTGGCTTCCACACTCAGGGCCCACAGATGCCAAGGGCGAGACCCACAGCTAAATCCAATCAAAGGGCCTATCAAGATCTCATTCATGACCACTCTCCTATCTGTCTTTCTCCTTTCTAGTGTTACAGCCACTCTTTAGGCCTCATTCCTGCCTACGATAAGCACTGCACAGTGATCTTTGCTATTACATTAGTCTCAGCTGTACAATTCCATTGTGTCAGTCCAGCGTGTGACAGTTCTCATGGCATCCCCATCCTCACTGCATAAGAAGTACACACTAAATTCTGCCCACAACTCTCTTTTGAGGGTTGGGCCAATTTGAAGACTATGTTTTATTCCTGGTGTTGTCTAGTAATAGATGTATTTCCTTGGGTGAGTAATGTAATTCACCCTCCACCCCCGCTAAACTTCTTCATTGAAAAAGTCTGAGACAGCCGCATAAGCCTTAGAAGTTGGATGAAGCTTCACCAGCCTTATTACCATATCGACACTCTTTCTGCTATTCATTTTCTCCAAGGATGATCCTCTATGCTTTATAGATATGGGGGTTTTGGTATATATTCTTGTTCTAACAAAATATACAGGGCAACCCATCACATGCACTAGACCCCAAAACAATAAATAACAGGTTTCCGACAGGCAGTGCTATCAGTATGGTTTTGGGATGCTTTGCATTGTTTTCCAGCAATATCTGGGATTGCTTTCACTTTTTAGATGGGGTCATCAAAGAGGCAGAAGTGTCTGGGATCCAAGGTGTTTTTTGCAAAGCCTCGGAGAAAGGGAGATGGCTGGTGATGGCAGGCCGAGCAGTGGTGAGGAGTTCCTGTGATTCTACTTTTTAGCTGCTTTCCAATTGGCAGTGGTGAGCAAGCAAAGCAAGGCTGTACTGATGAGGGCAGCCAGTTACTGTGTCCCTGCTAATGCTCTGTGTACCTGAAGCTCTGAGTTAAGAGGAAGTTGATGGTAAATAAAGACAAAGGAGTGGCCTTGGGACAAGGGTGAGACAAAGGAAGAGGAGGCTCTTTAAGTTGAGATGGCTTTGATGTTCAAGAAACTGATATTTTCATTTAGGTTTGCTTTTGTTTTTTTGTTGTTGTTCTTTGTTCATTTGTTTTTTGGCCTCCCTGGAACTAGATCTGTAGATCAGGCTGGCCTCCAACTCACAGAGATCCACCTGCCTCTGCCTCCTGGCTGCTGTGGCATGTACTATCACCGCCCTGCTTGTTTTGAGGTTTTATATTCTATGCCACCCCACAGCATCCGTAGGTTGTATTTAGAACCATATGATATCTTCTCATTTTGACCCAATTTAACATTAACATAGAAAGAAGAAATCCTTTGGGATATCTGTCTCCTTCCAGGTCCCCAGATATAGGGTTGGTGCTCTTTGCTAGGGTGATTAGAGCCCCCAGGGAATGTGGAAATGATTTTGGGTTCACTCACTGGTCAGAGTTGAGAACGATCGCTGTGATTGCTATATGCTCACTAAGCTCATGGTCTGTCTCACTCTGTGCACAGGGAGAGACGGCATAGCAGAGCTATGTGCTATTTCAGTCCTGTCTACGATGCCGTCCCTCAGTGTACAGCTCAGCTTTTCTCACTATGGACTGATTGCTGATGAAAGGAATCCCAGAAATCTCTATACATTGACCTTTGCATCACCAAACCTTTCTTAAACCAAGGCTGGAGCATGCACTCGAGTGTACTGATGTATCATGGAGCTGGGCTATGGCACAGTTGGTAGAGTTCTTGCTAAGCACATGGGAGGCGTCTGTATACTTGGGTCTCTAGCACTGCCCAAACCTATGGTCCCACAGCTTGGGAAAAGGAAGCAGAAGGATCAGAGGTTTAAGGTCATCTTTAATGTGTGAGGCAAGCCTGGGTTACATAAGACCATGTCTCAAATAGAAATGTTTAATTGTGTTTACGACATTGCCTATTATGCCTGTTTGTTAGAAGGCATTGCATTCTCTCTAATGAATTTACTGGCCCGAACGTCCCCCCCAGGCTCCAAATTCAAATAGCTGATGCTTATGTGGCTTGATTTCCCAGCCAGCCACAGGGCTGTTGTGGTCCCATATTCCGAAGGGATGAAGGAGAGGAATTAGAACGAACTCAAAGTTCAGAGGAGAGGACAAACCTTTCTTTGAAGGGGTAGAAAATCAATATTTTAGGCTTACATTTCCTGTGGCACAGATTCTTGTTTCGATTTGAAGATACTTTACAAAATGAAATAAGCCTCTTGGCTTAAAGAAGCTGCATAAAGCAGGTTGTGGGGCTTATGTGGCCTATGGAGTAGGGTCTGTCAGTCTCTGGTCTAAATGCTGAAAAACACATGAGATGTGGAGATTGCATGAAATACAAATCTTGAAACTATAAAGCTGGTTTTCTTGGAACATGGCCGTGTTTATTTTCGTCATCATCAGCTGCTTGAACACTGTCAGAGAAGAGTGGGATAGTTATGCCATGATTGTGGCTCTGCTCTCTGTTCCAAAGTAGAGGCAACAATTGGGTCTAGACGGCCTTGGGAGTTTAGCATTGTCTGTTAAACAAAGGAAGAGGAAGCAACTATCATCACTGGCCATCTGGAATACCCAGATGAAATGGTCTAGAAGAACTGCTTTTCCCACTACCCCACCCCCCACACAGTAAATGCTTACACCCACTAGAGAGGCTCAGGCAGAGTAAGGTCACAGTGACATTCGAGAGCCTCTTAGAACCTTGACATGTTCTACCACAAACACTCAAAACACAGCCGGAAGCTCAGCAGGTGGGGTGCCTTTCTTACTATTGCTTTTTGCTATTAATGAGACATGGTGTAAATGTTGGAGCAATCCTGCAAGCCAAACATTAAGTTTGGTGGATGAGCAGTTGACTCTCAATCAGAATATGAACTTGAAACCGAGACAGATACACTTGAAATGAAATCTCCAATTTCTATCATACCATAAGACATGTCACATACTGCAATTCATGAGGTTGAAACCCCTGCCACCATATTACTCACTGGCAATTTTGCTGGGAATCAAGAATTTTGTTGTCCCCCCCCACACCCCCTCCCCGATACTTAAGTCAAGGGATTTGCTGCTGCAGTTGTAGTTGACAATAAAGTCTCATCTATATTCGATCATATGTATTTATCATTTGATATAAGCCATGTATAATTTTGTGTGTGATCTCAAATCCTGTTGATTCATAACCTATAAATTAAGCTTGAGAACAAGCTAGGAAAAGAGTGACATTCCTGTAATCCCAGCACTTGGGAGGCAGAAGCAAGAAGATCAAGGTGTTTGAGGTATCGCTTGACTTCATAGGTAGTTTCAGGTCAGCCTGGGCTACACAAGACTGTCTCAAACAATACTGACAGCAATAGCAAACAAACAAACAAACAAATATAAAACAGCCTATTAGCCTGGGAAGAGAGCTTCATAGCATCACTGAGACAAATGCAGATTATCACAGACAAACACTGGACAGAGGTCAGGGACTCCTATAAAAGTTGGGGGAATAAGGCCCTCAAGGTGATAGCAAACCCACAGGAAGACCAAAAGTGTCAACTAACTGTACCCCTGGGAGCTCCCAGAGACTAAGCCACAAAGCAAAAAGCACACACAGGCTGGTCCAACACTCCCCCCACCCCACCCCTGTCTCTGCCCCAGCACATTTGTAGTAGAGGTCTGTCTTATTTGGGCCTCAGTGAAAAAGGATGTATCTAATCTTCCAGAGACTTGATGCACCAGGGTAGGGGGAATAACAGGGAGAAGAAAAAGGGGAAAAAGGGATGGGGGATGAAGGGAGGAACTCTGTGAGGGGGTACCTGGAGGGAGGGCAGCATTTGGGATGTAAATTAATTAAAAAAATAGACATTTAATAAAAGGAAAAACAGTTTCTTACAAACATGAAAAGAGAGAGTGAGTGTTGAGGGATCAGGGCACTTGCATAAAGATACTTGCAACATTTTCTCATGAGCAAGGACTCTGCTTGAGTCATCTACATGACAGTAAGTTGAATACTGTTAAGTTTGGGGTTTATAATTCAATATTGAAAATTGGATTATATTGTCTGTTTTAAAAAGAACAATCTACTGAGGGGAGGGACCTACATTTTCTTTAGTAAAATTTAAGAATTTTGATTTAGCTTGGAAACAGTTTTTTAAAATGTATTAAACAAAAGTGGCTAGAATACAAATTTCTAGAATCCCCCCTAACGACAGACTTTACATTTCTGCTAACAAGTGCTATTTTTTTCCTCTGCCTTGGTAGACTGCACAGAGCACCCTCTTTTTGTCCTTACCACCTTTGTTACAAAACAACACTTCCATATAACACCCAGCATGCCTTCTTCCCACAGCTAGGATTACACAGGAGGTGGGATATTCCCGAACCTTTTGAAGGGGGTATATATTGCTATAACATGCTCTAGTTTTACATTCTATCTACCAGATCCTGTATCCCCTTACTAAATGGCCCACTCATTGAGTTGCCTAAGCTACTGTGACTAAGCTCCTTCTCAGGTATCTGGTTCCCATAGAGACAGAACAGCCACCACTTTGTCCAGCATTTATTTCTTTCTATGCATGTAGAGGAAGGCGGAGCCACATACTTCCCTGACAATGGCCAAGAACATAAGTAAATCTGCCCTCCAAAGAGGCAGATTGCCACTAAGCTACCTTTAGACTGCCGGGAACAAAAGGGATGCAAGCTATTCCAGTTATCATTGGTTGTTATCATTGTTTGGAAGAATTCTGTACAAAACTCATAGTTTTCAAGGAGTGATCACCTAATTTGAGAACAACTTCTAACCAATTCTAATATCCTCTAATGAGGGTAATATTAAGTAAGTTCTCTTTCATAGTTCTGGCTGCCTCTCATTTCATTAGCAATGAGTATCCCTGAAAGTATCTCCAGCAAGGAGGCAACAAGTTGGTCATAGCATCTAGCACAGAGAAGAGGCTAGCCACATGTTTAGGAGGAAATCAGACAAGGAGCTGAGGTGCTTCTAGACCTAAGCTTCACAGTATTCATGTTAAAGCTGGTACCCCCAGCTCTGGCCAGTTCTCCAAAGAACACTGGGTTTACCTGCCAGCTGCCTTCTTGCTTGTCTAATAAGAAAGTGTGTCATAACTATCCAAGATTTCCTAACACCCATATCCCAGGTTTTCCTGATGATCGGTTCATCCTATATGGGACTATTCTCTCAGTGTCAAAGGACACAGCCCAGGAATCACTCTTCTCTTTCATCTACTTTGTTCTGCCCTCTGCCCCAGTCCAAGTCTACATCATATTCTCTACTACAACATAATCCAAAATCCAACCATCCTCTCTAGACTGATTGGAAACCAGATTATTTCTCTTCCCCTGCCATTAACTCTCCATGCCCATGTAAAGTAATCTAAAGCTTTAAATCACTTTCTCCGCTGAGGACCCCCTACAAACCCCCACTAATGACTTTCCTTGTTTCTAATAGTGAGATCTGTCTTCATGCAGATGGCTGGGAGACCCTGTGTGAACTTCGCTCTTCTTCCTGACCACAACTCTAGAAAGGCTTCAACACTACACTGTCACTCAAGCCCTTTCATTCCTCAAACAGCAAATTCTCCCATGTTCCTGCAATTGGTATTTCTTCTGCTTAAAACCATTACTCCTGAGGTCATGCTGGCTTCTGAAGCGAAGTTACAAGACCACCCAACAGGAAAGGTCTATCCTGGGATTCTACATGGTGGATGTAGAAAACTGACTCCCACAAGTTGTCCTATGACCTTCAAGTTCATGCCATGGCATGTGTGCACAATTGCACACATATATACGTATAATAAATAAAAGCAAAAACTTGAAAAATAAAACGGGCTTCCTGAAGCATAAACCCTATCAATGTGTCAATGAAGGAACCAATCAGAGTCCTAGTCTACAAAATGTATACATATGACTTATGAAAGTAATCTGGGAAAGAAAAAAAACCACCAATAAAAAGCAAACTATATCACATGCCCTACCACAATAACAGTAAAGAAGTAAACAGATGGAATCCTATTTGAAGAAGTTTCAAAATACAAATGGCTGACACTTTCAGAACTCCTTTAATACACAGGGCACTACTGAGAGAGCATTTTGTCTCTACATTGCTAAGAACTGAAAGAAAAAAAAAAACTTAAGCCAATGGTCCCAGTCTTAGTGGGAACTCCACATGTAAACCAATGATTTATGGCCACAGGCAGCCAGGAGGTCACTAGGCTGTGTGGTGCCACCACCGTATTCTACACAGGCCCTGTCTGTGGCTCTGACAGTGGCCACTTTCTCTGTATTTCAGTGTGGTAAATAAAAGCTTGTGACTTTCTGGGTGGTTTTTAAATGCTGCATGTGTAAACAGCTACTCTTCTCAATACTTCTGAGTGAGCTCCAGATACCATCAGCTTTCTTCTTTAGGGTTAACTGAGACATCCTGTAACTCAGTTAAGATGATTGTCAAGGCTCTACTATTCATAAGTTATAATTAGCTTTATGTAGTAGTTTTTAAAATAGTGATTGATACAATTATAGTACAATTTCATATTGTACCTAATACAAAAACACCACCACAAACCTAGCTAGAACTTACTGAATCCTTACTGTGTGTTCACCGCCTAGTACACATTTCTTTTTTCTTTCTTTCTTCCTTCCTTCCTTTCTTTCTTTCTTTCTCTCTCTCTCTCTCTCTCTCTCTCTCTCTCTCTTTCTTTCTTTCTTTCTTTCTTTCTTTCTTTCTTTCTCTTTTTGTGTGTGTGGGGGTTGCTGATGGGTTATTTGACATAATTTTCACTGTCTTCTCACAGGGAATGTATTTAAGCATAAGATGGGCTACATGGGGCTTCACATAGATCATTGGATACAAACTCAAATGATGGGATTGTCCAGCACTTACAGGAATGTGTGTGCACATGTGTATTCACAAACACTCCAAGGCTTTTATAATTAGATCTATTGCTAATAATTTGGAACTTGGACTGTGAAGCTTAAAGAATAATATTTCTCTTTCACCTCCAGACTTAAGTCAACCTCAGAGACTAAATGTATTTTTATTGAAATAAATATCTGTTAAAAGAATGAATACTCTATCATTTCTGTAATTAAAGTTTGTTACCTGTTAATAAATCTCTGGTCTCACTAATATAAAAAGTTGGTGTCTTGGTTTCCAAACCAATCTTAGCTTCAAGAATCTAGGACTCATTTCTTTAGCCATTAAAAATTATATATACGTATATGCAGGATAATTTTAGAAAATACCTATGTCCAATTTAAATAACATGGTTTTGCATGTCTAAAGTGTTTTAAAACCAACAAGCAACACATTGCAAACAATATCTAAGGTTTTAGAAAACTCAAATACCACAACAATAGGAAGCAATCTCTGACATTGTTCCTTACCAATTCATCAAAATAAATACCACAATAGACAGATTAAACAACTCTAATAAGGGAATATTAATCTTACTGTCATCCAGGAGCTTAGTATTATATAATATTTACATTAATTTAGCCCCAACAGAAAAGGGTCACATAAAAGTATCCATAGCAGATATCTTACAAGCAAAATACCAACCCTGCTAATCGTTGTACATAACAATAAATGACACTTGCCCCACTGAATGCTTTAAGAATAAAAGACAGGGCAGAGAGCAAAAGCACAACTAAACGTCTTAGCTTGTTACATGTTTTAAGAAACATCCAATCACTTTTACCATGGAGGAAAAAACAAAGCATGAGCTAAATGTAATCCATCTCATTTTTAAGGCATAGAAATAATCTTTCTTCTTCCCCACTTGTACTTTTGCCTAACTTTTTATGTGGCCACACTAATAAATTATGCTCCTTTTTACATCTTAAATGCTTTGCTTAAACCTGAATGCCATTCATAAGACAGAAATCAATAAATAAATTCAAGGCACATTTACTTTAAAGCAATCAAAGCTGGTGCTTGGTGTACTCACCCTCCCGTATCTGTTGGCGTAGGACCCCGTGAGCAAGGAGTGGAAAACAATGATCGTCTCATCCAGGTCCCAGATGAACACTCTCTATGAGGAAAGAGCCAAGTCAATGCATCTTTGCTCTGGTTGGCAACACTGCTATCAGTTAATATTGACATGACACGGAAGTTTTGAAATGATATACACGATGAAAAAACTGAATTTACGCTTTTTACAAACACAGCTCTTCCTAAGGGCATCTCCCAGCTTTTAGGTCTAATCGTGGATGGGGCACTGCATAGGGCATGTGTAAACAGCACGGGGCATATGGGGGATTTGAGCACCTATGAATTTGGGTATTAACAGGAGAGGTCTTCGAACATGTCCCCTGTGCATATTGAGGAGCAACTAATATATTTTTAATCAGGTGTTTTTAGTTTTCAAATCAAGCAGCCACCCCACACATCTTCTTAGACACTCAGGGGGTATTTTGAACTGGATTTGGAGTTCTTTGAGATACTACAACATCTCCACAGCCTGTCCTTTCCTTCCTATTCCTCCTCACAAGAGCACACATTCATGTACAAAGACGCTGCTGGAAAATGTCCATCTTCTTGGCCAAAATGATCAAGTTTTCCACCATCAGATTTTACTTTGGCAAAAGGCAGAAACTTAATTGCAGTGGCTTCCAGGCAGTGAGCTCTGCTGCCCTGTCAGCTCCTGCTTAATCCCCCTGCCTTTGAACTCCACCAAAACCTGTTCTCAGGAGGTGATCACCATTTCGTTTTAGAACATTCCATGTTTCCCTTTCGTGTACACAGACGTGTCTTTAATTTCAGAGTGGCTTCACCTGTGCTCTTTTAGGATCACACTTACTTAATGGGAAGGGCAGTGACACACAGCAGTGCAGTAAAATTTTGTATAAGCAGAACTGCTTTGTTTCCCTCTGTGTTTTGTAGTGTGAAATAGGGTGCTACACAGCCAGGCTGGCCTCGAACTCACTATGAGCTAAGAATGACTTTGAACTTTTGGTCCGTCTACCACTATTTCCCATGGGTTTGAAAGACGTGTGTGTCACCACATCTGGCTACTGTTATTTCTTGAGAAAGAAACAAAGAAATTGATGCTGTATCATGTATACATGATGAAGGAAAATACAGAAGTAACGAATTACAGAAAGCTGGGAAGACACTCAGTGGTGTAGCACATATGCAGTTTGTTTAAGATTCTTGTCTTCCATCCCCAGTGATGCAAAACAACAGCAGGAAGATTTACTAAAAAAAAAAAAAACCCACACCAACTATGAAAACTATGGCCGATAGACAGGTAATGTGAAAGCGGGAAAACTGTTCACCTTGGTTAGTAAGAGCAATAAGCAACAACAAATACTTCCTCCACAGAGTTCACAGGCCAATTCTGTTGACCCATTAATGAGCAATGTGACACCTTGTTCCTTATTTTAGTATAGGCAATGCCATACCTCAAGATCAGAATCCGGAGGCGGTGAGGGATTATTGTTTCTCCTGCCTCGACCACGTGACTTCCCATCTGAACCTCGACGCAGTCGATCGGAATCAGACTCTTTAATGGGTGTTGACGGACTGTGGATTGTACTGTACTCTGTAAGAACATAAGAAGAACTTTCAAGTCCCACTACCATGGTGCCAAGGACAGCCTAATTCACAGGGAAGTTTAGAGTAAAGCACATTCCATTTAGCTTAAATCCAACATTATCTTTTGCATGCATTAGGAAATAGCTCAGAAGATGTGAGAATCTGAGACTTGTTTTGAAAGCACGGTATGGTCAGAAACCACTCTACTTTAACTAAGCATGTGAGACAGCAGGCTGTCCTGGATTGCCTCTGTTTTCCTAGGGTCCCTGTGATGAGCTGGTGCTTCCTCCCCAATGGTCTCCACTGGTCCTTTCTCAATGGTCTATACCACTGAGCCCTGACTTCATTAATGGCCCTTGGTCACCCGGGGAGCCTGATATTTGATTCAGCTGTGGATCCCCCATTTACAAGCAGGATTCTGGTTCAAGGAGAGAGATGAAAAGCCAGCCAGCCCCAGGACAGGGAGATCTGAGTAATAGGGTAGGCTTTTCTTTCCAAAATTTAAACTCACTACTTTCTCCCTCGGTGTATGTAAGAATAAGAGAGTGAGCTGATGTGGGCAGCAGACTTTGACAGTGCTCACCTTGGTCTAGCACCCATCTGGGTTCTTCTTATGTTGTAGTTTCTTTAAAGCAAACATCGAACACCAGGCCTAACATTAAAATTACTCATCTGGCTAACTCAGAGAAACCGAAACCACAAAATGAAGAACAACTCCAAAAAGGCTGGAAGCAATAGCTGAGCAGTTGTAGACTTTGAGGAAGATTCTTATCCTGTGTGAAGAATGAACAAACCCACCACTCTCACCTCCTATTCTGGTCAGGACTCCCATCAGATAATGTTGACTTTGACCAAGGTTCTCCCCATGAGGCTCAGAGCCACATTCCTTTACTAGATAAGGATAAGAATCTCTCTATTTAATATGAGTAATTCTTCCTCATTGTGATCTTGTTGATCATATGTCACCAGACAGAAAACTACAAGGGCAACAGAAAGCCTGGCAGCCCTTGATAAGTGCATTCTGAGTCGTAAGTCTACCTTATCCCCAGTCCTAACTCTATCTCCAGGTCCCCTGAAGTCAAAACATGCAACCATCATTGTTTCCAAACTGAGAAATGCTTCTCTGATCTTTGTGAGAGAGGATTCACAGCAGCAGACTTCCATAAGTCATTTCCTTCTCTCAGTCACTTGAACCTGCTCTGCATGTCTTGTTAAAGCTTAACTTAGCAGATCCCCAGAACTCAGCAGGGGACTTGTATCTTCTTCATCACAAACAGAATGGTAAACTCCCTTATATAAACAGGCCATGGGACTCTCCTACCCAGAAACCACCAGGATGACCTATAAGCCAGTCACTCATTTGCATAAGAAAGTCCAAACAACACCTCTCGACAGGTCTGTCATTTAGTTATTAGAATTCCTTTTAAAGCAAACTCATTCATTAGAAATGTTAGACTCAAGCATAAAGAAGAGTAAAATTATGTAATTTTTAGGAAAGATGATGAAACTGGAGATTATCATGTCATGAGAATCTAGATTTAGAAAGGCAAATTTTTGCTTTCTTTTTGTCATGTAAAGCCT
>JANHMN010000004.1:133305718-133324051 GCA_030674055.1 Rhabdomys pumilio | reverse complement strand
TTCTCCCTCTGACCTTTTTCATTTGGCTTGGAGGGTACGAGGGGCTGAACTTAGGACCTTACACATGCTAGGCGAGTGTTTAACCTCTGCTCTGTAACCCAATCCCCTTGACGCACTTCTTCAGATTCTCACCCTTCTTCACAGAGAAAACAGTGTTTTCTATGTCCCCTAATGTTAGGGAACAGAGCAATGTGATTCAAAAGCACAACTGAATATGTCTCAAGGGAAATTGAAATATAGTCTTTTATTGTAACCATTATCTATCTCAGAAGCTGAGTCCAGGGAGATCGTTAGATGAACAACTTCTGAAACAGGTGCTGCATGGAAAGCCCCAAAGTATGCTGGGAGAGAAAGACCCCATGCAACTCTCACAATGCACTCAGGACAGGTGGGGTGACATAAAGCAGTCCTTCAGTTTGGGGGATCTATTTTACCACAGACAATGCACTTTTAAAAATAAAGAATTTGAGTTAAGGAAGTTTGGGGCTCTGAATATAACAAAGAAAGGATGGAACAGTGGAGGCTACAACTAGTGGTGCTGGGGTTGGGACACTGAGTGTCTCCCGAGTTCCCTTTGTTACAGACTTGGTGCCCAGGCTAGCACTACTGGGGACTAGTAAAAACGATTTTGATTTCTTTTGCAGTGCTGGAAAACCTTTCCAGACTCACATGCCAGACAAGTGCTCAGTCCCGAGCCACATCTGCAGCATCATTGAAATCTT
This sequence comes from Rhabdomys pumilio, assembly GCA_030674055.1. Classification (NCBI taxonomy): domain Eukaryota; kingdom Metazoa; phylum Chordata; class Mammalia; order Rodentia; family Muridae; genus Rhabdomys; species Rhabdomys pumilio. The sequence goes on along the minus strand of JANHMN010000004.1, from coordinate 133,323,329 downwards.
CCTTCCAGGGATGGGCTCTTGGTCACTGGAGCTCCCCTCGGAGAAGACTGTGGGACTGCTTCCCTCTCCTCCTCTTTTCTCTTCCTTCCTGGGAGAGTACTTTTTACTGTGCCATACCACATGTCCCACCCATGATGTACAGCCTCTTCACAGGCCCAAAAGAACGAAGCCAACACGTCTTAGACTACAACTGCCAAAACTCTGGACCCAAGTAAACCTTTGCATGTGTTGATTTTCTCAGGTAGCTTGTTATGGTGACAAGAAGCTGACTAACATATGTGACTGTTCAACATGGTCTGTGTGCCTACTCTCCAAAGAGGTGACATCATCCAGTCTCACAGCTGTAAGTCAGTATGCAAATTCAAGGGCTTCCTGAGTATGCAATAACTGTTGAATAAAACATCTTACTTTTTGATTATATTTTCTGAATAATTTACACCATACTTTTCCAAGAAAGGTTGACAATAACCTACCTACTAAATATTAGATCACACATATGTGGGTTCCAAGTGCGCATGTGTCTGAAGGCCTGAGGTCAAGCCCAGGCTTTCACCTTCAGGAGCTCTCCACCCATCAAGAGCCCTGGGGATCCTCCTGCTCACACCTCCCCCAAGCTCCTCAGTTCCAGGATTGCACGTGTGCATCACCACACTCAGTTCTCCTCAGCGCGGGAATGGCAGGCCTGCATCACCACACTTAGCTTTTTCCTTGGTTTCTGAGAAATTGAATCCAAGCCCTCATAGCACCTTACTGAGAGAACCGTCTCCACATCACCCACCCCCTCCCCCTTTTTTGGCAGGAAAGGGAAGGGATGCCAGAGGACTATGGAACACACCGGTTTCTATGCCCTCAGGTTTGTGGTCAACACCAAACAAAGGCACATGTGGAGGCCAGAGGGCAACTTGAAGAGTTAGATCTCTCCTCCCACAGTGTGGGTCTTGGGTACAGAACTCAGACCAGGCACTTTATCCACTGAGTTATCTCACTGGCCCTAAGCAGTTACTTCTAATGCAGTTATGAGTTTCTGGATTCAGTGAGACATTGGAGTTAGCCATGCTGAAAGAGACATTATATTCTCTAAGGACATTCACAGGGCACTGCCAGGAAGAGTCCAGGCAGAAGGTCAGAGGCCTAAGAGAGCCTGTGATATTCCTCAAAAGGAACTTGGGATTCATGGGGTTGCCAAAGCAAGGGGCTATTATCCTTTACAGTTACCTGGGACAGTATGCCAAGAAAAATATGAACTTGAAGATTTTCTTTTAGTATATCTTTGTAAACAGGAAGGAAGAAACAAACAAACAAATAAAAGAAAGAAAAAAAGGACTTTCAGAAAGCCTTGAATAATAATAATAATAATAATTATTATTATTATTATTATTATTATTATTATTATTTTATAGATTCCAAGTGAATATTACCTTATCGAAAATTATCAGACTTGCGACAGGAGAGGTAGATTGATGGTAAGAGTGTTTACTGCCCAGGCATGAAGACATGATATCAGGTCCTAGCACCCATATGAAAACTTGGCTACCTGTGCTGTGGGAGGGAAGGGCATGCATCACTGGGGTTTGCAGGCCACACGTGTAGCTCCAGACCATGGTTACTGGCACCATTTCAAGGGAACAAAGTGGACAGAATAGAACAGAGCACCCAATGTCCTTCTCTAGGCTCCATACATGTACCCAGGCATCCATGCATGTGTATAACACACACACACACACACACACACACACACACACACACACACACGTGCACATCATGCACCCCCACCACACACAAACCAAAATGAAACAAAAAGAAAAGGTAGTAGACTTAAAGGAATCTTCATAACTTGGGTTGCCAGAAGAGTAGTCTTCCCATAAACTCTTGTATGGCATCAAGGGAACTCATGCCAACTTGTTGACTGGCATTTGATTGTAAACTAGTAGTTCAGAGATCAATGCTGATTGAATTAATTGTGGAGGACATCTGTGACAACAATATATATATATATATATATATATATATATATATATATATATATATATTCTGTAATCATGATGTCTCTTTCACATAAGCATGAGTTTTTTCTAGATACATTAATTCCTCAGTCATATTCTAGTGACTAAATAAAACATTATTTTCTCTGCAGTACATCCATTACCCACTGTTTAATGTTCTGTGGATAACCTCATTGTCTACACGTGGCTTCAATTCCCACATTCTTTCTACATAAGGAAAACAGGTAAGTCACATTTTACAGGGTTCTCTGACACATCTTCACGACACAGTGTACAGTAGTAATAAACTGCAGGCAGAGAAGAAACCATTGCTGGTCTGAATTAGTGTTTCTTTATCCTGTCCTCTTTAGCCCCAGCACTCATCATGGTGTCTGTCACATAAATATTTACAAATCCCCACTAGACATACGAATGGAAGGGAACACCTGAGGGCCTGGGACATGCTAGATATTTTGTTAATTGTTCCGTTTTATTGGTGCAGTTATCTTTCACCACAGATGAAAAGCATCCAAGTTGAGAATTTTAATCCAAAACATTAAAAATTTTCCAAATGTCTAAGATATTTTGATTTTTTAATATGATCCCCAAATGGAAAATACCACCCTAACCTCATGTGATGGGTTTCAGACACACTAAAACACTATTTGAAACCACTCCCATACTTTGTACAAGGAGTATATTAAATCAACACAGACATATTCTGTTTCCATGCTTTCTCCTTACACACATGCAGCACTTTCAACATTTTGAAAAGTCAAGTCTAGAACACTTCTGCTTTCTATACTTGCATGTAAAAGATGCTCAAACCTCACTATTCTTAATTCCAAGAAACTTGTGGCCCATGGCCTGCCCAGAGCCAATGGCAGAATCAGTGTTCAAGTCCAGGGATAGTTAGCCCAACTCCAGTTCCCTGCTTTCTCTCTCATTTTCTCTACGTTGAACTCTTTGGGAGTCTGGTGCCCAAGAGGTATTCAGAGATATTCTATGGCTGGGGTGTGGGGTAGGTGAAAAGAGGGGTACTCAGACAATCATAACCAGGTGGCACACGCCTTTAATCCCAGTGGGGAGGCAGAGGCAGGCGGATTTCTGAGTTTGAGGCCAGCCTGGTCTACAGAGTGAGTTCCAGGACAGCCAGGGCTACACAGAGAAACCCTGTCTCGAAAAAACAAAAAACAAGCAAACAAAAAAAAGTCAGTCCTGAGTTTATAGTCAGTAGCTGCCCAATTATGTCATGTGAAATTTGTGAAGTGAATTTATAGATACAAGATGGTTGTGAACTTACAATTCATCTACAATCTAGATATTTTTCAGTCAGTTTAAAACTCAGAATCTATTTTCTCACAAAACAATGACAGATACGATTTCCAAATCAATCCATGATCACAAAACCAACCTATAATCCAGGTGAAAATGGCACACACAACATACAGTAGTAAACAAGTGTACCCCTAAGTAGCAGCATTGGTATGAATTGAGAACCAGTGAAATTTCTTACAGAATGGTACTAAGGAAAATTGATTTTAATTTTAGGATGAGATACTTGATGAAGTTTTTGGAAGGAGTCATAAGTGTTTTAAAAAGTGCTAGAAAACTTCTTTAGAACTCGAAGATTCCCGCTTTCACCCTAAAATGGTTGGCTTCCATCTCACTTGATATGATTGCTATCCCTGTACTTAGTGATCATTAACCATGACGTGAAAGTGGGTAAATGAAATTTTAAAAGGTAAAAATGCAAGTAGGCAAGGTGGAGAATGGCGCTTTTAAGGATGAAGGGAAAGGGAAGAATACAGAGATGACAACGTTTTGCTAAGCAAGACAGCGTGAGTAAGAAGTAGGGGGTGGGAAACAAGGACCAAGTATCCAGTACCATGCTTGCCCAACCTGGGAGACTAGGCTCAGCAGAGTAGAAGTCAGGATCTGGAGCAGGAGTCGGGATCCGTCAGCACTGATGGCCCAAGCTGGACTGGCCTGTGGCAAAGCCTGCAAGACCAGGCCCACTTTGGAGCAGATACACTCGAGAAAGTGGAACTAGGCTCAAGTGGCCCACACACTGATTTGTAGAATTCTGAGATTCTAAAACACATGGGAACTTCAGGCCTGCCTTATCCCAGGGGGTAGCTGCTGCTCCAAACCTGCGACATCTATTTAACAGAAGACCCCAGTGTACATGTCTCTGCTGAGTGCTGCGAATGACTCCAGAAGCCACAACACTGCTGCAGCCTTTGCAGATTCTGCGTTTACATTTTCACTTTTCTGCCCATTCCAGAGCTCAGCCCCAGCCGCTCTGCGAAGCAGACTGCTTCGCTGATTAAGAACACAAACTTGAAGCTAAGGATTGTTCCAGAGCTGTTTTGACACATTACATGGACTTCATCTTAGCTTCCTCATCTGTGAAAGTTCAGTAAATGTCTACACTGTCCATATCACATTTATCTAGGTGAGGACTAATTAAGTTAATGTGTTCAGGGGGAGGAACTGAATGTAGAAGAGTGGTGGCTATATTAGGTAAGAACAACCTTGGGGCTGATTATACAACATAAGGGGCCACTCACTCTTCCCTGTAAAGATCACTGTGTTTTTCTCACTTTGTGCTATGTTTGTGCTTATTACTGCTCAGTCATAAAAAAAAATATTCATTAAACTTACTGAGTTTACAACTTTAGATATCAACCTACCAATCATACCCTTCACACTTACTCCAGAATCTACTTACTGGAACGAGGGTTAGGTTGGTGGTGGAGCATTTGCTTAGCCCTTGGATCGATGGTTAACACTTCAACAATCAAACAAACCCAGTATTAAATTATCTTATCCCAGTTAAATGACATGGAAGAGTGGTAAGCACAGATAATCAATCATCTGTCCGCTGACCAACCATCTCTTCTTAGCATGGATCTGTGTTGGTCCGACAGGATGCTTAATCTTTTATCATATTTCAACTGAGAAAGCCATTGTAAAGAAACTGAGATAATGAGTGTTTGGGATTGTTAATTAAATTAAATAATATATGACTTTGATTTGTTTTTTTATGTACATACAAGACATACATTACATATAAATATACTGTAAATGATACCTGACTCCAGTGTACAAAATGACTCAGTAAGCTGTCCTGACTTGGTGAACTCATCAAAAATCTTACACAAGTCAAAGTGAGTCAGGAAGTAATTTCTCTATTTGAATTTGCACTTCTTAGAAACAAAGTGCAAAATTTACAAGTGATAAAACCCATTTTTAAATTATGTTTTGACATCATAAAGCAAAAAATGGACTTTATTTGCATGTAGTTTATAGTCCCATTAAGGGTAATGCTACATGTCCTCTGGGGAAGCAGAAAGGAAGAAAAGAAATGCCATCGACACACAAATCCAACAACCCCTAACAAACATCTGTTTCCCTTTCTCACATCTTAATAGCCTGGCTATTTTAGATACAAACATTTGTTTTGCTGACAAATGTTTCCAAAAAAGTTAGTGAAGATTGTTTCCCTCAAATGGTTTATTCTTGAGCTGAACAAATTGCAAACTTCTCCAGCATCTACAGGCATCTGTGAAAAAGAGCAAGTATGGCCTGCAGATTTTCCAACCATTCAGGCCATGGCCAGCTTGTGGGGAGTGGGATGCATGCTATTGCAAACCTCAGTTTCATTTCCACAGTGAGCACCCCGAGGCATGGTCAGACTAGACTGCCTCTCCTACGTTTATGGGGAGATGCCCAGCAGTTTCGTTTCTCATTCTGTCACATGGAGTTCCTGCAGGAGCACAGAGTTCTGGGCTCTGCACAAGATTCATCCCCCCTCTCAAGTCCTTTGCTCTAGTTTCTTGTGCCTTGGCAGGGATCAGAGAGACAGAGGGAACAAATGGTTTCCCATGCATATTGAATTCCCTCTTACACTGATTTTTCCTGTCACTTGAAATTTAATATTGGCAAGGTTCCTGCACATCACCTTAGCTGCTAACTTGTCTCTTAGCAGTCAGGGAGCGCAAAGGGAGAGTCTGACCAATTTTAGTGGGGCACGAATTTATATTTCTTGTGGTGTTCATACTAAAATTCACTCTTAATAGATAAGTAATTAACTTTTATTTCACATTAATTTCAAATGTGTTTTTCACCATACATCCATTTCTGTCACTCTGACTTGCTTTATAACAGTTAAAAAAAAAAAAAGATTCTTTTCCTAAGAATTCAGCCACAAAATTCTTATCTTACTACCTAATGTTTATTGAACATTAAATAGCTATATACCTTTAGGATCCACTGTACCAAACTGACTCTCTAACACATTCTGACTTTTGGTAACTCATCAAAACTAAGTTAGACAAACCTGTAAGATGAGGGCAAATAGAACTGACCTCGTGGTACATTACAGGGCTGTGTATAATAACGAACTTATAACTACAAGCCCTGAACTGTACTTGAGTATATTTGATTATGTATTATTCTGAAGATAATAGCTGACATATTTAGTAGAAACTGTTCTGAGAGATTTGGACTAAAAGTATGTTTTCAAGGCAAATTACTTAACCAAGAATAGTAGCTGGGTTGCAAATTGTATCCATATGATTCATGTGGGGAATATATATATATAGAGAGAGATATATATGTTTGTGTGTGTGGTATGTATGCATGTATGTATGTATGTATGTATGTATGTATGTATGTATGTATATAGTCAGAATAGACTGCCTCTCCTCCGTTTATGGGGAGATGCCTGGCAGTTTCGTTTCTCATTCTGTCATATGAAGTTCTTGCAGAAGCACAGAGTTCTGGGCTCTGCATAAGATCCATCTACCTCTTAAAGTCCTTTGCTCTAGTTTCTTGTGCCTATATAGGCATATATAAGGGGCTTAGGTTCTTCCTTAAGAAAATTCAGTTTATTTTAAATTATTTTTATACATTCTTTTAAATATACACATCTGATTATGTTGATTTAAGGGTTTGGTATAAAGCACTACAATTTACACCCCAAAGCCTAAGACATGGTGTGTTAATATTATCAAAAGATAAAACTCCTTGAAAATTTTCCCTTCCTTATAGATTTTAAAATGAAAGAAATTATTGAGCTACTAAATCATTTAAAATCTATCATTTTAAAGTTAACAAAATCTTGATTTGATTTTGACACTGTTTCACTTCTGGGGTGGCAAGGAAACTACAGAGCTGTTTTTGGTTCAACTTTCCTTTGACAGATAGTGCTGTTCTAATTTTTATGAATACCCTTCTTCATAGGACCAATGGTCCTTCTTCATAGGACCAATACACTTCCTCTAATGATAGAAAGCCATTTAACTGAGAAGAGAGAAATAGTTGAATGATCATGTTACTGAAAATATTGTATACCATTAAAATTCTCAGATTTTACTTTTCTATATGTTCACTGAAAGAAAGGATTTCAATGGAAGTAATAACTATGTAAACATATTTGGAGGAAATTAAAAGTGAAAACTGTGAAAGTTTGTGGTACTCAGAAACCCAAGTCTGAAGAAGGCTTGAAATCAGTCATTCTAACAAGGGAAACCGAGAGACTGAAGCCAAAAAACACAACACAAAACTCACAAAAGAAAGTCAATGAAATAAAAAATAATAATAATAAAGAGAAGAAAAGAAACAAAACAGCCTTCCTTTTTCTAAAATAAAATCAGTTAATGATTTGGCAACACAGTCTGACTAACCATGACGAAAAAGGATAGGAGGGGGTGGCTAATATCACAAATGAAAGAAAGACATCACTGAAAACTCTACAAGTATTGAAATAACAAGAAAACTTATCATAAGTCAGGAGCACATATGTCCATGTTATAGTACTTGAGGATAAGTCAAGTGTCAAGAGTTTGAGGTCAGCTCAAGCTACATGTCTCAAAAAAACAAAAACACCTAAACAGAATAAAACACAATATTATAAACAACCCTATGTACACTAGTTAGGTAGACTAGGTGAAATGAACCATTTTCTTCAGAGAAATGACCTGCTGAACATCTCATAAAAGAGATAACTTAAAGAGATCCACATGTATATGAGCTAATCAAAGATTTAAAGAGAAATCACTAAACCCATATGGGTTCACTAGTAGTAAATATTATCAAATATTTAATGAGCAAACGATTCGAATTCTCTGTACTTGTCTAGAAAACACATTCAGTGGGAATGTTTCCCAGCTTAGGCAATGAGGCCAGCATTATGCTAATACTAAAACCAGACAAGGGCTTCTCAGGATATGAAAACTGTAGACAAGAATCTCTCATGCATATAAATGTGAAGATTCTCAGGAAAGCATCAGCAACTGAGTCCAAGAATGCAGACAAAAGACCATACGCTATGACCAAGTGGGAATTACCTAAGGTACGCGAGGCTGGTCAGCATTGGAAAATGACATGAATGTAATCCATCACATCTAAATCCATGCTAAAGAAGAAAAGTTACACTTATTTTAACAGATGCCGACAAGGCACTCCACAAAATGCAATATCCTCACTCAGGACAAAGCAGGATCTTTTCTTGATAAAGGTCATTTAAAGGCAGCGACAATGCTCACATTCCACTGGATGGCCACACAGCCAGGAGTACACAGACAACACAAATTGGAGCCAGTGCATTATTTAAAAAAAAAAAAAAAAGAAAGAAAGAAAAAAATATGTAGTTGGGTCTGGGAGAGGAGGAAGTGGCTATGGGTAGAGTTAGGAAGAGGAGTTAATAGGGGTTAAATACGATCAAAATATAATGTATACAATTCTTCACGAATTAATACAAGTATATATATTTTAAATGATACAGTTAATCTCATTAGAATAAGGACAGGAAAAAGTATACTGGGAAACATGGCTGATCAAAAGCAGACTCAGAGATGCATTTGTGGTGCAAGAAATAACTCTCTGTTTACAGATGACAACTGTCTTGTCTTCCTAGTCAATACTAAAGAAAGACTCTCTTCCCTAAAGATGGGAAAGGAAACATCTGAAGTTACTGATCATAACAGGGTGAAACGTAAGAAGTAACAAGAAGTAAGAAGCTGCTTTCTTACCACCCTCATTTACATCAGCAGGGGAGAGCGGGAGAGAACAATGGAAGAGAGAGAGAGGCTGCAGACATTTACAAGAACTGTTTTAAGAAAAGTATAACACCCACATGAAAGAAACACAAGATATTCAAGGCTTGTGGATAGAAAAGTTCAGCACTGTCAAGATACCAGCTTGTTAGCAAATTCATCTAGGAATCCAACTGAATTACAGGTGAAATTCTAGACTAGTGTGTCTCAACCTATGGGCTGCAGCCCTGTCAGGGTTCAAATGACACTTTCTCAGGGGTTGCCTAAGACCATTGGAAAACACAGATATTGATGTTACAATTCATAATAGTAGCAAAAGTACAGTTATGAGTTATGGCTGGGGGGCCACCACAACACGAGGAAGTGTATTGAAGGGTCACAGCTTCAGGGAGGTTGAGAACCGCTGTTCTAGACATTTACTTTATGAGTCATTTATGAAAAATGATTCCAAAGTTTAGATGAGGCAAAAATCTTTGAAAAGACAACATCATTTTGGAGACGAGTAAAATCACCAGGTATTTTCTGACTTGGTGAGCTACAGTGATCAAGGCAACACACACTGGAAAGATAATCACCATATAAGAGGAATTTAATATGGAGCTCAGAAATGCACATCAGAATGGTCAACTGGTATGTGACGAAGGAGAAGTTGCAATATAACGGAGAAAAGTCTTTTCATAGTGATTCCAGAACAACTGGGGCTCCTTATGTAGAAAAGAAGAAACCTGCGGCCTTGCCTACATCTTGCACAAAAACAAATTCAGAGTGTATCAACACACTTAAACATACAATGAAGAGCTCGGAACCACTCGGGCAATAACAAGGGAGACATTCTTAATCATGTTGAGTTTGGCAATAATTTTTTTTAACACAATATCAAAGGTGTGATCCTCAAAACAAAACAAAGCAAAACAAAACAAAGCAAAGCAAAGCAAAGCAAAGCAAAACAAAACAAAACAAAACAAAACAAAAAAACCAACAAAAACCTGATAAGGTAAATTTCATTAAAAGTGAAACTTCCTCTGTGATAAATCCTGTTACTAGCAACCCATGTCCTAGATAAAAACATTTGTGAAATATGTGTGTACCATGAGGCTTGAAGGCAAAATATAAACAGAATTATTGAAATACTAAGAGAACAACCTGATTTAAAATGGACAACAGTATTGCTCAGAGACACCTGACCAAAGAAGACACATAAGATTTGTGCATATGAAAACACATCCCGCTCAATGTACTGTTAGAGAACAGCAAATTAAAACAAGGTATCACAGCAGTAATAATGGTCAAAATCCAAAATATCAACACCATGGAGTGCTGACTAAAATGTGGAGCAACTGGAATATTGTTGGTGAGAATGAAAAATAGTAGTCACGTGAAAAATACCATAACTTTGCATATAATCAGGAACCATACTTTTAAATATCTACCAAAAAAAGAGTAGGAAACACTTGTATTCCCAGCTTGTCGATGTATAGAGAATAAATGGTTGGAGTGCTTAGCTCTAAATGGGACAGACATAGCATAACTCTCTCCTAGAGGCTCAGGAGTCATTGCAGAAGAGGGGGCGGAGAGCCTGTAAAAACCAGAAGCAGTGGGTGACTACAAGGAAACGGTATTTTCTAAACACAACAGGGCAACTGCACAGCAACTGTGACAGCATGCAGAAGACCTGGACAAGCTCACCAGACAAAAATGCCATCATGGAGTTGGGGAGAAGGGGCACAAAGTCCCACTACCCAAGGAGCTATTGTCATTTGACTGCTGCTGGAAGAGGAAGAGCCAGTTTTATTTAAGGGTATGACCCCTAGTGTGACCCCTGGTATGTCCACTATTCTCCAGGACAGCCCCAGCCCAGAGTATTTGGGCAATACAGATTGTACTTGAAGGACTTAAAGAGACAGGCTACAGATAAAGGCGGATGGCAGAGATAAAGAATACAGAATATAAGACGGTGGGCTGGGAGAGGGACATGGATCTGAGAATGGGTGGATGGATCTGTTAAAAGAGACATTGTGTGAGGTTTGCAAAGAATAAAAATAGTATCTAAAACTTACACAGTATGAGAAAGTTGAGTCTGAACATGTTTCCCAAAACAAAAGAACAACAACAGCAGCAACCAAAAAAACCTATCAGTTACCTCTGTGTTCACTGTATAAAATACTCGGAGAATAAGGTAAAAACAGATGCCACAGATATAGAAAGGCAGACGGCTTACAACACCAGGTAGAAGCCAACACAGCTTTCCGGATTACAGAATAGTGACTTTAACGCAATAGATTACTCAATTCAAAAGAAACTACACCTGAAATGGTTTTAATAAATGTATATATTTGTTAACTTTATACTTATTTCTATCTCAAAAGCCATCAGATAATGCTTAAAAAAATCATTAGAATTCTTTCATTTAATGAGTTCATGAATTTTACCATCAAAGTTTCTCTCTCATTCAGAGTGAGAAGGAAGGCAAGTTACTGCCTGAACTTAGTGCTGGGATCCTTTGGAATTTTTTTCAATGACTTCTGACTCTGAAACATAGCACTCATTTTAGTGAAAAACTATGAACTTTTAAGAAATTTGAAAAATATTATGTACTTACTCCCCAGAACAACTATATTTTAGAGACATTAAATAGTGAAATTAAATTGAGTACATACGCCACCAGTCTTTTCTCCTTATGAAACCTCCAATGTATTGTCCACTCTTAAAGTAAAATCATACTGTACATTTTGAAAATTATTTTTTATTGTTTTCTATGTGGCATATTTTTGTGTCCAAAAATGTAGACAATTTGGTGGTATCTGTTAATATTTATAAATGTACCATAGACAAGATTTACATTAATATCTGTTAGACAAAAGCTGTTTCCATGTTTTAAGACAAACAGCTAAAACTGACATGCTAAGATTATGTCAGGGCACTGGGCTGCTCTACATACCACTGTTTAAGCTGACTTAAGCAATAAAGTAGGTTCTACTTCTGGGAATAGGCAACAGGAAGAAGCTCTGACTTTGTGGGAACAACAGCTGCTGTCAGAATCCATGAAATAAAGGGCTAACATTTTTAAAGTTAGGACAAGAGGGTGAAGTTGGAGAGAAAATGCAAAAAAAAAAAAAAAAAAAAAAAGATTAACTGAGGGAATTACGCATAGAATGCTTGGAGGAGATTCGTCCCACAAAGAACAAATCAGTGGGGAGAAAGAAACTGAAAAGATCTATGGATGGGGAAACACTTGTTTGTTGGACCTTGGGCAGAAGGATGAAAACAAAAATCATAGTATGTCTGGACCGCAGAAGGACGGAGCCGGCTTGTTGGTTGGCACAATTTCCCTTTGGTATTACTTAACATTTTTCTTTTCAATTCTTAGCAATGTTGTGCTGGGGTGGAAAACATTGAATAATAATCAAAAATGTTAAATTATAAATAGGATAATTTATTTTCATATTCCAAATGTGGTATGGTATTAAAATATTCTTATATTAGTTATTAATAACAAGTAGTTATTTTTAAGTATATGCCTAAAGGACACCTGCTGAGTATACCATATCCTGAAAAATGAGAAATTGTCAAATAAATAAATAATATCTCTCATGCTTTTGATAAGTTCATATACCTTATATCAACATTTTTCAACGAATAAATAGCAATAACAGTGGTACCACAATCGTGCAGGACAGTGTAGTTACGTGTTTATGCACACTAGCCAAAATGACTCAACTTACTGCATGAGTTTATGACCTCAGAAAATGCAGTTAAAGCACTGAGAATCCAGCCAGGACTAATCAGAAAGCATGATTACCTGCTGCGGGGTCTGTGACCGCCTGACTCGTGACGCCAGAAGGGGGCTCCTGGAGTTGGTAAGTGGCGTTGGTGGATGGTGTGGTTGGGCTGGTGTTACTGCTTGTCATGTAGTGTGCTGGATAAGGCGAGCTGTTATAATACTGTGCGTACTGACCCTGGCCAAAGCCGGGATACGACGGGTAGTCCTACCAAACCAAAGCACAGGAGAGTGGTCTGTTAGAGGACTGGTGCTCACTCCCTACACTGCAAAGTCAAGTCACAAATGCTTGTGTTTACATGTCTTTCCTGAACTCATATAAGCAAGCACAGAATCACCCATGAGCTCAGGCTTGCAAGCAAAGTTTAGGCAAGGATGCAGACACTCTTCAGAGTTTCCATTCCATGCCATGGTACAAAAGCAGGAGACCCATCTGAAAACCACAAGGCTCGTCAGAAATGACTGCTACAGAGATTGTATAAAGAAGAAAAAAAAAACGTTTAAAAAGCTCAGGAAAGTGCCCACTCACATTTTAACATGAACAATTCTTCCTTTATGTAATAAAATCAAGTTGTATTTTTAAATGTTTCAGAAGTTGAATTGCCTAATTAAATTACCTGCTGTGAGCTGTTAAATCCGGAGGAATTGGTGAGTGAATTATTTCCCGCATATAATCCTGATGATGTGGTGAAACTGCTACCTGAAACAGAGCAGAAAGACAGCTTCTCAGTGACGTAGTCCGTCAGCTCGGGAAACGTCATTCCCATAAGCCTGGGGTGAGGCCAGCTCCGTCCTCTGCACTGGAATCCACTTTCATGAATAACATTTTACTTTCCTAAAATAATTTACAATTTTAGGGGATGGAGAAATGGCCCAGTGGTTAAGTACTTGGTGCTCTTTCAAAGTGCCCATAACCAATTCCCAACACCCACCTCAGGTAACCGCAGCTTTAGGGAATCCAATGCCTCTGGTCTCCTCTAGGAGATACATGCGCGCGTGCGCGCACATGTGCACACGCACACGCGCGCACATGTGCACACGCACACACACACACACACACCACAAAATAAAAATTAAATATTTAAAAAGATGGTTGACCATTTCAATTGTACTATATTGTAGTCAAGAAGTTTAAATCTCAAGAGTCCATGAGTAATTCAGAAAAGAAAAAAAAACAAACAAACAAACTAAGTCAAAGGTATACATTTGTCCAAAAATACCAGCTAATACATTTTCTATTTCAATCTGTAAAACACACTGGTTTTTATGTCTTTACATAAAATACGCAAAATATAAATGGAGCATTTTCTTCCCTGGAGCCCTTTCTGCTCTGTTCTCTTAGCTAGTTTTAATAAATGTTCATTCTCCTTCCTTAAAATAAAATAAAGTAATCATATTAGATACACATTAAGTCTAGCTCAGAAACTGTGTTGCTACTTCTAGGGAGGTATCGTGCTCCCTGATGTCCTTATTTATGGGACCATTATAATGGGCCTTTGAGAAAGCTCTCATTATTTTATTTCACAGGAGAATAAATGGCAGCACTTGAAATTCTTACTACAAAGAAGATTAAAGGGGAAGATTTACTGCCACGGGTGCGGCTGAGAGCAACACTGGGTGCCCACACTGTCCAACAAGGAACAGTAGGTGCCATGCTCACACATCTCCAAGTTCCTCTCTTACATCATTCGTTGCGCTACTGCTGAGCTGGGCCAGATGAAAACACAATCGTCTTCTGATGGTCTAACTAGCAAGCATTTCTAAAATGATTAAGCTCAGAAATGAACAACTGTGTGCTTTTAAAGACTTGTTATACCCTGAAGTACACTGTCCCATGGTACATCTTTATGTACCAGACAACACAGAATTTTACTGCTAAGAATTTACTCTAGGGAAAAATAAGAAGTTCATTTAGGGAGCTTGTTAGCAAAGATGCTTCGTCACTGCTTTCAACAGCAAATCAGAGGAACCCCAACCCTTTGTGGGTGCTGCCCTGAAACATAGTACAGGTTGTTAGTGGTGTTAGTGACAGTTTTTTCCATATTATTTTATAAAAGCACAAATTAAACCAACAAAAATACATATAATTATCTTATTTTTAAATACATTGGAAACATGAAAAGTACAAAAGAAGTACAAAAACTGGGCTGGAGAGATGACGCAGCAGGGCCTTGCTGCCGGGTGTGATGACCAGAATTAAGTCCCCGGGACCACATGATAGAAGACAGACCTACCTTAGGCAAGTAGTCTTTTTATCTCATGTATGCAATGGTTCATATCCAGATACATACACACATATAATAAATGAGTCCATGGGGCCAATGTAGATTTCTAAATTTTATACTCAGAGTCTATACTGTTTCTAGGATTGTTTCAAAATGCAATTTTTGAAAAAATAAAATTGTATGTCAAAGAGTGTGTCTTAGTCAGGGCTTCTATTCCTGCACAAAACATCATGACCAAGAAGCAAATTGGAGAGGAAAGGGTTTATTCAGCTTACACTTTCCACACTGCTGTTCATCACCAAAGGAAGTCAGGACTGGAACTCAAGCAGGTCAGGAAGCAGGAGCTGACGCAGAGGCCATGGAGGGGTGTTACTTACTGGCTTGCTTCCCCTGGCTTGCTCAACTTGCTTTCTTATAGAACTGGAGATTACCAGCCTTGTTCACTAATTGAGAAAATGCCTTAGAGCTGGAACTCATGGAGGCACTTTCTCAACTGAAGCTCCTTTCTCTGTGATAACTCCAGCTTGTGTCCAGTTGACACAAAACCAGCCAGTACAGTGTGCTAAACAGCAAATGTATAAGCGGATCAAGGAGTCTTCAATGGGAGTTCACTGCTTACAGGTAGATTTGTGATTAACACACAGTGGTTGCTTCTCCAACTATTTACTTACAATTAAACATTTAAATAGTGGCTTAAGGGTCAGGACACACAGCTGTAGGGGTGTTAATTTTGGGAGGTGATGGCATGGGAGCTCAGAGGACAACCCCAACTGTCATTCCTCAGGCACCTTCCAACTTTTGGAGGCATGGTATACAGAACTTTGCCACGTAGATCAAGCTAGTTTTGAAGCAAGCCAGCAGGTTTGCTGTCTTTGCCTCCAGTCTCAGCATCACTGGGATCTCAAGAGCACACTACCTTGCCTGATGTTTTACATGGGTTCTAAAGATCAAAACTTGGATAACCTTTAAATACTTTTCTCATGCTTGCTAGGCAAGTGCTTTACAGACAGAGCCTTCTCCTAAGCCAGATTAGGGTTTTGAGGCATGAATTAAGAACTGCCTGGACTCTGAACAGTTCACCTACATACTCTAAAATATGATTTTCTAATCTTTGAATTTTAAGAGGGTGCTCAAACAAGTGAAGTAGTGTTTCAGAAAGCAGACCAGTTCTTCCATACACAGAACAGGGAGGCATTATAGTTTATCCCAGAACACACAAAATTCTCCATTGTATTTATGCATCTTTTCCCTCTTTTGGCTTTTCCAAATGAGAAAAATACTTTATCCCTTTGTAGATTAAAAATTCTTTCTTCTTTATTAAGCATCTATAAACCTTAAAAGCCAGATCCAAAAATTTGTTATTTTTATCAATGGGGGAAATATTTTCTAAGGTAGTTTAAAATGCACTTATCACATAGACTCATATTTGAGGTTTCCTCCTTTGTACATTTTAAAAATAGCCATTCTCCCAAGTCACCAGAACACCCCTCTTAGTCAAGGAACTCATTCACACTATTAACATTCCACACAATCAGGTTCCAATAAACAATCCATGCCGATGTCCATTTGCATATGATAATCATACACACATGAACCAGCAAGTATTGGGCTCATTCTGATGATTCTGTGGGAATAGACAGATGACTAAGACATAGACTGTCACCACACAGGACTTATCAGCATGATGTCAGTTTTATGTTGCTCCTTCCCCAACCTCCTGGCTGGCCTAGAACTCACTGTGGCTGGCCTCAGACCCAGAGATCTACCTGTTTCTGCCTCAAGCTGGACACCAACAACTAATTGATTTTGCTTTTCAAACATCGGCTCTCGTGAGGATATGATTTTTTTCTGTATTTGTATATCAGAGAACAAGTAATTAATAATGATAGTGAAATACCAAAAAAAAAAAAAAAAAAAAAAGTAAGATCTAAAAAATCCCTTATAAAAATAAAAAATTCTTATGAGTACACTTTTCTCAACTTTCACTAATATATACGTTTGATAGGAAAAAAAGACTTTGGGTTACGACCTGTTACTTTAATTTAAACTATACATTTTTAGGTTATGACTTGCTACTTTCAGTTAAATGACACATTTTTGGGCAATAAATACTGACCTCCATAATCCCCACTCACCAAGAAAATGAATAAGATATAGAAAATATATTTTTAAATGGATGTTTTCATTCCATAAGTTATTCGCTGGAACAAAGTAGAAAAGACGATGGAAGCTATATTGGCACATACAGGCCACTAGGGCAGGGCCAAGTAAATCACAATTCACTACTCCAAATGGTACCCAAGTGACTTTCCAGACGTATGCTGCTTCTAAAACTGTGCACTAACTGGAAGGCAACATCAGTTATAGTCATTTGCAGGCTGAGATTCCATTCCACTCGGCGTGCTGAAGCAGGAGTTTAATGGTACCCCAGTGGCCTTCAAGACTTAATGCAACTTCCAAAAGGATCTTACTTGCTTCAGGGAGACGTGTACCTCCTAGAGCCTGGGGCTCAGGCCATTTGATTTGCTAGAAGCAAGATTTCAGGGCTACTCTACCTGGCTT
>JANHMN010000004.1:133287704-133302068 GCA_030674055.1 Rhabdomys pumilio | reverse complement strand
GTAGCAACCACACAATAAACATAAGAAATGAAAATTCTACAAAGAACTCCTTCAGCCAGGAAGCAGGAATGAACAGTCAATTTAACTGTCTTTGCATCATAGGAAACCAAAATTAGTTGGTGAATTTGATGTCTGGTATTAAAATAAGAAGAATGTTTAATTATGTGAAACTTATCCTCCAGTACTTTAGGGATGCATTTGCCAGGTAACAATCTGCTAATTACAAGTGTCATCTATTAGTCTTGAAGAGGCTCTGAGAACCCATGCTTGAGCTGCCATTCCACCTGGATTGTACTGACGCCATGTTTTGTCTGCAATTTCAAACACAGACCCAGACACTGGTTCTTGGAAGCATTATCTTGAGGCTCCATTAGGAAGCTATAAAGGGATCTGTGTTAATTAGATTTGGTCTTTGGTAGGTCAATGAGTCAATACGAATCACATACTGTACTCTAGAGCAGAGTGTACTATTCTCCAACACTATCCCATCACTAGAATGAAGAGACCATATTCCTCATAGAAAAGCTGGTTGGTAATCCAGGGGCTTCTACACACCACACCACAGCCTCTTCTGTGGCCAACTTCACTTACTTTTTTATTCTCTTTTTTCTAACTGGTAGCAGATTAAAAAAAAAAAAAGCAGAGACTTCGGCATTAAAAATAAAAACAGAGCATTTGAAATACCACCTGTAGAGATCATTCCATCTAATTCCTTCACATAAATATGAAAATCCTGATCCAGAGGGCAGCAAGTGAAGAACCTAATTTGGAATGTGTTGTCATCCCGCCTCTGAGCCCAGTTCACTGGCCTCATCAACCCCCAGCTAAGGAACATCACATTTACTACAGGAATTAACAGCCAACAGTTGAAAGGAAACAGCAGAGGTATATACAGACCTTGCATCTGGTAGCTGTACGGTGCTTGTCCGGGTTGAGGGGTGCCAAAGCTTGTGCCATAGCTGAGAAATCCTGTCTGTCCAGGCGACTGAGACTGTGACAATCCACCTTCCGTCTTGATGCCTGCCCACAATGCACCTAAATCAGTTAGTGACAGCTGATCTATCTGTTCATTTTCAGAAGCCGGTAAATATAGACAAGCATATACCCCACAGCTGCCCAGTCAAATGCCCCCCAATTCTTCTGCAGGAATACAAAGTGTGAGTGCTTACTGTTGGATGCCGTAAACCACAAGGTCAATTAAAAAAAAAAAAAAAAAGTCTTGCTTTGAACATATTCACATGATTCTCTCTGATTTTCCTGCATTCAGCTTTCTAGAAAGCAGAATTCTTGAGGTATTGTTTCCATAATTCATTTTGTTATTTTACTAGACTAGGTCACTCTGTCACAGTTAAGAAATTATCACAATGAAAGGTTGGCCCCACAGTTCCACAGTCTCTAAATCTCCTTTTCCCTGAGTTCCTACCATCGCCATCTTTTTTTTTTTCTCAACTTTGATGCTAGTACACAAGACATTTTGAAGTCAAAGAATAGCTACAGGCTATAACACAATGGAGGAGCTTTCTTCTGCGTAACTAAGCCAATGACTCTCAGCTTCCCTAATGCTGTGACCTTAAATACAGTTCCTCATGTTGTGGTGACCCCCAACCAGAGCACTGTTTGATAGCGGCCTCATCGCTGCAGTGCTGCTGTTGTTATGAATCGTAAGGTAAAGATCTGATATGTGGCCCTCATGGCGGTTGTGACACACAGGTAGAGAACCACTGACCTAGATCTTTCTGAAAAGGAAGCATTAAGAAAGTAGAATGTCAAAGAACTGAACCTCAAAAACAGCAGAGTGATTAAGAAACCTGTGAATGTGGCCAGTAGTGCCTTTTATCCTGACTTATTTTCAAATATTTAAGTGTAATTCTTCTAAATGTAGGCTAAAGGACTTCTGAATTTATATTGTTATGTAAATGCAAGTTTATATATTGTGGGATTAAAAAAAAATAATTTACTGTTGTCCTCAAATACTTCCCAAAGCACCAGGATGGTACACTCATTCCAGACTGGGACTTGGCAACACAGAGGTAGGCCACTGGTCTTAATTATAATTAAAGGCAGTCATGCAAATAAACAACTGTCCTTAATTCCCACAGAGGGAAGACAGAAACATTCCTGCCAAGAAAATTCACATTTTTCAATAATCTTGGTTTTCACTGAAGATAAGTTATATCTTTAGGATCTAGGATACACAGTAGTCTGGCTGTTTACTTCCATTTTAGGGGAATTTTGTCGGTAGAATGGAGTTAGGTAATTATCCTAAGGCAGTGGAGGAACCTGACTTGGCTGGGAGAGGCTATTTTCATTTCTTGAGTAATTCTGAATATTTCATGATGACCTTAACACTGAAAACTTTGTACAGTCTTAACATGGAAAAATGTGATGTGCTGTGTACAGGTAATTTCAAGTCAGTGAACAACTCAAAACATGTAAATAATCCTTGGAAACACACCTGCCCTAGACAGGTGGCTGGACAGTTCTAGAAACTCCCTCATTTCCATGATGCCACCAGTAGGGACTTTCCCCCTTTGTTCTCTACGCAAGGGTATTCTGATCTCTCTCCAGCCCTGACTGGGCACCTGCTTTTACCTTAGAGACTCAGCATGGCAAAATGGGCAGAACAGACATGGAGAAACAAGAAGAGGTGAAAAACACTAGTCTACTCCTAGGCAGAAAACCTAGGAGCCTGTGGGCAGATGAGTGATGGAATCTAAGTCATAACAAATTCCTTTTCTATTGTATCTGCTGTTCTGTCAATGAAAATCTCCCACCCCATCATGGCTGTGTGGGGAGAAGACTAAAGAGAGGAATGTGAGGAGGGCAGGAGGGCAGGGAGGGGTCACTTCCCCTGGCAGCACAGGTGCCTGTCTACTGGAAAGTCCATGGGCACGGCAAGCAATTTCCTACAAATTCAATTGTGAACACACAAACTGATGTCTGCTTTGATCCATATTACAGCATATAAGCTGAGCAATGCAGATCATGGGTTTCCTTCATCCCCAGAGTAGTTTAAAGGACTATCATGAAAAAAAAAATTGATCCATTATCTACTACAGTGAAAAAAACTCTGAATGAAAGTCACAGAAATGAAAGACAATTTTAGAATGTTCTTCTTTATGGTGCTTCTAAAAAACAGCATGTTAGGTGGCACTGAGTTCTGGTGGTTTTTTTAAGTAAATTTACAGAATCTGGAGTCATATGTAAGTTATACTTGATTTCCATTCATTTTAGAGGAAACTAATAGATGGCTAAATTACTTGAGGTCAAGAGACAGTACTGAATGGGGGAAAGTTGTTTAGTTTCTACGAAGTGGTAAAATACTTTTAACAGAACAACGATGCTTTCAGTAGAGTGCTGGAAAGTACACCACGCAAAAAATTATAGCTACGAAAGTCTAATGGAATGCCAATGTATCTATCACAGTGACTACAGTAGGACCGATTCTTCTGGTCTTTTTCGATGAGTACTCAGATGCCTCTTCTTGATCATTCTGTGGGGGTTTTCTTCTCAATAAAATGCCCCATATTGATATATTTTACTTGATTTAATTGGTTGAAAAATTGCAATCACAACTCATTGAAGAAAATGTACTTGTGAAATTTGAAGTCTTTTGTAACTAGAACTTTGGGATTTGGCTGGATTTACTTTTAATTTACAGGTATTGACCCTATCACAATTGAGTTAAATTACACCAAGATAAAGATAATCTCCAAGTGGGAAGGAGAAAACGGCACGTGAGCTTTGAACGGTTCCGATCAGCACCTTCAAAGTGCAGTGTGGGAGGTGACATATAGATCACGTTTCCTAATGGGTGATAATGCTGAAACTTGATCATGTAACCACCCCCAGCTTTGGGGCAAGCAAGAGTTTGTTGAATTCTACATGTACTCCCTTAATCATAGCTGGGTATCTGATAAACAGGAAATGGATCTTTACCCCAAAAGACTTCATTCATAGAAGTTTTATCACAAATATGCAAAAAAATACTTTGGATTCCAGAGTCAAGTGCTCAGATGCCAAATTCAGATATATGCAGAGAGAAAGGTGAGCAAGGGGACTGCAACCCATGCCACCTGTTCACCACCTCCGACCTCATGGGAGGAGGTCACTGTCTTCACAAAGCTCACTAGCAAGAATTACAGAGACTTTACAATAGATGGGTGACAGTGCTTTGTGAAGCGGACCAACAGCCTCATTGTCTAAGTACTACTTGAGCACACATTGGCCCACCAGAATACACCATAAGAATAATGGCCCAGTGACTCACCATAGGAGGAAATTCCATAGGGCTGTCCCGGTTGTGGGTACGTGGCGTAGGCTGTGGCTTGTTGCATTCCTGTGGTAAACTGTGTTTGCCCATATGCAGCCATAGTTTGTGAGGAAGGGGTAGGGAGAATATGTGGGTATGGTCTGCTATTTGTCAGGAATGACAGAAAATAGAAAGCCCATGCATTAGATGGAAACATGCAAGGTAACAATGAACAACTGCATCACAAATTCCAGTTAAAGAGTCTCTTACAGTCAAACTTTCCTCTAGCATCAACAAAGCACTTCAAAGTACTCCAGTGCTACCATGTGGCACTTAACATAAATTTGCACATATATGTATTTAATTAAGCCTCTAGAAAATTCATTTCTACTTAAATTAAGATGTAACATGGGCATAGACATAACTTAGAATAAGGTAAAGTCTACACAGAAAAGTCACGTATCGATTAAGAGAAAATACATCTTACTTGGAAGGATAAATCTGTGGTGGAGAGAACGGGTGAGCTGGTCTTGGACTAAAGCTGCTGCTTCCGAGAGCTGCGGAAGAGGAAAACACACAGAGTCAGGGAACCCAACGATCATACTGAATATGCAAAAAAACCAAAACAAACAAACGTGACACTGCCATGTCATGACCTATGGCATTGCCATAGAAAATTATGCATATCTGACCTCTGTGATCTGTAGACTGGGTGATTTCATATAGGAAGGCCTAGAGAGATGTCTCATCAGGTAGGAGCAAGGACAGCTCTTCCAGAGGACACAGGTTTGATCACCAGCACCCACCCAACATGTTGACTAATAGCCGTCTGTAAACTCAGGTCTAGGGGATCTGATGCCTTATTATGGCCTCCTCAGGCCATGTACACACATGCAGATGAAACACCCATACACCCAAAATAAATATAACCCTTTAAAAAGCTGGGGCACATGCATGCTGATTGAATGGTTCTGATTTTAAATAAACTTTTAAAAAATGTAGATACATCCATAAATATTCTTCAAAGTGCTTTGATGGGGGGAGTACTGTCTCCTTCAAGAAAGCCAGGCTGAATCAGAGGTAGGGAGCTGATAGGCTTCCTGCCTACTGTCTGTATGCACCAGGAACACACAAATCTCAGGGTGTACTAGCAAGAAGCATGGTCTAATCTCTCTGGGGAGGCAAATGTTCACATTTGCCTGTGTTGATTTAGCAATGTTGTTTAGTAAATCTGCATTCCTATGGCTATCTTTACTGTCTCAGGTTGCACACCGAGCCTGTTTGTTCTTGGGCTGCCCTGTGTCTTCCTGTTCTGTTAGTTGTATGCATTCTTCTTGGATGTTCAAGCAAACATTTTTCCTCCTTAAAGAAGCAGTCAGCATTATAGCTAAACCTACTTTTCTTTTAATCAGATTTTCTTGACTCTGGATGTTTCAAAAATTTAATCAGGCTTCTATCAAATGTTCTTTAATATTCATTCAAATTTTTAAAAAAAGCAAAAAAAACCCACCCATTTTCAATAGTATAAGGGTTTAAAAAGTTGGTTGTTGTTATAAGTAGAACAATTTACCTGTGTAAAACAACATGCATTTACTTTTGACTACATACTTTCACCTTCAAACTTCCCAATGTCCCCCTGGCTAAAATGCAGTGTGGGTACAATTTCTATAGACTGTGCCATGGCTGTTTTCTTCTCCAATCAATGGTCACTGCCATCAGGGGCTCTGCCACATAACATCTGCATACCACATACAATGTCAAGTTTTGCACACTGAGAGAGTCACATGCTTTCTCATTTGTCACATGATGCACTTATGCATGTCACACTCCATTTCCCAACGGGTGCTTGGGAGAAGAGTAGGAGATTTTTGAGTAGAATCTCAGAAGAGATGAACTATATCCTTCTCCATTCAAATAAATGAGGCTGAGGCCAGGGACAACCAACAGGTCTGGGTACATTCTAGCCGGGCACACAGCCAGGTTTCTACCACTGCTGTTCCCTTATAAGGGACAGAATTCACATGAAAGGAATGACAGGCCAAACTGGTTCATGTCCCCTAACTTTCGGTACTTACCAAATATCTACTTGGTCCCAAGCCCCTTGCAGGATGCTGCAGGAGCAATCATGACAACCCTGTCCTTCTCATGGGGAGATCTATAAAATGTACCAGTTTCTGGAGGGAGGAATTGGCGACCATACACTTAGACTATGACTATGAGGGATTCCTGACGCTTGTCTGGGTTACCTGTAGGGACAAGCTCTTCCTCTCCCCTTTCTCTTCCTTCTACCATATAATTTAAAGAAGCTCCCACAATCTCCTTGTGGGGAGAGGAGAATTCAGAGTTAATAACAGTCTCAAGCCCATGAGTCCTCCATGCATATTGGCATATTGAGTGTTCAGTAGTCTCCTGTTCTCAGTCCACACTTCCAGGAGGCAGCGCAGTTATCACTGTCAATATATCCCTCAGTCAGATCAAAATACTCAAAATCCTTCAAAGTCCTCAAATCTGACAGCTTCTTTCTTTCACTCACTCATCACTGTGCTTTAGTCCCCCACACAGATCAATAAGAGAAGGCTCCTCCCATATCTCCACTGAAGGGAAGTAACTTAGCAAGGGATATGCACCCAAGTTCTGAAATCCATCTTCATAGATGCAGGGATGCTCCTGTTTCAAGGGCCCCCCTGGCCAGTAGCAACACATGTGACAAGACAGCAGGTCTGGGGTTCCTCAGTGGACTTGCTAAAATGTATAGACTGGCAGATAGCCTAGATCACCCCCACCTAGCCTCTTTCTTCTTTCTCCACCATTTTTCCCTAACAAGATCCTGGCCTATGACCGTGATTCATGACCCACTGGCTCCTCCAGAAAGATGTGAGAAACCAATCAACTTTCTTCTGAGCCAGAAAAATTCAGATCTCCTAATTCTAGTGTGTCCCCATAAAGCCCTTTCCATGCAATGGCGTGCATGCTTTGGGTACATGCATGCATGGGTTATCTCCTCAGCCCCCAAAACAGTGATCAAAGGGAGATCATGCAAAAACTTGAAGTACCAACAAGTCCAAGCCCCCTCAGCAGAAACTCCTTCCTGTACTCACTATGGACTATGCTCAGATGACCCCTCCCCACAGGAGCCTCCATTTACAAAGACCCTCAACCACTCTTCCACTCTCCTGTGAATACCTTTCATTTGCTTCAAAATCGGAGCCTCAAACTTGTCTATTTTAAGAACTAGTTAACAAGGAGACCATACTTATCATTCATAAGACTTTCCTCTCAAAATGGCACCATATTTTGTATTTGATACCACTAGACGACGTATGATTGATTCCATGAATGAATGCTTAACTAACAAAATGTTACTAACAAAATTAGTAACAAATTAAGATCTGAGGGAACTGACATGTTAGTCAGAAGCCTTACAAACATATTGTTGATAGTCCCTATGAACATTAAATTTTTTAAATGACTAAAATAATTGTGCCAGGGATGGAAAGAGAGCTTGCAGATAAAAGCACTTGGTGGCAAGACTTTTTACAGACTTGACTTTGATCCCTAGGACAAACTTGCATGGTGGAAGGAAAGAATTTAATCTTGATAGCCGTTCTCTGACTTCCATACAATGGCATATGTGTGTATACACGTATACATGAATAAGCACACACACACAATTAATTAGTCTGTTAATTAACTACGTTGTACTGGTAATAAGTAAATGAGTGAAACATCACAATTGTTTCAAAACACAATAAACAACTTTGCAGTTTTCAAGTCTGCCACACGCCTTGGCAAACAAAGCAGTCTCCCCTAGCGTCTCCACACTGAGGGTGGGAAAGGAAATGACACTGGTACCACCAGAGTGGCCCTGTACCTTCTTCTACTTGCTGACTGTTTTCTACAAGGATGAAAGAGCTTCGTCTCTACAGCACTCGGCTTCGTAGAGCTTCAGCCCCCTCCCCAGGTCTCCCACTACTTCCCTCGTTTTCCTCATATAAGGACTTTAGAAAGTATGATCTTTTCTAGATCCCACAATGTAACCCTCCATCTTCACCTAAGCTCTGGTCCAGGGACTTGCTTTTCTTATGTCTCTTTCCAAAGTAGCAGCTGCCAAGTGTCTTAGATTCAAGACATTCTAAGAATCCCAGCCAAGTGCTTCATCAAAGCATTTGTCTTATTCTTCTGGAAAAGCTTTCATTTTATATAGCTCATGAAAGCTCTTTATCATCCCCATAGTGACTACCTCCTAGACACTTGCACTGGGAATGCCTTTAGTATTTGGCAGTATCTTCCAATAGGTCCCAATATCATTATCCCGAAACTTCTTTTTCTATCCAGATCTCCATGCTGGCTCAAGGCCATAGTCCCAGCTTTTTATTTCTCCATTTCACGTCTCAAACCACAAGAACGTTGGTCATTTCCTTCCTTCACTTGGGAACATGTAACAAGCACCGCTAATGCACCTAATATTATTATGTCTACTGCCACTGTAAGTGTGGCTGGTACCAAGAAACTCTGTTCTCATGGGGCTACACCATAAACAGGAAGACAGAGAATGAAAAAGCATGTCAAAAGTACTGATGAAGGCTAAGCAGGAGCGTACAGAGAACCAACTGTAGAATTGTGCCATGCCATCCCACTGGGTTGGAGATTCAGGGAGACTATTTCTTTCCAGAATGTTTGTCTCCTTGTACATCTTTTCCAAGGCCATCATGAGATGCAGGACTCTTGACACCTTTGCCTCCTGTCAGGTTATTATTGGCTTGTATCTTCTCTGCTGAGGCAGCTGAAGACAGGAGAACTACTCTTCTGTTAGCCCTTTAAATCCTCTCAGTTCTCCTACCTCTACTTTCCCTTGCATCCTGTCTCCACATTCTTGGCTCTGGATCAAACCAAAAGTCTTTCCACCTGGGTTGCTAAGCCTTAGAGCAGCGCTTCTCAACCTTCCTAACACTGCAACTCTCTAATACAGTTCCTCCTGTGGTGATGGCCCCCAACCATAAAATTGTTTCATTGCTACTTCATAACTGTAATTCTGCTACTGTTATGAATCATAATGTAAATATCTGACATGATGTTTCTCTGACACGTGATCCCTACAAGAGTTGCAGTCCACAGGTTGAGGCCCACTGCTTTAAAGTAAAACTTACTGGGTGAAAACATAGTCCATGTTCAATAGCTTTGTGTAGACTCTGACTGCATGTCTGCCCGCTTTCACATTTGTAAGCCACGCCTCCATGCGTTCCTAGTTTCCACAACATGTCCCCTGTCTCCTCCAGCTCTGCAGATTCACAGGTCTCACTAATCCTCAGTCTTCAGAGCAAAACAGACTGAATTCACTACTCATTTATTCATGTGTTACTTTACTGAGCAAAGATGAATGGCCTGTCACAGGTATCAAAAGTAACAGAGGAACAGAGAATCTCTTCAAATTCTGTTACCCTCATCTGGTAAGGCAGTTTAATTTGTGATTTAATAATGCTAGTTTTTGAATCTATAAGTGCCAATATACAAACCCAATAAAGAAACTCTGAAAAACAGACAATAGCAGATAAAAACAAAATTCAAAATGTGTCTTGCTACCTAGACACAAACACCATTTTTGTTCCCTTATACATAGGAACATATTCCTGCAAAGAAATTGCCTTTCTTTAAAAATAAAGCAGTGATTACTGTAGCGGGAGACATTTAAAAATGGCTGCTGGTCAAGCCAACTTGATGTGGCAGATCTGCCTAGCCCAGCTGCCATGTTCTGTGGCCAGAGGCCATGTGTACACTGCAGCTAAAAACGGCCAGCCAGAAATACCAGCCCTGCCACCCACTCGTGAGATGCCAGTGTGGGAGATGGCTCTGCCGATCTTCCACGCTGTCTCTACAAGGCTGGGCAGTGCCCAGACCATTCCGCCATCCACTCGGGCCTGGAGGGAATGAGACTCTAATGCTTAGATTATCTAAAGGCTTTATATATTTGGTAATGCTCAATAACAAGATGCCCACACAGAGATGTAACCCAATATCCAACCTAGATATAACAACTACCGTTGACTGCTAGAGAAACACACATGTCTGCTTCCATGTTCCTCCCTCTCCTGAGCTGTCTCCCTCACCTCACTCCTCCTCTTCCTTTTCCTGTTCCTCTCCTTACTCCTTCCACCTTAGCTCCTCCTACAGATTACACTAAAGATATTACTCTTTTATTTTTTATTATTTTACTTTATTTTGGTTTTGTGAAATAGACTTTCTCTGTGTAGCCCTGGTTGTCCTGAAACTTACTCTGTAGACCAGGCTGGCCTCGAATTCAGAGCTCTGCCTGCCTCTGGCTCTGAGTGCTGGAACTAAAGCTGTGTATCACCATAGGTTTCCAAGATCATATTCTATAGAAGCTGCCCTTTCACTTCATAGAACTAAGATTTTTTCTCAGGTCATTGTCTTGTTTGTTTGGGGTGTGTGTGTATGTTTCGACATATACATTGTATATAAGTATTTAAGCATGTACATACTTACACATGTGTATAGCAGCTATGTAGGAATGAATCTGCCATATAGACAGTGCTTCTTTTAAATTCTTCTCTGCTTTCACTTCTAGTTCAATATTCACATATCATCTTTAATCATCTCTGTTACATGGAATTATAACACACACTTCTATATCTATATCTATATCTATATCTATATCTATATCTATATCTATATCTATATCTATATCTATATCTATATCTATATCTATATCTATATCTATGTATATGATATAGAGGAGGGTTTCTGGCTGCTGTCTTAAACCTTAATAAATTCTAACTTTACCATTATGTGTATTCCTAAGTTCCCATCTGCAAACTTTGTGAGCTTTAGTGCTTAATATATCTGGCATCTTCAGGTAGTTCACACTCTCATCCAACATGCCCTGAATTACAGAGTGAGACATGCTCCACATGCACTTAGCTCTACTTCTCTCTGTCTTGCTCGACTCAGCCAAAGGCTATTGGTCATGGATGACTTAAATTTTACATCATAAATGTATCGCATCCCTCATGTTCACATTCCCATTGCCAGAATTTGACCACAGTTCTTCAATATTTCTTAATCAAATTAATGAAAAAGTCTACAACTGGCCTCTCACTTGGATTCAGGTGTCTCCAAATACATTGCCCCTGTGCTCATGATTATGGATAATTAATGTAGATGTCAGTCTGTCCTTTGGTGTCTCCCATTGCACAGAGCCTAAAACAATTCCAGGACTCTGAAATTACTCCCTCTGTAGTACATCTACATTGCCCACAAGGTGCCCATTGGGAATGTCATTGTCAACTTCGACAGCTTCATGTCCTCTATGCTATGGTTCCCTCCAATGAGGTAATCAATCCATCAATGTCCCCCTCCACAGTTCCATGTGAGCTTATGCTCCTTGTTTCCTAGATCTGAGTGTGACTATCTAGTCTGGGATATCTTTCTAATAGTCTACCTTGGCCTTATCTCTACTAGATACCTCTGTGGGTGCTCTTGAACTTTGCTTCTTCCCTCTGCTACTGTCAAACCACTGGCATAATTCGTCAGTTGTTCATCCCATTAAGCCCTGAACTGGGACCATTTTCATATATCTATGAACTTATGATGGCACAAATCACATTGCCTAGGAGAAGCCAAATCCCATCACATGTGTTTTGAAAGAAGTAACTGACATAATGCACTCTGTTATTTTCTTATTGCTCCCATCTAAAACCATTAGTACCAAAACTGTACATGCATACTTAATTTTATATCTGCATAGAAGTTCTTTCCATTGTGGTATGTTGTAAATATGTGATTCTAAGAGCTTGACCATCAGTCATAAATCTGAGAAGGCGCAGCACCTCTAAAACAGTGCAGATCTTAAAAACAGAGCAGACCTTAAAAACCTAGCAGACAACACAGCAAGGGTATATAATTTAAGTGCTGCCTCTGACAGAAATCATTTTTCAATAAAATAATTCACTCTGGGTGGCTTGGCAACTGTGTGGCAAAGGTCTCAAAGGAGGCTACTGCCATTAAGTTGTTTGGAGTGTTTCCATTCTGACAGACATGAAGTGTATGTGCTGTTTGCTACAGGATGACAGACATGAAGTGTGTGTGTGCTATTTGCTAGGGAATGGACAGTGTAGGAGTAAGGAGAACCTAGGAATACAACCCTGTTTCACAGAGTCAACCTAACATAGACTTTCTTCATATGAGAGTCAGGCTTGATGGTACTGAGTCTACATAGGCTATTTTCAAGAGTCAAATTTTGCCTATGCCGACTTGGATGACTGGAAAAAAAAGATACAAACAAATGGAGAAGCATCATTCACATATAAAGTGAATTTTGTTGAAAAGAGAAGAAAAGTCCATTTATCTTCTTCAGAAAACAATGTTCCTTGCAAACATGTTAGAGGGAATACAAAAACTGAGACTGTTCATTTGTCATTTGGAAGAGAACTATGCCTTGCATCTGTATCTGCGAATACTCACTTACATAAACACATATACTCCTATAATAAACTAGGAAAAACAATGCTTAGTGCGAATGGAAAAAAATCTAATTTTTGTTCCTTACCTGAACCTGAGAAACTGTCTAAAGACCCGTCTGCTGCTGTTGAAGCTATTTCGCTGCTGCTCATTGGCTCTGTTTTAACTACAAAAGTAAACACATATCATATACTGAATTAGTAGTTATTTGTAAAGGTATGAGAGAGAAACGATAACATCCAAAATAATGAGAAAAATCATTTTACAATACAATATTTTCACACTTGATGTAAATCAGATTCTTTTTACTAGACTCTCTTTTGAAGGATTCATGTGTTAAATTTCTTCTCTATAAGAATTTCCACTTTTCTGTTACAGGTCACCCTTTAGGTCAGTGGCTCCAACCTTCCTAACACTGCAACCCTTTAATATAGTTTCTCATGCTGTGGTGATCCCAGCTATAAAATTATTTCATTGCTACTTCATAGCTATAGTTTTGCTACTGTTATGAATCACAATGCAAATATCTGATCTGCAGACTATTTGGTATGTGACCCCTGTGAGGATCGAGACCCGGAGGGTGAGAAACAACCCTTTAAAGGATGAATTAACTTTGTTTTTGCAGTATATACTTACTAATTTGCTTATTAGTAAAAATATACATATACATATACATATACATATACATATACATATATACATATCATACAATCTGAAATTATTTCGTGGTGCTTGTATTGAATCTGTTATTTAGCCAAGCAATAAGAAGGAAAAAATTAAAATGTTTGAATAAGTAGGGAAAAATAAGTGGCCATTTTTAAGCCTAGCAGGTTCTATGGTGATTTTGGACATGTATGTTCATATGCACCTACTACTATTACTACTACTACTACTACACACATACACACACACACACACACACACTTTTAGATATTTAGTATGGTGCAGACTCGGAGACTCAACCTTAAGTTAATAAACTATCACCATGCCACTTCATATCATCAATTCATCAATTTTTTTTTGCACTATGAAGAAAAAAAATTTTTTCCTACTTCAAAATAATATTGACAGAAAATACTATGAAGCATATATATATATATGATCTTTTTCTCAATTTAGTCTATAAAATATCCACAAAACCTACTCCCAACAATATGACAAGATCCTTGTATACCACTAAACAGAGCCATACTGCTTCAGAACTCAGCACATCTGCCTTTTTTCTTCCGAGGTTTAGAAGCCCCTTTTTGGAGTACCATCAGTGGACTGTTCCTAACCTATGTGTGAAGGTGACTTATTGTCTATTCCAAATAAACTAATACTCTAAAGTCGACCTGAAACTATGTTCCCTGAAGTGAAGGTTCTGACCAGAGTATCTTCAGGGAGAGAGGCTCCTTCCTCAAAGTGAAAATATTCTGGGTTGGGAGAAGATGATGGAGAAAATAGTTCTTCTGTCTCAGGATATTACCATCTCTCCAAAACACTGGCAAAGCACTCATCCAGCTCAACTTCTGGTCCTGGGCGTTACACACACACACACACACACACACACACACACACACCCCACATACACACACAAACACACACACACCACACACACACACACACAAACACACACACACAAACACACACACACA
>JANHMN010000004.1:133273314-133283961 GCA_030674055.1 Rhabdomys pumilio | reverse complement strand
GGCCAGTGGAAGGATGCTGTGGGGCCAGTGGAAGGATGCTGTGGGGCTGGCAGTGAGTAGCAATTTCAGAATAAATGTGGAAATTCTATCATTCTTTACAAAGTAAGCTGACCCCTGAAAGCAAGAACCCCTCTTTTATACTGTAAGAGGAGACTCTTGACTATCAGACCATTGTGACATGGTGAGATTAGCTGTGACAGCAGTCGGCCAACAAGGCCCCCGCGCCGTAATTCCAGGTTCGTCAACTTCTGGATGAACTCTAAATGTTATGGTCATGAAAACACATCTCCAAACTAACAGGGCAATCAGAGAAGTGTTCAATCATTTGATGAGTGATAATTTTCCCATATATACAAGTTCAGTCCAAATGGTAGCTCTGCTTGCTGGGCCTGTGCCAGTTTGTGCCTTGATGGATTTGCCCAGAAAAGCACATGGATGTGGAATGGCATCAGGCTGGGTGACATCAGTCCTGACTCCTCCCCTCCTCTCCAGTCCCCTCCCCAGTCAGTATCTAAATTCTTTTTACTGCAGTTCTTTGATTGGCATAAGCCCAGACACACAGGGACTTGAGAGACCCAGTTTGACAATCCTCTGCTTCCCATGGTTCCTTCGTCTCGACTGCTCTCATTCAAGTCTGACTAAAACCACATCACCTCCAAGAAGCATCCCATTTTCTCCATTTTTCCCATTTTCCCTCTCCTGCCAGACTCATTCAGAACACAAATCCCATGACCCTACTCTTCTCCTCCTTGTTCATGAATTGTCTCTCAACCACAATCCTTTGCAAGCTGTCTTTCTGGGCTCTTGCTTTTAAATTCTCAGCATCAACTCCCTTTTCTACTCTGCTAATCATTCTGTTAACTTCTGTTGCTTCCTTAAATGTTTTTTTTCCAATTTCCGACCTTAATTTTTTTTTTGGTTTTAATTTTTTAAGTCTTCTAAATAAGCCCTTTTATGCAACAGTTGTTTTTTTTTTAAGTCATTGATTCATTTTTTTCTGTTGTATTATCTTTCTTTTTGCCTTTGTCTATTCTGGGGTTCCATAATTCTACCTCCTTCCCAACTTGCTCCATTTTTCTTCATGATAATTCTTCTTGCCATCCATACCTTTTAAAAATGATTTTTATATAGACAACTCCTCAGTCACCATCCATATACACACAAATGTTGTCATAGAAACAAATCATCTGGTTAAGACCTGACTCATAGCCTGACCAAACATACCACCACCTCCCTCAGAAGCCTCAGCTTTTATGTCACAAAGACTGGATGTTTCCCTTCTGGTTGGATTTCTCCGACTGCCTCATTTCTTAAATCCCACTACTCAGCTTGGATCTTGAGCATGCCTCAGAGACTGATGTAGAGACATGATCTCCTCTGTATGATGGTACTGAAGGTTGTGAAACTTTTAATTTTGTTATTCTTCATATCTTTTTCTGTACCCATCATGAGAGAACGATATCTTTGTGTGCATATGTTCCAACCGCATTAAAATGCCCTTCCTTTTCCCAATGAAGAAGTTAAGAGAGAAGACTGAAGGAGCAGAAAGGGTTTGTGACCCCATGAGGAGAGCAACAATACCAACCAACCAGAGCTCCCCAGGGTCTAAACCACCAGCCTGGGAGCACATAGGGAGGGACCCATGACTCCAGCTGTATATGTAGGGGAGGATGGCCTTGTCAGGTATAGGTGGGAGAGGAGATTCTTGGTCCCATGAAAAATGAATACAGAGTGTGGGGGGGGAATATGAGGGTGGGGAGGGGGTAGTGGGGGCGGGTGTAGGTGGGGGCACAGCCTCATAGAAGCATGAGGAGGGAGGATGGGATAGGTTGTTTCTGGGTGGTGGGAGGAAGTGGGGTAAGGGGATAAAATCTGAAATGTAAATATAATACCCAATAAAAAAATTTAAAAAAATATCTTGATACAAAAAAAAAAAAAATGCCTTTCTTCTGACTAGAACCAAAAAGCCATAATGTGACCCACTGGAACACTGGTAGAGTGCAAGCCAAGCATGCATAACACTCTGGCTTCTATATCCAAAAATGAGGGTAGCGTAGCATATTGAGTCCACCTGTTCATGGACTCATAAAATACATAAAAAACATAGTCTAAATACCTTTCTTTCTAATTACCTTGGGTAATTTGTTACAGCGACAGAAAGCTGACAAAGCAAACCTATAGCTTTTATCACTGTCTTCTTTTTCATCTACTTTCTAAATCTCACAGTCATTCTCCTTCCTAATCAGCTTCTGCCTCTTACAAAGGTGAAGACTGGAGCAGCAGGTCTACTCTCTCAGCTGTAGGCAATTATACATTTTAGTGGCCTAGATTTGTACAATACTTCTGGCACTGAGACCTTAGGTATGTATGAAGTTTTTATTCTCTATTAATTATGCATTAGACTTTTAAAAATCATACAGTTTCATCTACTTGTCCTGATTCTGTGTGACACTATGTTCTATGCGCTATAAAGAAGGAACCACATGCCCCACATGCTCCACAAGCAAACACTTAAACCACAGAGGCCAGTGCTTTCTCTCAGCTCCAGCTTTGCCAGTCTCTTAACTCCTCACATTAAATATTGGATAAGTATTCCATGGCTGAATCATATGTTTCAAGTTTCATTTAAAAATCCCACGGAGTCTTCCTTATAGGAGACTATGACTTAAGCATAATTATTTCTCCTTGAACTTCAAAGCTTGTGTCTGTGCCTTTTTCAGTGAAGATATATATATATCATATATATATATCATATATATAATCTTCACTTTAATCTCAATTCATATCTCATAGTCTTATCTATCTTGATGTACAATAAATTTTTTCATAGAAGGAGAAACATTTAAAAATTTTTCTCTTGATACAATTCAGGCCAATGCATGGTTCACAGAACCCAGTAGTTGTAGAAGAAACAGATGGAGTTAAGAGGTCCACCCACCTGAACACATTTCACTTAATTTAAACCATTGGGCATACTGCTCAAGCAAATACAAACACCACTGAAATCTAAGACAGCATTCACTCCCCCTTGGGTTATCTCTCTGGGAACTTATATGCAAGTTCTCTCATCAAAGTATCTCACGGGCAGGACACACAGACAATACTTGTGCCATTTGAAATCAGGTACAACTTGGGCATTATTATAAAATAATATCTTTGGGTTTTTGTTTGCTTAAAATATGCCCTTCCTGACATAGGAAGGAGACGGGTAAATAAATAAATTGTCATAGTTTTGGTAATAATTATGCTGTAGAGATCAAAGAGAGAAAAACACATCTGAGTAATGGTTCAGATTCAGTGACATTACTTATCCATTCAAAAGCTTTTTCTTAAACCATAGGCCAAAGTGAAACTACATGTTTTTGATAAAACTGTAGTTTTGATAATAACTGTGCTGTGGGATGCATACCCTTCCACAATGATGCTCTCTTTCACCTCAGGTACATGCGGCCAGCTGATCACAAAAGGAAACCTTTGAAACTAAGAGTCAAAATGTAATCTTCTTCCCTAGCTGGAAGAATCAGCTACTTGTGTCAGGCATTTAAGTCATAGTAATGAAAATGTAACCAACACACAAAAGGAAATGGATGGAACCTTTAAAACCTGTTAGTCACAGAAACAGAGCAATGACAGTGGCATATGAAGAGGCTGAGGCTGGTGACTATATTGTATAAAAAAAAAAAAAAAAAAAAAAAAAAAAAAAAAAAAAAAAAAAAAAAAGAATGAATAAATAAGTAAATAAATAGTAAATACAGGCTCCCTTGACTGGTCAGTCCTTCATAGTGCTAATTAGCTTTGTTTTTTCACAGTTAGCATTCTTGTTCCACTGGCTCAGGTTTCCAACACATCAAACCCTGGATGGATTGAGATTATACTGGAGCTCACAGTTCACAATCCAAACATTCCCTGAATATGGTGCCAGCTTGCTACCCAAAGCACTTTCACAGTATCGTCCCTTTCTCAAAATATTCACTGGCTTCTCCTACAGGCCCAGAAGTTCAAATTCCTCAGCCTGACACTCAGGGTCCTCCAAGAGCTGGCTCCAGCAGACAACCCCCAACCCTATCTCCTATCAATTCCTTCTGCAGCTCAACCTCCTCAGTCCCTGAAACTATCCAGCCTTTGTTCATGGCGCTCCCTCATTAGCATGCATGCCAGCTCTTCCCCACCTATTCAAATTCTACCCATTTCCTTAGGGCTCAGATTCCACCTCAGCCTTGAAGCTCCGCCAGAACCTAGCAAGCTGAAGAGCTCTTTCTTCTGAACTCTGAGGGCACTTTTTGTTTGCACCAGTGGCTCCTAACCTTCTTGAGAATGAAGCCCTTTTTATGACACCAAAATACTTCAAAACCCAAGGATAGCTTCATTCTAATCTGCTGGTGGAGAAAATACAGGGGTCACACAACCTTCCCTGAAACTAATGACAAAAGCTTTGCATTTGAACAAGTGCAGCATACATTCACCTGTACAAAGGCTATGCATGTGACTTGCTAAACTGATCACCAAATATGCAAATTTGGCTCTATACACAAAACAGCATTCTTGCCTGTTCTTGCCCTCAGCCATCGTTCTCCTGCTCTGTATCATAGGTTGAAGGTCTTAGTCTCCAAAAGCTATTTTGGAATATCATTGTCTTTCAGGTTTTTGCCAAAAGTTAGAATTTGTATCTCCCCCAATGAGAGCATGATCTCCTTAAGTCAGGGTCAGCTGATATTCTTAGTTGAACTGCTGAGTTCCTCCACAATGCTTTGTGCACAGTGAAAACTTTGTTCTCCTCTTCTGTCCCCAATACTGTCTAAAGAAGTTTACAAAGTGTAGAAAGGCCAGGAAGACCACTGGGTGAATCACCATAGCTGACCATTTGGAGTCACTAAATAATATTTTACTGCTGTGCTCTGGTGACTGAGCTAGGAGGCTGCTAAGCTTTTTTATATCTGTCCTTAAAGAAGAAGAGTAGGAGGAGGAGAAGGAGGAGGAGAAAGAAAAGAAGGCGGAGGAAGAGAAAGAAGAGGAAGATGAAGAAGAGGAGGAGGAGAAGGAGGAGGAGAAAGAAAAGGAGGAGGAGGAGGAAGAGAAAGAAGAGGAAGAGGAAGAAGAGGAGGAAGAGGAGGGGGAGGAGGGGGAGGAGGAGGAAGAGGAGGAGAAGGAGAAGAAGAAGAAGAAGAAGAAGAAGAAGAAGAAGAAGAAGAAGAAGAAGAAGAAGAAGAAGAAGAAGAAGAAGAAGAAGAAATAATCTTGTTTTTCATCTATCCTCAAATAAGTTGCATATGCCAAAGATTTCTTCTAAACATTTCATCATTGACATCATTAGCATCCATGTTTGTTTATGGCTCTTTCTTCTTTTCAGTAAAATTATCCAGATTGAAAGGTATAGGTTTTAAATGTGCCCTCCCATGATTTCCAACAGACGCCAGCCTTTAGAAACCAAAGTGCAAGCTAAATATTCCCTTCAGTTTGCTATAAGGGAAACAAACACAACACAGTGGTAACAAAAGAAAAAGCCCCATGATACGAATTTAGCAGTCTCTATTTCTAACATACGCAATGCTTTGTGTAGCCTTTAGAGAGGAGGAGTACTAACTCATTACATAGTTCTTGTGTGTTAAGCACCTCTTGTGTGGCCAGCATGAACTGAGCACTTTACAAGCCAGCAATGGCTCCTTTACTCCCCCATGGCAAGCTTGAAGGGCATGAATTACACTTGGATTCTTTCAAAGATGTGAAAATTGCAGCCTAACGATATTCCCTAACAGCCCGGGAGATCACACGGCTGGTTTCTCACTGTTGCAGTTAATTTCTCTTCTGTAAACCTGCTGAAGAGTTTAATGTTTCTCAAGTAGAGTTTTCTCATCCTGGACCGTTCTTCTATATAGACAGAGATAATCTGAAGGTGGCACTGAGCAGGCTAGTCTGAGAACACCAGGGCACCGAGGAGAAGTGTATCAGTGTATGTTACAAATTAGCAGATGGTAAAATCAACCAGTGTTTAAAGATTGGAAGCAGATGATCTGGCTCAGACTCAGAACCTCAATCATATCAATATGGAAGCATGGTTTATGTGCCCAAAATGCAATCAAGCCACCAAATGATTAGTACCCCTTTCCAGTCTTTTACTAAGACCGAGGAACTCCCAGATAGTCCCCTTAGTGACATTCAATACTAACTGATTGAGTACTGTTAGGTGTATCAAGTACTCTGAGTACCTGCAAAAGCTGTTCAGTCATATCAAAAGCCCAGAGTAGGGACAGACATGCATCCCTCCTATGGAGGAGATACATGCTGTACACGTACCAGTTCCAAAGGACATGCTTCTTTAAAACACAATATTAATCATTATTTCCTAGTAGCTACTAATGTTTTGAGCATATAGGAGATGCCAGTAATAGTTCTCTTACTTGGTTTATCCTTCAAGAGTAAATGGGCAATCCCCATTGCACAGCAAGAGCTTAAAAGTAACAAGGCTACCCAATTAACAGATGTACTAGAGTCAGACTGTCTTCATTCTGCTGACTAGGGTACTCTCTGTAGGGTACCATTATCATCTTGATTGCACAGGACTGAATCAAAGGCCAGGAGGTATTACACTAGCTTGCTGGAGACTGACTGCCCTCAGGGCCCTTCCAGCCAGCTCTGCTGCCTCTTAAGACCCACCTTTGTTACATGGAACAGAAGCAGCTGAACTGTAGCTGAGACCCAACTAGTCTGCCTGTAAAAAAAGGCACTCTCGCATTAGGATGCCACTTTCCTTCATTTTTTAGTATGACTCTTATTCCACTCCCATCACAAGGCAAATATGAAATTGGTGCTGAGCTAATGTATATAAATAATTAACATGGTTTCGGGTAAGTTACCTGTCTTTTCTCACTGCCCACACTACATCAACATATTGGTTAAAACACAAATTCAGTCACAACACTTCGATTTACCTGCCAAAGTTTTGAGCCTGGTATGTAGAACCTGCACCACCTGTTAGGCTTACACGTTGGCCTTATTTTTCTGTAATCTGTGTTGTGTACTTAACACACACACACACACACACACACACACACACACACACACACACACACTTTACACTAAGTGAAGTGTGAATGTATTATAACTCCTTCAATTGTTCCCTATCTTAAAATGTTTGCCTCCGATTGTGTGTTTGCCATATTTTAAAGATGCTAAGCCCATGTTTACTAACAAGAACCTTGCATATCATTGTGCCACTCAGTTTTACCATACTATGTGGGAGCGGCTGTATCGCTGCTAAAATTCAAAGTCCAATAGTTCTGCTTGTAAAATAGCAAGTTGTTATGGGTCAAGTGCAGATTGGCTGCTGTAGCTCAAATCAAAGGCTGGTGACGATGTTCACTGGATGGACGAACTCATGATGTCTTTGTGAATTGGTCCATGAAGATGCGAACTTTTCAAGGAGTTGAAAATAAAGCTTTAAATAGCTTTCTGAAATGTTAATGTGTTATAAGTAACATGAATGGGTGCCCTGCTCCTGAAATACCTCATTTACATGACTTACTTAGTAGCAAAGGCATTCATTCAACAAATACCTGTTCCAAAGCTGCCTGATGTGGGGCACCATGACAGTCCATGTGCTGTGTGAGAACACACTAGTCACTTAACTGCTTTAAAACCAGGTGCATAAACCTCATCTTAAAAGTCATTTGGATGAAATGACTAAATATGTAGAGGGTATCAGAACAGTCATGTAGTGTTAAGAACTCAAGTCAATTCAGCTTGTAATTTTTCCTTTCAAAAAATCTCACTTATCATTGATAAACACAATGACAATATTGGTAAACAGTTTAGATTTTGTTTCATTCTACAGGGGAAAAAATGTCCCTAATATCTACTATGAGAATACAAAAATATTATTCCTCCTCTGTGGAGTGCTGGCTGGGCTCACCACCTTTTTTTATTTGGGGGGGGGGAGAGGTTATGAAATAAAACTAAAAGCAAGGAAGGAAGGAAAAGAAAGGAACAAATGAAAGAAAGAAAGAAAAAAAGAAAGCTCTACAAAGCCAGCAAATTGCCACAAACATAATCATTTTTTGTTTGTTTGTTTGTTTGTTTTTGGTTTTTCGAGACAGGGTTTCTCTGTGTAGCCCTGGCTGTCCTGGAACTCACTTGGTAGACCAGGATGGCCTCGAACTCAGAAATCCGCCTGCCTCTGCCTCCCAAGTGCTGGGATTAAAGGCGTGCGCCACCACCGCCCAGCAAACATAATCATAATAAATTTTCACTTATAAGCATTTGAAGTCCTACTAAAATTGCATATGAATTCTTGGTTAGCTTTTCCTAACTCACAGTCCCCCACTGTAAAGCTGGAATCTCCCAACCACTGAGTAGAATTAGAATTTATCCCTTCATGGTGCTCACCACCAAGGCATCCTGGGACCCTATAAGAAATCAGGCATCACTTAAAACAGGCATGGACTTGCCGAAAAGTTGATGTCTTCCTTGAAGGAACCAGAGTTTTCTCCCAGAAGGCAAAATGTTTTGGGGCAAATACGCCT
Organism: Rhabdomys pumilio; assembly: GCA_030674055.1. NCBI lineage: Eukaryota > Metazoa > Chordata > Mammalia > Rodentia > Muridae > Rhabdomys > Rhabdomys pumilio. The sequence goes on along the minus strand of JANHMN010000004.1, from coordinate 133,275,445 downwards.
TTGCTCATACAGAAGAACCAGGGTAGAGATGTCAGAGCTCTCCTCTGTTAGCCACCAAGGTACTGGACACAATCTGAATCTAGTCCCTAATTACCAAGCTGCTGAGGAGCCTGGAACCCTGGGCCTACTTCAGCACCAACCATTGGAATCCCTGGGTTTACTTCAATTACTACAATAAGGCTGGTTTACTAACAGATGACAGGTGAAAACAAACTGTCCCCCAACGGGTCCACACATGCCGCCCATTTAATCCTCGCAGTTAAACCATTTTCTCTCTTCCAACTACTTATAGCTTCTAGCCATCCATGGCTGATTCTCAAAGCGAAAAGAAATGGGACCATCCACATCACTATCCACTGAAAAAATAGTTCCTGAAGTAGAAGGTATTTACTCTGAGCAGTAGCAAAAATGTTTTTTGAATTTCACAAATGTGCATATAATGATGGCTATTGTAATGAAAAGCAGAAATGATTCTCCTTCTTCTTTTCATCTCAAAGAGGCTTAAAGTGAGCAGGGGCTGGCTGACAGAATTATAATTAAGTCAAAAGCTTTGAAAACTAGTTAGAGACAGCTCCCCCAAAGTTAAGCAATTGAAGCAATATGCAGGGCATGTGTGGACACAGAAAAAGTCTCACACACAAGATCGCAGGCATAACTATCCTAGGCAGTCACCATACTGTGAAGCCCATTTTCTATCAAAGTAGCTGCCCTCAGCTTCTATGCAGTCTGTAGTACACTGCTCAATGGCATCCTCCATGTTGGGGGCCCTACAATGGTCAGTGGCCCACTTAGGATGAAGGTATTGAGAGAGACACTCATAGATGAGGAAGAGCAAACATTCCAAAAATCCTGGGCTTTGGATTCTGCCCAGAGCTCTTTAGACACCAGTGCAGATTCCGGTGGTACCCATTACAAGTTATGTGCCTTGAAACTTGGCGTTTAACTTTTTACAGCTTTCTTTATAAAACAGGAATCATACCATGGAAGTGACTATTATTTACATATGGCCTAGCAGTTAATATTAATAGACACAGTAAGTTTTTGCTCACGAAGTTCCAAATATGCCACAAGGTTTGCATTACATGCTCATGGCAAGCCTAAAGTGAGATCTGTTGCTTTCCTCACTGCTCTGATGAGAAAACGGAGTCACATGGTAGCTCATCTGCCCCAGCTCCTCCGGCTGACTCACTATGCAGCCGGGGTTCAAACCCACCCTCTTAACCTTCCTCCTGGCCAGTTCCAGGAATTTTCTGAAGATTTAATAAAACAAAATGTGGCAGTCAGTGCAGTGACCAACAAATTATTCTTAAATAGCTGTTGGCATTATTAACAGACATGTGAGAATTATTACCATGTATATAAAACATAGCAAATATTAAATTCTGACTAATAATTTTATTCCTTCATAGGTTTTGCTTTAATTTCTAAGAATCTAATTTTGGGGCCATCGACAAAACCCTAAAAATGTTATTTAGGAATGCCTTTCCTCGCAGTGTTACTTAATCTCCCAGAAACTGAATTATGTGTAGAACATAAACAGAAGTAACATTAGATTAACATGTTTCTGTTGACATGAGAATATTCAACCACAGATACACAAATCTGGCCATTAAAAAGCAGCCTCAGACCCTAACAGTACACATTCACTTCGTGGAGAAATTTCCTGTAAACAAGGTTGAATACAGATCCTCTCATCAGCCAGAAATCTAGTTCAAATAATTTGCTAGTGCTCTAAACTTTGTAGAAATCACAAAATTGCTTTAAAATAGATTCTGGTAAAATAGATGTGGATAAATGTATCAACCTACCGCCTAAAATATGCAAAATACAATTGAAATAGTTTTAAATGCAGGCAATTTGGCCACCTAATTCAAGAGCACAATCTTGGAAATCTGATACACCAATTCAAAATTACTATTTGAATTACTGTAGGAATTCCTGCAATGAATAGTAGAGAAGTCCAGCTACAACAGCTTTTACATCATTGAAAAACTGCAAATTTCAGGTCTGAGCTTTGCTCAACCTCCCCCACCCCATCCCCCCTTTTTTTTTGGCCTTTTCCCAACACCCATACAACCAAAAATAAACACTCAGATTGGCAATATAGAACTCATCAATCTCAAACTTCTGC
>JANHMN010000004.1:133257233-133272914 GCA_030674055.1 Rhabdomys pumilio | reverse complement strand
AGAGAGAGAGAGAGAGAGAGAGAGAGAGAGAGAGAGAGAGAGAACTGAGTATTTGCTATGGGTGAAGGGAGGTGATATTTGAATGTCTCTAATAAGAAATGTCTTTCCCATTGTACCTTAGAAGACATTCAGAAGATTAGGGGAGAAGGGTCAGGATCATAGGTTGTGCTTTTAACCATTCCCTAGTGTCTCCACAATAAGCTGGTCAACAGTAACTGAAATATTCATTGACTCCCTCCCTTGAAAACCTGTGTCTTCCCACAGAGCTTTCCCACTGTCAGTCAAGCAAGCATTCTTTAATGCTTACCACGAGGCAACTACGTTCACCTACTTGTGTTCAAGTCTCAAAGGTTTAGAAACTGGGTAACACCAGCTGTGAGTTGCAACAAGAACCAGAGATATTGGCATTAAAAAAAAATGCAAGGAGCTAAAGTCTTCAAACATGTAACAAGCAAGTATTATAACTCAAGAACAGTGTGCTTGGAAAACTAAAAAGCACAGCTCTTGAGCCTGGAGCCTGGGTGTTTCTGTCCTTATCCTTGATGTGAACCATGAAAACAGGCACTGGCCTAGGAGCGGAGAACTACAAGCTCTGAGTCCTACAATAATTTGGCAGCAGACTTCAGAAGAAACTTAATATTCTCTGCTTCTCCATTTTATTTCCTTCTTGTTTGTTCTTACGATGAAGCTATGGTTATTCATAGAGGAGGTTTTCTGTTTTCTTAGCCTCATGATATGAACAAGTGGTGGCAGGAAGTTTAGAAACTGGCTCTGAGTTAGAGAAGACAACCCATGTACATTCGGCCAAAGCCAACGGTAGATGGCATAGAAGTTCTGCTGATCGCTAAATTAATTTCAATTGAACTGGTACTATTTTCAATTGGGTTTCTGGGAAGTCATTTAAATACCTGTTTTGGTGTGTACATGTGTGTGAGTGGGTGGGTGGTGTGTATATGTGTGTGTGTGTGTATACAAAAAACTTAAGTATTTAGTATGGAGTGATGGGAGGTATTATTTTTAATGACTAGTTTGGTTCTTAAAAATAATTTATTTAATTATATGTGCATCGGTGTGAGTTGCAGACAGTTGTGCACTGCTAGGTGGGTGCTAGGAGATGAACCATGGTCCTTTGGAAGAACAGGCAGTGCTCCTAACCACTGAACCATCTCTCCAGCCCCTTAATGGCTAGTTGTAATGAATTCCTTTCTTTCCTTCCTGGTCCTCTAATTCACTAATAAACACTTTAGATTTCAAACTAAATCATATCTCGAAGAAGGACTAGGAAAATCTATAATGATTATATCCCAGGGAAGCTTGCCAGATGTTAATAAATTTACTAATTTTAAGCACAGTTCCTATGGTGGTGGTTGAGAGAGATGGAACAGGAATAGGATGGAACAGAGAAGAGGTGTGATAAACTGATTCACAAACTTAATAATCGAGAATGTTGTGATAAGTCTGGAACTAAAGTCATACAACAGATCCGTAAGTAAAATTCACATCCATAATCTTAAGCTGTATGCTAAGAAAATGCTCTAAATTTTCCAGTAAACTGACAAAAATATTCCTCTACTGCTTTGCATAAATTACAGTGAGAGTTTCTCTTTGCTTCTGATCCTACAACATCCCGCCATCCATAGCTTAGCACACTAGTAAAGAAAAGCTGAAAGCAGGGTTCCCTGAATAGTTATACACTCCTTTGAAACTGGGCCTTGAAAGTTCCTTTCCAGGACCTAACACAGTCGAGATGTCTTGGTGTTTTTAATTCATTGAGACAGGATCTCTTGCAGTGCATGCTAGTCTCAAACCCACTTCCATGGTTGAAGATCACTTTGAACTCCTGATTGATCCTCCTGTCTCCAACCTCCTAGTGCTGGGGTTGGAGCGCATCATCAGAGTGTGCACAATTAGCTTTGTTGTTGTTTGTTTTGTTTTAGTATAAGAAATTACTTCTAAAAACCAGGGGTAGTGATGCATGCCTTTACTTCCAGCACGCAGGAGGCAAAGAGGCAGATGGAGATCTTTGAGTCCAAGGCCAGCCTGTTCTATATAGTGAATTTCAGGACAGTCAGAGCTACATAGTGAAACCATGTCTCAAAAAAAAAAAAATCAAAGAATAAAAATGAATGAATGAATGGCAGAAGGTAGGAAGGAAGGAACTTATTTCTTACTATCTCACAAACTGAATATTTCAAAAGCAATCATAAAAACTACCTAGAATATTTAGTTATTCCAAGCTAATTTGAATTATGTAAAAATTTTACAAACTAGAATATATTCCCGAATATGAATGGGATCTCAAATTATGAAATATAAATATTTAGAAATATGTTGGTGCTCCATATTTTCCTTAAAATCAAGCCACATCTCATTCCCACAAACCATCCAAGGCAACACCTTGCAGATACATGGACTCTGCTTAAACAGAAGCCGGCTTGTCAGCAACACATTAAAAAGATGAGAATTTCTTGCTCCTATTTGCCTATAGAGTATACAAAGAGTTATTATTTTTAATTCCTTCTCCCCATATAAATTAGTAAATCTTATGAGGCAAAGTAGTTTAACAGGCTTAGTCCTCCTTGCTTACGCGGCTATCTTTTTTTTTAACATGACTGTGATAGGTTTGTACCTATGACCTCTGCCTGGCTACATAGCACCCTGACAATCTACTGGGCCAAATCTGAGGCAGACCCCGCCCCCCACAGGGGGCTTGTTTGTGCTCTCAGGCTTTTAAATCTGAAGACAGATTTAAGCAAGAGATGGAACAGAACCTGCTTTTCCTGTACAAATTCTATACCTGCTACTTATACATTAAAATTGTTTCTGTGTAAATTTCAGTTTGGCGATTGACATGAAGGGAAAGGTGCTTTCTCCAGAGATTCACTGGCTTGCTAACTCAGCACAAAGCTTCTCCTTTTCACAACTCATAAACACGGAGCAGAAACATACTTACTTGTAAAGAAAGCCACAGAATAGTTGTAGTAATTACTGTTGGCATCAAAACCAAGACATAACTGAAAACTCTGAAATAAATAATTTCTGTGCTTTATTTGCTATGAATTTCTTAGCTTTTCAAATTTATAAGGCTTTTCCCAATGCCTACCCAAATATTGCCCCTAAATGATAATATTTACATAATTTACAAAATGATAATTAGTTATGCTTATTTAAAAAAAAATGAGAAAAAAGATCATGTCGATTGGGGAACTGATTATGTAAGGGTTTGTCTATAAATGGAATCCTAACACATAACCCATTAAACTTCTAATAAAACTTATTTAATGACTCCATCACTATCCTGATGCTTAATAACAAATACGTGAGCACCAATGTCAGTGAAGACTTTTTCCGCAGGCTCCAGCTGAAATAAATGTAACATAATGTGCAACATATCCTCCCATACATTTAACTTATAAAAATATATATAGCACCTAAGTGGCTGTGCATAACAGATGATAATGTGTACATACAGACCTTTGATATTTTGAATGAAATATGTATGGATTGAAGTAGATGTGTTTATTTACATACAATTTAAATGAACATTCATATGTACTAATTATATTAAAATAATTGTAACACTATGTTTAAAGTAGTCTACTCAATCTCCAAGAAAGTGAATACATGTTATGCATGCTTGCCAGATAGGCGTATGTACTTCATAGGTATTAAGTTTTAGTTTTTTCTTGTTTATACTACAGTGGCCAAAGCCACAGGCATACTAGACACAAAAACTGTTTCACCAATTTAAGAAGCAATCCAGTTCAGTGTTGACATTTTAAAACATTTGGTTGTATTTGCTAACAAAACGAAAACTAAAATGAAATAATTCCAAATTTTCAGTAGTCATATAACAAAATGATGTAAAGTAAAACCATGATGGGGATATGCAGACCAACAAGAAGAAACATATTCAAGTTTAAAAGTATTATGTGTATACACATGCATAGATTTCAATACATATGTGTACATATGTCTTAGGCTAAAAGCAGTCAGTCTATGGAATTTGATAATCCAGTAATATGGGAGTCTAATTAAAGGGGAACACAGATGAAGTCAAATTACTTAGAATCAAAGGAACAGTCTGGTGGATCTGAGGGCAAGGCTCACAGGCAGTCAGAGAGCAGACACTGAGGAGGAGACAAGGGCAGAGCAACAAGAGACGGACTCACCTTCGGTGCCATTGGGAGTCATGGAAGTACTATTTATATGAGAGCTATCGAGTTTGGGACCACTGGGGGATTCGCTACTACCACTCAGTCGGCTATGCGGGCTGGTTAGATCCTGCATTTCCATAGACCTAAAGACAAGAAGCTTTCCGTTTGACAGATGTACCAAATTCATAACACCACTATTTAATGTGCTAACGACTTGACACCTCCTTTGAAACACAGGCGCACAAAAGTCCCATTGTATCTATTTGCTTAGACTGGTAATAGTTCACCTTGCATCCGACTCCAGTCCTTTTGTCACGTGTATTATTTAAAGGTATCTCTCGTCCTGTGTAGCCAAAGTTTCACATGCAGTTTTTAAAATCTTTTCCCCTTCTTGTATAATAGAAGTCATAAGCTAATGTCAGACAGTGACATTTTAATGTTCATAGAAAAACATGCAGTCATATTTGTATTAAAACAAAACCCTAGAGCATTAATTTCCTAAAAGAAAAAGCAAATACATAAACACATGGAATAGAAATAAATCACTATTCTGTACAATCTGTTTCATCTAATAAATTAGTACTGGGTACTCCCTTTATAATTTAACACCCAGTTGTTATTTAATGGGTCTCCAAACCAAATAAAACACTTGAAACCTCCTGCCCAGTGACAGGGAATGAGACTGTCCTAATGCATATGTTTACTCTGGCTTACTACTTAATTGTTCCTCTGTTTCCCTTGAAACAAATGCAGCATTAAAACACTATGATGTCGGCTCACTTGTTTGCTTTGTGGATTACATACACCGTAGCCAATTGAAAATGGATAAGTCCAGCAGCTCAGGCAGTCCGTGGGACCATTAGCACTCCGAGTACCTCAGCTGTCACTTATGGGGGGCTGAGGGGGGGGGGAATGGCAATTCTCTGCAATGCTATAATTTTTGCATTTTCACCATATTTAAAACAGGTCAATGCCTCGCAGATGGTCTTACGTTTGCCACTTACTTCTGCTGTAGGAGCACACAGCAAGGAGTCATCTTGGCAATTTCAGAGCTCATACGTACCGCTCTTGTTCGTGAACAGTGAGACTACTTAAAGTCACTGGATACTTAGAGACAACTCCACTTTCTGACAGCACAAACTTTTAAAGTCTAACCTCCATTTGCTATATCCTAAAATCATATATATATATATATATATATATGTAATAATCCAGGGGGCTCGGGAATTAATGTTACACATACGATGTTGATACTATCTGCTCCTTCCTTCACCTGGGTCATTGTAACTGAGAGGCTACACTGGAAGTGACTGTTGGACATCAGTTGTGAAGGGCTTTACATGAGCCATTTTACTTCCTCAAAGCATCTGAATTCAAACAAGGAATGACTTCAAACCCAGTGATTCCTAATTAATTATCATTCCCCATTCAGTTTTCCTAACAACAGACAGGAACCGCCTCAAATCAAGACTCCTATGCCTTTCCCACATACATAATTATTTTTTACAAGTGCACTCACATATACATGTGCACACACATACTTACACACACATACACAAACACAAACTATTAAGTCGTTCCCAACCCAGCCTGTTGCTATTAATAGAAATAATGAAGAAATCCTAGATAAAAATAGATCTGGGTCACAGAAAGGTATACTACAAAAAATGTTGAATATCAACAAAATCCTTACCTGCAACTTGAGGAAAGAGCAACATCGGAACTGGTGTGAGATGTTTGCACCTGTGGCCAGGGGTAGAAAATTAGAAGTGGTTGTTAACTGTGCTTCACTGGCAGCTCTTAATTACACGGGGCACATGGCTGAGCCCCGCAATGCTCACTTTTAACCAAAAGAGAAAAGGGAGGATACTGCAGCCAGGAAAGGCATAGTGTCTTTAAGTGGAGGGCTCAACTGTTGTTTCTTCCTGCAGGTCTATCCTCCTCCCCTCCCCTTGTCAGGAGGGGAAGGCAGTCAAATGACGGGCTCGTGATTCATCACTGGCCTATGACAGCTGCAAACGGGATTACCCCTCCCCCAGTCGACACGCAAAGCAATCTCGGCCCAGCAGTTTGGAAAAGGTGGTTGGGAAGAAAAAAAAAAAAAAGCTATTAACAAATGAGTGCGTTTAACAGCAGCAGCAGTTGAGGCAATAATCCCCCAGCATCCTCAGGTCTTCTGCTCCAGCCAGCTGAACTAGAGCGCCCGCCCACCACCTTAGCCTCCTCGCTGTTTCTTATCCTTATCACAGTGGTTTTCTCCCAGTTACCCATTTGTCATGTAACATTTAATGAAACAGCTTCGGGCAATGCTGTGGTCAAGAAACAAGGCAAAGGCAGGCAGGCTTTCATACCCAAAGTCCCAGCCAGTGCTCAGCAATGTAATTCCTTTAACTAAACCAAGGTAAAAGCCAATGAGTACTTTTATTCAGCTATGTTGGACAACATGAAAGTGTGTGTGTGTGTGTGTGTGTGTGTGTGTGTGTGTGTGTGTGTGTACACGGGCGCGCTCGCACACTCGCGCGCGTGTGTCCCATCTGTTAGACTGAAGTACATTCCCTATTTGGGTACTCAATTCACCAGCCCAGTCAGCCTGCATGTATAGTTTGCTTCCAGATAAATTAGAATCGAGGAATTTTACTGCACAGCTCTACTAATTCAAAGTTGTACTAGCCATTGCTCTTCAGAGGCAGTTGTGAAGGGCCAGCAGGTAATGAGGTTCAGGTGAGCTAGGCTGCTGCCCGCTTGCAAGCTCCCACCAATGCTTGGGCAGACAGGAAGGAACACTGCCTAACTTCTGAAATGGCACAGAACTCCAAATCTTTGATGTACGTTTTCATTCAACCTGAACTGACATCAATTAAGGCTGCGGAACGAAGATGAGATCTGAAACGTCTCAGATGACATTAAAGTTATCCACCCAAACATCTTCTGTTGAGTCCTGCTAGTTTTTAATTATGATTTATGAAATTAAGAAACACGACCTTTCTAGCAAGAATAAAGCATCATTAAGCTCTAATGTCTTGGGATAATGTTACTCGGAACTTCTAGGTATGCATTTTTTTTTTTTTTATGTGCAGGACAAAAACAATTTTTTAAGACGTTTGAGTAACTGAAGTTACCAAGTGCTAACTTTACTGACTGCAGATGGCCATTATTTGATGACAGTTTCCTGTCATTTTTTTTTAAATTAATGTTCTCATGCAAGATTAAATGGTTTTCTTTAGAAACTGCAGCAATGTATCTGAAGAATAAAATTCTCCTACTTTTATACACCTGGAATAAATTATAGGTGAGAACGGATTTCATTTTAAGAACTTTCCTGGCTTAATTACGTAAGAGTGCGTCAAAGCATACTCACTGCTCAACCCTAAAATATATCCCCACTGTAAAATCAGCCAGAACACCTAATCTTGAAAATAGAACTTTTATTTCATTGTAAACTTTTAAATTTTCATTGTATTTACAGTTGAAGTTTAAAAACCTACCGTTTCTAGTTTGGCAAAAACATCAAATTTGGTAATAATGATGATGACGATGATGATAATAATAATAGCAAAGAACCTACAAATGAGAATATTCTAACAAATTTTGTTATTAAAAAACAAAAGCCACTTAAGAATGAATTTCTTTTCTGCTGGCAGCCTAGCTTCTACTGTACTTGCAGAGAGCAGTTTTTGAAAAGTCTGTACTCACGATCTTCCTCTCATTAAGTGTACTTCAGATATATTCTTTTGTGTCTCAAGGATTATTTAAACCATGTGTTGTGTGTTACTGTATTTAAAAATGACTCTTTAATCAAAATAACTTTAAAACAACTAATCCTCACTTAGGCTGGTCAGCTGAACCCACATCGTGGTCCAGGAAAAATAAATCTACTCTCAAGAATGCGAATGCAGACAACAATTAGACACAGATGTGAGTGAAATTAGTTACAGTTTACAAAATGCTACACTTCACATGCTTTTAGTTTTTTATGTGCAGTGCAAGGTTACAGTGTGGTAGGGAGACGTCCTTCCTCTTCCAATGGCTTATCTAAAAAGCACACCTCTTTCTGATGGCTGGACATTTCCTCCCGTGTTTGAAAATGTCTGTATAAGCTTTATTTTTTTTTTTCATTTAAATCTCTAAAACCAAGGTGTGTTTCAAAAAAAAAAATCAATGAAGGATATTTTCATTCAAGATAAGGGGAGTTTGAGGTTTCTAAAAAGAGTTCTGCTAGGTACCAAGTATGCCTACTTATTTTATCTGTAAAGTTAATATAATTCCTGTTATCTTCTAATCTGCTATTTTTAACTCCAATACTCTCAGGAATGCAAAATTAATACACATTTTATTATGAATGATCATCTCCTAGCACAACAAAGTCATTCACTTTAATGCCTTTAAAAACCCCTTCATGTAGAAGCCACAGTCAAGCATGTTGCCAGACATGTGAAACAGAAAGGAAGATAACAGAGCTCCTGAGAACTAAAGCAAGACTCCTACACTAGGAACTATGACTTCTGATTAGTTAATGAGGTCTTTCAAGTTTGCCTCTTTTTTTTTCTAATTAAATTTATAATTCTTCACAGATGTAACTTTTGTTGATGTTCAATTTGTCTCCCTCATTTTGTTAAACCTCACATAGTACTTCGTCAATCCATTGACTAGCCACATTAAATCTGCTAATACCACGCTCTTCAACCCCAGAAATTATTTCCAGAAGGCAAACGTGCTTTGAGAGATCATCAAACAAGACTTAAGGTACACATTTTATCACACTTTCCCTACCACAGAGCTCAGGATACAGAACAAAATTCATGACTTTTGCCCTGTTTATTATACTTTGCTAAATCACCAATCAAAAGCATCTGACAGAAGATCATGTATGAAGCCAAAAGTTAATAATGTTCTGTGCAGAGTAAACTGCAAATGGAGAGAGATTCTAACCCTCAGCGCCACGGAGCAAATAAAATGAAGGGACTTGTCTAAATTATGGGGTTTCGATTGGGCTTTTTTGCTTGCTAGAAACAATTTTTACAAAATGACTATAATTTAAAACATTTTTCAAACTGAAAATAAATTTTCAAAGTGAAAGTTAGTGAACATGCTTTTAGGTAGGGCTGGCAGGCAAGCTGGGTTTTTGTCCAACACAAATCAACCTGTGTGCTCCCCAATTTGAAAGACAATGGTCATTTTCTAATCAGAATGTGTTTTATAGGGGCAAAGAGTGCCTTCACCATAAGGCTTCTGCTTCTGCAGAATCCAGTCTTGCTACAGTTTTCTTCTGGTCGAATTTCCAAGTTGTAAGACAAACCCCAAGTCTTAAAAATAAAACCTCACCCTACAGTGGGAAAGAACTTCTAAGGAGAGGTAAATGTTTGTCACATGTGAACACTGCATTTTCTTATCAAAGCTTCCATAAACTAAATGCTCAAATGCTAAAGATATTATCTAAATGTAATATTCTATATTGCTTTTTTCATTATCTCCTTTAAAGAAACCGAGAAAACACAATCTTTCTGAAACCAAAAACAAACAACCGTTTGGAACACATCATTCCTGTCTTCAGCTTTAAAAAGGAAAGGAGTGTTTTCAAAATCAGCATTTATTGACAATGTTGACTGAAATACTTTTGATTATCTGATAAAAAAAGATTTTTGTTCCCCCTCCAAGGACCTCTTTTCTTCCCATTGTATTCTTAGGAAATACATTTTCACACTCCAATGGAAATTTTCTTTTTCAAAAAAATCATTTATCATGCCTGTGAAACTCACAGAGCAGCTGACTTTATTTGGCACTTAAAAGCTGAACTGAACGGTGGCTCAATTAGACTTCTATGTCTGTCACCACAAAGAGTTTTCAAAGGCTGAAAATCCATGGCTGCTTGCTTACTTACTAAACACTTTGGGCCTTAGAAGAACTCAAGCATCAAGAAAGTCAAATATCAAATGTTTGATCATATGAAAGCATGACTATTCCTGTGTGCATGTCCCCAAACTCTAAACAGAGAGGGGAACGACTCTCACAAGCATAAAATAAAACCTTCTTTGAAAGACATTAGAAAGCCAACTTCAAACCTATACAGCTACACACCATGATTCCCAGCTAACAAGTTTCTCTACCCCTGGCCATCTTAAGAAATGGAACTTAAAAAACATTTGTCTTAAACTCAATGACAGTTCACAATGTATTGAATTCTTGCAAACATGCTTAAATGTCTTTAAAACTCCTCCCAAGAGTGCAAGGCTATGAGCTGTTAGCAATTCAAATACTGATTTTGAAGGGCAGTGCTTTGCACGAATATTCAAAAGTTTCAAAATCTGGAGTTTAGCTCCCAAGTGCACTCAAATCACAAAAGGGGCCAGAGAAGGACAAATACATCAAGGGGCCAAAGGCTTATTGTATCGCATACTGAAGATGAGCCCGCTTAATAAAGTATTTGATATATTTGCTCTGGAACAAAAAGGCGTCCTTCTTGAAAAAACGGTTATCAAGTTGGTTGTTCATCTTCTGAGTTGTCCGTCGGAAACCTTTCCTCATTTATCACCTAGCAGTAGAAAAAGTCATCTGTGTAATATATACCGCTAAGTATACCTTTTCTACCTATACATCTATGTATGGATATAACCCTGCTCAATACCACTCAATAATATTCTGGGGCTAGTGCAGCGATTAAGAAAAGATATGAAACAATCCCCAGTCTGAGAATATTACCTAGTGTTCTACTTATTTGTAAAGATCAGAACAAAAGTAGCTAATTTGCAATGATCCTTTAATGATCCCAATGGCTCCGATCATTTGGAGGATAAAAATTACTTTTACGACGGAACCCCGTGGCTACTAAAGTCCCAGGAACAAAGTGTTACCGTTTTCCCCAAGCCACAGTGCTTTTTTTTTTCTTTGAAAACAAACCAAAACTCTAATAAAAGCGCTCCGGTTATCTTGGGCTTTGCCCACTGTACAGTTGTTCTTGGTCGTTACAATTTTTCAAACAGCAGCTTGTACTTACAGCGCTCACATCTGCTGCCTCCGCCGGTTTAGTGTGCTCCTTGGAGTTTTCTATGTTAGCAGACCTCCATTCCTGACATAGTTTGGCTGCTGGGCAGGAACGCGGGGACCCGGGAGCTCTCAGAGGCGCTGTGGCGTAGCTGGCAGCGGAGCGCGGAGGCCGGGGATTGCCCGGCTCCCGGGGACTGCGCCCGGGCGCTGCTGCAGTCTCGGGCTGCCGAGCGACTGAGCACGATCGCCTTCCTCAGGAAGGACCCCGCCACCGCGCACCGCCACAGGAAGGCTTCCAGTCGGAAGTGGCCCTGCACACTCGCTACCTCGCCGCAAGCTCGGAGCCATCAGCTCGCCGCGGTCTGTTTGGGAACGGCTTTGCGCCCCAGCGAACGGCAGCGGCAGATAGCATCTGAGACGCCTAGACAAAGAAACAGCACAATCTCATCCCGCCCCCCCCCCCACCCCCGATTTATTTGCGCAGCCTTGTAGGTCTGCCCACGAAGCCTCGGGGCTTTTTGTTTTGTTTTGTTTTTGCAACGAAAACCACAGCTAGTCTCTTGTCCTAACCTTATTGGTTTAAATGCAACAATTGAGAGGAGCAGAGCTTGGTCTGACTCAACCTCGCTGCTTTAAAAAAAAAAATTTATTATGTAAATGACGCGCCCCATGATATCTGGATAAACAGCTGTGGGGGAAGAACTTGTGGGAACCTCTGTCAACACACACACACACACACACACACACACACACACACACACACATCCTCCCGCGCCAGTAGCTCCCAATTAAAATCTTTGGGGAGTAGTTGCACGTTATCTTTTACACTTTTTCAATACTTTTTTTTTTTTTTTGAGGACCCGAAACTTAGGAGAACGGATACTTTTCACACTTCTTCCCTAACATGCCTACCTACTTACAGGTCTGGAGAAGATTTTAAAAAAACAAAAAAACTGTTTCTATGAAGCAGAGGGAGAATGGGCAAACGTGTTAGCTATTAGCAGCTTAACAATGAAAGCCTGGTTGAGGATTCTGCAAGGGTTGCTAGGAGGCCAAGGGCTTCAGTTCTTTGGCTAGGACCCAGATAATATTTCACCATTAACATTTTTAAATGGATCTTGAGAAGAGATTCGTTTAGTCTGGAACTTGCTTTGCAACTTATCCTTTTAAAAACTCATAACCTTAATCAACTCAGAATCTATGAGTTAGGTGGTCGGTAACACCTAGAAGCTGAGCTTCAGTTAAGAAACTCTGTTTTATCCAAGTCAGGGGCTTAGCCACTACGATGATTTGGAATCATGAAAAAAAATGCATCTCCTTATATGGATTAATACCTTGTCTGTCCTATATCACAGTTTAAATGCAAATGCAAACACTCACTCTGAAATAAAGTCTGTATACTCATTTTAAAAAGGCGTTTTCATCACTAATATTCCTATTCTATGTGCTCTTTTTATTTAAAAAAAAATGTTCCCTTTCTTTTAATTTTTCACCTTCGTATGAACATTTTTTTTTAAATCACAGTAACTTCCATTAACTAACAAAGGAGATAGATGGATCTTACCTTAGCTCTGCTGATTAGAAAACGAAAGCACCGTCCAGATGATGCAAACAAAACCCAACTAAATGGTTCTAAGGACCAAAATTCCATACAGGCGTTCTCTCTTTTCTCCTTGAAAGGATGCCAGTCTAAATTTCTTGCTAAAGGAGCACTTTGTCAAACCTAAGACAGCTTAAACTGCGAACTCACCTAGGATTTCATCTTGTGCAGTACCAGCAAGGGATCATGGGCTAGGCATCTACCATATTTGGGAAGCCAGGGCAGAAAACACTTGATTGCTCTTGGATCATATATGCAGCAGAGGTAGAGTTCTGTTACCACCTACAGCACTCTCTCAGACTAGAAGTATCAGTTATTTAACATGCCAACGTGCGTGTGCAGAAAAAGCAGTCTGTTATGGAGTTTTCTGTTGTAGTTAGGTAAAATCTAATGCTACATTAGTTCTATTGATAATACCAAACACCCAGACAGTAAATTCTTTTGCACTTAGATTTGTTACTAAGTTCCCCAAGACATAAAATGTAACCTCTGGTTTAAACTTTACATTCAGCTACTGCATTCATGCTTCCCATAGGTTAAAATTATCTTAGACATGTATTGCTAAAATGTTATTCATCCAATCCATAGAAGATTCTGTTGGCGAATCCAGAAGTGCAGACTATGTGAAGTCGAAGTGGCAGAAATCCATGTCAGCTTTACATACAAGTTACTTGCCTATGTTACAGTCAAATTTATCATATTACATGCATTTTTGTAATGAAATTCAATAATTTTTATTTAAACAACCAAACAAAATGCCTTCAAAGAAATGACTCATGTAATTATGAATAAATTTAGGAAAGATACGATGAATTTAATCTGACCACTAATGGGTATAATATAGCTCATACCTCATAATTATGTAACACACAGCTTAGTCACTGGCTAGAAGAAATAGCCATGTGCATATTTGCTACTCTTAAATAGTTTCCTTTATCTTAAGAAAAACTAAATGTATTAAAAAGAATCACATGTTTACCTATAAATTTTGTCTGGTTACTAACTCTATATTCCAAATATATAGTAATTATTCCATATGCAGCTTGAATATAAAATAAGATATTCTACGATAAATAACCAAAAGGTAATATTATGAAATTTTCATCAACTATAATTATATAACTTGATCATATACCACAAAGAACCAAACTGTTTCCTAAATCAGCCCTAGAGCTTAAGAAAGCTGAGGAAAGTTTGCTGGAAAGTTCAATCTGAATGGGACGTTTGAATACCCTAACAGAGATGCAAAGATCTTTCATATAACACTCTTACCACCTAGCAGGTTTTATCGAACAGGGCAGCTCTTGCTTGGATTTGCTCCCACTTAGACAGCAGACGTCTGCCATTTTCATAAACGTTTCCAGTACTTTTAGATTAGGACAGAATTTTAAATAAAGATGTGCTCAGAAAAATCAGCAAATGTCCTTAGACAAGGTCAAATGCAAGAGAGTCCTTGCAACAATCCAGGAGAACATTTTCTCCACCTACAGGAGCAAACAGCTAATTAACTACATCAACATAAGAAATGCTGAGAAAATCAGGCCTGGACACTGTAAGGGACTCTCCTTCCACTCCAGTAATGACAGGGGATTGCTTGAAGGGCTGTGAAGGTTTCAGTAAAAGATGTCTTCTCCTCCTATTCCTGCTTACTCTGATGGATTAAATACCCATGCCACCCTAGGAAAACCCCTTCCCTAATTTCTCTGCACATTCAACTCTTAAGAGATGACTGTTTCTCAGGAGAAATGGCATTGAGTTTCATAATTTAATTAGCACTTTAAAGACAGATGCCTTTTCTCCCAAAGCAAAGTGACTACTGTCCCCTCTCTCACAGGATTAAAATCAACAATATGAGAATATACAGTGTTTCACAAATTTAAACTATTGGAAGTACAATGGGAAAGAAAGTATCACAAAATACCATAGTCAACTCTCCCTGCTTCCTGGTATGCTTGCCTTTCTTTTACTCTGGACCATGGCACTAGAGTAGCTAGTGCTACTTCTTTGTAGCCCCCTTTTGGGGGGGGGGGTAACTGAGTAGTTAGGCAGTAAGGCTGACTGGTTTGTGGACTGGTCTCTTTCATGGCATGTGCTTTCCCCACTGGCATGAAATCTACAATGAGGGTCCTGCTCCCAAGTACCCTTTGGTTGAAACACAACCAAGAAAAACATCCTCTATTTATTTTAAGAATGATATTAAATCCACCAAGCAAAATGTCTACCAACATTTGCTAAATGCTTTCCATTCAAACTCCAACATGAATAGCTTTTAACAGTAAATTTAAGGAGGCAATTACTAACTATTAGCTGTACCATGGAAACTTATTTTCATAAAT
The DNA here is from genome assembly GCA_030674055.1 of Rhabdomys pumilio. NCBI lineage: Eukaryota > Metazoa > Chordata > Mammalia > Rodentia > Muridae > Rhabdomys > Rhabdomys pumilio. The sequence continues at coordinate 133,257,840 of JANHMN010000004.1, read as the reverse complement.
AATATAGACTTCGTCCCAACACAATATGAAAATAGAACCCATTTCCTGACCCCATAATAAGCACATTGGTTTCTATGTATAAATCATAACCATTTATTTATTTAGAGAGGGAAACTTGTTATCCTATGTAGTAATGATTCCCAATAGGATGTTTTTTTAAAAAATTATTATTCTTAATACGAGCTTTGGATAGCCCATCTTGATAATGAAAGCATGAGCAGTGGCAATTATTATTATTATTTTTCTCCTCAGGAAAAGGCATGGATACTATAGGCTCTTTAAGAAAAATATGACACAATAGATTTTCTCTTCCACAATCATCTGATTTTCCAAAATGGCAAACAGAGTTAGTTTTTCTTCCTTCTGTCAAAAATATGTAAATAATTGTTCTTGGAAGCACATGTTTAATCTCAGCAACAAGCTCTTTTGCCTTCCCACACTGTAAAATGGATCTCTGTTGACATGAAGCAACCTAGGAAACCCAGAGTGTCTCCTCTTCAACATTTTTTTTCTCTCTAAGCCATGGGCAAAACCAATCTTGTCAGCACCTCGCATAACATGTAAGAGGATCTGGAAATTTGCTTTGCGTTCTCTAGCTTTCACGACA
>JANHMN010000004.1:133228083-133256833 GCA_030674055.1 Rhabdomys pumilio | reverse complement strand
AGTTTTTCCAATTGGCAATTTACTATATTTGTGTGTATATAATTTTAATTATACATATATGGCTAGATAGTCATACAAGTCATACATATCAAACAATATCACTCTATAGGGTGAGATTATTCATAAGGACATATTGCAAAATTAGCCCACTGGTTCAAACACACAAATATAGTAAATTGCCAATTGGAAAAACTATGAAGACTCCTTAAACCTGAAATCATCAAATCAGGAAGCACTGGTGTGCTCAGCATCATTTATTACAAGTGATCCTCCTCAAGTAGGAGATATATATATTTTTTTTTTCTCAAAAGTTTCTAGATGCTATAGGAAGAGTTCTGAGTTGTAACAGGCAACCATATAGATAGCTTGCTTTACCACTGTCAGTGTCTTCCTCTTTGCCTGCCTTAATTTCAGTTACCCAGTGTGATGTGCTTTCGATCCTGATAGCTACTACATGATAAACACTTGATTTGTTCACTGTGGAAATAATCACATTAAACTGCACTCCAGGCTTCCCAAGGCATATGGGGGTTAGTTTTAAGTCTCCAGAATGAAGGAACGCTTATGATTTTATAAAGAGGCTTCCATGGAAGAAACAACCCACTGAGATGCTTTTTCCTTCAAGCTTCCCTCACTCCCCCTTCCCTAGAAAAATAAAGGGCAACCTCCAAAGCTTTTTTAGATGGAAGGTCACAATTCAAAGGCCTCGTAATTCAATCCGGTGCAGCAATCACATAGCTATTGGAAACACAGCCAGAAGCACCACGATTCTACCTATTTTTATTAGGTAACTTCCATAGGTATACAACCTGAAGGTTTCTCTCAACATCCCTACTGACAGGGATCAAGTTGCCTTGGGATCTTGAATTTTGTTTTAGCATACTGGAACAGAAGACGGAAGGGAAAAGGTGGGCAGTACTGCCTAAGACAAACAATAGCTGCCGTTTGCTCAAATGAAGAGCGTACCCCTCTAGAAGGAACTTGTAAATAAGGTGAAATGTTTTTCAGTTTTTGGATCCTCGCAATGAGCAAGAGGGCTTATTTTTGGTGGTTTCATAGTTGGAGTATCCTACTAATTATTTAAATTTGTGGTTCAGGTTGCTTCTTCGGAGATTGTTAATTTTTTAAATGGGATATCAGTGGCCTGGTTTACCTGAACTGCAGAGATTTAACTAGATGGAGTACCTGGAATCTTTTGAGAAGTGTATTTGAAATGTGAAATGTGGGAGATTCAAAAAAAAAAAAAAAAAAAAAAAAAGAGGCTCCAGTTGACAGGGAGTTAGCATTGGTGGCTTGCTTTTTTTAATCAATACAAGGAAAAACAAATAGTTTATCAAGAGGTCAGAGTGCCAGTGGAGAGCCCTCCAGTGCCTGATTCTCATTGACAAGCCCCGCTGAAAGATCCACACAACCCCCATTAGTCCCGGGCCCCCTGGGACGGCTGTTCACTTTCCTTCCTGTCCTTGCCAGAGAGGATGGTCCGCCCTGCCAGTCACAGCCTGGGAGGGGTCCAAGGAGGAGGAGAAGTGGGAGGGAGCCACGGAGATGGAGGGATGGCCAAAACAAAGCAGACCCAGAAAGAAGGGGTCCATGGCAATGATCAGAACCGCCCAAGCACCAGAGTCCCCTAGGTTACAAAGTCTAAGAATGACAATGCGCATAGATAGATACGTGGATTTTACTCGTTTTAAATTGACAAGTCCATCACTGGTGTCTCCATCTTGTTTATGAGGAATTATACGTCTGATAAATCTAAAAATTACAACAAATATAGATGACTTTACTCCCCAGAATTCATTCATAATCAATGAAGACCCTTAAAGAGTAGGGACTTAGAATCAGGACCCCAGCCTCTAATCAGGATTGTTGTTTTGACTATTGTTTAATGACCAAATCTCTCTCTCTCTCTCTCTCTCTTTCACACACACACACACACACACACACACACACACACACACACACACACATATTTCTTTGTACCTACAAATGAAAATAATCTCTCTGAATTTCTTTTGTTTCCATCCACCACCATCCCACACACAATGTTATACTATATTTGGTATATTTATTTGAGTGAGACTAGAAAATCATATATATATATATATATATATATATATATATATATATATATAAATATATGAATGATATATTTGGTAAGATATTGCACACTCACACTCATGCCTCTTTAAAGCAGCATGCAGGAGCCCTGGCTTCCATTCCTATCTTGCCATGCTCTTGACATATCTACCACTATTCTAAGCTATTTTTCCCCCTTAAATTGTTAGAATTATTAACATCTGTCTATGCCCAAGGCTCAGTACTACATTAAAACAAATGCCCTAAAGATTGAAGTGGGTTTTACTTTTCCCTCTAGGGTGGGTTTTCTCTTTGCTTTTGTTGCTATTCATCTGTTACAGTGTATAAGTTTTAACCTCGGCTAACTATAGGTTGATGAATGTAAGGCTAACAAAATAGCGTGAGAATGAAGGCCCAGAAAGAACAAGGTGAGTTTTCAGGACTTAGTACTTGAGGTGAGGTAGGCAGTAGGTGCTCAGCAAATGCTGCTTGAATGGATTAAAGCACGTACAAAATGCTCCTCAGTGCAACGTAATCCTAGTTTGTACAAGTGAGAATCATTTCTCTGAATTTCTTTTGCTTCCAACACCCCCAATGTTATATTATACTTGGTATATGTATTTGAGTGAGACTGGAAAATGATATAAAAGCAAAGAGATTTAAGTTCATTTTTAAAAAGGTTATCACATACTTTATGTCAGTTCTAACCAACACTGTCTTCCCAAAGCCCTCTCATATCCTGATATCAATCCATTTCCTTTTAGGTTTCTATTGAAAGCAAGCCAGAAGAATTAATGTAAAAATGAAATGAGGAGGAGAGGTGGTTCATGATTAGAAGTGTTTGTTACTTTTGCAGAGGACGAAGGTTCTGTTCCCAGCACACATATCAGGCAGCTCAGAATGATTGTAACGCCAGCTCCAGGAAATGAACGGCCTTTGGCAGGCACATGCAGTTAGGCACACACATATACATATAAAAAATAATTTTTAAAAAAAAGACATGTGTATACAATGGAATAAAGATACAAGTAAGAATACCTCACAATTGCTTAGTCTTAAATTCTTCTTTGTAGAAAAACCTACAATGATGTCATTGTCAAAATTTGCAGTTTCTATGGCATCCAGAAGTCTCATCAATCAAGTTAGTTAGGTGGCTTGCTTAGCAGGGCTCAGCAAATATCTATTATGTGTCTAATATTTACCAGGTATTGGGGATACTAAATGAAGCAACAACCCAAAAGACAAAATTCTTGCCATTAAGAAAAACTTTTCATGTATGCACAGAAGAGTATAAAGCTAACCTAACCTCCCCATCAAGACTTATAGAATAGTCAGCTCCATATACATGATTATGGCAAGAACCTGGACTCAACTTTACTGAGAGCTCTGGTTAGAGGAAAGAGAAATTAATATCTGAGATTCTTACATCTGGAAGGTCCTCAACCTGATCACCAGAGTAAAAACATGGTCTTTATTTAGGAATCAACTTTACTATAAGCCAACGATTAAATACAAGTAAGAGTTTAAAGAAAGCCTCTATTAAGACATACAGAAATCAAATGAACACTAACAGAGAGCAGACCAAGGCAACTATTAGGCAAATCAAAATAACTCCCATTATCATTTCTAAGAGAACTAAAGCAGTGCAGTCAGGAAAGAAGAAGAAGGTAGCAACGGTGCCCCTCCCACAGGGACACAAAGTAAAAAAGGAAGGAGATCCAAAGGTCTGGGGTGTGACTCGGTGTTAGAACAATGTCTAGTATGTGCAAGACCCTGAGTTCGGTCCCCATCACTTGGGAGGAAGAGAAGGAAGATGAGAAAAAAGGATTGTAGAAAGAAGGATTAGGAGTGGGAGAGAGAAGAGGTGCTAAAAGAAAGACTGGAAAAAATCCATGGGAAATAAAAATGAAGAAAACAGTCCACATCAACATAGCTGGCAAAATAAACTGAGTCAGTCTAATGGAAAGCAGGAAGAGGTGGGAAGCAGCATAATGGAATCCTATATATTCCTGCCGGTCCAACATCTAAATAAATGGAGCTTTAGAAAGCCAGGGGTGGACGGTAGGCATAGTATTGTAGTGCATTGAGTAAAGATTATCCTTGTATTATTCAAATGCTAATTTCTCTATCCCACTGTCTGGTTTCAATCTGGACAAGGCATAGTAATGCCTTGTGTTAAGAATCTCCTGTCTCAAGTTTGTGTAAACAATGCTCACCCTTTATTCTCTGCATTGTCAATGAAAGCTGGAAAAGCCAATAAGTAGGCAACAGAGAGAACGGAGTGGGACATCCTGCAGACAAAAAAGTTGGGGGAGAGAAGACCAGGGGAAATTCAGCCAGGAGGGAAAAAGGAGACATCACGGGAATTCAGCTGGACCATGGAGGTCCTAGAAGCAAGTATTATGGGAATTTCAGCTGGGAGTTAGCAAGATTAGATTAGAGGATTAAAATAGAATTATCATGCCCAGTCATTGTGCTTTTAAATTGTAAATAATTCTTAGTATCTATGAATCGCAATTTGGTAACTACCTAGGTTTAAGAAAACTGCTGTCATATTAATTTCCTATATACATTCATAATAATATTAAAGGTAACAAGAGACAAAGGACAAGATTCAGCAGCCAATGACTCTAAAATATTTCGTAGAACAGGAGGTTTCAGAGTGGAAGAGCTCTGTAGGAACCAGATGAAGCAGATGGGGACAGACTCACACTAGTGGTTGTTGTTGAAATGTGTTCAGAACACCAAGAAAAAAATCAAATAGAACTAACACTATCCCAGAGGAGGAAGGCTGACTACAGCTGAAATGCAGACCACAACCAGACTTCTTAACTGGAACATGTAGTTCTAGAAGGTTAAAGGGAGCAATGACCTCAGATTCTTTAAGAAAACGAAATCCTGCCGGGCAGTGGTGACGCATGCCTTTAATCCCAGCGCTTGGGAGGCAGAGGCAGGCAGATTTCTGAGTTCGAGGCCAGCCTGGTCTACAGAGTGAGTTCCAGGACAGCCAGGACTACACAGAGAAACCCTGTCTCGAAAAACCAAAAAAAAAAAAAAAAAAAAAAAAAAAAAAAAAAAAAAAAAAAAAAAGAAAAAAAGAAAAGAAAATGAAATCCCGCTTAGAATTTTATAACCTATGAAACTTACAAACACAAATCATTCAAATTAAATTAAAGCCATTTCAGAAATATAACCATTACCTTGAATTTTTTTTCTCAGAAAGCAAAGAGAAGAAGATAGTTTCCATGAAAGTTAGGACCCATGTGTCTTTTATGAGAGAGATTATCTGTATTGCAAGGAAGTGAAAATAAACCCGAATCCTCAAGGACGTGGACCCTTGTTGGATATTGTCTGCAAAAATCAACCCAGAAAAAATTAAAGACCTACATATTATGTATCATAAAACTCTAAGAAAAAATATGTGGGGAAGCTCCTAACATTGGTCTAGACAATGTAGCTCTTCAGAAGACACCCAAAGAAGAAGAAGAGGCAGAAATTTAACGGGACCACAGTAAAGCAAAAGTTGCCCCAAAGGAGACAAGACAAAAAACTTAGTCTGTGCTTTGGAAATAAACGTTCACAAATGATATATCAGACAAGTGGCTACTATCCAAAGCTTTAAAAAAAAAAAAAAAAAAACCAAAAACAAAAAACAAAAACAAAAAAACCTCAAATCATTGAACAGTATACCAGATAACCTAATTAAGAAACTGGCAAAGGATTTGAGGAGGCATTTTTTTAAAAAAAGACATAAAATGGCCAACCAGTTTATGAAAAATATGTGCAGTGATTCAGAAACACTGGTGAGACTCACAATGAAGGAGAAGGGAGGTAGTTCATTGGATAAGAGTATTTGCTATGCAAGCATGAAGACCTGAGTGCAAACTCCTAACACCTAGACACACACACACACACACACACACACACACACACACACACACACTGAGTTATCATGTCAGTTTTGTTAGAATGTCTATAAATAAGAAATAAAAAATCAAGAAGGCAGTATTCACGAAGGTGTTGAGAGAAGGAAAGCTCTTGTCGACACTGTCGATGGAAATGGTAATGGAAACAGGTGTTTTGGAAAACAACAGAGGTTCTTTAAAAACCAAGAGTAAAACTAACTATAACTCTATTTTTTTTTTTTTTGAGACAGGGTTTCTCTGTGTGGCCAGGGGCTGTCCTGGAACTTACTCTGTAGACCAGGCTGGCCTCGAACTCAGAAATCCACCTGCCTCTGCCTCTCAAGTGCTGAAATTAAAGGCGTGCACCACCACTGCCCGGCAATTCTAATTTTTTTAAAGAATCTTTCTTTACTGATTTTTTATTATAGTTGTATTAATTTTAAGAGAATTATTTCTTTTAATTCCTGTGTACAAGTGTTTTCATCTATGTATATATACCTTAAGTGTGCCTGGTGCCCATGGAAATCAAAAGAGGGCACTTGAGTTGTTTTGATATATACTGGGGGTGCTGAGAACCAAACCTGGATTCTACCCAAGAGCAACAACCGCTGGGCTGTCTCTCAGGCTCCTATGTTATTTTCACCAACAACGTCTACAAGTTTCTCCTTATCAACATCCCCATTACCATGTTATTTGTTGATATTTAGCATTTGTAGATATTTAATATATTTAACATTTTATCTTTGAGATTCAATGAATGTCTATTCCATTCTTCATATACTGTATACATGTGTCCAGACATATATAATAGTATATTGTTCAGCTTTAAGAGACGAGATCCAGACATTTGTGCTAATGTAAATAAGGAGGAAAATGCACTCAGTCAAGTAAACCAGACACAGAAAGAAAAATTCTGCACAGAAGAGTAGAAGAGTGGTTTCCAAGATTCACAAGGGAAGGAAATAGGAAGACATGAGCCGGAGGTTATAAACCTGGAAGTAAACAGGGTTAATAAGTCTAGAGAATCCATAAACCACACAAGGACTATAGTTAGTAATACGTTGTATCATGAATATGTGCTAAGAATATTGACACATAAAAAGTAACTAGGAAAGTGCTAAGTAAGTTTACTTGATTGACAATATTCATCAAAACATTGTGCTATACACCTTAAATATATACAATTTCAGAGAAAAAAATCAAAATTGTACATGATACTCTAAGAGCTTATATATATGGAGAAATTTAAGCATCAAGAACGGATCTCGCAAAAGCTAGCAGATACTCATGCTGAAAGATGACAGGCTGGTGGTGCTGGTGTGTGTGTGTGTGTGTGTATGTGTGTGTGTGTGTGTGTGTGTGTGTGTATATGTCTGTGTGTATGTAAGGAAGGGAGCAAAACAAAGGAGGCACAGCATCATCTTACAAATTGAACATTGGAAGTTAACAAGAAACAATGAAAAGCCAGAAGTGGTTTTCTCTAGGAAGAAGAGGGACCATGAAGAAATTATAGGACACTCTCTCCCCATGACAACTTTTATAGACTTATCTGAAAATTTAAATTGTGTGAACTTAATGTTGATTAAAGTAAACATAAAAATAGATATCATGTATCTACGTATGTGTGTATGTATGACTTATTGACAGAGGGGTAAAAACAAAATTTGCATACAATTTGATATACACAAGGAAAGTGGTGGGTGCCATTTGAGCTAGTCAAGGATGCTCTCTGATAAGATGACAGTGTGTGAAGATTGGAAATATAATTAGTTATAAAAGCAGAGCAGGCAAGAAGTGCCTTATAGGAAATGAATTGTGAGATCAAAGGGAGTGTGTTTGGTAAGTATGAGGGAAGAAAGAAGGACAATGATTTGTGGAGGATGAAAATCACAGGCTGAGGCTGGGTGGCAGACAAGGGACAGGGTAAGCTAGGTAGAGTCAGGATCTTATTTTTTATGTGGCAATGGCTAGCAAAGATCTCTTTGGTTTGTTTCATTTTTCTTTTTAGCAGAAAGAGACAGCCTGATTTATGTATAAGAAAGACAATCTGGGGCTGAAGAGATGACTCAGCGTTTAAGAGCACTGATTATTCTTCCAGTGGTCCTGAGTTCAATTCCCAGCAACTACATGGTGGCTCACAACCATCTGTAATGAGAACTGATGCCTTCCTCTGGTGTGTATGAAGACAGCGACAGTGTTCTCATAAAAATAAACAAATCTTAAAAAAAAAATAAAGAAAGAGCAATCTGGCTACACTTTGGAGGATAAACCAGGAAGTCCAGAACAGAGGCAGGAGTGCTGATTAGGACACCATTGCAATGGTCCAGGTATGAAGTACGGGAAGCTACTCTGTGGTTTAACCCTGGGAGTTGGTGATATGTGGTCATATTTTGGTGCATGTTTTAGAACCAATGATAATTTTAGATGGGATGAATCTGGGTAAAAGACAGAAATGACAGATAATATACCACAGAAATGTCTTTACACATAAATGACAAACATCTCCGATTTTACCTTCATTTCTATTCATTTCATTTATTTGTTCTATAGTTCATGCAGTGACCTGGCACAAATTCAAAAGGCTGAGCAACCAGTATGTGAAGAACTAAAAGTTAACAGAAAGCCTTTTCATAATTATCTCACCCAGCCAAGCAAGAGACCCCTTCCACACACAAGCCCCGTGCACTAGACTCTCTGCAACGTCTTCTATGTTTGCCCATTCAGCAGCATGATAGAAATGTCTTTACCCACAGCCCCTTCATTCATCATTACTTACTTATCACAGTAGGCTGATGGCACCCAGTGAGCCACATGTACCCAAATATCAGGTATGGTGAATGAGATGTTCGCAAGTGTATCTCATATAGATATTTTGATTAGCAAGGTGGAGCTAATCTCCTGAGAATTCTGACTTAGCTACCAGAAAAAAAAAGAGAGAGAGCCTGTATTTGTCACAGCCATTTAAAGGAACAGAACTGATAGGATGAATGCATATATTAAAGTGGATTTATTAGATTGGCTCACATAATATTGCGAAGGCCTGGAAGACTCTGGGTGAGCTTCTGGCCTTCAGTCTATAGCTGATGTCACCACTCACTTTCTTGAGCTCCATGTCCCCTGTCTTACCTGGTCCCTCTATCCAACAGATGCCTCCCAGTTTGTCATGTAGTCATTAGGGTTGCTCTTGCTGTGATAAAACACCATGAATTATAAAAGAAAACATTTAATTGGGCTTATGGCTTCAGAGAGTTTGAGTCCATGATGGTTGGGCAAAGGCATGGGTGCAGGGAGAATAAGAATAAGGGAGAAAGTGTGGGCACCAGAAACAGTGTGAGATTTTTGGAACTCAAGTCACACCTCCTCATCCTTCCCAATAGTTCCACCAACTAGGGACTAACTATTCAAACATATGAGCTTATAGTTGCCTTTCTGCTACCCCACCACAGTCTACCACATTTAAGTCCACACCGTAGGAAACCTAAACTTTCCACAACTGCAATGATGCCTACCTCTGGTCAGGACTTCAAACCCTTCAAAGGCTCACAAAAATGTCACCATCAAAGATGATAGTCCAAACCCATACAACCTACTAGAAAACAAGATAAGACCATGGTATGCCCTTAGTTTATAGACAGGAGCACACAGGAATCCAGTTTCTGTCTTAGCCTGCTCACATAAGTACCTCAGTCTACAGGTTCACTCAGGTTTTCTGTATGCTCATTTGAGAGGAAGTATTTATCCCTCGATTTCTTCTGTGATCTTGTGGAAACGTGGGAGGTTGTAAGAACATCGAGAAAGTGTAGGAGGAAAAAGACAGGAGAACAGAGGCAGAAGCAAGCATGGGACAGTGTGTGCGTGCAGATGCTATGGCACAGAGCAACTGGGTCAGCAGTGAGAGACAGGGAGAAAACCAGAACTCAGTACATTGAGCACAGTAGTCTTGGCTATAACGTTGCTGCTCTGAAGTTGTGTGTACCAATCATTCACACACATAGAAACATGGCCAACACTGCTTTGAAGAAGAGTCCTCTTCAGGGTCAGAGAGATGAGATGGGTTCAAAAATAAAGATACTTGCTGCCAAGCCTGAAGTTCTAGGTTTGATTCTTGGGACCCACATAGTGGAAAGATAGAACAGGCTTGTCAAAGTGGTTCATACACATCGTGCCACACACACACACACACACACACAGACACACACACACACACACACACACACACACACACACGAACACTGTTCACGTGTATGTGCATGCTCACGCACACGTAAAAATCTTTTAGTTGCTTTTCCCAGTTTTCCCAACATACTCCTTGCCATCATTTTACACTCTGCTCCCTGTCCGCAAACATCACTTAGAATTGTCTCTTTCACTGAGTCAATTGGAGATTTGCTGGCATTTATTTAGCAGGTTTATTCTAGGATGGTATAACACAAAAAATGCATTTTGCATACACAACATGGGCGTGGATTCAAACTAACGCCTTTAAAGCCTGGGGCACTTGAAAATTTGTTTTACATCGGACTAATCATGTTATAAATCTGCATTTTCTTTATACATCACAGCCATCCTTATTTTTACTAATGTCATACAAGACGAGAGGAAACAGCACGTGAATCTGAAGGCTATCATCTGATCTTCCACTTGTTGGAGTAAGACTAGGCATCTTAGTAGAACCACAGATGAATTACATAATATTTATAAAAGGATCTTATAATAAAAAGTGAAGAAATCAAAACCAGATGAAAGTAGATAAAAGCTTTATTTTCATAATTAAAATTATATTCCACTGAATTAAAGTTGTACTTACACAGTGGTAGCAAATCATTATGTAGAATATTGAGTTACAAGTTGCTAAAATATACATCAGTTTAGGACATGAAAGATCTCTGGGTTTCCTTCCTTAATAAACATTCAAATTTTAAAGAGCAAAAATCCTTGTTGGTCGAGTTAAACCCAAAGTGAAATGTCCGTGCTGTTAGTGTGTTATGTTTAATGTTACACTCATTTGAGAACCATTTCATCACACAATATTACCTTATACAGCAAGGATTTTTCTTTATTCCATTAATGTTACCAATTATCCCATTCCAAGGCACACGCTAATAGGAAACAGATAAGCAACACTGTTTCAAGCACATGGAGTGTTCTCCTTGACCAGCATAGGATGGCTGTGCTTTTTCCTGAAATCACTCCTCAGAACAAAGCAGAGGTGGGTTATGGATCTTGGATGTTGCCTGAGTCACAGAACTAGTGACTCTGCAGTTTGTATTTTCTAAATCTAGCAGCTTCTTGCTTCAGTCTTGGAGCTAAGTCATCACCCAGGGTACTGACTACCTAGAAAGTACAGTGATGTCTCTGTCTCTCAATGTTCTGGATGACTAAACAACTTTGACTCTCACTATTATGTCAGTAGAACATCGACCGTAGAACATCGACACTGGCCCACATTTCAGAAGAATGATAAAAAGCAAATGGGAATGGCACGGAGGACATGGGAATGGGACATTGTCATCTTATAAAATGCTCACACCACATTACTGAAAAGATGCACTTTTGCTTAATTAATGTTTCTTCTGGATAGGATTTTGTGACTATTATCTTGGTTTTCTAAGAGCACATTCTACCTTTCATAAACAATAAAAAAACAATACTTCCTTTAAGGAAAGGCAAGCTAACATGACACACCATTTCAGTCGAATACTGATTCAATCAAAATGGCAATTCACATCCTGAGAACATGGGAATATTTGGATAAAGACACCTTCACACCCCCATTACAGTTTGGGAAGGAGTGAGGGCGGGGTGAGGAAATAAGAAGGGAGAAAAGAAGAGGTAATCGAAGAACTTGAAAAAGAAAGTAACAGGGGGCTTGAGAAATGTTTCAGCAGTTAAGAGCACTGGCTGCTCTTCCAGAGGTCATGAGTTCAATTCCCAGCAACCATAGTAGCTCATAACCATCTGTAATAAGATCTGATGTTCTCTTCTGGTGTGTGTGAAGACAACTACAGTGTAGTCATATACATAAAATTTAAAAAAATAAATCTAAAAAAAAAAAAAAAAAGAAAGAAAGAAAGAAAGAGACAGAGGGAAGAGGAAGCTGACCACGGGAACAAACTGCTACATTTTACAAACAGGTAGACACACGCATGCCTTATGTATATCACTGCTCCTAGTTTCCCAAATGCCTAAACTATTTCAGAATTTAAAGATCACAGATGCCAATATCTCCTTAGTAAACATTACTAAGTCCTTTACTGATATCTTCACAGTACAGCCTAGAAACACTTCCTCTCAGCGTACTGCACAGTGCTGAGTGTCTTTACACAGTCATGTAAACATTTCCGACTCAAGGGTTCATCTCTTAAGTGGTAAGGCTTAAACTGTAGTGCTTTAATCTGATAATGTTCATACACTTGAAGAATTAATAAATAATCTAAAAGATTTGCCTAAAGTACTCCTAGGAATGAAGTCGATGGTTTTCTGGACACAACAGCAATATTTTCTCATAAGAAGAAAAGATTAAAAATCTCACTAAATAATTATTGGGACCAGAAAAAAAAGAGAGAGAGAGAGAGAAAGAGAGAGAGAGAGAGAGAGAGAGAGAGAGAGAGAGAGAGAGAGAGAGAGATGGGAAAAAATAATGGAGCCGAGGCCTTAGCATGACAGAACAATTGTTAGAGAACTCCTAAAGAAATAAGATTAACTCTCATTATAGCCTAATGGAGAACCAGAGGAGGAACAAATGTATGGACAAAGGAAGAAAGAGCTGAGAAATAGAACTCAAAGTTTATTTTCGATGTTACACCTATACACTGGTTCAGTAGCAAACTGTGGAGCTCTGAAATGCTTTGGGTTAGTTATGCTCTTCCCACATTCAATCTCATTGGAAGCTCACGGTGACCCTCTGATTGGAAGAACCGGGTGTTTGTCCTGAAGATGAGGTAAAAAGATGGCCAGGGAGACTGACAGAGGCAGCCTCAGCTAGCCACTGAAGCCTAAGGTGTTGAACGTTTTAACCAATCTCTTTAGAACATGGTAATCAGTTAGTTTCACTTTAGTCAACAAAAACCCCTAGCAAAGTATATCTGCGCTGTAGCCATTGCATTCTGAAATCACGATAATGGAATACTGTTGGTGGGTTGGGGGCTTAGCTGTGCATCGCTCTTTAAGTACATAAGTATTCAGAGGCTACCTCCTACAAGAACTGTTCAAAGCACAGTGCTGTGGCTGCTCCTAGGACTGATGGACAAACTCCTACTTGACACTTTGAAAATGTATCGTCAACTTTGCGCCATTTAAGTATATATAGAGCTGCCTCTCGTTTGCGTTGGTTTGACAGAAAATACAATTAACTGTCTCATTCTCAGATCACTTGGAAATCCAGCTATGTTCTCCGGGAAAGACAACTCTCCTAATTTTGTCTAATTTTGTAGTCAGATCTTATGTTTATTTATAATATCGTCTTTTGAGTCTCACTCTGACAAAAATCTAGATACTCCTCTGCATCTCAGATCTGCACCGTCTCTCAGACCAGGGTCAACGTCTTTGACGTGGCTGGAAAATCACAACATCTCCAGTGTGGGCAGCATGGAAAAGAGAACGACATGGGAGCAGGACAGGGCTTTCCTGAACTGGCCGTGCAAGCTCAGCGCGGTACGCGGTAGGTCATTGGAAACTCGACTCAAGTTGCTTGTTGTCACACAGGACCGTAGTTTTGTTGTTGAAGATCTAAGTTTTGTTTTGTTTTTAGAATCCAGAAATCCATGTATTATTAAATGTTTTACTCTTTAAATATGCACATCATGTTTCAAAGATGACTGGGAATGACATTGCCTAGTGGTACTCAAGCTTCCTAAGGCCGCGAGCCTTTAATCCAGTTCCTCATGTTGTGGTGACCCCCATCCATAAAACCATTTTTTGTTGCTGCTTCATAACTGTAATTTTGCTACTGTTATAAACCATAATGTAAATATCTGATTTCAGGATATCTGATTTATAACCACCAAAGGGGTGGCAACCCACAAGTTGAGAACCTCTGGCCTAGCACAAACAGCATTTGTGAACTATAAGTTTATTTCATCTGGTTCACTCTTCTTACCCAGCAAGTGCAGATGTTGTTCAAAGACAATCAGCTTATACCATTTTATTAAGATCTTAACAGGGAAAACTATTTACACACTGGTTAAAATGCAGCTGTTAGACAGCAGCTGGAGAGATGGCCTTGTGGTTTAGAGCACTGGCTGCTCTGCTGGAGGACCAGGTTTGAGTCCCAGCACCCACATGGTGACTCACTGTCTGAAACTGCAATTTCACAGAACCCAACGCTCTTCTGGCGTTCACAAGCACCAGCATGCAAATGATACACAGGTAAAACAACCATCTGCATAAGATTAAATAAAAAATATAAAAATTCAACTGCTAGACACATTTGGGGAAAAATAGGATGGTGTCTGATATAAAGATAGCTAGAGTGCCAGTTAGTTTTAACCTGAACAACACAGCATTGAATAGATTTGGATGAGTGTCTCAGTAAGAAATCCTCTAGATCAGGTTGGCTGGTTAGCATTTTGGTGGGGGATATCTTGATTGCTGCTTGGCCTAAACTACTGTGATTAGCACTGTTGCCTAGGCTGGACCCTCATCTGATTGAGAGTGAGGAAAGCTGGCTGAGTACAAGTGTGTGTAGTGCATTTGTTTTTTTCCCCTATTGACTGTGGGTGTGGCGTGACCAGCTATCTCCAGCTCCCACCTTTGTGACTTCCTCACAATGAGGAAACAGAACTTGAATTTTAAACCAAATTAGCCCTTTTCTCCTCTGTGTTGCTTTGTTACACACACACAAACACACACACACACAATGTATATGTATATATTTATAATGTATGCACTTATATAACATAAAATATATTTATAACACATACTATATAAATGTATATAAAATATATATTTAATTATTTATATTAATATATATATTTAATCACAGCAGCAGAATTGGAACTAGAAAAACTCATATACTAGCAATGCAGAGTGGAGGGGAATCCAGGGCTCATGGCACTGTAAGTGAATGATGGTGAGAAGTGGGAATAAGAAATTTTTAAAATGAAGGGTTGTTGCTCTCTGCTACCTTAGGACAACCTGGACTCATAAAATAACATTAAACAGATACTTTCCTACTGAGTCAGATCACTTTGCATCACCACACTGTCTCATGGCTGCACAAAGTGGCTCTTCCTCTTCGAATGGCATTTGTTGATCCAATGAAAGGAGTTATTTCAGCTCATGTCAGCAGGCGTTTTCATATTCCTGACGGGAGTCATGTTGTGACAAGTGCTAAGAATGCAGGTCAATCGAGACACGACCTCTGAACCCAGAGCTCATGCAGCCAACCAGAACCTGAAATGATATATCATACAAAATGATATTTATTACGCAGGGCTGGCAAGATGGCTCAGTGGGCAAAGGTGTTGTTACCAAGGATGCCACGCTAAGTTCAACTGCAGGGAATCGTGTGGCGGAATGAAAAAACTGACCCCTGCAACTTGTCCCCTGATCACCAGGTGTGCCATGGTGTGAACACACACACACACACACACACACACACACACACACACACAAGTGTAAAAATTAAATGACATAATCTCATAGAACAGAATAATCTGAAGTCATCTAGATAGAAGCAAAAATGAAGAACACAGAAAAGAGTGTGATTGTGATGATTTATTACATCAAAACAATAGCATCAGGAAGGAAGTCGGGCTGACAATATACCTCAACTGGTCCAGCCCTTGCCTAGTATGCAGTGTGTCCTGGATTGTACCTTCAGCATCATAAGACAACAACAACACTGTTGCATTTGCAGAGGATCCAGGTTCAGTTCCTTGCATCCATACTGTGGCTACAACCGTGTGTAAACCCAGTTTCAGGGGATGCAACAGAGGTCCACACAGTGCACATACAGACATGCAGGCAAAGCATTCATATACACAAAAGTTAAAGAAAATTGTAAAAGAAATACCACTTAAGGGATCATGGCAAATGAATATGAATTCAGGGATAGGTAAGAACTGAGACCAGACAAAAGAAAGATGAAGCTATTTAATTAAAAATAGAAAAATCTGAACAAGCCTAAGTGGTTTACATCATGACGGGAGAAGATATTTCTTGGTCCAGCTTGAGGTGGAGAAACTTTGCTAGTTACTGAGAATGATGGTCAAGATCAATAGGAAAATAACTGAGCTGCATAAGTCAGGATGGCATAGAATATAGAAAAGCCCCACCTTAGGGAGTCAGTGTATGCTGTGAAAGATCATAAAGAAGCTGCAAGATGCTGAGCTTGAAAGTAAAATTATTTAAAAAAAAAAGCAAGCAAACAAAAACAAGATGCAGAGCAAAACCTCTTCCAGGCTCCCACAGTCCTCACAAGAAAGTCAGACTCAGTCTGCTGCCTCCCAGAACCTTGGCAAGACGATGGAAACACAATCAGGACAGTCAGGGAGATGGAGGGCTGGGGGGAGGAATTGAGTTCAGGAACAGTGGCAGAAAATGCTCAAGACAGTGTTTTGTTTTGTTTTGCTTTGTTTTGTTTTGTTTTGTTTTATTGTTTTGTTTTTCTCTGTCCCAACAGAAACTAAGATTTAAAATATTGTCCTTTAGCTTTCACATGTATTTATTTATAACACATGACATTTAATGAGATTGCTAAATCCTAATTTCCGTAGAGCATATGGGTGTCAGCATATGGGTTCTCCTATCTTAGTAGAAAATTTAGTTCCCAGTGGCAGGTCAGGTGAGACCTGAAATGCATCAGAAATAAACATCTTGCACATAACCACGGGCCTGTGAAGATTTTCAGATTCTCTTACCCACCCAGCTTTCGTCAAGAAGGGCTCAATCTAGAACTTTCATGTCCTGTTTCTGAGTTTGGTTTTTGAAGGTGGGATAATCAATACCATGAGAAAAGTCCTTAAACAGAAGCTATTAAGCCCAGAGAAAATAACTTGAAAAAAGTCTAGTGGTCTATGCATGACTGCTGCTGATGGGTATGGACACAAATTTGAAGCTAATTTTGATACAAGATTCTCCACTTCCCAGTGTGTGAGTTTCTAGCTGTCTTAAAGTTTCTTATATGGCATCACCAAATATTCAGTTAGAAACTTAGAAAGTTTCCAGACACATATTGAGTACTCAGAATTCAAAGATTGCATGTATTTAATATCGTCAGATATGCTAACAGAATTTCCTTAAAGCTTTCAAAATATTGTACTTTATAAGTGAAATTTGTCAATTACTTCTTTAAAGTTTCATTTTGCTATTAATATTAAGCTCTCTGGTAAAACTCCATAGGAGAAAATAACATCTGTATGTATTAGTTTCAAAACTCTTGGAAGATTTTTTTCTTTAAAGACAGACCCATCTGTCAATCCTTTTTCCAACATTAATTACTTCCTTTCTTGACCTCTGAAAGAGTGTCAAAGGCTCTGGTACATTTTTGTAAATCTCTTTTCTGACTGTTCTTCAGACTTTCTGGAACAAATTGACTTACTATATCTGCATTCTTATGTTATCTCTGTTCTTTCATTGGGTCAATAAGCGAAGTTTCTATTTTCCGAGTTTGTTTATTTTTCATTTAAGAAACTTCCACCAGATCTCGAGAGTACACTGTAGCAAACGTCTTTGGATTCATTTCAAGATGGTTTGCCTATATAACCACCAGCATGGTTATCACAGATTCTTTAAAAACCTTGATAACTGTAAGATGTTGGTTACCTCAGTTACTGGTTGTCTTTTAATTCTGTATGGCAAGTAACTTTGGGGTTATATCTCAGACATTTCGATATTCTGTTGGTTTACTCTGGATCCAATGAAATCACCTGGAGAATGTTATTTTTCATTTCCTCAGGTAAGAGAACTGGTCAATTTCAGACTGTAATTTTTATCTTACCTATGTGGCTGGTAGCTCCAACACCACTTCTGATTTCAGCTATTAGCACACTGCTTGAGACTTACCACTGGGGACCACTTAGAGATTAGCCTAGGGTTTGGACAATGGTCTACATACAGAGGGGTACAATTCTAGAACATTCTGTTTCATGTCACACATACAGGACTAGAAATAAAAACAAAATTAGGGACTCTCTTGTCAAACTTTCTCCTCTGCGATTCCAATCTGCTTTGTCTCTTAGGATCCCTTTATCTATTTTATAGCTTAAAAGATGGTTTCTCTCAGAACTGTAGTTTGATTCCTTGGCCAGGGCCTGCACGCTATGCTTTATGCTTTGTTAAACCATAAAGATTAGTGAGGAAGTTAAAGATAAATAGAACTTCTCTCACAGATTTTAAACCACATTGCTCTCTTCTCCTGCTTCATCTCTCCCTAAGCAGAAAAAAGCGAGCTTTCAGTGGACTGCATCTTCTGTATCACAGCTCTATAGGAGATGGAAGATGAAAGATTTTATTGGAGAGATTTTGGCCTGAATTTCTTTACATTCCTAGTTTTATGTTCATAAAGGTGACCTGCACCCCATTCTTGCTTTCTATACCTCTGAAGCTGCAGGACCAAGGTTGGAAACAACTGTCACCCTACATAAGCTGCTCCATCAAGTCTTGACCATGCTCTGCTATCTTTCTGCATTTTCTTCTCAGTTTGACTGGCTGTTTCTTAACTTTGTCTAGAGCTTTACATATAATTGGTGGGAGAGATGTTGAAAGAGCTGCCCCCCACTTTGGTTATCCATGGAAGTCTTCTAAATTACATTTTTTGCTTTCTTACCAGCTACTTGATTATTAGCTCTTGGGGGTTTTTTATTTCTCTTTTGGAGGCAGAGTTCTCGTTCTCTCTGTCTCTGTCTGTCTGTCTGTCTGTCTGTCTGTCTGTCTGTCTATCTGTCTCTCTCTCTCTCTCTCTCTCTGTGTGTGTGATGTCTATGATATATGTACACATGTGCAGAGAGGATATCACATGTACTATTCTAATTCTCTCCACTGTGTTCCTTGAATCAGAGTCTCTCACTGCACCTGAAGTTATGCCTACAGCCAGCAAGCACCCATCATCCCCTCCTGCAGCCACCATAGCACTGTGGTTATACATACACAGTACACTCATCTTCTTTTTTACATGGAAACTGGAGAATTTGAAGTAAGACCTTTATGTTTATGCAGGGAATACTCTTTCCATCTGCGCCGCCTTGTGAACCTGGGGTCAAGTTTCTCTTGAGCCAATCTTTCTATGTCCACATTTTTTTGTAGCAAGTCATGCAGTTCTAAACCATATTGCACAGTTATTTCCTTACATCTCATAATTCCTTATCTATCTCTTCTATACATGCAGTTCTTTTATTAGCTTCTCTTGAGACAAGGCATTGTTGTTTTAATCTCCCACACCCTTAAAATAACTCAGTTATTTAAAACCCATAGGCATCTCTATTGTCTTAGTATTTCCAACAAGCCAACTTCTGTTTCATCTTAATTTTCTCTGTGATATTAGTCTTTATTAACTATTATTACATCAATATTTCTTGTTTACTTGGTTAAGTTCTCATTACTACACTGACATTATTTTAATACTTTTCCCCAAGACTAAAACCACCCAATGATGTAAACTTTCTTTTGGACTACAGCAGAACTGTTGCGGGAGATATTTTAATACGGCAGCAGCGCCGTGCCGCTCATGACCACAGGCCTTGTCTAGTCGGGAAGATGGCAGCTGATTAAGAACAACCAAGATTGGGTGCCACCATATTAAAATATCTCCCACAATGCAGAACATGTACAATAGCATTTTACAGAGGGTTGCTGTGAAACACTCTCACTGAGAAGTGATTAGCATACAGGTTGTTTGGATTTTAAGTGTGACCTCTTTCTTTAGCTTCTTGAGTAAGTTACTTAACCTAGTCTTTCCTTACTTTGTTTATCTGTCATGTTGGAATAATCATGGGACATAACTCACAAGAACAAACAGTCTGAAGGTTCAGATACTAGTTTCATCTAAAGTAGACATGGTGGTAAATCTGAGGTTGATATTGAGAAATAGGTAATCGCTGTTGTTACCTCTGCCATTGCTTTTTGGATGGGTTTTAGTGAGTCCCTCGTCATGAATTATAACTTTATTTTGTCTGTTGATGTTGTTTGCTTTCTCTCAGCAGTCATAAAAGTAAAACTATCAAGACTTCTCAACTAAACACAGGGATGAACAATGGGACTTACTGCTGTGTCTCAGGGAGCTGTCCACTGTTAAACACTGGGAGACAGTCTCTACTCCCAGCATTGCCTAGCACAATAAAGGCCTTATTCTAACTCCATCAACAGTGGAGGCTCTGCCATCATAACATAGGCTCTCTCCAACTCTATAAATTCAGTAGGGTTGAGCATCTGAGAACTGCATGCAGCAGGTAGTCAAATTCTCATCTTTTTGGCCAGTATCTTTCCCCTCAGGAGTGAGAAGTAATGTCACCTATAAAATTCCTAAGTCTTAGTGGGAGACAACCAGCTTTTTCTGTGACTCTTGTGTCTGTAACCTCTTCAGATGATAAACTATCAGGAGGAGAAATGAGTGATAAAGGTCACCCCAGGTTACATAAGAATTTCATTCTACCCAAAACCTAAGGACGAACTTAATTTAACGTGCAGTGGATAAAAAACAAAGACCAGACCTGTTGTTAAATGTTATAGATACAAACATGTTAATAAAATCTAACATGTTCAGAGATTGGAAAATTTAATTATTACCTAAAATTATTCTAAAAACTTAAATTTAACGCACATAATAGTGTATTCCAACCAAAAGGTCTTGGAAGGGGCAATGAAAAACTCGGGCAAAATTATTCTTAATTTATTGGAAATAAAGTATGTTGAGGATTGTCTTCTGAGGCCAGGTATGTAACATGTATCTGTTATTCCAGCATTTGGGAAGTAGAGGCAGGAAAACCAGAATGTCAAGGCCACCCTCAAGTATGAGAGACACCGTCTCAGAATAAACAAGCAAAGACTCTGAAGGTTTTGGGTTTTTTTGTGATGTTTGGTTGGTTGGTTGGTTGGTTGGTTTTTGAGGCAAGGTCTCTCTACATAACTCCAGCTGTCTAGCTCACTATGTGGACCAGGCTTTTTGGAATGCACAGAGGTCCACCTGCCACCACACAGAGCTTTCTTTGATATTCTGAATTAAACAAATCAAAGATTTGCTTTCTAATTAATAAATTATTATAAAACTAATTAAGACAGCATACTTTTGGCTTAAGAATATCTACAGAAATTAAAGAAACAAAACAATGACTCAAAAGAAATCCAAATAAATACGGAAATTAACTTAGAACAGTAATGGCATTTCTGTTCTGTAGAGAGAAAGCAGGGATTATTTAATAAATAATGCAAACATAATTGGCTGGAAATAGGCATATTTAAATTTTGCTTGCATACTCTATATAAAAATTAATTCCAGATGGATTAACAATTCAAGCATGAATATTTTTTAAAAAAAATATTAAAAAGAAAACTAGAGTGCCATTGGTACAAGCTTTGAGTAGGTGAAATACCCCCCTCCCGGAGACCAAACAGGAAACCCAAGTCTACAAATGAAAAGATAAACAAAATTGAACACATTAAGGCTTCAAACTGTGGTGTGGCAAAGACGGCCCAGCTGACGTCAAAGATGATAGAGTGGGAATATATTCGATCCAAATTGAGTTAATAATCACAAACAGGCAAAGCACAAATTGATTAGAAAAAGACATGTAATCTGATAAAATATTGTTCAAATTGTTCAATCAGGCAATTGGCAGAAGAAGAGATTCAAACAGCCAATAAACACATGCAAAGAAACACATCATTACTGGTAAACCAAAGAAACATGTACACACACACACACACACAGACACACACACACACACACACACACACACACACACACACACACTAACTCAAGGGGTAAGAAACATCAAGTTGTGAAACTGTATCATCTGGGGTGAAGAATCCCATAAATGGCATTTTTGGAGTACAGAATGATGCAATAAATTGGGAATGCAGCATCAGAGTTTGAAATGATGCCCTGGGGCCTGGATCCCACTTAATGTCCTATTGACATTAACAAGGACTGGTTAGGAGTAAGTCCTTTTAGAGCACCAATTTGCTGGTGGCAAGGATGGAAGTTGTTCTATCATCTGCCAGTTGAGAAAAGAACAGATCAGTTATAAGTGACCAAGTGCCTCCTGCTTATAAAAGAACTATCCAAAGCCATGCCTGCAAGCCCGCAGGGAGGTCTGTTTTCAGGGTCAGAAGAGCATGCTGCCATGGCACTTGGAAACAAACCCAAGGCCATATGATGCAGGTGGAGAAGGTGGTAACTGGGCTTCAAGGCAGGGGTGCCTCTGGGTTCATCAAAGAGATGAGGATGGAGGAAGGGTGAGGAAAGGCAATTAACTATTTAATGTAGCTTTGAATTGTTTCGTGTCTTAAAAACTCACCTATTCTCAAGGATATGCTAAATCAATAAAGACCTCTGGAGAACTGGCTGCCATGGTCAATTTGACTCTAGTAAGGTGTCTGAGAAAGCACAGAAGGAGTTCAGACAGAGGTTGGTGGTAGGCATCTAACTTATGAAGGCACATTATACTTTACTTCAACTTAGGGATCTTCCATGTTGAAGAAAGCAAGCAACCTAAACAGAACTGCCCATTTAAAACAGTAATAAATGCTAATGTAGGGGTAGCTTTCGAATATAGCTGTAACATGATTATTGAAAAGCCCCAGCCAGGAATAGGTGAAATGCCTCTGGGAGTAGATTTACCATGCAAGTTTGCTGGTCTTTGTTTAATTCCTGGAACTCACACATAAAGATTAAAGTTATTCACTGACCTTCGAGAGCATGCTGTGGCATACACATGCAGGCACATGCACACAATAATTGATAATAATTACAATAATAATAATGATGATGACGATGGTGATTATTATAGATGTCCTCTTATTGGTTGTTCAATACAAAATGGTTAGTCCTGCATTTATGATCGACAAAATCAAACTCAGTAGTTGTGTTTATATATTTGTGCATATGCATACATACATATTTATGTAATGATAATAATTGGGAAAGAAAGGCTGTAAATTTGAGAGTGGGGAAGCACAGAAGGAGTTGGAAGAAGGAGACTTGGGAAGGACTGGAGGTGCAAAAGTTGGGGAAAGTGATATAATTGTATTTAATCAAAATGCATAAAGATTTTGTCAAAGCCCCAGTCAGAAGAAGAAATAAGAATATGAGAATAATGATTTTCTAAGTGCTAGTTACAACATATTAATTGGTCTTGGAGTGAGATGAACAGACTGCAGCTTGCACTCTGAAAAGTGAATTAGGATATAAAATATCAGAGAGCAACACACTTAATTGGCTATTAGTCCATCAGCTTTCTCCAGCACAATGATTGCATACTCGTGCATCTGTATTGGATGTACAGTGACGGAAAACATTTATTCCTATCCGTTGCTGTTTAAAGTGTTTAAAAGCTACTGCTATGGGGTGTGGTGACTCATACCTCTAATTCCAGCACTGGCCAAGCTGAGGCAGGGGAATTGCTCAGAGTGTGAGAAAAACCTGAGTGACAAAAGGACCATGGAGTGAGACCATGCCACAAACATGCAAACAAAGCCATTGCTTTATCAACCTAATAGAATAGTGAAGAGAGAAGCACTTGATCTCATTTTCTACAGTCATAGTCACCTCAAGGACATCTTCTTCAACAGTCTTCTACATTGTTATCCCAGATTAAGGCAGACCCATTCTACAAATACATATAATATATAGGTATGACATGGTACTGTTATTAGGCATTGTAGAAAGGCAAATGGGCATAGAGTCACCCCTGTTACAGCTGCACTTTAGATTAGCTCCTGTCACACCTGTGCTTTAGACTTGCCCCTGTCACACCTGTGTCTTAGATGCTCCCCTGTGTAACACCTGTGCTTTAGATGTGCCCCTGTAACACTTGCCCCTGTGTTACCCGCACCCTCACCATCATTGCATCCCCTCACCCCAAGCATTGGTCACTCCAGACCAGCTCTTCTTATTTTTGTTTTTTAAACCAGAGGTGCCCGTTAAAGCAATGCTTCCTTAGTCCATGAACTTATCTCTATTCTCTCTTCCTAGGTCACTATTGCTTCGCTCATGAAAGTTGGGCTGATCAGAACTAGAGTGGAACTTTTCTCGTACCAAGCCATACTGTTCCCAATAGAGAATGCTTGGAAGCTGTCATTAACACATGAATTTCTTACTGTTTCACGTCATGGGCTATGTCTTCTAGAACAAGTGTCCCTACGTATAGGACAGTTATCTCTATCGTTGTTACTGTTTCGAGTTCCCCAGGACACAGTGCTCTGTCTGGGATCCAGTGGTACAATGTTGGGGTAAGTGAGTGATCAAAGCCTCACCACTCACTCAATCTCAAGCCTCAGTTTCTTACAGCTCTTTACTTCATAGTTTTATATTTTTACCTTATCGTATGTTTCTATCCTCTATGTATTCCCTCTTTATTATTTGATGAATATTTATAAGCTTCCCATATACATTTCACAAAATAGAAGAACAACTTACCAAAGTTGTAAGATCTTTCCTTGTATAAGAGTGGCTGAGTTTAACTATTTTCCCACCTCAACTCTTAAGCTGTATTTTCCTCTTCTCAAACACCAAACCCAATGACAACGTGTAAGAAATAAGGATAGTGGAGAAACAGACAAAGTAAAGGATCACCAACAAATCCCAGGCTGTGGGAAACTCCTGTAGAACCTAACTTTTTAAGCAATGGCCAGTGTGCGCATACGCCCAAACTCATCAAATTCCATCTGCGTCTTTGGTTCATCAACTGTTCCTCAACAAAGCTACAGAAGAGCAAGCAAGAAAAATCGAGAGAAAGAAGAAAGAGAGACAGAAGCAAACATAGATTTTTAAAGATATTAATGATCTCAAAGCATGAATCTTTATTATTCAGACCTTTGAAAGAAATACATAATATTCATGCCAAGTGGTAGAAAGAAGCAATTCTAGAAATTAGCATTCATATGACACTTGTCATCTAACTATATATAGGAATATTTTACTTATCTTAGGTATAAAATGTATATGACATTCTGATATTTATGTCATCTAACTATATACAGGAATAATTCACTTAGCTACAAAATTTATATGACATTATGATATTTATATATTTTAATTTTAACTTTTACCAATATATGTTGAAGTATCTAGGGATGAAATAATGTCTGAGATTTGTTCTAAACTAGTACAGGCATATACGCATATATGCAGACAAGTGATATAAGATGAAGCCTGACCAGGAATCAGGAACATTATTAAGTGTAACAGGTAGACAGGTATTTACTATGTTATAGTTGAAACATTCCATAATTAAAAACTTAACAGCAGATAACATACCTAACAACCTACTAAATGTCTCCAGTCACCTAAGTGGCCACCTCCAAGGGCAAGTTTCAAATTGTAATCATAGTCTCTACCTGTATTTGTTATCTTTCTTGTTGCTGTGAATGCATACCTGACAAGAAGCATCTTGGAGAGCAAGGGTTATTGTGGCTCATGGTTTGAGAGTGCAGCTTATCACGATGGGCAAGGCATGGCAGAGTTTTATAGTGCTGAGAGAGGGTACCTGCAAAGTCCTCAGCAGATCCAGAATCGGGCTGTGGGAAAGCTGAGATTCAGCTGGCTTCCCCTCCGCCTCCATTCACACCAGGATGCCTTTCTACAGGCTGGTACGAAGCAGGATCAGAGGAACTCTCTACACATAGTTTAAATCTCTGTGGAAACAACTTTACAGACACATCTAGAAATGTGTCTCCTGGGGGATTTCTAATCTACCCAAGTAGCAATGGAGACCATCACAATGCTATATCTGATGCTCAAGTTTGATCTCAACATCTTCTCCACGCCAGCTTTCCTTTACCTCCACCATCCCAACTCAATGTTTGACAGGAATGCTGTTGCCATGGCAGTGTGCTAGGGTAGGGGACTTCAAATTTAATTTTGAGGGGGTCAGAGAGATTTGTATAAAGCAGTTGGAACTGATTGAGGAAAAAAAATAATTTACAAAGGCAACCTTGCAGGCAAAAGAGTTTCAGTCTACTTTACAGCAAGAGAAGGCATAACTTTGGGGCTGTAATCCCAGATACTAATGACTAATACTGAGGCTGGGAGGCCCCCAAACTCAAGGCTTGCCTGGATTGCAGTGAGCTCAGGCTTAGCCCTGGTGATTTAGAAAGACACTATCTTAAAAAAAAAAAAAAGTAGTAAAAGGATTGTGGAATACAGTCATTGGTGAAATGCTCATCTAGCGTACAGAAGACGCTAGGAGGAGGAAAGGGAGAAGGAGGAGGAGGAGGAGGGGGAGGAGGAGGAGGAGGAGGGGGAGGAGGAGGAGGAGGACAATGACAACAGAGGAATCTAGATGGAAAGGGATTGTTGCAAAAGCGAGAGGTTGGAAATGAAGAAAGTGAATGGAATCAAGAAGAGAAAATGTCAAGGAGAGTATCTTTTAAAGTAAAAAGAAATCTCTTAGAAGGTGTCCTAGAATTTTATTCTCAAGTAAGCAGCACCGGCTTGCATTGTGGTGATGACAGCTCCAGGTGCTGCCCACAAAGAGATGGCCTCCCTGGCAGGAACTTCTCAGTCCCTTGACGGTAGTGATGCCGTGTGGATTTGCATGCCTTCCATATGCTGGGTTCATTATCATAGCTCTGCTTCTCATTTTACTTTCTACCAATTGTTCTTAACTTCTTCTGGGTCGTGGACTCCTTTGGGAATCCGACACAAGGCATGGTCCATTTCCCTGGGATAAAGTGCCCATAAACACCTATACTCAAAAGTTGGCATGTCAGTCTTTTATTGCACTAGAATATGCTGACTATAAAGCAATCTCTTTGGTGTCACAAAATTTAAAAGAGCCATTTTTTGACTGTAGGAAGAGAAATGCAAATTGTGTGTGTGCAGGAAGCATCTTGCCCACAGAGGAAAACCACAGTGCAAAGATTTCTGAGAGATCATCTTAGAGCAAAGCGGCAATCTGGTACATTTGTGCCACATTTGTGTATAACTGATTTTAACTTTCATTTAGGAAATAATCACAGCTAAGAGGCTCAAAAAATGTAGCAAAAAAAAAATTTTTATTCTGTTCCTTCTCAGATGAGACTAGGTGTCACAAGCTAGGGTTCCTAGAGAGTAAGCCGAGGTGATTGACACCTGGATGTTTATTAGGGGGTGCTGTTGGGGTTAGCACTGTGGAGGAGTAGGGCAGAGAGTAAGATTAGGTGGAAGGGGGTTAAAGACAGGCAGCATCCAGGAAGGCTTCCCCAGTCTGGTGGAAAATCCCCAAAGTTATCATGCATTGAAGAGTCTAGGCCGTCATGAGTCAATGTTAACAAGCCATGGGATGTGGTACCCTGTGGGAGGCTGTGCTTCTTCCTCCAGTCTCTGGAAAGAGCAGAGAGTGAAGGAGCAGGTCCCTGTGGCTCTCCCAGGAGCTGCAGCCATGAGCCTGGAGAGGGTCTTCGAAGCATCCAATAGGGTCTGCTACAGGAGACTTCATCAGTAAACACTATAGTTTTCAAAGGCTCTTTGAGTTGAAATTTTGTCTTGTCATTTTCTGTGTGTGCAAGTCTTCCCTATCATCCTTCACAAGGGGTGAATCTTCTGATTTGGCTGTAGAGAGAATTCTGGAGGCCTCCATTGTACTTGCTCTTGCCTATATTTTATCTGCACTCAAGGTTTCCTAGAAATGCTCTCCTTCAATTCCTGTTCCTCTTTTGGGATGAAATCGTTTCCTAAGCATGTTTTGAAAGAGTTCCCTAAGATTGTTAAGTCTAAATATTCACCCCAAAATGTACACGTTAGGTTATGTATAGGGGAAGCCAAGTTGTGCTGTGCAGATAGTCTGGAGTGGCTTTCCTATCCAAGTTGCAAGTTAAATGATTTAAAGCCCAATCTCTTGAAAACCTTGGAAGTTCTTTTTGAAGCAGAGGAAACTCAAACTGTAAATCTATTTATGCCGATAAACTTCTGGAATAGATATTTAATGCAACCTAAATCTGTGGCTCTGATCAAGTAAATCAAGATGATCACTTGAGACAAGATTCAACATGGCGTAGAGTGGAATATTGTAGATATTCCGTTCACAGAACAGTGATACTTTCCATGACCAAATCCTTGTGAGGTGGGAATTCTTCTTGGATACCATCAGCAGCACACACAGAAGAGATTTTCTAGAACACTGGGAGCTCTTGGAAACTGGTTCTTATTGAAAGAAGAAATTCTCCTTGACTCTTCTGTTTTGGGATGAGACAACCAACTCCCTTTTACAACCACGTAGCAAGGACATTTTCTATGTCAATATAACTCTAAGTGCCTTGTTGTATTGTCTCATGACTCACAGTACTCAGTGCAGGAAGATGCTACTCTTGTTCTCATTTTACAGGCTTTGGTATGGAAGAGAAAATTGGTAGACCATGAGATTAAGAATCTAGTGATGCACGTAAGGTAAGGGATGAGGGGAGGGTCAGACATAGGATGACCTCAGACTTTGTCCTCTGACCTTTACTTCATGGTGTTTCAAGAATTTGAGAGGTGACAATGTTAGTTTGCAGATCATCTTAATATTTGTAAATTGAGGGTTTTTTCTTCCTTAAAAAAATAAACCTCATCTCTATATCCTTTTTGGGTTACATGTAAAGCTGCTGCTTCTTCTTCTTCTTCTTCTTCTTCTTCTTCTTCTTCTTCTTCTTCT
>JANHMN010000004.1:133130649-133224450 GCA_030674055.1 Rhabdomys pumilio | reverse complement strand
TCTCTCTCTCTCTCTCTCTCTCTCTCTCTCTCTCTCTCTCTCTCTCTCTCTTTGTGTGTGTGTGTGTTGATGGATCCTAAAGGCTATGGACATAAACGATGCCTCACTTTGAACAGGTGCTGGATGCGAGTAGCTGGTAGCAGTCACGATAGAAACACAAACACACAGAACGAGCTGGCTTTGTCCTTCTTTTCGCTGCGTTGCCTCCAAACATCCCCCTTCCCGCTAACCTTCAATTAAGACATATAGGATGTCAACCCTGAGTTAATGTGCTCTCTACAGCTGCACTCCTGCACCTGTGAAGTGAACAATGGGGTTGTCCTGTCCACGTGAAAGGGAGACAGCAGGAGGACATGGGGCAGGGAATCATGGAAATTGAAAATAACTGACATCCCTTTTCAAAGGTATTCTAGGTGACACAGATAACTACCTAAAACTCGAAACTTTTTAAAAAGAGCATTTTTCTCTTCTGTAGTGGTCTGACAGTTCTTTTTATTAAAGAAAGAAACAAACTTTAAAAAAAAGTCTTCACTCAAAGTAATGATATAAACCCTTGTACTTGGAAACTTCTTACACAATAATCATCTTTTCTGCATGACTCCGGGTAGGGTGGTCACTTGCTTTGATGGGGATCCCTTCAGCTCTTTTGCCCCAGTATGGTTCTAGAGATTTCACATGATAATCTGGTGAGGGTTTCTGACCTAAAGCTAACAGTAGTCAGGACAATTCTTCTAATCCATCCTCTCTCCAGAGGCCTTTCAGGTTTTATTCTCTGAGGCTTCTATCTTCTAAAAACTGCAAGTGGTTACTGATATCTGGGAAGGCTAATGGCAACGAGCAGGTTTTCTTAGGCATAGAAAGCAGATTGTGCACAGCCAGCTGATTCCTGTGCAGCTAATAATTATGGTTTTGTCTCTGAGGTCTTCGGTGCAATGTATAGGAATTAGAAACAATCTTATTCAAAATATGTATGCTCATTTTCATTTCTCACAGAAGACTCTAAAAAAAAAGACTCTTGGAGAAATTCATCCAAGTCACAAAAATAATTGGCAAAGTCAGATCCCAAATCTTGTCTTCTTTTTCTAACTCAAAGTATAGTGTTTTCTCCAGTACTCTACGATATACGTCATAAACATCCCTTTTCAGAAAGATATGGAGCTTTTGTGTTAATGTGCCTAGATGTATAAATGTCTCTGTTGTCATTCCAAGAAGATAATGGGATAGCTAAAATAGCCTTAAGTCTTAGTTTACACAGTGACAATGGCAAACCACTTTAAACTCTCTGAAATATTTTTCCTTAACAACATGAGATTAGGATTGACTCTTGTTTCAGCGTCTCTATGCAACAGCGAGACCTCAGTAAATTTTACAATGCTATTGTGTTTCCTCATCCTTCACATTCTAACGAAGTACTATTGGATTTTATTCTTTAAATCTATAAGAAAAATCCATAGTTAAATTGATTTTATTCCCTCAGGACACTCCAATAATAGTAATAATTTTCAATCAGTGTCTAATAGTCTTTGCCTTTCTGGTTCTGTCACTCTTATTTTCTTCACACTGTGATTGTATCTTTGCATATAGGATTAGTGATCCATGACGAATAGGCTGTAGGAGAGAAACAAGCGTCTCTTCGGTGATTTCATTTAATGTGCTTCAAGTACACAGTCTGACCATTTGAAATTGTCTGGTGAGACACCCTTGACCCTGCTTCCCAGGCTTACCTCCTCTTCTTTTCATAAGACAGTTATTAGGAAATGCAGAAGACTTGTGATTCAAAGATATACATCTCCAAATACCACTATACTATAAAAATTTCCCAGAAAACATACAAGCAAGACCTTAAAACAGTTGAGCAGACACAATCTTGGATGGTGAGATCACTCTCTAGCTAGCCCAGTTTGTACTTTTTCTCTGACTTTTCCAATGTCTCTATTTCCTCTGTAACCTTAAATCAATATTCAGCAATAATTGAAATAATGGTAAAAATATCTTTATGCAAGTAATACATTTACTTAAATATATAGGAGGATATTTGATGAAATTATTTCAGAGATATCCCCCACCTCCATCAGGTTCTTTCTGAACGACACCACTACCTAGTCCAGGAGTGCAGAGTTTTCAGTGCTACACTATTTCCGTAGAACTGTATTTCTTGGACTATCATGTAATGAAGCTTATTTTCTATAACTGCTACATCCACCCAGATCCATGGCATCTAGCCAGTGTGCTCATTCTTATGACAAATGTGGGTACTTACAACTCAGAGCACAGCCCCTCATCAGTTGGTGATAATTCATGAACTATATAAGTAAAAAGGTGATTGTTGGAGCTGAGATTGCATTTCTTATATTAACTTTGAAATGGTCCCAAGTGTCTTAGAACATTCTTGGGGTTTACAAGCATGAGCACAACACATATGTGCTACATGTCTGTGAGGATACAAGGCTCAGCTTAATAAGCTGTCAAAATGTGCTAGAGGCAGAACTATTTTAATGGGGAATGTTGACATCGTAAAGATGGGGAATCTGCAGATGGCCCCCTCCCCATCCACCCATAGATGTAGGTGGCTGTCTCTATGTTTTCTCCACTCAACAGGATCAATGCTTGTTTCCTTTGAACTTTGTGCTGGCTAAGCTTTTTCTTTTTAATTGGGTAAGACAAGCACTCTTTTCTGTGGTTCTGTGTTTGTTCTTAGCCTGGCCTGCTGGCTGGATTGCTGTGGGCCTAACAGGATCAAGTACCTTCTAGACTCTCAATTGCTCTAGACTGGAAGAAGTGACTGTCACCAGGCTCCCAGCATCCAGTAGGAGTCACCAAAATCCTGAAGAAAGCCCAGAAAACTCCAGAGAGCAAAATACAATTTATAAAATTATATTTTAATGTATAAAAAATGTATGTTTTTAATAAATCATAAAAATTCATAAAAATGAATTTTACAAAGCTAAAATTATACCTTTTGTTCTTTGGCAAAAAGGCTATAAAATTTTTACATTGGTGTGTGTGTGTATGTGTGTGTGTATCAGAGAGAGAGAGGAGAAGGGAGTTGATCCTTGCCTTCTGCCTTGTTTGAGACAGGGTTTCTTGGCTGTCACTGTGAGCTCCAGGATATCCGGGTATGAGCTTCCAGTGATTGCTCTAAGTCTGTCTGCCATCTTGCTGTAGGAACACTGGGATTACAGATGTATGCTACTGCAACCAGCCTGATCTCAGGTCCTCGTGGTCATCTGACATCCTTAACTACCGAGTCATCTCTACAGCCAGCACATAAAAAATTATTATATGTTCTGAAATATAATTAAACATCTTTCCTTCAAGGCATACACTAAAGGGAAAGCATATTCTGTGTACAATCAAGAGTTAGACATTTTACTCATTTAAAAACTAAAACATATATCAGGTTCTTGTGCAGATTTGGATATTTTTGGTTATGCAAAAGTATCTTCTTTAAGCTGGGCAGTGGTAGTGCACACCTTTAATTCCAGCACACAGGAGGCAGAGGCAGGCGAATCTTTGTGAGTTTGGGGGCAGCCTGGTCTAAAAAGTGAGCTCCAGAAAAGCCAGAGCTACAGAGAGAAACCCTGTCTGGAAAAAAAAGAAACAAAATAAACAAACAAATAGTACCTTCTTTAAGAACTGAATATTTTGCTATATTCATGTATTTGGTGTGTGTGTGTGTGTGTGTGTGTGTGTGTGTGTTGGAATCACTATCCAATATTTTTACCATAAACAAGAATGCTTGCTGGAATAGACTGAAAAAGCAATAATATTCCAGAGACCACTGACCAGACCAACACTGTGAGGATGAATTAATTACTAACTGTAAAAAAGAATCCAAGGGCAAAGTTCTGAGAAAAATTGAGCTCCAGGCTGTCTGGGGTGGCCGGCAAGGTGTAGACAGCATGTGGCTGAATTTGATGTGACAAGTTTTGCACTTGTTTTGCTATGATGTTTGGGTTATAGGAATAAGACCAAGAAAGGGAATATGACATCATCTGCTCCAGTTGACATACTGTAACTCTGGATAATAGGAATATGAGTTTATAAGCTAGTCAGAAACTTTAGTATGGACTAGAGCAATTATTGTGGATCATTTCCTGGTATAAGCATAGAATGTAAAATACAGTCCTTAATAACGTGGTTTTATAATTCTAAGAAAACTTTTGGATCCATTCATGAAGATGTTAACAAGTAAAATAAAATTAACACTTACATGTGAAATATCCTTGAGTTGTAGCTTAAGAAGTGGGGAGGCCACATGAGGGCAGGGAATTGGATGTAGGATAATGGTTCTCAATCTTTGGGTCACAGCCTCTTTGGGGGTCAAACAGCCCTTTCACAAGGGTTGCCTAAGATCATCAGAAAACACAGATATTTGCATTCTGATTCTTAACAGCAGCAAATTACAGTTATAAAGTAGTAGTGGGAATAATTTTATGTTTGGGATCACCACAACATAAGGAACTGTAGTGAAAGGCAGAACCATTGTGTGGGGTGAGAACAGCTGATGCAGATGTCTTTAATTCACAAGATCCATCAAGTACAGAAGGACTGTGGTCTGGAGGAGAGAAGAGTTAAGGGCAAGCAACGAGCATAGAGGATGAGGCGTGAACTCCCTCACTAACTTTCTACAGAATAGGGGGTCTGCTGGTCTTGGGGAACAGCAATCCCTCTGAAGGAAAAAGTTCAGCTGGCATCTTGTTTGAATGGCTTTTATATATCCTCTCCTTGGTGTTTCAAGACCAATTCTGCAGAATGGAGATCTGATTTACTCAAAAACAAACAACTTTTCCAGTATTAAAGCCCTGGAATTCTATAAGTTAGAAATATCACTCTCTATGCCCAAACCCCATAGTGCTAACAGTGACTGAACTCGTTTGGCTTTTTTTTTTCTTTCCTTTTCTAAATAAGTAGTTCTTAAGAAAGAGATGTCATATGCATAACTGAAAATGCTGTCCTACATTTGCATTTGAAGAGAAGAGAATCCCAAGGAGACATTAAAAAGTGAAAGGGTTTAAATGCAGAATAACACATGTGAAGCCATGTCCTGAGCTTTGCCTGAGATGGACAGCACAGTCTCAGGGATGCTGAAGCTACCTGAGAGATGCAGGCTGCCTCCAGGAGGGGCTGCGAGTTTGTGTCTGTCTCCTTACAACTGACCTCTGTTTAGTGGTGGTTTTGTTCTCTCAAAACTACTGTTCTCCCCAAAATTACAGTCTTCCCCCCTTCCTTTTTCTTTTTTTCTTTTCTTTTCTTTTCTTTTTTTTTTTTTTTTTTGGCTGTTGGAGTTGGCCTCGCTGTGGCTTCAGATGAGAGTTTATTTGAGGCAAATCTCACTAAACTACAGCAGCTCATGGGCTCTTTCCTTCCCTCCTGTGTTGTTTGGTTAGCTATTTTCTTCTCCCCTGCTGTTTTAATGGCCTGGTTGTAGTTTTGTTTTATGGGTTTTCTTTTTAGATGATGAAGATTAAAAACAAGAGAGAATAAATTTCTGAGGCATCATGCCAACACACACACAGAAATAGAGACTCCAAACAGTTAAGATAAGGCTTTTCTGGGCTGTGTTTGTCCCACCACTGCTGCCTGGAAGGCTACTGCGCGTAAGCCCCTCCCCAAGCCCCTCCCCCCCAGGTTAAGATGGCCTCTCCCTTTATCCCCAGTGAAGCTACTGGTTGGAAAATTTACAATGTCAGTACACAGGATGCTGGTACAGTTCAACATATACGTTGAAAACATAAAGATAGGGAGAACTAGTACTTCCCTCAAAGCTTTTAAAGACTAGACCACTAATATAATTTATGCCTTCAGGGAAGGGTCTCCTGGGAGACTCAGCCTTGGCTTCTGACGTGTTCTCATTGAATGAATCAGCTGAGATGGGAAAGGAAGTTTTTGGTGAACAGAAGAGGTGACTGATGCACAGACTGAAATGGCTTTCCCAGAAATAGCTTTGATTAGTTCTGTTTTTATATTTGGTTTGTTTACATGAAGAGGGAAAGCTCAAATAATATTTTTTTTTCAAGGACAAGTGTTAACAAATGTATTTAATATAACATCAGTTACTTTGTTAGTGAGACCAGCCTGTGTTGTCTTAGGGAAATGAGTTTGGGTTTTTTTTTTTGTTTGTTTGTTTTTTGTTTTGTTTTTAAAACAATGGAATGAAAAGGCAGAATAAGATTTACATCCTTGTCACAAAACTGACTCCATGTCACAAATTTTGAATGTACACAATTTCCATTGTGCATAAAAATTATAATGCAAAAATACATGAATAAGATCACTCTTCCAGGCATAAGCCTTTAACGGCCTCCCTTTTATCATCCAAACCCAGTCAAGACTGGGAGGAAAACTCAGCAGAAAGCATAAACGACACAAGCTTTCCTCGAACAAGATCATGCAGCAGCCAAGTCTACCTCACCAACTCGGCTATTTCCCCCCACTGGAAAAAGGAGGGCTGTTAAATTTAAGAAAGAACATCTGTTTTTCATTGGAGGCGCATTCAAGTGTTCATTAAAGTGTCCTAGACGCCTTTTCCTTGTTCTATTTCACAATGGCCTGCCTTTCTAATAGTCTTGCAAGTTCAGCTGTGACTTAGAAACCTCAGTCACTATGGCATTTCCTTTGAAAAAGGCCGGAAGAGACGAAGGGAAAGCCGAAATCTTAAAGCGCAGTCGCAATTTTATTACCAGGCACCTTTTCTGTACTTCCTAGGGGTGTTTATTTTCTTCAATTATTCAATAGGCTTCACTGAACTTGAAGACCCAGGGGCCTCCGCTCGTGTCTACAGGGAGGCTGGGAGGGCAGAGCTTGAAAGTGACTGGTGGCATGAGCTCCTTTGATGGACACCTTCAGTCACCTTTTGTAGAAGGCAACCCAACGCGGTTCAACAGGAATAGGTCAGAGCCCATTTTTTTTCAGATTTATTTGAATATATAATTCATCCAGAATGTCGAAGTCGTCAGTTTTCAAACATCTTCTTTGTGGGTTTTTCTGTTTGTTTTTTGCTTTTTTTTTTTTTTTTGAGCATAAGACCACTAAAATTAACAAATGAGCTTGAGTATTGACTTCCTTGAGAAGACGGAAATAGTTTTCTGCACTGCTTGGGCAGGTTTGTTTGATTTTAACCAGTAAACTGCATCTAAATTAACCCAAACACTTTTAC
The DNA here is from genome assembly GCA_030674055.1 of Rhabdomys pumilio. Taxonomy (NCBI): domain Eukaryota; kingdom Metazoa; phylum Chordata; class Mammalia; order Rodentia; family Muridae; genus Rhabdomys; species Rhabdomys pumilio. The sequence goes on along the minus strand of JANHMN010000004.1, from coordinate 133,217,291 downwards.
TTTTAAATGATTTTAAAATGTCGAACTACTTGAGCATGCAATGAAGCTGGAAGAAAAGTATTTTTAAAGAACACTGCTAAATACCCCTCCAAAACAAACACCTTTTAATTTAGACAATTTTGGTAGGATGGTTGAATATGCTAAATTACAAAATATCTGTTACTAAGAGAAACACAGATTTATTTGGGGGTTGAAAAGGCACAGTCCAATATGAAGTAGACCTTCGCTGGGATTTCTTGATGTGACAGATAGTTCAAAATGGTATAGATGAGGAAATAGAGTCTGGCACATAGTAGGTTCTCAATAAATGTTAGACCTCAAACCCTAAATGTATTGACTAGAGATATGATGATGATGTTGTTTCCAAAAATCATTCTATGTCATGGAAAAAAGACAGCATTTCTGGTCAGTGTTTCTCATGCCGCACACAGTAGGTCCTTTACATAGAACACAGTTCTTACATGGGTACCACTGCTGCTTCATTATTCTTGGAGCCTAAAAAACAATCAAACTGTAAATCAGAGAATATTAATGCTTACAATTAGTGTTTCAAAATTTGGATCATGTGGGGAAAAGATACTTTGTACTTTAGTGTTGGGATTATTAATGCAGCCCATGTCCTATGGTAAATAGTTATGAACATAGGAACTGGTGGATAAAAGTGTATGAATATGCATCTTTAAACCAGAAATAAATTTATGTAGTAAAAATAACAAAATCACCATGAAGTCATGCTTTAGCATCATGGCCTAAGCTACTGTTTAAATTTTATTTTATATAAGTTTATTAATCCCTCTGAATAAAATTTATTCATTTTATTACAAAAGATATAACCAGTGGACCCCCAGAGGCCCACTAATACCTTATGATTTTAAAAGTATTTTTAAAATTATTTTTAATTGTGTGGATGTATGAGAATGTGAGTGTGAGTACCCAAAGAAGCCAGAGGCATCAGATCCCCTGGACCTCGAGGTACAGGAAGTTATGAGCCATCAGACATGAGGCTGGGATCCAGACGTAGGTCTCTGGAGGAACAGAAGATGCTCTTAACTGCTGGGCCATCTCTTCAGTCACAGTACCTTGCCCTTAATGAGCACTCCCTGCTAAGCCCCTTACATCAGCTATTCTCATTTGATTTTTATCCCTATAGCTGTAGGAGAATCATGTAAAGAAAGGACAATCATTATCTCTATGCCTTTTTACGATTGCAGGAAACTGGTTCAGAGGAGGGGTGTGCTACCCAGAACCTCACACAGCCTGTCAGTGACAGGGTTAGAAGCCTGAATTCACAACCTGCAGTCCACACCGGAGTATAAGGATCATCTTGAGAACCCAATAGTATAGTACAATGAAGTGAGCTAACGAATACTGGGGAGCCTATATCAACGAGAGAAAGAGAAACAGCGATCGCGAGAAGCTGAGAATAGGATGAAAGTCATAAATCAGTAATGTTTGGAACAGTGCCCCGAGTCATCTCTCTGATTTGGACTAAGAACATCCAATTGTGTCATGTCTAGAAATAACTCATGGTAAATAATTTATCCCCTTGGGGGATACTGGAGCCAGCCCATCTGGGATGCCAGCCAAGAAGTTGTTATCCCTGAAGCCAACCAGGTCTGGGGCTACAAGGTTTCTCGAAACAGTCAGAAATGGAGAAGGGCATAAGCATGGAGTCGGCACAGAAGGCAAGCAGAACTACCTGAGTCATGTGAGAGCAATGCCAAGAGGCAAAGTGTGTGTGTGTGTTTGGCAGGGGGGGGAGGGGGGAGGGATTGGGGGGATAAAAAGGGACGCAAAGTCAGAGTGAGAAGAGAGCAGCAGCAGCAGGAAAACAAAGAAGCAAAACCTCCAGGGCGCAAGGTCAGAGGTCAGCTTGGGCTGGCTTCAGTATTTCAACAAAGTCTTTATAGTCAAGATACACACCCCAAACCCTCCAAGATACAAGAAAAAATGCTAGTTACAGACGATCTAGAATGTTATATTTTATATAGCCCCCTCTCTAATATGAACTTGGATGCTAGAAATCTATCAATACCTATGTTGAATGTAGATCATACTCTCTGAGCTCTGTTAGGTATATAGAAGAGATAAGATATAGTCCTTAGCTCCATGCTTACTTTTTGGTAGGGAGGGACAGCAATTTTCTGCCCGTGCCCCTCCCTCCAGAATTTACACTTACTGAGCGTCTTTCTCACATGGCCCATGAAGAGATCATGTCTAACAATTCTGACCACATGTCTCCTGATCCCAACTCTCTCTTTAGTCTTCCTTTTGCTTCCACTTTACTCTGAGCCCTGAAACCAGACCCCAAAATTCCTAATGTCACTCTTCCATAGATGACTTAACTTGAATATTTAGACCACAGGTCTTATTTTTGTATACAGCTAATTTCAAAAAAAGAAAGAAAGAAAGAAAGAAAGAAAGAAAGAAAGAAAGAAAGAAACAAAGAAAGAGAGGAGGGAAGGAGGGAAGAAAAAAGGAAGGAAGGAAGGAAGGAAGGAAGGAAGGAAGGAAGGAAGGAAGGAAGGAAAAATGTCTCAGGGTCCTAGGGCAGGAAATAGGATTAAATATAATGAAATCAATATCTTTATGAAGATACTGCTTTAGGCCATCAAAATAAGGTTATTTGTCTTGAGCTCCCCAAGAAGACACTATGCACCAGTATTTTGGGGACCTATTTAATTATGAGTTTCTGCTGTTTAAGAAACTCAAGAAAACACTTTGAGAACAGCCTGCTACTGAAATAGTGTGGAGGCTATCTCCTTCGCAGTCTGTTAACCCCAACACCATCCTGCATATATCTATCTACCATGATATTTTTTCAAAAGCCATTCTACTGCATATATGACCTACCTGATCCTAACCTTCTGGGTTGTTCTACAATTATTTGTAGAGTCTACATTGGACAACTTGTCACAGTGACTCCCTGTACTCCACTGGTTTGAAACACTCCTTTATCCTGGCTCCTCCCCAGGCTCCACATGTCTGCTGCTTGCATTACTTAAAGCAACAAGATTATTTTCCTACTACTACTCTCTTGTTCTTCCCTCTCCTTCCCTCATTTCAGGGTTGCCCACATATTCCTGCAGTTTTTCTCAGCTATTTCCTTCTAAGTTCCTGCCATATGCAGAGCTATGGAGTACATATATCTTGCTCTCTTAAAGAGACCATCAGCCTCTAAGGACCATAGTTTTGCTTTCAATAATTATATACGTAAGGCTTAAAAAAATCACCCCCACCTAGATGTAAATAAAGACAATACACCAAGAGTAACAAGTGGAAATAATCACACCTTAGAAGCTTTGTTGTGAACCTTTGCTCCCACAGCATCAGATTAACAGAGGAGGCTGAATGTGCACAGTGCATGTGCACAGTGGTCCAGAATGGTTATCCTGGAACCACCCACTTTCCTATTGGCTTTGGGCAACAGAGTGACATCTTTCTTCAAGCTGCCATAACAAAACACTGCATGGGATACTTGCTCTCTTCAATAGTAAAAATGTAGTTTCTTCTCATTCTAGAGCCTTACGTTCCAGCACCACGACGTCTGCAGTCCTTTCTGAAGCCATAGCCTTTGGTTTCCAGATGGCTGTGCTGTACTCTTCACTGTGTTTTTCCTCCTCTGAGTAGGCTCATGCTGATACCCTAAACTATTTTCAAAAGGGCACCAGTTATATTATATTAGGACCCACTCTGTGACATTATTACCTCTGTCTTCTCTGTAAAGGCCTGATCTTTAAATACAATCATATCATTTAAGGTAAAATTAATATGAACTTTGAGATGACACAACTTGGCCTATTCCAGACACCTTTGAGTAACAAAAATCAAATGGATGGAACCAACCCCATGATAAACTGAAGACAAAGGAAGGAAGACGAGATGTTGTAAGATTCAGTCCAGTTTTCCTCCAACTCTGCATTCTATGTTGCTTTAGATGTCTTTGGACATATTACTCTTTACTTCTGGGTAATGCATAGCTCACAGTATTGCACCTTTTGAATTAGAAAATGCTTTCCTTTTCTGTTGCAGGCAGCAGACCAGGCAAAAGGTCTAATGAGACTTAGAGGTGCTCTCAGCATTAGTTAGCTATCTGGTGAGCTTCAGCTAGCCTCGCCGCACTGACACAACTCTCTTGCAGCTCCAAGTAGATGGACTTCTAGAAGTAGGAAACATATGTATGTATGTTCACTCAGAATGACCCATAGAACTCTGGTATCTAAAAAATAAAGGTGGGAGGAAAGATCTGAAAAGAAAAACAATATGAAAAGTTCAGGACATTCCAGTTTCTCTGCTTTTCCTAGAATATTTCTGTCTTGGGAATTAAATAAGTACCAGAACATTTTAAGATCACATGAATGGCTTTAAATGAAACAGAACCAAATTCTCATGCTCAAGTAGGGAGAGAAGCATTGAAGGGGCATGGAATGGAACTAGTACCTTACCTGGTAATCAGTACAGTAGGAAGGATGCTGACCTGCTGAAGCTTAGGGAGCTGTGACTTCAGTAGGGTGGGGTGAGGAAGCTAAGAATCCCCAAGGAAGCAGATGCCAGGGAGAAAGAACATTCTAGACTCCACGAAGAGTCAAGACAGTGGTCCTAAGTTAAAGAGTGATTGATGGCCCAAGGAATAGCAAACCAGAAGCAAGGCTGAAGCATCATCACTGATGCAGGGAAGGAGATGGAGTTACTCCCAGTGAAGTCAGAATCCATAGAGGTTCTGGGAAGTAGAGTGACAGGATCCCACATGCATCTTAGAACACCTTGGGATGCACAACATGCACAAAACCAGGTGAAATGGAGTGGAGAGGCCATTTCAGTAGCTCAACTAGGGGCTAGTGTGTCAGTCATGGAATACTAAGAGGGGGCAATTCCTAATTTTTTTTTTTAATACGCAACACCAATCTTATTTGTGAGTAAGTTGAATGTGAAACATAGTAGAGAAAGGAGAATCAAGTACCAGAGGCCAGATGTATTTTTCCTAACCATCTGAATTATGGTGTCTCCATTAAACATATTTAAAAAATCACACACATATAAATTAATTTTCTGTAAGGTTAATGAGTTTCTAAATATTATTTAATTATGAATTGAATACTTGAGGAATATGCTTTATCATCTAGCACATAATCCCACACATTTAGATGTCCCAATGCCTTCTTCACAGTTACAATGAAATGAACATAAATAAGAAAGGATGTGCTTTCAATGAAGCTGTTTCTCCAAAGACACTCCTCTCACAGAATCTCGGTGGTAAGAGGACTGCTGCAGAGGGAAAAACCTTACACAATTAGATAAAGTAGGTCAGTAATTCAACTCAGAAACATATTTGCATTGGTTCTCCTGGTTGTAAAAAAAAAAAACAGAGAGAATTCTTACCAAAGGAAAATTCAGAGTAACATAAAAGGTAAAAGATAGCCATGGAAATGAGGTTCTTCAGAATGAGGTCAGGAGACCTTCCTGCAAATCTTATACATTTGACTTAGGAACGTGCTCCGCTCGTAACAGCACAGATAAGGCGCGAGCTCATGTTGCAGGCAGAGAGAAATTAACGGAAGTGCTCATAGGACACAGGAAAGAAAACGGTGGTTTAGAAAACTTTTTACTGAAGTCTTAATAATAAAACAAAATATATGAGCAGAATGCCATCTTCACAATGATCATGCATGCGACCAAAAGTCTAGACATACCTCCTTATACTTTTACCAAGGCAGCATTTGCATTTGTTTTAAAACAAGTGTGTGTGTGTGTGTGTGTCTGTGTGTGTGTGTGTGTGTGTGTGTATTGACTTTTATATGGATATACACACATATACGTGTACTTACAATAACTCTCACACAGGATGGCTATGCATATGTAAATACACATATATGTGTATTTACAGTAACTTTCACACAGCTGAACATATGGCAAAAGTATCTTTAAAATAAAATAAAGACAGTTATTCCATACTATCTTTTTCATCCATCAGTCTAGTCACTGTTTCAGGGTATGAGACATCTTGTATCTTCCCATGCCACAGTTTTCATTCTCTAGAATTACCGTACTTAAAAATCGTATTTATTTTTAAATTGTGCACCTGGGTGCACGTATGTATTTGTTTATGTGTGTGTGTGTTGTGCAGGAGCACGTATGTGGAGATTAGAGGTTAATATCTTGTTTTTAATCAGTTGCTCTCCAATTCACTTTTGGAGACAGGTCTCTTGCTGAACATGGAGTGTACCTACTGCCTAGACAGGTTGCCAGGAAGCTGTGGATACATATGGCTGCCTGCAGCATCAGAGCAAGGATGGCAGGAGCTTGCTGATGTGACTCCCTTTTATATGGGTGCTGGGGATGCAAACTCAGATCTTCATGCTTGCATGTCAAACGCTCTACCCACTAATCCATTACGTCAACCTTGAACTGATTCAATTACTTTCATTTCACTAATATGACACATAATCACAGCTGCTCTCTGGAAACTCTAAAGTCAGGGCTACAATTCGGTTATCCTGTTATTTGTCTGGGGAAGGGGTAGTATTTGTTAGGCTTTTCTGTAATTGGTGTTTTCTAAGCCACAGTTCCATGTAGTCCACCCTGGCCTTGAACTCCACAAGTATGAACTCCAAGAAAAACCTTGACTTTCTTGTCCCCAGCCTTAGATAGAGTGACAGGCATGCACTGCCATGCCCCATTTATGGAGGGGCAGGAACTCAGGGCTTAGCACATGCTGGGTGGTAAACTCCACCACCTGAGTTACATTCCCAGTCCATCCTGCTTTTAAATCATTTATCTTTTTAATGTTTAAATGAGGTGTGAGCTTTTTGAGGTCAGGGAACACATGGATTATTCCTTGGTAGTATCGATATCAGGTTACTGTATTTTATGAATGAATGGGTTAATGCATATTTGATTCATAAAAGTATTCATTTTCTTCCTTTTTACTATTAAAATTATCTATTGGAATACAAACAAAATAAATGTAATCCCCAAATGTTTGTCTTAGGGATAAATAAATGTGCAGCCAGGATCCAGTCATGTATTTAAATATCCTGGGGGGAATAAAAGCTATTAAAGTAAAGCAAGGGAGGACTTAGAGGATTTTCTGTTTCCTTTCAACCATGTTTATGCTATTACCCACATAGAAATCTCAAACACACAGAACTTCTTAGACACACGATTAAGCAGATCTTAGATTTACCACAAGAGAGGGGAATCTGTTCACATGTATGGAGCTCTTCTCTAGTAGACACCTTTCTTAACCACTGCTAAGTAAGGCAGTCTCTTGACCCAGGGTCTTTTCTTGCCAATATTCAACCCACTTCCAGCCTGGGTGGATCCACATACGTCAGTAGCCCACTGAGGGTGGGGTAGCTGATGTCAGTTTTGCTGGGCTATTGCAATGTTTTTATGAGGATCCATTAGAGTTAGATATGGGTTCAGGGAGATGGTTCTAGGGCTAAAGTTTCTGCCATGCAAATCCTGGGAAAGCAGAGCTGAATATCCCCAAAGCTATTTAGTGAGATGAGCCATATTGGGGAGCTCTGCGGTTCCTACATAAAATGGAAAAGACACTGAGGGAGATTTCCAACATCAACCTTGGCCTCCCATAGCACACGTGCATATGCACACATACACTCATGCGCATGTAAACCCACATGCATGCAAACATGCACATACATACATATGCACACCAAACACACATATACATATGAAAAAGACAAAAAAGTTAGATATGATAGATATCACAGTATTTAAGCAAACAAATTTATTTCCCCCACATCACCAAGAAGTTACTTCTTTAAGTGCTTTGGTACGTATTGTTTATACTGATATTTAATGATACAATTTTAATTGTACCTCAGTAAGCCTGTACAGTTTCGGGAATCATTAGAAAAATGGAAGAGATTAAGTATTCCAAAATTGTAATAATACAGCCTGGTCATCATACATGATGTAATGTAATGTATGTGACTGTAGGTTAAAAACTATAAAACTCTATTAAAATTCAAGATCAGATGACACAGACTACAGACTGCCCCCTGCAATATTTACATTTCATTTATGTCTAGTTACTGTAAGTAAAACTTTTAAAAAGATGTTTTAAATAGCCCACCATAAGGAACAGACCCTAAGAGAGATCCATTATTTACTTCCCTGATGTATATGGTACACTTATACCAGGCCATCGCCCTTCTCAATAGTACCATTTAGTACAAACAGAGAAATAATTTGTTTAGCTATATAATCAGGAGAGGCTGCACACAATAAAAGAAAGCATTCTGGTTTTTAAATGAATAAAAATTGATTGTGTCCCTATAAAAACTAAATTGGCAGAGTGTTAACTGCATTTCACATAAACATCTGTAGCAGACTGTGCCTCTCCGCTGGGCTGTAATGCAATATAGGACACTTAGGAATAAATGCATCCTCCAGATGAGTTCAGAGAGATTTTCTAAAAGCACCTGATGAGATTGTCAAAATTGGGTTAGTCTGAACTGCTAATGACACTTAAAACAAAGGGAAATCTTTAAACAAAATTATTTTGCACTTCTTTTCTCTTGATAAATTATATGCAAATTAACGTTGATTGAAAAATGTTTGCCTTGCAGGCACTAATAAAGTAAGGTCGTCCCTCCTAAAGCACAGTACTTCTTCTTAGGGGGACTTGAAAATGAATTATGCGAGTTTCTTTTTGTAAATTATTTCCATAAACAGTGTGAGAATACCAGAGACTTCTATACTTTATTTTCAGTGTGTTGCTGGGTATTGTAAATGAAATACACATGTTTATATTTTGCTAGTTCCAGATAGGTGTGTAAATGTCTGTATATATCCATATCTTGAGCTGTCTATTACTTTGTGTGTATACTTTGTATACTATGTGTACATATTGGAAAGTATTTACATTTTCTAAGCAAGCCAAGATTTCCATGCCTTTCAACCCATTAGTTTGAGCCAATACTATTCTTTCAGTCAGGGTGTCTTATATTTACAGATAGTTTCATCCTTGGTACAATTAAAAATAAAACTTTGGCCCTGCTGGTTCTAATAAATAGTTTGGGTATTTATCCCTTCTGCTAAACTGTCACATAGTATGTTAGAAAAGAGAGCATTCAATGCCAGCGTTAAAACCATGACGGGCTTACGAAGGAGCAGATGTACAGCCAAGAACCCGTGGATGGTCTCAGTCACTCATTTTCCAAATTACATACAATAAATATGCAGACCTTAAAAATGCAGAAGAGCATGCAGAACTCTGACGTTGGCTCTGGACACAGTGCATGAATGGAGCTCACTCTTGTATTAATACTTCATGGTGAACAGGTCAGCAGTATTAGTATTAGTTTTTAAAAGAAGCTGACCGTTAAGGTGAAGAAGCATGCCTTAAAATGAGAGACAGAATTGGCATGTGGACCAGTTGCACAATGCTTAGCTAGCGGGCATGCACTCCTAAATGTGAATTGAACACCACAAAACAGTAATTATAGAGTAGATACCATGAGAAGGGTCCTATATTAAGGAGATACAATCAATTTTGTAAAAGCTCAAGAAATTTTATTAGTAATTTAAAATTTTGTGAATGATAAATTAAAAAAGTGTGTGTATATGTGCATATGTGTATGTGCATGCATGTGTGCATATGTACATGTGTTCATGTGTATGTATGTGTGCATGTGTATATGTGTTCATGTGTATGTATGTGTGCATGTGTATATGTGTGCATGTGTGTATTGTGCACCTGTGTATGTGTGTGTTCATAGGCATAGGAAACAGCCAATGACTGTTTGAAAACAGTACAAAATGGTTTGAAGTAATTGGCTATTAAAATTTATTTGTATTTTCAAGAGATTTTTCTTCAATCCTCAAAGAAATGACTACCTAGAAAAACAACATTTTGTCAGATTTTAAAAAAGGGGTGTGGTTTTCGATTTTGAGAAGCAGGATTAAAAACTGATTATTTGGGGCTATTTAAAATGATCAGACATAAACAAATTTAGCTCAGGTCGATAGTACCATTCTGTTAGAAGATCTATTTGACCAGGTCTTATCAGAGAGTCTAGAGACACTGCAAACTGACTTGGATGCTGCCGTGACGTGAGTACCTCTCCAGGCTCATGGGCTTCTGAAGCTTACATGAATTCTTTGCTGGCTTGGCAGTCTTCACCAAAACATGGTAACCAGCAATGTCTTCAGACTGCATGTTACCAGAGGGTTTTGTTGTTGTTATTCTATCATTCTGAGTCTTTAGATCATAATAAAATAAATACATTCCATATGGAATCATAACCAACTGACTTGATCACAATTAAATATTTCTGGTAAATTCGTGGATGTGTACAATGTACTCATGTGTAATAAATAACCTAGATTGATAATGAAGTTCAACCATTTCCCTCCCACCTTGTATATTGCATTGTGACAGCCAATGAAAAGTACTATAGACACACCACAATTCTTATCTCTAAGGATCACAGGCTCCCAGAGAAGAATTCTAAACACTTCAAATATTAAATGTTAAGAATTTAAATTATTAAGATTAAAATAAGTCTTGTGGGGAAGGAAGCATTACCAGGCTTGACCGATGCCAGAGGAATGGTGTGCAGTGGTTTTATGAAAACATAACAACTGTAGTAATGCCTGGAATGTGGGACGTGCTTCTGAGTGGCAGGAAAGGAGGCCCTTGCAAGGGCCCCAGAGCCACTGCCGTGAGCACAGCATATATAGGAACATAGCTAAGACTGGTTTAGCCCTACATCTGCGAAGGCAGATAACAGGGGAAGCTGATCTCCAGCTGCAGCATATTCAGCAATATGCCAAAACGTGCACGAAAGGGCAGAATCTTCAGTGAGGTCTGCAGGAATTCTTCACGGAGCTGACTGATGAGAGCAGTTTTGAAGCCAGTATCCAGGCAGAAGACCCTGAGAAAGGGATTAACTAAACAGGCAATGAGTCAAGTTCAAATAGATAGACTCCCATGAAACTTCAAGGGCCAAGCAAACCAGGCACCTAAAGAGAGGGGCCAGAGAAGATTTCTATCAAGTTGATGAATCAGCTGAGCCTGTAAAGCCTAGACTCCAAAGAGCTCAATGTAAGACTAAAACCCTTTCCACATATAATATGAGATGTTACCAAAGCTGAGACTAGAGTATTTAACCATGCATTCACAGCTTTTACCCACATGCAACTGTTACCACCCTGTGCCCTCTCCCCACTCTTACTGTAATACACTGCTTGACTCTCTTTGAATGAATGAGAGGAGTGGAGACATGTCAACACCTAGATGTTGAAAATTGCAGTTGAAGACTAGGAGAGAAGATTGAAAATAGCTATCTGTCAAACGTCAGCTTCAAGAAGTCATCCAGATAATATCTCAAGACACACATTGAATGATTTTGAACATCTTTCCGTTTGAACATGATTCTATCATTCATAGATGACTCATTTTTTCCCACCAACTCACTCAAAAAACACTCACAGACTCATCCATGCTTTCATGGGTCTACTTAGCTTATCATTTTTTCTGGCCTTAGTGGCCCGCAAGTAGAGTTGTAAAGCTTAATGGCCTGTTCCAATTCATATACTAAAGACATTCAGTTTCTAGACCATTTTCTTAAATCTTATAATTTACTACCGGGTACAGTCTCGGCTCCTCACCTAAACCGTCTATCTGTGTGACTCAGCCCTGGTGGTGAATCCCTCCGAGGATGACTGTGAAACTGATGACTGTGAATGACAACACATACATTCAGACAGCAAAATGCCTAGAACAGCACACAGAATACACAAATTTTCCAACAGGCATTAGTGATTGAAATAACTGTGTTTAAAAATGGGCAGGCCGAGTCTTGATTTCTCCTACAGGTAGGGATAATTTATAGGCATTTTCTATTAAGATGACATGGAAGGAGGACATTTGAGGTCTTTGGAGATCACCTGGGAAGATGATGGCAGTGTGAGGCCACACAGCAGAAGGATGTTTGCTCTGGGTGAAGGTAGAATGTTTGGATACAGAGGGCACATCACAAGCTTTGTGTGCTCAGTTCAAGTTTTATATTTAAGGCCGTGGAGCTTTTGTAACAGGTGAATGATGAGAACTTTAGGGAGATGATTTGAGTCGTGGAATCAGAAAGATCAACTGAAAGCTCTTTAGGGAACTTAAGTAACGCACAAGAACTACAACCAAAAGAGTAGAGGAGAAAGACATGGATGAGAATGAGGTAGAACATGGAGGAAAGCCAAGACTTGGGTGGTGATATGAAGGACGTGGGATGTTGTCTGAGATGTGGAGGCTAAACACTAAAGGCTTGTTGTAGGAATTAAAGTTCAAAGTTCATATCACCTAAGCTTGTGCTCAGAAAGAAGATCCCTCTGTGGTAGTTTAAATGAGAAATGTCCCCAGTAGACTTAAGTATTTGAGTACATGGTCCTCCGTTGGTGATACTGTTTGGTGAGGTCATTGAAACTTTAGGAAGTGGAGCTTTGCTGGAGAAAGTTATGGGATGGGCTTTGGGAATTTATAATCTTGCTCTTCTTCCAGTTTCCTCTACGTGCTTTGTGTTTGCAGTTACAGATCTGGCTGGCTGCCTGCTGCTATGCCTGCCTCACCATTGTGGACATTACCTCTGGGACCGTACAGCTAAGTATGCTCTCCCACAGGCCACTCACGGCCATGATGTTCATCACCGCAACCAGGAGCAAACTAGAACACCCATCTAAAACAGAATGTCATTCTGAAACAGTTTTCGATTTCTGTAATAGAGGGCTAGAGAACACTCTAAAGAGTTCAGGTTTATCTGACTTAGAGTTCTGCAGTCTGTGATGGAGCATTTATCCACAGGCTTCTTGGTGCATCAGATCCTGGCAGGCCTACATGCACAAGAAAAGGAGCAGCTTAACTCACCCCTCCCCCCTTTTTATAAGATATTTTATCTACATTTCAGATATTATCTCCTTTTCCCGTTTCCTCCCCACCCAGAAACCCTCTATCCCACTCCCCTCTTCCTGCTTCTATTCTGAGGATGTGCCCTCACCTACCCACCCACCCACTCCCACCTCCCAGCCCTTGAATTCCCCCACAATAGAGCATCCAGCCTTCACAGGACCAAAGTCTTCCTCTCCAACCTATGCCCAACAAGGCCATCCTCCCCTACATATACAGATGGAGTCATGGGTCCCTCTCTATGTGCTCCCAGGCTGGTGGTTTAGACCCTGGGAGCTCTGGTTGGTTGGTATTGTTGCTCTCCCCAAAGGGTCGCAAACCCCTTCAGCTCCTTCAGTCTTCTCTTTAACTCCTCCATTGGGAACCCCATGATCAGTTCAATGGTTAGCTGTGAGCATCTGCCTCTGTATATGTTAGGCTCTGGCAGACCTCTAAGGAGACAAGTATACCAGACTTGTGTCAGCATGCACTTCCTGACATCTACATCAGTGTCTACCTTTGATGACTGCACATGAGATGGATACCCAGGTGGAGCAGTCTCCAGATGACCCCTCCTTCAGTTTCTGACCCACACTTTGTTTCCATATTTGCTCCAATGAGTATTTTGTTACCCCTTCTAAGGACCAAAGCACCAACACTTTGGTCTGCCTTCTTCATGAACTTCATGTGGTCTGTGAGTTGTACCATGGGTATTGCAAGCTTTTGGGCTAATATTCACTTATCAGTGAGTGCATACCATGTGTGTTCTTTTGTGATTAGGTTACCTCACTCAAGATGATATTTTCTTAAGTGTAGGTGATAACTTCATTATGTTATCTATTTGCCTAAGCAAGAGGATGTGTCCTTGTTATATGTTGGAGCATCTTCTGGGTATATGCCCAGGAGTGGTATAGTTGGTTCCTCAGGTAATGCTATGTCCAATTTTCTGAGGAACCGCCAGACTAATTTCCAGAGTGGTTGTACCAGCTTGCAATCAAACCAACAATGGAGGAGTGTTTCTCTTTCTCCTCCACATCCTTGCCAGCATCTGCTATCACCTGAGTTTTTGATCTTAGCCATTCTGACTGGTGTGAGGTAGAATCTCAGGGTTGTTTTGATTTACATTTACCAGATGACTAAGGATGTTGGACATTTCTTTAGGTGCTTTTCGGCCATTTGAGTTTCCTCAGCTGAGAACTTTTTGTTTAGCTCTGTACCCCATTTTTAATGGGGTTATTTGGTTGTCTAATGGCCCTGTTTGGTGAAGGCATCTAGTTTAAGCTCTCACTAAAGTCCCTGGAAACAAAATGCAAGTATTCCCTGGAACACAGAAACAGGCTAAAGAGGAAGCCCACAGACACACGTACAATGTGTGGACCATCACGCACAACAACTCACACAGGTTACAAAAATCAAATCCAAAATTTTTAGCAATCATTAAAATTATTTATAATTATAAGTCCAAAGGTGGATGCCCAGACAAAGGAAAGAACAAAAAGAAATCTAAGATGTAAGGCCTGAATGATTGGAGGGTTTGTAAGCCAGTGTTTATAAATGAAAACCTTCAAAAGTAAATACCATGCTTAGGCAAACAGATGACACAATGAAGTCATAGACCCATCACCTACATTTAAGACACTTGTGTGGAAAGACAATCACAATCAGATGTGAAGACCATCTTCTCTCTACTCTTCACAGAATCTAAACAGGGGTACCAATGGGGCAGGTGTGAAGCTGGAAAAGCCCTTGGAGATTTCTTTCAGGCAGGACAGTGTGGAATTCACCCACAAATAAAAAAGATCAGTGGTTTAGAACTCAGACACGCCTGTACTGAAACATATCTCTCTCCTTGTTAACCATAAAAATAAGTATATAATATAAATGTACTTAAAATGGCATAATAAAGAATTATTTTGTTTATTAAATGATCAAAATGATGATAAAATAAAGTAAACATAAATTTAAAAATTGAAATAGAGCGGGTTAATTGATTTGTCAATGTCTCCACTCTCTTATATTTAAACTAAGTTTAATAAAGTACTTATTATGATTGATATTTTTCCTGCCCCATTCCTATATTGAAACTATAATGTCCAGTGTGACAGTGTTTGGCGGTAGAGCATCCTGGATGTACTTAGAGTTAAATTAGGTCATGAGGGCAGGGTCTTCAGTTTGGAATTAACTTCCTGACAAACTGAGGAAGACATTTGAGAATAATCTCTCTCCAAGTAGAACTTATCTAAGAAAGATGGTACAAGGACACAAGGAGACAGGTCCAAAGCAGGGAGTGGCATCCTGCAGATCCTGGACATGAAGGCCCCTTGATCTTGGAAGTCCCAGTTTCCAGGACTATAAAAAAAATTTGTTTTCCATCTGCTGATGTGTGGATTTTTGTTATGGCAATTTGAATATGCGTGCTGAGACAGAAGCACCAGCAAGCTGGAGAAAGGGAGGATGGGGCTCAAGGAGCAGTGAGAGTTAGCCAGTGTTTGCTCCTTCCTACAAACAATACAGTGCAGGTAATTTCTTCACTTGAGAGTGACAGGAAGACAAGGGAAGGTTTTTTTCAAGGGAAGGCTTTTTTTTTTTGACAGCTGTGCTCACTTTGAAAGGCAGGCCTTTTCTGGCACTCATCAAAACTCCTGAACTTGTAGATTCTCCGTTTCCGTTTCCTTGTCCTCAGATTAATCACAGCATCCTGGCAGGTTCAGTGGACCTTGTATGTATTAACTCCACTTATAATGTTCATATAGGCAGTACCACATGAGCTCATGCAGGTTTGTGTATGTGTTTGTGTGTACAAATGCAGGCTCGTGTGCCACAATGGTAGAGGTCAGACAGCTCTGAGTGTCCAGCCTTGCCTCTCCTTTGTATAAAGCAGTCTGTTGCTCATCACTATGGCCCATAAGCATCTGGGGATTCTCCTGTCTCAGCTCCCATATCACTGTAGACATCCAGATATTTGCTACCCTGTCTGGCTTTACGTGTTTTCTGGGGAACCACCTCTGATTCTCACACTTGCACACCAAACACTCAGTTCATTTTCCTGGCCCAGCTCAGCTTAGCTTTACAGTACCACTGTGTGGACACATGAGCACGCTCATGAGTTTTACTTTAATTAAGATTTTGCTTAAGGATTTCACTCATTCCACAAAATTCATACTCAGAGAGGGAGGCGTGTACGCCTCGTCCCTATGTCCTGGGCAGTTCTTATTTTATTACTGCTGTGTCTCGCATAGCTCATGTGTTTTGCAATTCATTTTTGCTTTCCCATAATTTACACTCACAGTGCAGTGAGAGCCAATACAGCATACTCTATGATGTTCTCTGAACACTGAGAAGGAATACAGCATTTAGAAAACACTGCCAGCTAGTCAACTGTCTATGCGCTCACTGGAGATGTGCAACTTACTGTCACATCTGCCACAGGGAAGCAGAAAAAAAAAAGTTTAGGTTAAGTGTAAAAATGGAAGTTTAAGAAAATGGCTGCTGAGGATAAACTCCTTAAATTCTGGGAATTGAGATAATTTTTCAACTGTTCAAGACAAAGAATGAAAAGGTAAATCCAAGCTGACACAGGTCAGAGATTTAAATAAGATAAAACATTATTTATCACCATCATCATCGTGATCACCACCGCCGCCGCCATCACCATCACTACCTGGTGCAAGTGACAGAACTCAGAGTGGATTCTACCACTGAACAATATCCCCCGCCCATAAGAGTTGGTATTAATGTCTAATTGGGCTTTTCAAGATTGTGCTGTAGAGAGTGCCTGCAACCATGCATGCACTGATGTATTTCTGACACAGCGCCTCTCATCAGGAACCCCTAAAGTGACTATGCATGCTTTGTGACCTGATATGCCCTAGATAACATGGCTTTAAAGCCAGCTGGATCTACACCCAAAGTCTCTAAACTTGCAGGCTCTTAATAGTAGACGCCTGTGTATTCATGCAAGTGCACATGTGAGAATGTGTCGTGTTGTATATGTACTTATTCGTGTAGGTACATGTAGAGACTGGTGGTTGGTGTCTTTCTGTTTCTTTCCATCTTATTTTTGAGGTGGAGTCTCTCATTGACCCTGACCATTGCCATTTCAGCTGGCCTGCCTGGTCAAGAAGTCCTCTGGATCCACTGGTCCCTTCAAGTCTCCATGGCATCCTCCAAGCAGTGGGGCTCCAGATGTGTGCCATTCCTCTTGATTCTGGAGAAATGAATCTCAGATCCACATGCTTTCATGACAAGCACTGTACCCACTGAGCAGTCTCCCCAGATCTATAACAGATACCTGAACATCTGCTTTGGCTTTTCCCTTATGTAAAGCAAATTTTTTAATTAGATAAGTTAAAAATTCAGAGAGCAGATGGCTCTTAATTACAAATACTAATGAACTCTTTGTTTTCACTAAAACCATGAGATAGGCAGTAATTTGAGTGCAAAGATTCCTAGAATTTGGACTCCTAAACAAGTGCCAAGCCTATAGTAACTGGCTGAGTGGGTGGGTTGCTGCAGACCCTCAAGGAGAACACACAGTAATCCTTATTTGTTCTGCCCTTCAGATATTTTGATGTTCTCTGTCATACCAATTGACTAGAATTTAGGTGCCCAGTGAACGTAAAACCAATCGTTACACTAGCCCCTTTCTAACACAGCAGAAGAGGTTTATATGTGGGGTACGGTACATCAGATCAGACATGGAGACAGATTTCCAGGGTTGGACTGAAACCTGAGTACACCTGGACACATGGTGTTCAGGAGAATGATTACAGGTGGGGACTCAGAATCCAAGTGAAGAGGACTAGTAAATTCTCACCTGAGAGATAACTAACAGAAAGCCTAATAATAAACTAGTGACGTTTCCCAAGAATAGAACATAAGAGAACACATATCCAGGGGACAAAGACAGCGAGAGAAAAAAAATTAACTGACTATATTTTGATAGCAACACAAAGCATTAACGATTTAGTCAGCAAAGACAGATTAATATCTGCAAACAGGATTTCATCATTTTTCTAATTGAATAATATGGCGTTGTACATAAGGACCACATTTTCTTTGCTCAGTCATTAGATTATAGGTACATAGCCTGATTTCTTTTATCGGTTATTGTGAAGAGTGTTGTGATCACCATGGGAGTGTGGAGGCCCCTCTGAACTTCTAATTTCACTTCTGTACAGCAGGAAGTCTAACAATAACAAGAGCACACTACACATTCAAAAAAGCTAGAAGCAAGAAGTTTGAGTGTTTCACTACCAGCAAATGACAAAACACTTGTGGAGATAGTTCGACTCACCCTGAAGTAAACAGTATACGGTACATGAGTTTCTCAAAACATCACATAGGGGTGGTAGGAAGATGACTCAGCCATTGAAGTGCTTGTCACAGTTTAGATCACCAGTACCCACATAAAAAGCTAGGCATAGTGGCATGTGCTTGCCATCCCACAGCTGAGGAGATGGAGACAGAAGGATACTTAGAGCTTGCTGGTCAGCTAGTCTTGTTGGATGAGTATGCTCCAAGCTATGTGGTAGATCCTCTCTCAAAGACTAGAAAGTGGAGAGATACAGACAGACACCAATTGATGATTTCTGGCCTCCAGCACACAATGTGCTCACACACCAGCATGCACACAGGCACATATATGAACGCAAACACCTTGAGCACACACTAATTATTAAATAAGTAACATGACATTGTTTTCATAGGGACAAGTTCACTAGAGGATGTAAAAAAGGAAGGTGTTATTGTCAATCATGGCTGGCAGGTAAAAACCAGTTTGACTCCTAGGTGAGAGGAGCCAGAGCTTCAGGCTGACAGCCATGTACTGCTTGCTCACAGCAGGCATCTGACACCATTCTCCACATGCAAGCTTAGAAGGCCAGAGCAGGGATTTCACATCTGAGCTCAGGCTCTTATAAACCAACTCTGTCCTAATGATCTGTGTTAGATTTCGGTTGCCTGTGCCATGGACTAGACGTAGAATTACAAGAGACAGGGATATAAAAGTTGACATCAAAAAAATATTTCTCAACATGGCCACTGCTAACTTTCTTGTGGAAAATATTTAGTTTTTTAAGTACAATTTTAAGATGTAATATTTTTTTTCCAAGAGCAGGAGATGCTAATTCAAACCATGTGTGAAACTGGAAAGAAACAGAACTGTAATTAGACTTTATCAAAAACTCCTTGAGGGCGGAAGACCTGGATCAGTAGTTAAGAGCACTTATTTCTCTCACAGTAGGCCTAGGTTCTCTTCCCAGGACCTGTGTTTGAGTGGCTCACAACTGATTGAAATTCCAATTCTAAGGGGACCTGATACTTCTGTCCCCTGGTGTACATGCCCACATATAGACCCAGATACATATGCAGAGCTTAACAAAATATATAAATCTGTAAAAATATGAGTTTCAGAAGAAAACCAATGCAATGCAATGCTTTACCATCTCCACCAGAACAATCTCTAGTCACGTGTTTATTTATTTATTATTTTTAATGTTTGTACACCTTGAGGTTAGTAATCTGCTTCTGAAATCTAATGAATCAGCAGTTGAAAAATACACCCCCATTTTCCCCCAAAACTTCTATTTCACGGCACCCCTATTCACCTTACTCTATAGAATGATTTGTACTTCACAAAACCAAATCGGATGTAAGCTTCTACTACCGATAGAACATAGATTGTGAGTGGCTGGCCACTGAGATGGAGACCTTTTATCAATGTATAATTGGAGACTAGATATCCATCGAATCTCTCCTGAACAACTATCAGTTGAATAGCACACAAAACTTATGTGCAGCTTTAGTATACGCTGAAAACTATTTTTGCCTTTTCTGACACCTAATGACCACAAGAATGTAAGTATTGAGGTCAATTAAAAATTTTTTTTTCTGAGATAGGGGTTACTCTGTGTGAATGTTGCCCTAGCTGTCCTAGAACTCACCCTGTAGACAAGGCTGGCCTCAAATTCTGAGATAGGCCTGACTGACTCTGCCTTCTGAGTGCTGGGATTAAAGGTATGCACCACCATCTGCTAAGTTAACTTAGTAACGGTTAAGCTCTTGCTTCTTGGTGTGTATTTTTCATTTATGTTAAGATTCTTTTTCACTCTTCACAAATGATCAAACATTAATGTCACAGGCCTTCCTCCATCTTAAATCTTGACCCTCCTTCCCAAGTTACTTCTTTTGACTAGGAAAATGCATTTGGTAACGTCAATCATACCATACTGTGGCAGTTTCAGGCACAAAGGCTTGTTAAATACATTTCAAAAGCCTTTAGCTTTATTTCTGAAAGAACTTCAGAATAAGAAACATTTAAATAAATCTTTTGCAATGTTTATTAGATATCCATATGGCCTGTGACTCATGGAGCTTTTAACCCAGTATTTTACTAGAAGAAAATCTATTTCAACACATGTTAAAATTGTCTCTGCCTTCCCTTGTATGCCATGAATGTTGGTAAGACAAACCAACAGGAGTTCTTACCACTTGGCAAACTATTTCAAGTGTCTTCTGTATTCTGACAGCGCCACTATTTTAGGGATCGGATGGGTTTGGTTTTCATTTTGTTCTTTTTTTGTTTTTTTTTCCCCTCTGAGTGCCTCTCTGTACATCCGAGATTCCCAGTGCCTCGGCTGAGGTGAAATCTCCAGTGCTGATCACTTCTGACATAGCTGCCTGTTGTTCCTGATGTTCTGAACTAGAAATCAATGCTAAGACAGTTCATGTTTTTGTTTTCCTGGGTCTTCATAAAATGTTTCTGTCCATACTCTTTGTGGCTTATCTTAAGTCTCCAGTCCAATAACCTTGAAATATCTTCCTGCTTGGCAGATACTGACATCAGTATCTACTGCCTCATCTGCTCACTCCTCAGTGCCCCGGAATTGCCCAACTAGAATTCAGTCTCGTTGCTATGATACACAAGTGGCATATCAGAGGGATCCAAACTCTGTGCTTCCTCTACTACAGGAGGCAGTCGTCCTCCATATCCTTTGGTACTTACTACTGGGTACTCTAGCTGCTTGAGACACCTAATTTCCCAGTCTAAATAGTCGTAACCCACCTGGCCTTAGACTGTTACAGAATGGTTCCCTGTTTCTATCCAAAGTGGGATAAAGATGAAATAAGAAGCCGAGGAAGGCCTCCAAAATAGTTCCAAACATTAATTAGGTCTTTCAAGTTTCAGTCCAGGGAGCTCTGTAGCCTTCCAACCTGACCACTTTAACCACGTTCTCTTCGTCGGCAGAAACTTCTATAAAATACCTCAGAATGCCTCCGGTTTCTTTTCCTCTAGGGTGACTCAGTTCTGTAGGACTGAGTCCTACAGGCGCACCTTCTCTTTTTCTGCTCACTTTCCCTTCTTTACTTTTATGGTTTTGTGTGTCTCTGTGTGTATGTGTTTAATATTACTCTCTTCATAGTCTTCTAAGACTAGAAAATTGTTATGTTTTAACTGTCCTTCCTAAAATACTCTTTGTGTCTCTGTGTGTGTTTTCCCCTGGCCCAAAGCCATATGCTTGATTATTTTTCGTATGGAAAGGTATCTTAATTAGCACTCCAGACACCTGTTCTTTTGAGAGAATCATCTCATAATTAGGATAATTTTTATTTTTCATTTTTGGCACATGTATAGTATGCACATGTGTGTGTATGTTCACATGTTGAGGTGGAGCAGCTTGCATGCACATGTGTACATGTGGCCCCCAGAGTTGATATCAGTTGTCTTCCTTGGTCACGCTCCATCCTATATATTGAGGCAGGGTCTTTCGTTGGGACTCAGAGCTCATTGATTCTGCTAGTCTAGCTGGTCAGCTTGTCCCAGGGTGATGCTGGGATTCCAGGTGGGCCCACTTGCCTGCTGGGCACTTACAGATGGCTTGAGATCCCAACTCCAGTCTCACAATTGCAAGACTAAAGTGCGAGAGAAAGTACCTTACACCCCAAGCCATTGCCCCAGCCCCATTTTCTAAGTGTTCAGTTATGTGTTCCAGATTATTAGCTTGCATATTCAGAGAAGCTTTTCTCTCTTATGTGACTTCCTTCACATACTGCTCAGCACGAGTGCCATCAATCCACAGAGGGAAACTCCCCAACCTACTCACTCAGACAGCAGTTGAGCCTCTTCACAGTCAAAACTGTAGGCACAAAGGAAATGAGACACGGCCTGGCCCTCCACCCTAGTGGACTAAACAGACCAAATGGATATTGCAGCCAAAGGTAAACAATTTCAGTAAAGTGTGGCAAAGCAAGGAGGTGAGTATTCAGATCACCACGCAAGAGTCTCAACACTCTTACCTGCCAAGCTTTTAGACAAAAAAACTCCAATTTCCATGGCCTGTCATAGCTCAAACATGTTAGGGATTTGACCTTAGCATTGGAAATGTTTGAAAGCTTCTGGGTGACTAAAATGTGTCTCTTGGGTTTTGTATAAATCAAAATAGACAACATTTATCTGTAGTGGGAATGGGACCACAGGCAAACATGCTTCTTATTGGTGAGGGTGGGAAGGGGTGAAAAGTGAACAGAACACAGAGGGTTTGAAGGGCCAGAGAAGAGCAGAGCAGACGGGAAGCCGAACTCAGACACAGGGTAAGAAAGACTGGATAGTTTCAGTCTACTAGCTGGAGACAGTGCCAGCACAGTGGAGAGAGGGAACCCCAGGGCAACAGGTGGGGACTCCATGTGCAAAACCACTGTAGCTCCTGCCTCCCTGAGGAAAGAGTTTTAAACAGGCCTATCAGAGGCCAACCTGGGGCTCTTGTCTGTGACTTGGGAGAGGCTCAGACTGTGGGATTATGCAAAGGCCCCAGGAGATTTGGCAAGTCTGGGAAACTGACTTAAATGACCCATTCCTCCAGAGAACAGGGAAGTAGCTATAGGGACCAGGGACTGCAAAGTCTGTGGCTAAGAATTAAAGAACTTAGAAGTTAAACTTTGTGCTGATTACCGTTGTCTGATGAAAGCTGTAGTTCAGAGACAAAGAGAATATACAAATGAAAAGCTGGCACCCAGCATCTTCTGTAGTGGCACTATTCAAAAGAAACAATGCTTTATTGTTTTGTTTCAAGTTTTACTATAAATTTAGTGTAAATTTTCAGAACTTGCAGTTTTTCTACTAAGTACTTTTTAAAAAATTATACATAAAACATGTCAAAGTAATTTTAGTAACATGTTTTATTGAACCCAAATATTACCATCTCAATCTATAATCAATATTAAAATTATCATTTGCTTTTGCCTTTGTATATGTATATGTACTAAGTACATGCCTGGAACCCACAGAGACCAGGAGAGGGTGCCCAATGCCCCAAAACCAGAGCTAATAACAACTATAGTCTGCCACATGTATGCTGGGAACTGAATTAGGGTCCTCTGAAAAGCCTGAAGAGTAAGCGACTGAGCCAACTCTTTAGCCCTCAAAGTTGTTAATATGTTGGTTTGTTGTTGCTATTGGTTTGGGTTTTTTTGTTGATGTTGTTGTTGTTTTGTTTGTTTGGTTGGTTGGTTTTGGTTTGCTTGTCTGCTTGGTTTTTGGTTTTTGCACTGTCTTCCAAATCTGGTTCATCAGGAGGTTTTAAATTGAGGTTCCCATTGTCACAACCTCTTAATTCTTTTCTCCTACTGAAATCCACTCTAATGTAAAAACATTTCCCTGTAGTTTTAGGACACAATCACAATTCTGTCTAAGCTTAGTTTTAACTCACCAGATGAGTCTTTTTTTAGTGTAATCCAGTGTTATCAAGAAAGCATCCACAATCCAGAGCTCTTTGGGTAGTTAGTAATCTAACTTTCAGCTATTACGTTTGAACACAAATACTAAGGAAATGCTCACTCTTCACTACTTTATGTCCCAGGCACTGCTTGCCTCCCTACTATGCTTGTCTACATTTTATCTTTCATTTTCACCTTTAGGAAGCTTATTCAACTCTGCCTAGAAATATCCTTTTTATAATTTTTGAATTTAATACTGATTTCCATAACTCAACATAACCTCATAGACATTTTTCCTCCTCAGGACTGATTTCAGGCTCTCCCCATCGCCACTCTTCTCTCTTACAAAGAACAACTCCAACTTTCTTGCTATGAGGTATCTTTCTGAGCTGAGCAGACCTATTCAAATCCTCTTCAGTGGTAACAGCCATCTTCCTGGTTTTCCTAATCTGGACAAGGTAAAGGGCTCTCAAAGCAAACTCATCGGGTGATTGACCTGCCTCAAACAAAGAAAATGTTTTGACTATGTTTAGGTTATTGGCATGGTCATGATTTAAGTGGTAAATAAAACTACATTGACAGTTCTTTATTATAGTAATTTATGGCTAAATACAATATAACATCAGTATAACTTGAGATTTCTATGCTTCAACTGCCTCCCTTCAGGTAGGCATGGCACTGGACTAGTAGATGAGAGCTTATATGTTGAAACAACAGCTATAAGGAAGAATGAAAGAGAAAGAGAAGGGAGAGGGAGAGAGAAAGAGGGAAAGGGGAAGAAGAGGGTGAGGGAGAGAGGGAGGAAAAAGGGAGAGAGGAGAGGAGAGAGAGAAAGGGAAGAAAGGAGAGGAGAGAGGGAGAGAGAAAAGAGTAAGGGAGAAGAGAGAGGAGGAGGAAGATGAGGAGAGAGGGAGTGAGAAAAGGGAGAGGAAAAGGGGTAGGGAGAAAAAGAGAGAGGAGAGAGAGAGAGAGAGAGAGAGAGAGAGAGAGAGAGAGAGAGAAGAGCAAGCTGTGCTAGCTTGGGCTAGCTTGGGCTAACTAGCTCACTGGGAATGGTATGGGCTTTTGAATCCTCAAAACCCAACCCTACTGACACAACACCTTCAACAAAGCCATACCTCCTACTTCTTCCTAGACAGAGGTTAACTGGAAACCTAAGCATTCAGCTATTGTAAGTCTCTGGGGCCTTTCTCATTCAATCCACCACAGACATCATTCTTTTATATGCAATAATAAACATTTTTATTTGCTTTGCTACTGTAAAATTACAAGCTTTATGTTTAAATTAACAATCATTTCCAATTGATAATGTGGCAGAAGACATGGCCTATAACAGTCTAAACTTCATTGTTTATTCAAGAAAACAAAAACAAAAAACCAAGATAGCATCTTTCCTGGGAGCAACAAAGGATCACTTCTTATTAGCTCCTAAAAATGCTAACATTTCCTATTGTGGTCTTGATGTGAAAGTCAATAAAAAATGTTAAAGAAACAAGGAGTGATAAAGCAGAACAACATAATTTATATTTTCAGAACACAGGATGTCTTACATTTGGCCTTTTCCCAACAGTGATATTTTATTACTCTACACGTTGTCCAGAAAGCACTGAGAACAACTGTTGCATGATATGACTGCTAAGACTCCAGGCTGCTTGTAAGCCACCTCATTTAGAATGGAGATGTGCTGTGACTGAGTGAGTAGAGAGGGGTAGAGCTATTCTCTGCTTTCTGTCTTCCTCATGCTGTCTACAGAGGAAACAATAGCAAGTAAGTCTCTGACTCTCTTTTCCCTTTTTGTCAAAAAAGTAAGTAGAAGGAAAATTCTCTTGAGATCTGCAACCGAGACTGGGAGTCAGGCACATAGTCAAAGAATTGATTCAGAGGAAGTCACACACAGGCGGAGACATACATGAGACTCTGTTTCTATCTAAAGTACACTAACTCCTATTGACCACTGGGATGGAGTGAAGATTCCCTCTCTAACATTGATGTTGGAACTTAATCTTCACAGTGGTGGTATTAAGGAACCTAGGTTCTCAGTCTCAAGGGATTGTCTCTAATAAGAAGCTAGCAGGATGCAAGAGTTCACTTCCCCTTGACTTTCAAGGATGTGAGAGGTTGTTTCCTTAGGAAGATGCAAAATTTGTTAGTCCTCACTAGAAACAGAAACTTCAGTATCTTAATCTTGAACCAAACTTGGTCTGTGAGAGGAGTTTTCATTGTTTATGAGACCCAAGTCTGTGAAAAACCCAGAGAACAACATAGGCCACTTTCTTTGGAATTAGGAATCAAGGTCATTTTTTACATAAGCCATGTTGATAAAATAGTAACTATGAACTCCATATGGGACATATTAGACTGGAAGTCAAATTTTGACACAAAGAAGCAATCTAAAGCAGGATTCTATATCTTATGGTTTTATTGTTTTCATCACTGGTAGTCATAACAACACACATTGGAGAGCAACAATTTTTAACTTGTCTTTCTGAAGAATTTCTAACCTGTTTCCCTGAACAGCTCATGGTTTCTGTATAATTTCTTTGGTTTGCACGATACAAATGTAACTGCTACTCCCCAGAGCTGCTGCCTGTGGAATAAGCTCCCCTAACTGGGTTGCTTTGGCCTCAGTGGGAAAGGATGTGCCTAACCCTGCAGAGACTTGATGTGCCAGGGTCGGGGAGTTACCCAGGGGGGCCTCATTTGCTTGGAGGAGCGGGGAGGGAGGAAGGGAGGGACTGTGTGAAGGGAGTACCTGGTCTAATCTCCATTTAACCTGCACCTTTGAGTTCTGTAGGACACAGGTAGAGGGCATGGCTACAGGCCTCAATCTCGAGAGATTTCCATATTCATAAGTTACCAAAAGGCCAGAGGGTGTAGCTAATTAAGTTACTCCCTCTCTCCTTTGCCTCCTCCCTATTTAAACCAGGGCCACTCTGACTTAACTGGGGATGGGGAGGTGGGGGGTGGGTGCACATCCATATTCAACTATCATCGGCATGACAATAAAGCCATTTTGGAATCCTAGACTTCCTCATGTCTTTTGGGGCCCGGCGAGTGACCTAGCTATCGGTCCACTGCTACAAATAATATATACTAGGAGGACTAAATATCTGAAAAACAAAAATGTATTAATGACAACAGAGAGGGAGAGAGACAGGGGAGAATGTGGGAATAAAGTTTTTAAATCTAGTGGTTTAACACAGCTTCCAATATCATGAGTTTTAGCTGTGTCTTCATCATTATTTTATACTTTGAATTTTAGTTTTGGCTACTTTTTAAATGTTTAAAATATATTTACAGAGTTCAGTAATATAATGTGAATATTATATGAAATACCAATAGGAAATAAACAGGTGCCTGGTATGTGCTAAAGTATTCTAAGCTTTGATGAATTAACTAGTTATACACTTACATTTTTCTGGTCTATTAGAGCTCAGTTCTCTTGAAATTAGTGGTTAAAGCATTAAAGACAGAATAATTTTTGCATTAAAAATTTACATAATCATGATTAAAAATCCCAATATTCTACAAGTTTATGTTGTATATATTTCTTAAATATGTAACATTAATGTGCTTTCTAGGGTCCAAGTTTCTTTCAATATCCCTTGCATCTAAGATAGAATCTGGGATTAAATATTATAGATACCTTGGCTACTTATCATCTGATTTTGCAGATTATCAGATGTTTCATAAAGCAATATCATTTCTTTATAAAATATTCCTTTCTGAAAAGAATACCAAAAACCCACTAGTACCTAGGAAAAAAAGAAAATGAATTTGCTTTTGTTGCCCTTGCTGTTTGTATGTTTCGTTTGACATGTTAAACAACTTTATAGACCATTTTCTACTTTTGGCTTTTGTACCTTTGAAATGTAAATGATTCGTTGTCTCTGGGGTGCTATTTAAAACTCACTTTTTTTGTAATTAATTTTCAGTTTCTTAATAAGTTGTTCTAAGTGCTTAAGAGCCTCTTCCCATTAGAGTCCCCGATTAGCAATGAAAGCATATTAGATACACCCAACCGAAGTGCTCCTTGGTTGCTATGGATATGACAGAATCCATGCATCATCATACTGGAGTAGATACATACCATGCTCTGAAATACTGATAGTTCAGTGGTAATTATTTCTATGAGCAAAGTATCCCTTGCTTTTGCTACAATAACTAGTCTATTGAGCTTCATGCTTCTAGACATTCTAGCATTCCGATTCTTTGTCTGTGGCACACAGGTTGCAATTTTAAAAAATTATTTTATTCATATGGGTGTTTCGCTTGCATATGTATCTGTGTGCCCTGTGGGTGCCTGGTGCCCATACAAATCAGAAGAAAGAGTTGGATCCCATGGAACTGGAGTTATAGATAATTGGCCCACCATGTAGGGGTTGAGGATTGGACTCAAGTTATCTGGAAGAGTAGTCAGTGCTCTTAACTGATCAGCCATCTCTCCAAACACTCCTGCTACAATTGTTCATGAATGAACTAGTGATGGAGGATGCAGAGAAAATGGTGAAATATACCTACATCTAAGGGAAATTTCCAGCAAGTAACTGGTTAATACTTATTACTTTCCAAAAGTGTTACAAACTTACAGCATGAGTGGAAATAATGCCATGAAACTGCATACCATAAAATGGCTGGCTATATTGGTCAAATATATATATATATTTTTTTTTCTAAAAATAAAATCTTTAAATAAATACTTCTCTTGGTCAATTTTATGTATATTTTCCAAAAATAAAAATTTTTAATAAGCAATTCTCAGAGACTCACTTTTACTAGAGCTGTTTTCTCTGCATAAACCAGTTTTCCTTTTCACTGTAGATGTTAATATAGTCAGTGCCCCTGATTCCATGTCTGCCTTGATGACATCTGCAACTGGCTCAGCCTTTGACATAATGTGCCCCTCTGAGTATTTATGTAAATTGAATAGCACTTAAAATTTAAAATGTATCAAAAGTTTAATTTTCTTTTGTGATTTTATCAATGACAATACATTATAGACCTCTTAACAGATTCCACATGTTTTACACAGTATTTCTTTGAATATTTATATTCTTAAATAGCCTGTGCTAAAATTAGCACCTGTGCTAAAATTAGCAGAGGGTACAGAAATAATTCTGGAAGTTGATATGGTATTAAGGAATAAGTAGATTTTTATCTACTAACAGAGTTATTAACTTGGAACTCCAAACCTGCTTGAATTAAATACTCATCCCTTTACCTTTTATATTAATTAACATTAGACAATCCTGGGTATACGTCAGAAGAGAGAAAAGCTGTAGACATGTAGGTATGTTTCCATGGGAATGAGGAACTGGGTGTTTCTTCCACTGAGAAAGTGTCTTTTTTTTTTTTTTTTTTGAATCCACAGACTTTCCAGCCAAAGGCCACACCTACCCACATAGCTATAGCTAATGTGTGATGTATAACCTCTCTAACTGTTTGCTTCTCCTGAAAAGTACTTATCCACAGTGCTGTGAGATCAAATAAAATGATGCATGTATTGTGCTTATCTGATGTAGACATTCAATATGTATCAGTAGCTCCCATAGCATTAAATATGACACCTCAGTCAAACAACATTGTTTCACGAAATCTGACATCATTTGTGTATTTGACTGTGAGTGTGTATGGCCTTGTGTGTGTGTGTTGTGTGTGTGACCATGAGCTTGTGTGTGTGTGTGCATACTATACAGTAATTTCCACACTATCCATTAGTACATTGAACTTGGCTAGGTACCAGTTGGGTGCATCTCCACTCATAGGGATCAGCCAGATATACAAACATGGGCCTAAAATATCAATCATAACTGTGCCTTTGATCTTCCTCCCATAACTGATAGGTATCAGTATAGATTCATAATCCAGACTCGACCAATGACATTTTCTCTGGAATATTTTATCATTAAAAAGAAGGCACAGAAATGGAAGGTTTAAATATCTGGAATATTTTATCATTAAAAAGAAGGCACAGAAATCGGATCCAAGATATCCGAATGCTAACACTTTGAGCCCAAGGTCACCAGCTGAGCCATCCTCTACCCTTCTGGAGGTTTGACTCTTCACAAGACCTTTGCTGGGATGAGCTATGAAAACACGTTTTCAACAATCTCCTCTTTCAGCTGCCAGAGTTGAGGAGAAGAAAAGAATAAGCTTAGTTGATATTGAGAAAGTTTTTTCTTTTGCTTGTGTCTGGTTGGCGAGCATTCTCTTTCTAACAAGGTTTTTTAAAAAGTGAAGGGTGAGGGGTGTATATGGATTCAAATGATTTGCTCTTTTTTTCTCTCCTTGGATTTTTCTGTAAGGTCTGGACTTTGAAAGAGTCAGTACATACTCATCCATCATTTTCAGTTCTTCCATTGCCCGATAGAAATAATGGTCTCCCTCTGATATGACTTAGAATCCAGGTATGAATTTCATTAGTAAGATGGAACCACTTTGAGTACTGTAAGAATCTGAGTGTTCCTCTCTAGAAAGAGATACCTGGAATATGAGTCTTTCATCTTGGGACCTTCAGTGACTAATGTGTTAATAGAATGTGCAACATTGGTGAAAGGAAGAAAAAATGTAAAAATAATATTTATGAAATATTAGTCATGTTGGAAGTATGATTGAAACCTTTTTCTCTCAAATGTTTTATATGTTCCTAGGGAGAAAATGCCTATGCAATAATATGACCTTTGTAATAAATATCTAGATGTTGTATGCATCAATGAAAATGCAAATAAACCAAAGCTACCATGGTCTGTCATTTACCAATAAAGAAAGAAATAGAATTTATCTTTTATTCCTGGCTATAAGTGTTGGTGTGTTTTAAAAAGGAAATGGAAGAAAATATATCCCCTCGGACATTTCTGTTTATTTTCCCACATCTTTTAAAAGTTTAATGCTTTTACTCAACTTGTCTTGAGATATTAGCAGTTCTCAGATGATGTGTGGTTCAACTTTTTGTGTTTGGTGGTACCGGTTCAAGCCTCAGGGACCAGCAATGCTCACAATAAAACAGACATTTCATAGGACTCCCAGGGCTCAATTAGAGGAGATTCCAAATTGCCTCTCACTCTAGGGAAAGGGTCATAATACAGTTCATTTAGATAATAGGAAGACAAATAGAAACGAACTGTTACACAACGCGACTTTAGAATGAGCAGTGGGAAAGACAGATGCATGCAATCCCTGTTTGTCTTCAACTTTGGACAAGTTTGTTGTACAAAGTAAATCTTAACATAGGCTGATGAATATATACTGACATGTACATGCTCAATTGTAGCAAGGCTTGTGCAGAGTCATCAAGGTGTAATGTGTATATGAGTATTTATATGTGTGTAAAAATAACCATGTATGTGGATGTGCATATGTGGCTCTCTATATTTAGCTCAATTAGTCCTGGAAGAACTATTTTCACATAAATATAACGCAAAAACAATCTACTTTCAGTTTTTACAGTTTTACTGTTATTCCAAACTAAATTATGCTAATAACTTTTGAAGATCTTCAATTGGTTATGAGCACACCTTTCTAGAGTAGATGTTCTAAAGAAAGTTTCTCTCTTTCCTGTCTCTGTCTGTCTCTGTCTCTTTGACTCTCTGTCTCTGTCTCTTTGTCTGTCTCTCTGTCTCTCTGTCTGTCTCTGTTTCTCTGTCTGTCTCTCTGTCTGTCTGTCTGTCTGTCTGTCTGTCTGTCTCTCTCTCTCTCTCTCTCTCTCTCTCTGTGTGTGTGTGTGTGTGTGTGTGTGTGTGTGTGTGTGTGTGTGTTGGGCAGGATTGAATAAAAACGAATGTTATCAAGGTCTTTACCTCTCTCTTCGGTTCCACAAATCCAGTCCCTGAGTCTCAACCCCAGATCAGCAGTCCACCAGTTTTGGCTACCTTCCCTTTCCCCACCCATCTCTAGTGGATTTCAGAGATACTCCCCTTCTAATTTCCTTTCCTCAACTCATAGCCTCCAGCTCTAGTAGGAGCTTCCTGGGAACCCACAGACCACTCTGACTATGAAAGCAAATAGGCTTATTTCAGATCCTGACAACTCCCTCCATTGCTGCAAGTCCAATCCCCAGTCTCATCGCCAGCTCTGTAGCAGATCTTTTGCTCTGATTTACTTAATCCTTATTCTCTGTTACAATTCTCAAGGGATAAAACAGATTCTGGTGAAACATCTTGCTTTCCTCCCCACTGTGTAATCCCTAAGTCCCTCCCCCATCTCATACAATCTAACTGTGGGCTTTAAATACCCAGAAACACATTTTACCTGGAATCCCAGGATCCTAGAACAATTTCCTATCAGACAGCATACAGACACAACATTCTAACAACTAGGACTGGAGCTAACTGAAGTTATAAACCAAAAGGACCTAACGAATATTTAGAGAACATTTCACCCAAACACAAAATCAATGTATCTTTTCCTCAGCACCGTGAAGAACTTTCTCAAAACTGATCACATACTTGGACAAAAGCAAGCTTCAACACACACAAGAAAATGGAAATGACTCCCTGCATTCTATCTGAGCACCACAGATTTAAGCTGGATATCAATAACAAAAACAGCAAAAAGATAACAAACTCATAGAACCGGAACAACTCACTACTAAATGAAAAATGGGTTCAGAAAGAAGTTAAAGACTTTCTAAAATTGAATGAAAAAAATTACACAACATACTCAAACTTCTGGGGCACGATGAAGGCAGTTCTAAGAGCCACTAAGTACATAGATAAGAAAACAAACAAACAAACAAACAAATAGAGAGATGCCATACTAGTAACTTAGTAGAACACCTGAAAGCCCTAGAACAAAACAGAAGAAACTACAGCTAAAAGGAGTTGACAGAATGATATCACCAAACTCAGGGCTGAAATCAATAAAATACAAACAAACACCAAAGAGGTGAGTGTATGTGTGTGTGTTCTCTTTTTAATTGGATATTTTATTTATTTACATTTCAGATATTATCCCCTTTCTGATATCTTCTTCAATTTCTTTCTTCAGAGACTTGAAGTTTTTATCATACAAGTCTTTCACTTGCTTTGTTAGAATTTCCCAAAGATATTTTAGATTATTTGAGGCTAATGCGAAAGATGTTATTTCCCTGATTTCTTTCTCAGATCATTTGTCATTTGGATAAAGGAGGCTACTCATTTTTGAAGAAGATATCAGAAAATGGAAAGATCTTCCAGATCAGGGATCATCAGGATGAACACCTTGAAAAATGACTATCCTGAAAACTATCTACAGATTTAACACTAGTAAAAATCCAAACACAGTTCTTCACAGATCTTAAAAGACAGTTTTCCACTGTCTTTTTGAAACTTAAAAAAACAAAACAAAACAAAACAAAAACCTGGATAGCCTTTTAAAACTCCTGAACTAAAACAAACAAACAAACAAACAAACAAAACAATGGTGGGAGGTATCACTATTTCTGATTTTAAGTTGTAATACAGAGCTATACTAACAAAAACAATATGGTATTGACACAAAAAGAAACACATGAAATCAAGTAGAATTCCTTCATAAAAATCCACACACCTATGGATGCCTGATATTTTATAAATAATCCAGAAACACACACCAGGAAAAAATAGCATCTTCAACAAATGGTGCTGGTCAGACTGAGTGTTGGCATGTAGAAGAATACATAAATAGATCCATACTTATCACTCTGCACAAAACTGAAATCCAAGTGGATCAAAGACCTTGCCATAAAGCATGATACGCTGAATCCAATAGAAGGGAGAGTGGGGTATAGACCTGAACACATCGGCACATGGAAGAGCTTTTGAGCAGAACGATGTCATCACAAGCACTAAGATTAACAATTAATACATGAAACGGAGAAGCTTCAGTAAGTCAAAGACTCCATCAATCAGTCAAAGTGGAAGCCTACAGAATGAGAAAAGATTTTTACCAACTTCACATCTGCTATAGGGCAAATAGCCAAAATATTTAAAGAACTCAAGAAAACAGATATCAAAGAAACAACCCAGTTTTTTAAAAATGGGGCACGGATCAAAGAATTATCTAGAGAGAACGCTCAAATGACTGAGAAGTACTTAAATGTTTAACATCCATATCAATCAAGGAAATGCAAATCAAAACGAACTTGCGATTTCCTCTTACTGCCATCAGAAGGGCTAAGATCAACAAAACAAGTGGCAGCCGCGCGCATGCGCAAAAGGATGCGGAGTAAGGGGAACACTAATCCACTGCTGGTGGGACTGCAAACTTGTATAGCTACTAAGGAAACCGGAGTTGAGATTTTCATGAAGATGGGCATCTACCCCAAGATATGGCTACACCACTCATAGACGTACCGTAATGTGCTTCACCCTACCACAGAATATGTGTATTGCTGCTCTATTCATAAAGGCCAGAAATTTGAAAAAAGACTAGATATCCCCCAACAGAATGGATACAAAAGTACATAAAAATGTGGTCCATTTACATAAGTATTCCTCAGCTTTAAAAAAATCAGGAAAAGTCATCCTGAGTGAGGTAACACAGCCCCAATTAAAAAAAATAGTATGTATTCACTTATCTGTAGATATTAGCTGTTAAGTCAATAATTACCAAGGTACAGTCCACAGAACCACAGAGATTTTAGTTATAGAGTAAGGGACTAGGGAGTATTGAGAGATCTCCTTAGGAAACGGAAATAAAGCAGATATAAGTGGGCAGAGACGGGTGGGATGGGAGCCTCAAGCCTCATGTGTATGTGTGTGTGTATGCATATATATATATATATATATGATTAAATAATGCAAACAAGTGAGTCTCTGATCCCTGTGCCTCTTCTTGGGCTCTTTTTCTGATGTTTGTTCACCTTGTCCAACTTTGATGTGCTACTTTTTGTTTTGTTTTGTTTTATTTTAACTGTCCCTTAGAACCGTGATTGTTTTCTAAAGAGAGACAGGAAGGAAGTGAATGCAGAAGGTAGAGAAGGTGAGGAGAAACCTAGAGGAGTTGGGAGACATAACCAAGATATATTATGTGAGAAAAAATAAGTTTTCAATAAAAGGAATAAAATAAAAATTGGTTTACAGCAATCACTCTTGAATAAAATTATCTCAAACATGACGATCTGACAATTTCACCACAATCTGAAGTGTGAAAAGTATAATTAATATACAGCATTCTACAAAAGTATGTGCCCTATACATGCCATTTGGCAAACTGATTCATGAGGCCCCCTAGAAGGAAGAGAAACAAAGCCTTTGGCTTTGTATCCTCGCAGGAAACACGAAATGCATAGCACAAACTGGCATTGGTACAGCATCCATAACAGAAATGGAAGTACTCCAAGAACTACAATTCCCAATGGTTATATTGGCTTTAAATATGATTACATTTTTTTTTGGTCTTGGCTCTTTTCCCATACAGTATAAATAATTTTTAAAAATGCTTTCTCCGATTATAGATTGCCACTTGGACAGACACATTTTACTCTATCTCCATTTAAATAGTTATATATTTAATAGAAATGTTAACCTTACAAATTATATTTATAGGGTTTAATGTATTCAAAACAAGCTGTACTGAAAGGCAAAGAGTATTATTTGTAGATGGAGCTCATGCTATATGTGGATCTGGGTATGGTGCTACACGTCGTTTAAATAGCTGATAAAGGGGGTATTTTGTAGAAATAAAAGGTACTCTTATCTCTTCTGAAGGAATAAAAGAAAGGGTGCTCTATCATGGAAATTAAATTTCTGGAGTTCGTGCATACCTGTGGGTACCTACGTCTACATTTTTTTTCTGACTTTAAATCATGGAAAGTTCTGGTAGACTTTCATCCTTCTCATTTTAAGCACATAGTTTAAAGTGGAAGTGCAGCATCACGCCTCGTGTACTCATCTTTTTTTTTTTTTTTTTTGAGATTTCTGTTTATTTATTTATTTTTCCTTAAAGCTAGGAACAATTCTTTTTCAAGTACAGGCAAAATACATCCATTTGGTAATACATTATGTAAGATACAGGAGGCTGGCCAAATTGGTGTACTCATCTTTTAAAGATGGCAAATCTCCTTCAGATAGACACCCATTTCTCAGAGAGATCACTGCTGCTCCTGAGAACCAGGAATCCATCTGTATAAGGAGAACGTATTGAAACAAAGATCTCCGAGGGCTTAACACTGGTTCTAACCTTCACCATGAAAACATGAACCCTGTCTTGCAAAGGCAGTTGTCTTCTGTAAAAAAAAAAAAGCATCCATACGTGCATGCTAGTGTTTTCAGCTCCATTTCTTTTCTCTTTAGAAGAAGGCATTCAACTTTAAACACTGCTTACTTTAAGTCAATTATTCTTACCTCTCTGTCAACATTTTGTGAATGAAACAGCACATAACTAAATACAATGTTTTCAATGAACAAACAAACAAATACCCTAAAGGCTCATTTGCATCAATGAGAAAAATTTCTACATTTTTGCATTAATGAGAAATAGTGCTGATGGCTCACATCCAATTACCCCATAGCAATCATTTTCTTAAAAGATACCCTAAAATTCTCAACATTATTGATATGATCTTATATGCAGATGTGAATGAAAACCAGGCCATCTTCATCAATGAGCTACTAAATATTTTAAAGCCATTATTGTTATTTCTGGCATGCTGATCCTGCAATGTATAAACCTCAGTTAATCCCCACTCCAATAGATTCTTGGCGATGCTATTTCATTTCTTTAGAATGAAGCAGTTGAGGCTCAGAGAGGCCAAGTCTCTTACATAGCTTTATTGTCAAACATCAAGTGGCATTATTTCTAAGGTATAATACAATTCCAGGTGCCTAAGTCATTCACTTAACCAGTGTTCCATGCAACTGTGTGTTGTGTATGAATTTTAGATGAACCTTTGATAGCTGATTAATTGATATGTGTGCTATCTCTGAGTTTAGTTTCAATTGCTGTGATAAAATACCATGCAGAAAAGTAACAGGAGCAAAGAAAGCCATAAAATGCAAGTATCTCAGGGATTTTGGCTGGGCGGTAGTCAGATTAAAATAGAGTAATACTGCTCAGTTCTTGTGCCTTTAAAGCTGTTAATTATTTGCTAGCTAGCCAGGCCAAGAGAACGCTGCAACGCAGTCGAGCTCCTGCTGTCCCTTGCCCAGGCTTGGTGTTTGGGGCAAGCTGTTCTAGTCCATCATGCTTACTTCTGGACCCAGTCCTGGCTCTGGGCTCCACATGCTAATCAGGTTTGTGTGTGAGCAGGATGAAGGGATAGGAGACATCAGAAGAAAGGCATTGTTTCAAGTGTGTCTTCTCTAGAACATACTTCATTCCAGATAATTAGACAACTCTGAATAAGTGTATTGCTGAGAACAGAATGGAGCCTACAGCAAGAGACATTTGAAGCCATTCTGACTGTCTGAGGATGAAGACATTTAGCATTCTCAACAGTGATTTATAGCAGGGCAGGATGAAGACATTCCCCAAAAGGCTACACCCCCAAGATGACTGCTCTCACAGGCTACATTGCTACAGATTGCTTTCAATTTTACTCAAGCAATCTTAAGTTATCTATCAAATAGTCTACAAACCTGTGAGAACCATCATTTCCACAAAACACTTCATTCTGGTCTATACAAAATAACTGTGCAGTCACTGGGAGGGAAAGGGGGCACTACTCTGTTTACAGGCCAAGCGTATGTAAATGACTTACATAATTAAAAAGAAAAGAAAAAAACCCTCACTTTTAGCAAGAAAGAGACTGGCTAACTAGATTTTGGTCTATATATGCAGCAGACTAGTCTCCAATGATTAAAAATCATGAAATATATGTTATGTGCTGACATATAGGCAACAAGATCCAAGGAAAATACCGTGTGTGCAGACTTGATCAGCCAAGGCCAGGCAAGGCTAGGTATGTGCATCCATGCAGGGAAACCTTCGACAAAGTCAGTCTACAAGAGCAGAGAGTTTATTTCTATCAAATGGAACTAGCTTCTGGGGTAAAAGGAAATTTTGCTTTTTTATTGATCTTTAGTCTGGTTGAAATGTGTTTAAGCCATGTGCGTATGTTCCTTTCCCAAAAATAAGTAAGGCAAGCTGAATTTGTTTCAAAATTTAACTATTTTCCATAAAGATGTGCTCAAATAGTAATAATGATAGGGAAAAAGTAAAGAGGGAGGCAGTTGGTCTCAGTGCACAGTCCTTTATTCCAGCAGAATTTTTCTTCATCTGTGCAGGATGAATTCTACTGACTCAGACTCAAAACAACACAACACTGTGTTGGCTGAGACATGAGGCCTTGCTTCCTCCTTCAAGGTCTTTTTGTGCTTGGTAAATCTTCCTCTGCAGCATGCCTATGTTGGCAAATGGTTAGATACTGTGAGTTTCACAACCAATGTTTTTGCTGGCTGTAGTTTTCATGTTTACTTTTTACCTAATTTGACCTAAAAATAAAACTTCAAATTATTCTCCATTTAGTTTGGGGTGTGAGGGAGAACTTGTCTGTGAGAGCAGAGAATAGCCTCCAGTCCTGCCTTAGACGCTACTTTTCCCCCCCCCCCCCCCCCCCCCCTCCCCCCCCTCCCTCTCTCTCTCTCCCCCTCTCTCTCTCTCTCTCCTCCCTCCCTCCCTCCCTCCCTCCTTCACTCCCTCCCTTCCTTTCTTTTTTCTGTCAGGATCTCTCACTGACATGGATCTCACAAAATAGGCTAGTCAGGTAGTCCTAGGAATCTGTCTGTCTCTATTTACTTAATGCTGAGATTACACGCATAAACTACTACAACCATTTTTTATGTGGCTTCTGTGGAATCTAACATGTTTGCAAGGTGAGTACTCTGTAGATTCAGCCATTTTCCCAGCCCTCGATGGTTGCTAATACTACCAAAAATAAATTTGAAATTAATGAGCTTTTAAAGACCCTAACCATGTCCACCACATATGTTCCTTAAGCATCCTAAGAGTCACAGAATATTTTGAAAGTTGGCATCCAAGTTTAAACTTACTCAGTGGTGTCTGCTTCAAATTAACTAAGTGATTATAAGTTCTACTTTACCTGAAGTTACACCGTGACTTC
Source organism: Rhabdomys pumilio (assembly GCA_030674055.1). Lineage (NCBI taxonomy): Eukaryota > Metazoa > Chordata > Mammalia > Rodentia > Muridae > Rhabdomys > Rhabdomys pumilio. The sequence continues at coordinate 133,178,655 of JANHMN010000004.1, read as the reverse complement.
ACAGTTTATGAACAGACACAGCTCATGATTAAGTGAGAAAGCTGTTTCTGGCTCCATCTTCTTAACCCAGCCTCCCTGTCCCCCATGCCCTTTTTACCTATAATACATTCTCCAAGCCTCAGAAATTATCATACCCTGTGTACTTATTATCTGCCATTCTAAAAGAACATGGAAATTCAAAAGAAACTAAATACTTCTATTTTTATGGGACAAACAAAACAAAAAAGACAAACACTGTTTTCATTTAAGTACTACATTCTTCTTGTCTGGATAAATTCTAATTAAGGGTTTATTGGACTCAAGTATTAGTTTTGTTGATTTAGTAGTGCTTAGTTCATTAAAGTATTGCTTTTCAAAACTCTGAAGGGCCAGGAAAAATGCATTTGTGTGTAAAAACATTCTCCATAAAGCTCAATAAATTACCGTTTTATCCCTGGGACCCACAAGGAGGGAAAAAAGAACCAACTGCTGAAAGTTGTTCTCCAACCTCCACTCAGGTGCTGTGGCGCATGCATAATCTCCATTTGTCTCTCTGTTTCTCTCTACCTCTGTCTCTCTCTCACACACATAGGAAATAAATGTAATAATCTTTTGAACATCAAAACTGTTGGACCTATTAACTTCTGACTTGAATATTTTCTCAAAATGAAATTAAGACAATCTCACTTGCAGTAGCATCAAGAAATTATAGAGAATAAATTTAACCAAGGAAAGAGAATTCCAGAACACCAAAACTGCCAAACAATGTTATAAGAAACTTCAAAGCAGCTAAGTCTGTGGAATACGGATGCTGTTAAGGTAATAGCAATGCCTGATTGATATCCAGAATCAGTGTGATAGACTTCTGTCTTAGTTACTTTTCTATTGCTGTGACATTGCCATGATCAAGGCAATTAGAAACGAAAATGGTTAGTCAGCCTTATAGGGTCAGAGCCCATGAAGGTAGAGCAAAGGCGTGGTGGCAGAAACAGATGAGAGTTCACAACTTCATCTGCGAGTAGGAGGCTGACAGAGCTCACATGGAAGGCCTTGGGCTTTTGAAACCTCAAAGCTCACTCCCAGTGATCCCTTAATCCTTCTCAAATCGTCCTACCAAATGAAGAGAAAGTATTCAAATACTTAAGCCTGTGGGGAGCATTCTCATTCAAACCACCATTATATCCAAAATGCCAACCAACGTTTTAAAAACAGTCAGGCACCCTGCTCTTAAACTAATGGAAATTCAAAGAACTTAGAATAACTATGACAAACTACAAAGTTGGATCAAATTTGGAGGATTTATACTTTCTGATTCTGAAAGTTATCACAAAGCTATAGTATCCTCTGCTGTTATAAATACAGACTTATAGAGCAAGGAAATAGAACTGAAGACCTAAAAATAACCCACACACTTATGGTTAATTTATTTCAATGAGGGTGCCAAGAACACTCAATAGGAAGAGACAATCTCCCTCCAAAATAGTTGTAGAGCTATGCAAGTATCATAGCACACTTCTTTAATCCCAGCAGAAGCAGGTGGATCTTTGTGAGTTCAAGGCCAGACTGGTCTATTTAATGAGTTTCAGGCCAGACTACAAGGCTACATAGCAAGATCCTATCTCAAAAATAAACAAACAACAAACAAACAAAAAGGCTTGAGACAATGTGATGTCTTCAGGCCAAAAAATTAATTGAGAACCCTGGCATTTATAATAATCTAAACATAATTCAATGTGAACCAAAGTTGTAAACAAAATACTACAACTATAAAGAGCGTGTGAAGAGAAAAGGGGGCTATCCTCATGACATTAGGTAGCTAAAGATTTCTTACATTGAACTCCAAAACAACAAACAATAACAGAAAAAAAAATAAGGGAACTTTGTCAAAATTAAAAGAACAAAAACTAGTTTTATAAGTTTGTTGCCAGGAAAATGAAAATAAAACTTACAGAATGAGCAAAAATATTTGAAAATAATTTTTAAAGTACTTGAAAAAATATTTGAAAATTATTTTTGCTAAATACATAATGAACTTTGCAACTCAGTCAGTGGTAACTCAACTGAGAATTAATTCAATAGGGAAGGAAATCAGAAAAGAGTTTGGGGTGGACATTTCTTCAAAGAAAATGTACAGTCAGTGGGTGTATGAAAACATTTTGAACGTCATAGTCACTCGGGAGCTACAAAACAAAACCACAGAGTCATCAGTTCCCAAACTAGAAAGGTTGATTGTCTTTAAAGGAAGAGAGTGTGTTGGTAACGATGCACAGACGTGATCACTCACATCTGAATGAAGATACGCAGTGGTGCCAACAATAACAAACATGTTGGCCATCTCTTAGAAAGTAGAACAGAGCCATGTGGCCCACTCATTCTTGCCTTTGTGTGTGCCCAAGATAAATATATAGCTACATAAAAGTCAACATTACTTACATATCCTTGAAGGAGAAACACCCTAAATAACTACCAGCTGAGGAATGGATAAATAAAATATAGTGTAGCCATACAGTGGGACATAATTAAACATAAAGAACTGAGTGCTGATCCATGTTCCCGCAGGAATGAATCCAGAAGACATTATGCTAAATACTGGTTGCCAGGTTCTGGGAGAAGGAACAACCTGTCCATCAGCCTGACAAAATGATTCAAAGGCACAGTTCATTCGTTCCCAGCATTTCCTAGTCGCTTACCTGATGTCATGTTCTTTACCCTGCTAAATAAGCCATGGAACCATCTGGCTCATTCTACATAGAATCGTTGCCTTAGTCCCACATTGGAATGTGATTAGAATTCCTTTTGTAGGTGAGGTTAATATTCTAGAATTAGGTGGCAGTGATGGTTGTAGACATTGTAAATGTACTAAGAGCCACAGAACTGTAGAAGCAACATAGTTACAGTATTAGGAAAAAATTGTGTCACATTTCAAACCTTATGTAAGTGATACTTCAATAATTCCAGCACCACAAGGTCAGTAAAGATCATCAGCAATTAGTTTTTAAGAGCATGTGAAGGGCTAACGAGATAAAGAAATTCTTAAAAAAAAATATATCAGCATCCAATTTAATAAACAAAATGTGCCCACTCGCCTTATTTGGTATAAATGTGCCAGGATAAATATTATACTGATCTTTCAGGAGGAGGGCAATGGGAGTCTAGACACATGCACATCAACAGAGGAAGAAGACAGGAATGAAATCATTAACACGAGCTGCTAGAAGAGTCACTTGAACATAGGCTATCCTCTAAGAAGTGGAGGCTACCTCAAAACACAAAATGAATCAAATGGTAACAAATGGGAAGGACTTCAAAAAGGTCACCATCTTCAAAGATGCCTACTTACAAACAGCGAGTTAGAGATTTGCTCCTGATGCCAGCTACAAAAAGATCCTTTCGAGTAAATGCCCATAACTCTGGAGAATATAGCAGTTGACCCTTCAGCTTGTTCTAGCATGCTCACAGTTCAATTAGATAAGGTACCTGAGGCTTCCAAGGAATGTCAACTTCCTTGGTTACCGATGAAATACAACAGTCCTCTAGTAAAGCACTTTATCACCCAACAGATCAGAACCATGCACATGGATGTGTCGGGGTTTTCATTCATGCATTCAGGAAATGTTTACCAAGTGTCTACTATACACAAGGTAGGAGAGGATTCAAGAGTGGTAATTTTTTTGTACAACATTCTTTGTGGGTATCAGAAAGAAAAATGACAGGATCCTTTGCTTATACTCCCCTACTGATGCCCTATTGTTTCTGAGAATAAAAGCCATGGTCCCAGGAGGTGCTACATTATTATTAGCCTCTCTGGTCTCTACGCCCACTCTTCTGACACCTACTCCTTCCACTATAGTCACCGGTCTTTACTGTATTCATCATGCTCTTTCTATCCACTGGCTTCCATGCCAGCTCTTCAATCCACCTTTAAAACCTTCCCTGTGTTGACTCATTCCTCCTCTTTTCCGACTTTTTAAAATGTAGCTCATATTATACCTTCTCAGGGCTTCTCCATCCTGCCCACCTTAAATAAAAGGACAGTCCACTTACCTCCAGCACTTTGTCCTGTCGTCTGCTCTAGCTTCTTTACCCATGGCTCACCTTAATGAGCTCCAGGTATTATCTCAACTTGTGCACAGTGCTACTGGCCTACCCAGACTCTAAGCTGCATGAAGACGGAGACTGATTTTGTTGTTGTTGCTCACTGCTCTCTCACACACACTCACAATACTATACGAATCACAAATATTTGTTAGATAAAGATATTTTCAACACTTTAAACATACATTCTTTAGAACAGAGTAAGATCCCCCTCCAGCCCTTTTTCCTTTTATTTTTGAAACAGAGTCTCATTGCGTAGTCACTTGATGGCCTGGAACTCTCTGTGTAGACAAGGCTGGCCTGGAATTCTCAGAGATCTGCCTGCCTCTTTCTCCTGAGTGCTGAGATTAAAGGCCTGCTCTTACTGGAATCACTAGGAGAGTTTAAGTCCCTTTGAACTGGCTTTTTGGGAAACACTATTCTAGAATACCCTGAGACATGAGAGGGAAGACACCTGTCACTCTGCAGGGGACAGATAGCATTTCCTAAGATACCTGAATGTCAGTCAACCACACTCCTCCCCCCACCCCCACCCCCACCCACACCCTGCTTTTGCCATTAGCACCCATCAGTGAGCTAAGTGAGAGATGAGAGATTCTAGGCACAGTGTTGATTAGGTAATGGTTTCTATTTTACACAAACCCAAGAGATTATGAGAACAATGATCTGGGAAAAAAAAAAACTATTTCCTAAGTCTTCTCTGATCTTCATAATTCCTACTAGCTTGAGGAATAAATGGAGTCACTCAAATTTTGTATTCTGTCATGTTATCTAATTTCTTTCTGTCTCTTCTCTAAACGAAAGAAGAAGATGAATCCTTGGTGCTTTATGCTTAATTAAAATCTGGCCATGATATATTTGCTGAAATGTCCTTGATTTTGTTTGTAATCCTATCTGTATATTCACAGGCTGAGAAATCTCAAGGCCACTTAGTCATTACAATTATAACCAACAGAAAGGACTTGTCAGGAAAACATTCACTTAGAAATATGAGGAAATCACAAATGGGGCTTAATGTGTGCAATGGTGGGAGATTATCAGGAGACAAAGTAGGGCCCACTGAAGTGCCTTTGTTGGCCTTCATACGGCAGCACAAAAGCATGAGGTTGGCTGAGAAAAGATGTCACCTTCCATTCTTGTCACCGGTTAAGTCATCTGGACACATGCATTGTCTCGAAGCATTTCAACTAAATTCCATGGATTTGTCTGTAAAAATGAGAGATTAGGGTGAGCCTCTAACAATTTATTTACCCTCTAAATAGAAAAATCTAACACAGCCACATCGATCAGAAAGCCTAAGTCCCACAGATGCTGTTGTTTTCAAAACCTAAGTTTCCTTTCTCAGAAGGGAGTACAGATACCAAGGCCGTGCACTGACGGGTCCATGTTTACCTGCAGCATTACATCTGCCTTCCCAAATCTTTGCTACAAGGTACAGTTAAATCCTCTTAAGTCCTTAAGCAAAATACATCCTAACTGAGATGTTTTAAAACAAATAACTGATATTTGGCCCATTACAAAGTAAAGGATTTTATTTATGAGTATGTTAATTTTAAAAGATAAAAATTTTAAAATAAAAATAGCTTTTCTCAGGGCTAGAATCATGCCTCAGCAGTTGAGAGCATGTATTGATCTTCCAGAGTAACTGAGTTCAAGTTCACCTAGGACAGGAGGCTCAGAGCCATCTGTAACTCCAGCCCTCAGAGGCTCTTATGTCTCTAGCCTTTGATAGTTCTTGCACTTACATGCACATCTGTACCCCCCACGCCCTGTAACACACACTCCCACACACAAGCTCACACTCACGTGTGCACAGGCACAAACACACACAATGTAAAATGAAATGTATTTTTAAATAACATTTCTCATTGGTGAACTAAACAGGACTTTTGCTCCCTCATTAAATTTACAAAGTAAATAGCAAAAAATAAAGATGGACATTTAAGGTTGTTTTATTTTGAAAATCTATAAGCGAACAAGGTGACATTTGTACAAAATGTTGAGTTTTCCCTGTACTTGGGAGATAGAGAGATGACACACAGTAATTCATGGCTATCCTCGGCTACATGGTGAGTTCAAGGCCAATCTGGGCTCCAATGATGCTTTATCTTAAAAAACTGATGACAGATAGACAACAGATGATAGATGATGGATAGATGATTAATACATAGATAGATAAACAGATTCATAGATAGATGTTACATGATAGATCTTTCAACCAAAAATGGGAAGCACAGGGAGCCCCGGATGTCATGTATTGTAAGCTGGACACTATCTTCCCTCAAAAATTGGAAAATTTATTAAAAATACCATTTAAAAAATTTTAAAAAAGCTACAGAAGAATATATATATATATGCATATATATATATATCACAAATATATAAATATATAAACAAAAGACTTTCATTTCAAATATATAAACATTTCTGCTAGTCAATAACAAAGGGGTTGATAGTCCGATATAAAAAAATAACAAAATAACGGAAGAGAAATTGTACAAAAAATATTATACAGAGAGCTAACAAACAACAGGATGACATTTGACACTATTATTGATTAGAAAATGCTAATTGAATGACAATTCCTTACCAGTGCTCCACTCTCAGCAGAGCTGAAGGGCTGACATCGAAAGTAAAGGATGAAGAATAACCAGAACACTCACGCGCTGCTGTGGGAGTTTAAGCGTGTCTTGTTCAACTTCTGTGAAAAACTGATAGTAGCTATTGAAGTTAGACGTGAGCCCAGCTGATACCTCATGAGTTCTGTCTTCAGCTATACACCCAGCAAAAAAGTCATGAGTATGTTCACCATGTGACCACGAACTAGTCTGTTCATAGCGACCTCATTGAGAAAAGTCACAAATGGGAAACAACTGAATGTCCTTCAGCAGTAGATAAATTGTAATGCATTCATGTCGTGGAAAACTACATAGGATGGGAATGGTACTCCATGAACATATGCAATAGCATGGATACAACTCACAGACACAATTCTGAAGCTGTACATTCCAGATACAAGCAAAGCATGAAGGATTCTGTAAAGTTTGAGCACCCACTATAACTGCATCCCCCACTTTGTCCCTTCACCCTTTGAAGGCATATGACAGAGCACACTAGTCTTCTGATCAAACACATTAGTGGCTCCTATTTCTCTGAGGCAAAGCTGAATCATGGCTTTGAGCACACACTGCCATTCTCCTTTATTCTGCCTTTTTGTTTTGCTTTGATTGCTGCCATTAAAGTTCTGCTGAAGGCACTTGCCCAGAGTGGTCACTTTGCCTGGGATGTTCCTCACTCCTAAAGATATAAAGCTCACTCATCCTCCTTCAAGGCTGTTTGAATGCCATACTCTCACTAGGGACTAACTAAATTTCAAAGCTATAAAGCTCTCCATTAACTCCATCTCTCTTCTCTCTTCTCTCTTCTCTCTCTCTCTCTCTCTCTCTCTCTCTCTCTCTCTCTCTCTCTCTCGTGTGTGTGTGTGTGTGTGTGTGTGTGTGTGTGTACTTGATTAGGAACAATTGCATTCAAACTGAATATCCTGAAGTAAGAAAGAAACTGGGCTTCTGTGAATCATCAAGAAACAGCAAAATATTAAGACAAAAAAAAATAAGAAACCAGATTAACTGGATTGTTTTTTAGTATAACAAATTCTTTCACATTCCTATTCCTTTAGTTTTAAGCAAATATTTAGAATGTACTGAGACTTTTCAAATATGGCCTTTGGGCAAGCTGGCAAAACCAGCAGGATGTGGGAAAAATATGACAACACCCTCAACAGTGTCAGTGTGTGCACTCCTGTGTGTGTGTGTGTGTGTGTGTGTGTGTGTGTACGTGTGTACATGTGCATGCATACTCATGCAGGAGGGAAGGCAAAAATGAAAGTAATGAAGGAGGGGGCACTGAAACAAGTCCAATGGAACGCTAATCAAGCTTTTCCTTCACATGTTCTTGTATTGAACCCAAGGGAGATTCCTGATTTTCCTCCAGGCTAAAGAAATGGCCTTGGCTGGGTAAGAACGAGGCGCTAGGTTGGACTAGGGTGAAGTAAAGCTCATAACCAAGGCATGAAGGCTGAAATGTCTTAGGGCAGCCGTTAGCTATGGTTTGCAGAGCCAGTCCGTGGAGAGAACCTTGCCGTCTCACTAAGGCTAAGTCCCTGCGTGCTCATTTTGGAAATGAGTCTCACACACTTCATCACTGGTCCTGTCTGATGGAGTAGACATGCTGGGAAATCACCTGCAAAGAAAGGCCCACTTTCCAAGTCCTGTCAGCAATAAAGCAGCGCAGAATTTGATGGATAGTTATGAGATTTGGGGACAAAACACTACATGAATATGTTTGCTTTCACCAGCTTCTTGAGTGACAGGAAACATTGTCATGTAGGAGTATGCGTAGCCCTGCCTACTGGATCACATGGCCTGACAATTCTAAAATGATGGTGATATCTATAGTGGGAAAAGATGCCAGAGGGAATATAGGACCAATTTCTAAAGTAAAACCCCAGCATTGTGATTTTCTAGGGTGGTTAGATCTAGGCTGTACCACCTGCAGTAGGGGATTACTGGGCATTATTCCCAAAGCAGAACTCCAGTTGGCACACACCCAATCAGAGACAAAGCATAATGCCTAAGAAGTCTGCCAGGTAATCATACACAGATAAGTTTCCCGTCTACAAGGATAACATTAAAGCAAAGCATTACATGCTTTGCTTTCCAGTGGCAAGTATGGCTTTTAATTTCCACCTTATGAAATATTCCTAGGAAGGACCTGTTATACCCCCTATGCCCAGTGATCAGCCTGCCACCGACCATATCCTACTTCTATCTGGTGGCTGCATGCACAAGCCTTGGCACTAAGTTGGCCTGTTGCCAGGGGTGAGGATGGGGGAATAGAAGGTAGGAGAGAAATGCTGAGTTGAGATCTGCAACTGTGAGTTCTTCAGAGGTTCTGTGTTAGCAAAGCACAGCACTATTTTTGCAGCCCAGACTGGGGTTTCCAACCCTCTCAACAGCTGCACCACCGTTCTTAAGTGGGCTGTGTTCTAAGGATGAAAATTTAGAGTCTGATAGAGGCACACGTCAATTGACGGTGCTGTTGCTGTGTATTAAATTGTGTGGTTGCTTTTGTAAGTGAAGTGAGAAAAATACTCTTTAAAATGCTTGTCAAATCCAGCAGTGATATAAATGTATATGTGATGGGCTTGAGCCCCAGTAAGCTCAGAGGGAGTGGCATTATTAGGAAGTGTGGCCTTGTTGGAGTAGGTGTAGCTTCGTTGGAGGAAGTGTGTCATTGGGGGTGGGCTTTGAGGTTTCAAACATTCAAGCCAGTCACAGTGTTTTTCTGTCTCTTTCTAGCTACCTGCTGATCTAGATGCACAACTCTTAGCTCCTCTCCAGCACCAAGTCTGCCTGCACGCCACCATGCTTCTACCATAATGATACTGGACTGAGCCTCTGAGCTGTAAACCAGCCCCAGTGAAATGGTTTCCTTTATAAGAGTTGCCGTGGTCGGGCAGTGGTTACACATGCCTTTAATCCCAGCACTTGGAAGGCAGAGGCAGGTGGATTTCTGAGTTCGAGGCCAGCCTGGTCTACAGAGTGAGTTCCAGGACAGGCAGGGCTACACAGAGAAACCCTTTCTTGAAAAACCAAAAAAAGAGTTGCTGTGGTCATTGTGTCTCTTCACAGTAATAGAACATTGTTTTACTAAGACAGTATTTTCACACACACACACACACACACACACACACACACACACACACACACAAATATTTTCCTCTGAAAACAGATCAATATACAAATCTTAAATGAATAAAGATTTTATATGAAAAAACTTGCGCTTTTTCACACTATGTAACTAAAATAAATTTTATTATTCAAATTTGAAACACTTGATTCTATGGTGGCAAAATAAATCCACATAAATACAAATGAAACTTGTAATAGTTATAGGTGATACAAGACTGACAAGGAGCTTTACAATGGAGAGAGACCTTAACCAAAGAATGTCAGATTCTGCATTAATTTTCACATTTCTCTGGACTGGGGAGGAATATTTGTTTTATTTTTTAGACAGAGTATCATTATATAGACTAATGTGGCCTTGAACACGTAGGAGTCTATGTGCCCCTGCTTTCCCAGTATCACCGTTAAAACCTTGTACCCCCTCTGGGACTAAATCACCAACCAGTGAATACACATGGAGGGACCCATGGCTCCAGCCGCATATGTAGCAGAGGATGGCCTTGTAGGGCATTAATGGGAGGACAGGCCCTTGGTCTATGAAAGCTCAATGCCCCAGTGTATGGGAACATCAGGGTGGCAAGGCGGGAGTGGGGGGGTGGGTGGAGGAACATCCTCATAGAAGCAGGGGGCGGGGGGGGGATGGGATTGAGAGTTTCAGAGGGACAGGAAAAAGGGATAACATTTGAAACGTAAATAAAATAATATCCAATTAAAAATGGTAATAAAAAAAGCCTTGTACCACAACACTCAGAAAATGAAGAACATTTAACCGAAAAACAAAAACAAACAAACAAACAAACCCTAAAGTTTCCAAGTATAAAAGTTCTAGTGAACGTGAGAGAAAGCTGATTACAAAAGAAAACAAAAACCAGAACTTACTTTTTGAATCTATCCCCTAGTTCTGAATCATCTCTGGATAAACATTAAATGTTATCTTGCTTTCCCGTGTACTGTTCTTCTTAAACGTATTGATTTTTTTTTGAATGCTTGTATAGTTAGTTATTCTCTTAACCCAATGTAAATTTCTAACTCTGCTGAATAGGTAAGTAAGATAAGAACTCAAATACTTCCCAATAATATTACATTTAAGTGCCATTTTCTCTTCCTATGGAGAGGCGAGCCATTCTAAAATCTCCGTAGATGGCATGACTGTCTTTCTATGTTTCCTGAAATAATACATAAAGCTATTTCCACAATAAACCTTTTTTTTTGTGGGCCTCTGGGGAGAGTGTGTTTTTTGTTCTTTTGAGGAATCCATGGCTTTTGCTAAATTTCAAAGAGAATCGAAATGCCTCTGCCCCACCTCTAGAGCCAGCGTCTCAAGAATCAAGTTTCTTGAGTGCATATAGTTTGGGGAGGGATCTCCGAATAATCAGAAATTGCATGGGGGGGGGTTGAGGAGGGTTCTGTGTGGTTTGACAGCCAGCACCAAGCACCCACTGTGTTTAAGGTCTGGCCCAAGGTGTGCCAATCAGACCTGGCACCCCTCTCAGTGGAGCAGACTCAGCTCTGATGTGGAAAGGCCCAGTGCTTTTTCTCTGTGTGAGGCCTGGCTGGCTGCTGCAGAGCAGTTTCCCAGGGCTGAATGGTCACGCAATATAATGGAAAGGCACATGGAAAGAGTGGGAGCTCCAGGAGAAGTTTCTTTTCTCCCCAGGGTACAACATCAACCTGCAGAAGAGGAAGAGCTGTCTTTTTTCTGCAGGAAAGCAACGTCTGGGGACTTTCCCCTACTGCTCCGTTCTGCCTCTTCTTAGAGAAGGCATGGCATCTTTGTCACTGCCAAACACTCAAGGAGAAACCCAGCATGTATACACATTTTTCTTTAAGGGTCTGAGGGACCTAGACAGGAGAAGAAATACCCAGTTTGTTTTCACCATGCTTTGTGTAGACAGCTAGTCAGGGGCATGAGCCTAGACTTCAAAGTTTGATGGTTAGATTAGACTGAATCTGCCCTTATGACATAAGCTTGTCATCCAAGGAATAATTCCAGGTTCACTGTAGGGAATGGTAGCAGAGGGAGGGATATTAGTGACACTGGTTGTGGAGGCCTCCGTCACAGTTCCCAGTCCATCTTCAGCAGGACCAAAGGTACCATTCCCTTCTCCTTCGGTGTGCTGCATGGGGAGTCTCTCGAGGGGTTCCAGACTCAGGACTGATAAGGTAGGGATGCAGACCAGAATGACACTGTGTCCTCTTTAAGTTCCCTGTGAGAGTTTCACAAACTTAAATGATTAATGTCAATCACTGGGAATCATGTACACACCACAAAAAGGTACCAGGAAGTAACCATCAAAATCTGACTGTATTATTTAGACAACGGGACGAAGTGTTTGTCGCTAGGACTGGTGGAGAAAATCACTCCAGGTGTAGTTCCCATGGTATTTAAGAAGCTCTAATCTAACGCTCACATCGGTTTACTGTAATTACAGTGGATTAGTTCACAGTCTTCAGACTCACTTTGCTGTGTAAAATGAGAAGTTCAGGGCCCTGCTCTCCGAAAGCCTTTCCAGGGTGAAAGTTCTTTAAGTAGCTGATCTCAACCCAGTCTGCAGAGATCTGAAGCTTTTCCTGTACTGTCCACCACTGAATTACTGCCCATTCTACTTTCTACTTATAATTTAGGTATTTTCCATAACAATAGTTTCTTGTCAAAGGCTCTGAGATCATTATGGGTAGCCCTCTATTTATTACCAGTCTCCATGGAAACCCCAAGGTGTTTGATTTAAGCAAAAGCTACTTAGCTGGCTGTGGCCTTCTGAGTGGTGGAGCACTTGCCTGGCGTATGTGAAGTCCTTCATTCAGTACCTACAAGTGGATTCTCTTCTTAACACTTGACAAAGTCCCTGGTCTCAAGAGCCTCATCCTTGGGGGCAAGAGGGACAGCACGAAAATATAAAACTTCCATATTTGGTGTGAGATGTAGCATACATAAGATTCTGAGTTTGAACCCTGACACCCCAAAACCAACATTATCATAATGACAACTCACAACACAGACTGGGAGATGTCATTTGTAGTATATCCAACAAAGGATCCATAGTCAGTTTCCCTAACGAGTTCCTGTGTTTTGAGTAAGGAAAAAAAAACCAAAGTGAACAGTCACTTCACACAAGAGGGTAACAGAGGCAGAGAAAGATACATGAGTGTTGTGGTCAATATTTAAAACAGTGGCACTCGATCTCGATTGTTCTTAAGCAGCCGCCTTGTTCCCGACTAGACAAGGCCTGAAGCCAAGAGCGGAGGTGTGCTCCGGCCACTGCTCGGCCCAGACAGTCCGCTCAGCACCGGTCCTGGCACCCACAAGACACCATCGTGATGGCTAGATCAGCCAGTCCAACATGCTGTCCACAATATTTGGCTGAGTCCAGATAATACCTGCCATCCCACAGTACCCGGTAGAATGAAGACTCTTAATACTCGATGGCTATTCAATTGGTACACATATTTAGAAATGCTCAATTAACAAGATGCTCACACAATTAGAATTGTAAACCCAATTTACTAACCTAGATATGAATAACTACCCGAGACTGCTAAAGACACGCCGACATCTCCAGGCATCTTTTCTCCTGTTCCTCCTAGCCTTCGTCTCCTCTTCTCTCTTCGCTCCTCCCACATTAGCTCCTCCTCAATCACCGAGCTATTGCAAATAATGTAGAAGTAGCAGGAAATTATTCTGCTACACATGAGCATCAAGCAAATACAGATTAAAGTCCTAATGAACAATTATTGGGTTATGATAATCAGAAACAGTGACGTTTCAGAGGATAGAATCGTTCGAGGAGTCGGTGAAGGTATACCACAAAAGCAGACCTTAAAACTGCTGCTGCTGCTCTGCTGTCTATTGGCTCAGAAGACAGCTTAGCAGGACCATCTAAACCAAAACAAGCATCTTCCTTATGACTGCGGTACTGCCTAGAGTCACTTGGGAAGAGAGAATCTCAATTGAGAAAATGCCCCCACCAGATTGGCTTTTGTCTTAACCAATGATTGATGTGGGCGGGGCCGGCTCCTATGGCTGGTGACACCCTTGGGCTGGTGGGTTTGGGTGCTATAAAAAGGCAGGCTTAGAAAGCCATGACAAGCAACTCAGCAGCATTCCTTGGTCTCTGCTTCAGTTCCTGACTCCAGGTTCCTGTCCTGATTTCCCCGGGAAGACCGGCTATAAACCGTCAGGTGAAATAAACATGTTTCTTCTCAAGTTGCTTTTGGTCATGGTGTTTTGTCACAGCAATAGAAACCAAGGACAATCATCAATACCATTATTAGAATAAATGAGCCTTTATGTCCAAAAATAGAGAAAAAAAAAAAAAAACCAAACAAACAAAAAAACCAAAATAACAACAACAAAAAAACCCCAAACAGACTACCCAGAGAGGTTTTACTTATAACAGCTTAAAAAAGCAGTGCCGTGGACAGATCAAATATATATTAACGATATAGAGAATAAAGTGCAGGATAGCTAGGCAGGAGGATACCGCATAGCAATGGAAAGCATAGTCCCATAGTCACTATACTGAGTGAGACTGAAGAGGTCAGATAAGGATGCTTTGTGCTTCAGATTACATGAAGCTTACTGAGAAGCCCAGTCAGTCCAGCATGGTAGAACTCATAGCAGTTACAGAGCTGGCAAGGAGGATAGCTGCCTTCTGGGCTACAAGTTCTGAGTCTCAGATTGGATAAAAAGAAGAATCAAGATGTGTAAAAGCCCCGAGCTGTAAAAGCCCCATGCTAACTGTAAAGGACCACTCTTGCCCACGTTTGGGGGCCAAACTATAGCGGCCTGCTCTGTTCCGCAGGTCCGGGTTTAGCAAGAGAGAGAGTGGGGGGAAGAAGGGGAAGAGCCGCGAAGAATAGAGACAAGCCAGAGGATCTGTAGTAAAGTCTTCTTTACTGTCTCCACCATACACACACCACTACACCTACTACTACTATACTACACCCACATACATATACACACACTACAACAAGGAAATCCTGGGTATTTTTAGGCTTTTGCCACGTGCCTTGCAGGTGTGGATATGACGTAAGCCTTACAGGCGTGGACAGCACATGCGCCTTACAGGCATATATGGCGGAGATATCACTTGGACAACACGCATGCCTTGTAGGCGTGGATACCACGTGCTCCTTGCAGCTGGGGGCACTAAACAGCAAAACAAGCTATATGGGATATCAGAGTGTGCTTCAGCTGTTGTAGGCTGTTGAAAACCAAGTCTCATGTCAGGGTATATGGCTCAAGATGGCTGCAAAGCTGATAGCTGCTTTCTAGCCGCTTTTTGCTTAAAGTCGGCTCCCAACAAAGATGTAAACAAATGTCTGAGGTAGGCATTACAGAGAAAGCCACTGTTAAACATAGAGGAAAGTTGCAGAGGTCCGGTGCTGGGTTTAGGCTCTTCTCTACCCTGTCACTAAAGCCTCGCTCACCTCTCAAGCTATACTATTCATTCCCTGAGTCTCTGGTTTGGATGTTGATCAGTAGTGATATTGGGAACACAACCTGTGACATCTGACCATGGTTTCAGCACATGTGCTACAGAATATGAACAGAGCTAAGCCGTGGAAGAACTGCTCGCCCAGGCCTGCAAAGCTTGTACACCACTTGGAAACTGGGTTCTCTAGACTCTGTCAGAGTCAAGGACATGTTTTATTTTAATCAGCTTCAACAGACAAAACTGCAAGCACACCATAGCACATAAAGAATTACTTCCAGGTTTCCTGAAGGCGTGGCATGGCCAGGATAGGAGTGTGGCCAGCCCAGCTGTTTCCCTAGCTCAGCCCTATAGGAGCCAGGCCATGTTGGGAGGCAGATTTTGAAGACAAAGGTGTTGGGCCAAGTATGATCTCTATGACTGGATCCCAGGCCCTGGGGAGTAGGCACCACCCAAAGCCAATGCTTTCCCTAACAGTCTTCTAAACAACTGGCAAGAATTGAGTGTCTCTGCCCTTCAGCACAGTCAGCAAACAGCACCACAGTTTTGCTTGGCACTTCCTTTTGACAACATCTTGCAGTTTACACAGCTGGTCTTCTATTATAAAAGTTGTGGGTGACGTTAGTACATAGTAATCCTTTAGCTTTAGAGAAGCTAGCAGCCATTTTTTTTTTTCTGGCTGACCACAAGACTTCCTGAAGAGAGATGATCCTCCAACATTAAAACTGAATGACAAGACTTCTTGATTTGCTCAGTGACATAACTATGGGGTAACAGATGCTGGAATGACCATTTCAGGAGAGCCGGTTCTTTGTTTAATATTATTCTACACAGTCCATTAAACAATATAACTTTTGGAAGTTATGTTTTTAATAAAGTCCTTTAAAATGTGTGTTTTTTTAATTAACATACTTTAAAGTTACAAAATAAGTATTAGGAATATAAAACATACCAATGCCAGTGTTAAATAGAAAAGATAAAAGATTTTGGAAAATATGTAAGGATCTGAATATATTATGTACATATATGTGTGTGCATAATAAATGTTTATATAATATACATAACATATTATGTATACATGTATTTAAAAGAAGGTATAATTTTTATGAAATACAAGATAGGACTACTTCAATAAACTATTGTGTGATAATGCTTTACATACTTTAAAAAATTCACTTCCAAGAGCTGTAACATCTTTAGGAAACAGTTTTTAGAGTAAGCAACTGGGAAAAATTAGTTCAGTAATTTTTCAGAGAAGATTGCAGCATATTAACACTTCAGAGACTTTTCCTTGAGGAAGTGATTTAGCACTGACCAGGAAATAAAGAGAGAGAGAGAGAGAGAGAGAGAGAGAGAGAGAGAGAGAGAGAGAGAGCCATAGGTTAATCATGTGAGAGGCGCTCAAGCTTCTTTGTCACTCCACAGTCCTTGTGAAGAAGGGAAAATGAAGTCCATCAGGAGGCTAACCATCAATGAACAAGTGAGAGAACTCTTGGTGGAAGGAAAACACAATACTAGGCAGTCTCACAAGATCAGCTCTGGAGCAAACTCCAACGGTCCTCTGGATTTACCTACTACACATGGTCACACGTGTCTTCAAGACCGTGAGTGGCAGCCATAGGGATGGAGTTCTTAACTAGGAACTCCCAGATCCCTAAACTCTGCATCTCATTTCATTAGTATTAAGGGAAAGCATTAAGTGAAAAGGCACTACTCAGGGAAGCTGGATTCTTGTCATTTGCAAGTCTAGAAATGAACAGTAGCTCCTGGAGCCCTCACTCCCACAATGCAGTAGGGGCTCTGAATATTCCTCAAAAACCTGTGTGCAGAGGGCTTGGTTCTCAGCCTGTAGAGCCTTTAAGAAGCAGGGCCTAATGGAAGAAAGTTGGTCCACTAGGAGAGTGTCCTTGAAGGGGACATTGGGACCTTAGCCACTTCCTATGCCCCTTTCAGGCCTGACTGCTGTGATGTGAGCCATTTTCTCAGCTCCATGTACAATGATACTGTTGGGCCAAATGCAACAGTGACAAAGAACCATGAACTGCCTCCTCAACAGGGAGCCAAAATAATCCTTCCCTTCTTAAAGTTGATTATCTGGATATTTATCATAAAAAAATAGTTAACCCCAATACCTTAGACTACGCTCAGCAGAGTTTTAGAAATTGTAATTAAGGTTATTTAAGGTCACAGAGGTAGGGCTTTCCTCTGAGAGGACTGAATGAAAAGAATAAGGGCAACCACCTGAGGAAGGCCATGAAGAGATTACAAAGAGAGACACCTCAGAGGACGCTAATCTAGGAACAACAGTCCCTAAGGCAGCATGGCTGATGGGTTTCAGGTTATGAGACTCTAAAGCACTGGCAATGGCTAGAAGTGTTATACTTAACACTGAGTCTGAGGTGGAACCTTGCTTCAGGAATTAGAGCCATAGTGGCTATCTCAGTATTCCCAAGCATCTCTAGATACTTAAGCCCCTAAAATCATGCCACCATTCTTCACTATGTAAAGACAATATAAAAGCCACTAATATCTACATAATTAAACTGTCCTAAGGACTTTGGGCTTAGGGGAACTGCTTCCTTAATACTTAAGACCAGGAAGACTAATTATTAATAGGAAACTGTCAAGTGAGCTTCTAAACCCCCATGTATTTGGCACATGTAGGAGAAAACCACTCAGTTTCCACTGGAAGCCAATTTTGAGATAGTGTGAATTTCATTATATATTATACATTAAATATGATTTCAAGAGAAACTCTGTGATGAAATAGTGAATCTCTTCAAGAGGTGTTATATTTGTCTATTGACAATTTGATTAGAACAATTGTGGGACATTTAAAAATAACAATCCAGCTTTAACTTACTGTTTTATTAGAAGTTACAATTCTTTTATTGAGGCACAATGGCTTTGCACATAATTTCATATCTTGGATTTATAGATTATTTTATAGGCTCAAGTAAACCCAGGAAAAATAAAACTAAAGCCAGTAATAAAAATGGGAAAGCTGTCAGTTCCTTATGCATCGAAAGTTCTTGCATGGACACACTAATTCACTCAAGAGGCCCACTTTGAACTTATTTGCTGGACAATTTTGTCCCCATCTTAACCAACATGACTTAAGCTATGATATTCAAATAAGGGTGTAAGCAGTGGTAGTTTGGCTAAATTGCTTGGCCACTAAGATTCTTCTCATGGCCTTGTCAGTGTATCCATAGCCAATAGTCAGTATTTTGTTTTACAGGTTAAACATGGGGCAAACAGAATGTTCAGGAAAGGAGATCAATAGCTACAGTGTCCATGTAACATTTGTGAGTGATTTGCTGCCGTTCAGGAGTGCGAGAGAAAACAGTGAACATTTGAGATCTGAGGAGAGGTAAAAGAGACCGAGCGAGACTTTACAGGCCAAGGTTAGGAATGGCACGAGCACCCAGCTGCTTCAAGTCAAACATTCATAATCAGAAATATGGAGAAGGAAAACACTCCCTAAATAACAGAATTAAGTGTGGGCAACATATATGTGAATATTTTGGGAGCCAACTTCAATAAAATATTTATTAAGTGAGCCTGAGTTCACAGACCCAAACTGAGCCTTCATTTTGAAACTTGTCTAAGGTTCCACGTTCCTTCACAGCCAAGGTAATATACTGCAAATATAGAAAGAGCAAACTCTGGGCTGTTTGTGAATGTTCCCCTGACTTTGGAACAACACCACAATAAAGAAAATATTTAGGCAAACCACAAACTTGAAACTTATGGCCTTGTGAATTTATGGTTTTGGTTTTATTTAGTTGGTTGGTTGGGTTTTTTTGTTTTGTTTTGTTGATGTTGTGAACAACAAGAAATTGTGAACATCGAAATCCCGCTGAAAGCTCAAGATTAGAGCTTCTGCTATAAAAGGCCATTATTTCGTCAATAAAATGCTTGAAATCTTTAAACCTGTTGTACTCCTAGATGGCTTTTTTATTTAACCACAATAAAAATAGCAGCAGGAGAACTGTGTTAATTGCTCTGGTTTCATGTAAAATTTAATTCTAGGAATTATTAAAACTCTTAGCATCAGATGTTGGGTTTAAGTCAAAATTCTATGGTTGCTACATTTTCTTTCTCAGCTAACATAATTAATTAACTCATAAGAAGTTATATTTTCACCCCTTCCCTCCTACCCTCCCACCCTCCCTCTCTCCCACCTTTCCTTTCTCCCTTCTTCCCTCTTCCCCTTTCCCCCTGCTCCTCCCTTCTTCTCATCCTTCCTCTCTTCATCCCTTCCTTCCTTCAATCCTTTCTTTCTTCCTCCCCCTCCTCTCCTCCCTCCCTCCAATCCTCCCCCTTCCTCTCTCACTTCATCCAATCTATGCTCTCTCTCTCTCCCATCTTCTCTTCCTCCTATCCTTCCTGTCTCCCCTCCTAATCTCTCATCTTCCCTCCTTCTAGTTCTTCCCCCCCTCCCATCTCCTGTCATCCCTCGCCCGCCCCCTTGCCCCATATTTAATGCACTCAGGCGCTGCTTGCTGAGGGAATAAGTTGACAGATATATCATTAAGTGATCTTGTCCTTATATCATTTACTACATTAAACTTACATGGTGGTGATTTCCCTGGGTGGTATAAACTTTGGGGGTCACCTTTGCATCTGTTCACCATTCTTGATCAAGACACTGCTATATGGTACATGTCTATGTGTAATTAATAAGAACACCCACAGTTCCACAATTAGGAAATATACATGGCCTTCTGGGTAAAGGGGCAATATGCTACTGTCTCACAGCTCCCTCCCATCTACCTATTAGAGAGAACACCTGGGCAAGGGGTCAGCCCAGAGCAAGGGCCCCCACAGTAGAGCCAGTGTTTGAATCACATGATGGTGAACGCTGTAACAAGTCATGCTTTTCATAGGAAATAAACAAGTATCCCTAAATACTGGTTTGATTTGGATACTGCTAAAACTGAAACCAAGATTTTACATTTTGAAGTCATCTTTACTTCAGGAAAAGAACTCAGCAACGAATACACCATTTCTAATTTTTTGACTGTTCCAATGAGCGGTTTTTAAGTGTGTATATAACTGAACAGAAATGTGTAGAGATAAGTCTGATAATCCCCTGTTCCCATAAAACTCACCACCTGCAGCTGAGGTAATAAATCAGTGTATGAGTCTAATTTCTCTTGTGTGCTTGCTCCCATGAGCCCACAGAGCTCAGCTAACCCCATTGTCATTACCTGAATCACTGCCAGGCTTATTTGTGTTGGCAGCCTTACACAAATCATTGCATTATGGGTCTTTGCGCTTAAATCACTTAGCTTATATCCTGATACTGCAAACAGATTGGAAAACAGGAAGGGACCTTGGAATTGTTTAATAAAATATTTATAATTTCTGTTTTTATCTAACTGAACTATTACAACACCATGTGAAATAATCATAGCAAAACAGGTCATTCTGTTTCTAATTTACTATACCTGAGTTTGCTAGGATTTAGAAGTTATAGTCACCCACAAAGAAAATTCACCAGCATTTTTCAATGTTTCAAGCCAATTTCTCCTAGTCTGTGAATTAGTCTCAGGAGTTACAATTAACCAACAAAACACCAAATTATTACATGGTACCTTGATTGCCTAAAAGATTTGAGGCAATGTCAAAATGAACCCAACTTTACTTTTGTATTTAAATCTTTTATTGCTGTCTCCAGAGGTAAATATTTCACCACACACTTTTTTTTTTAAAACCACAGGAAAACCAATTGTCCCAGTCAATTTCCACCAATTGTTGGTGGCTGATTAAATTTTCAAGAGCCAGGAAAAAAAAAAAAAAAGTAACCAACCAACCAACCAACCAACCAACCAATCAACCAACCAACCAACCAACCAAAGAAGTACCTACCAGATATATAACCTACATTTTTAAACCAGCCTCACCTTTTCTAATAAGGCAAACTGCCTGGGGAGGGGGGATAGATAGGAAAGTTACAGAAAAAACTTCAATTCCACAGCTCCAAAAGCCTGGGTAATAAAAGCCATATAAACAAATGGGATTATATCAAACTAGAAAAGAGAACTATCAACAGAGTAAAGAATCAACTCACAGCACAGAATAAAATATGTGTAAGCTGTGAACCTGTTAAGGTCATGGTATCTAAAATATAGCAAGGAAACTAATAGCCAAATAGTTCAAAATAGGCAAAGGACCTGAACAGTCAGCCATCACCAGAAGACATACATGTGAAAATGATAAGCATCTTTGGTCATCAGACAGATGCAAAATATCAGAAGGAAATATCAGTTTGTGTTTGTTAGAATGTCTTATCAAAAGACAGAGGATAGGACTGGGTGCAGTGGTGCTCACGTTAAGTCCCAGAACCAGAGAGTCGGAGACAGAAGGGTCACTGAGTTCCAGGCTGGCCTGGTCTACGGAGTGATTTCCAGAACAGTCAAGACTACACAGTGGGACTCTGTCTCAAACAAACAAACAACAAAAAGACAAACGTGGTATGTGCTGATAAAGACATAAAGCCAACTGTCAATGCTAATTTCATTAGTAAAGCCATTGGAGAGGACAATATGGAAATTCATCAAAATTAAAACTGGAACTATCATATAATCCAGCAAGCCCTCTACTGAATATATAACCAAAGGAAATTAAATCAGAATTAAATTAAAACAGAAACAGTAGCTTCTTCTACAGTCATCCTAGTACACTTTATAATAGTGAAAAGGTACAGTCAGCGTCAGTGTGAAATGAATAAAGAAATGGGGTATACAGAGACATAGAGAACTACTCAGTCATCACAGGAAAGAAAGTCTCGTCACTGTGATACTATGGATTAACCATGATGACATTATGTTAAAGGGAATAAGCCAGACACAGAAACATAAAAACTTGATGATATCATTTATGTGTGGAACCTAAAAGCTAAGTTTCACATGTGTACAGCAAGAGATTGGAAAATTGAGATGAGAGTGGAGGTGATGTTTGTCAAATGAACAACATTTTATGAAATAGAAGGAGTTAGTTGAAGAGGTGAGATGTATTATACAATGTGGTGATAATTAATGTATTCTATTCTTGATTAATGTATTGTAGGACAGAATAACCTCAAGGACACGGTATGCCTGTGGATTGTAGGATGAGAGAAGCTGAATTTAGGGTTTCCTTCACATTGTGAACCCTTCTAAGAGGCTCACTTGAACATGCTCGGGGTCCCGATGAAAACATTCTCAAACTTGTTCTCACTCTAACCAGAGCCTCTCCAAACTCAACTGTAGGGATGATTGCTCTTCATACCCCTCAGCTCTGTAAGACAGCGAACACACTCTCCATAATGGTGCCTGACAGTGGGCTGCTTCATCTGTGCCACACTCCATGTGTAAGTAGTTAGGTACTGCTATGGCTTAGTTTTATAAATGCAAATCTAAAGCATGGAATGCTTAGAATCTTAATAGAAACACTCACTCCCTAAACAGTAAGTAAGATCTCAGGCCATGTTTAACAATCATAATGTCTCACTAAGCAAACAAAACCCATCAAAATTCCATCCCTGCCCAATGAGAGCCCAGAGATTTTTGGCTTGCTTGATTGCTTCTTCGTGGGTATAAGATGCATAGAAGGGTACTAGAAGTTAGGAAACTATCCAAATACTGTGTGGCATGAAAACAGAGGATCAGGAATGGGGCATCCAAGTGAATCAGGAATGAAAGTGCAGTGTCAGAGACACTGGGAGGTTGTTGCAGAGGGTGAGAGTCAGATCGTACAGACCCTTCTCAGACACAAGCCTTTCAGCCTTCATACATGCCTCCTTACACTGGTACTTTGGCCTCAGCTTGCTGCCAAGTCACAGCCTCCACCATCAAACTGTGCTGGCTGCAAGTGCCAAGAGAATATGAAAGAGTTCAGGATAAAGGGAGATGGGTAGTAGTGTCAGTTACACACACACACACACACACACACACACACACACACATACACGCATGTGCATGCACACACTTGCACACATACATAAACACACAATCACATGCACACACATACACACACACAAGCAATCATGCACACACATGCACACACACATAGCTCGACCATGATTTTATTTCCATTAAGTCAAAAAACAAAGAGCTTTAGAGCAACATGGAGTCTCACCTCAGCTAAACATTAATAATCTTTGCATTTCAAGTTAGCTCCAAACTTAGCTAACTGGTGGCAAAATTTCATAATGTCCCAGAGACTTAAAAGACAAAACCAAACAGCCAAACAGAAAACCCTCCTCATGTCAATGTACCTAGTCTCACTTATCCTTACACTCACACCCTGGTCTCAACCTGCTGTGAAGTCACAGCCCCCACCATTAAAGTCTAAGTATGCCACCTAGACTAGTTATTCATGCTGCCGTTGAACATCGCTGGCATGCAGAAATAAACTCACTGTATTAATATTATCTTATGAATCACTTGATTTTAGGAAAACACTTTGGTGTATTGAACTTGGCAATGGGACAAGACAGAAACAATAGAATTGTCCAGAATATATGTCAAGGTCTAGGGTAAAAGGAGGCTGTGGTTTCTCAGGGTAAAAAGCAGGAGTTAGATGACCTGCCTAGGGCAACCACCCATAGCTGAGGGGCACAGGCTTCCCTTCCTGACTCTGCTTCTGAGCCGATGTGAAACATGGCCATTATTTGTCTTCAATGCGGTAGGAAACTGAACTATATACGTGCATCTTGGACTAGTTAGGCTGAAAACATTGTTGGGTTGTAATTATTTCAGTGAAGCTCTACCTACCAAGAGAAAACTGCATGACATCCTCTATTTTGTCCAGACAGATGTAAATGATTGAATGAACCAAGAGGGCCAGATTTTATACACACCCATGCAAAAGAAGGACAAAAGCTCTCAGTTCATGCCGTGAGACGCTGAAGCAACTTCGGGATGTTACAGGAGAAGCAGCATCCTCCTTTGGTACTATGGACACTAAAGAGCAGGGTGACCCTAACTCAGATGCTTAGTTAAAGTTACAATTCATTGAAAAAGCATGGGTAAGTTTCACATGGCTTTAAAAAATAATCCACCCTGGAACATGTGTTCTCTGAAAGAGGCAAATATTATCTGCTTAGCTATTTTAATTGAAAAATGTCTTGCACAGTTTCCAGACTCAAGTCCTGGTGAACTGTGTACTTAAATTATGGGTTATCTGTATTAAAACAAAGCAAGTACTCCATCTTGGTTCTCTTTTCGAAAATTGTAATTTATTTTAATTTTTGTGAGAGAATCTCACTACCTTGGCTGGCCTGAAATGGGCAGTGTAGACTTGGTTTCCATCAAATTCACAGAGAACTACTTTTCTCTAGTTCTTGGGGGCTAGAATTAAAGGTATGTATCAGTAAATCTAGCTCTTCATTATTACCATTAATTCTGTGCATTGGTGGGCTTATCAGATTTCTCAACTCCAGGACCTTCTTGCAGCAGCCTACATTCATAAGATTTGCCAAAGTCCCTAATACAGTACCTGCTACATATTAATATCTTGTTAAGTGTTTCCTAAGTCTAAGTCTATAGAAACAAAATGTATTTAAAATATATTTCTCGGAAAATATATATTATCTTTAAGATATATTGATGTCATTTTAAAAACAATGTCCATGGCATTTGTTTTCTCCAAGATTCTGCACGGCAGATCTGAGAACAGTTCAGATTTTCTTGTTTTGCATATATCCTATTTCACGTCTGGTCTTCAAATAATTATTTTTCACATTTTCAGTGCTGTGCCACCAAATAGTTTTATTAGGAAAGACAGTGACGGGCTATGCAGGTGGTCTGAGAAACTGGATGATGGAAAGAAGGAAGAAGACACAAGCCCAGAACAAGTTCAGAACCAAAGGCAAGGCACACATGGCTAAACTTTATTTATTCACATTTACTTGTATTAGTCAGGGTTGCCTAGAGAGACAGAACTCACAGAATGAATCACCCCTCTCTATATATGTATCATATATGTATATATGATAGATAAGTATGAAAGGTAAGATAAGTATGCTGGGTAAATATGATACATATATATGACAGATATGATATAGATGGATTAGATAAACGATAGATAGATAGATAGATAGATAGATAGATAGATAGATAGATTTTTATTAAGATGACTTAAAGGCTCTGATCCAGCTAATCTAATAATGGCTGACCATGAATGGAAAGTCTAAAAATGCAGAAGTTTCTCATCTGAGAGGCTGGATGTCTGAGCTAATCTTCAATAGGCACTGGAACAAGTAGGCTGTAGTACAGTGAAGGAATATACTTATTAGCAAAGCTTTCTTCCTTCATGTCCTTGTCTAGGCTTCCAGCAGAAAGAACATGTGACCCATTTTGAGGTGTGTCTTTCCACTTCAAAATCCAGATTAAAGGCTTAAGTCTTCCTACCTCAAATTTTGAGCTAGAAGTGTATTCAATAACTTCAAACTGAAAGGGTAAAGGGTGCAGGGAGAAACCTCACAGTTGTGCTCTTTCTTTCTGGATTGTAGTTCATTCCAGGCATGGTCAAGTTGCTAACCAAGAATATCCATCGCACTTGGGTCATTTGTATAGTTGTCAGATAAAAATATAGGTGTATCAAATTTGAATTTTCCTATAAACTAGCTCTTTGAAACATCTGTGACCCCCTCTGCAGGTTCCCAAGCTCTCCAGGCTTGTCCCTGCCTATTAGTGAAAGCATCAGATTAGATCCCTTCACTTGCCTTCATTTGGCTGAGAATATCCCATCACTGGTTCCACAGGCACAAAGCGTCTTTATCATAATTGAATCGGCAGCTCTGAACCAGGTCACTCAACACACACATTCTATTATGAAAAGCCACTTTTGTGAGCAGTCTGCTAATTGATTAACTATTGTTGTCTTTAAAGAAGCACTGATCATATTAACTTGTAATTGCTACTATGCTCGCATCCCCCCCCCCCCCCACACACACAAAGGACAGAAGGCTGCATAAGGTCTATTCCCCCCTCCTGGCTCACAGCAGTCTCTTATTAAATACCCAATAGAGCCTTAAAACCTGCTAAGATATTTAAATGAAGACGTAAAGTTCAAAATAAGAGAGGGTTCTCTCAAGTTAAAGATAGAAAATAGCCTTGAAATCTGCATACTTGAGTAACAGGAACACACTCTTACAGCCCAAAATGTCATTGTCACACTCTTACAGCTGAATGTCATTGTCAAAGTGAAGCATACATGTGCGTAATCACCTTTGTACTAATCTGATACTAGAGACATATAGAAGGTTCTTAACTTGAGTTGGCTTCACTTGGGTTTGGGGATTTACCAAAGAGCCCAGGTGAGACACATTCAGTACAAACTACACTTCAAATTCTGAACTTTGATCCTTTTTCAGGCTGGCACTATGCTGCCAGATTCTCCGTGATGACGTAACAGCTGTGAGGTACAAATGTCAGTCAGCCACGTGATTATGAGATCATGTTCTCCAGTGTACGCTGTACCGTGCTGTAAAGTCCACAGGAAAACATAGACTTGAGGTCACTGTCCTCAGTCCAAGTCATGGGCCTAATGATGTTTCATAGTTCACTGTAGTATCCAGGTTCCAAATGTTAACATCTGTGCCTTAGAATTACAGGTACCCATGTTATATGGGTCATTTCAACCAGTAACTCCATCAGTTCCTCACTGAAACACATTACTTTTTTTCCATTTATTGAAAATAATTCTCATAAAGTTAATGTGCTAATGTGTTTGCTTCACCCAGGTCTCTTCCTACATGGGAGAGAGAATCCATATTATTTTTTTCAAATATTGTAGCTACTATGAATTTGAATTAAAGCAAGGGAGACGGTTTGGTTGATCAAGTGTGTGTTATGCAGTCGTAAGAATCTGAGTCCAATATCCAGCATTCATAGAAAAGCTATGCACAGCAGCATCTGCAACCCCACATGGGATGGTAGGAAGGATGGGAGAGGGGCAGAAATGAACACATTCCTAGAGCTCACTGGACAGCCAGCCTAGACAAACAGCCATCACTAGAGTCAGTAAGAGACTGCCTCAAAAAATCAGGTACACACCCAAGGCTGACCTCTGCTCTCCACACACACATGTGCATATTCAACTTCACATACATGTACACTAACACCACCACACACACAACACATGCATGTGTACACATGCACACGCAAAAAGAATGTGAAATTAATGCTGGGTATAATAACTCTTAATCCTAGCATTCTAAAAATCAAAGCAGAAGACTATGAGTAGCCTAGGCTAGCCTAGACTAGATGAGGAATTCAAAGATAGCCTGAGTTTCATAGCAAATTTTTGGTTCAAAAAGCAAAATAAAAACACAACAAAAGTTTATAAAGTCATTAGTTGTCTGCATAAAAATTGTGCTTTGTGTTCTACTAAGATTCTCCCATTTGTGCTAAATTCAATGGAAATTCATGAAAATATTTAATGAGTAAGAAACTACAGTTCAAACTTGGCACAAAGAAACTTTTAGCATTTTTTTCTGATAGATATGTTCATTGTTTATATTATAGTTATTATTATTTTGGAGTGCATATGAATTTGTTAAAACTTATTAACTCACAACTGTAAAGTAAACTCATTAGGGCTGGATGTGGTGGCACATATTAGGACCAGCAGTTAGAAGGCAAGAGGAGTTCTGTGAGTTCAAGGCTAGCTTGGTCTACATAAGGAATTCCAGGATAGTCAGAACTACATAGTGAGACTCTGTTTCAAACAAACAAACAAACAAACAAGCAAGCAAACAAACAAAAAATAGATTCATTAATTAATTTTTGACTTTTGGGAGATTATTGATTGAGCTCAAAATGTTTCATGTAAGCATGCAAACTTTGCCTAAGTCATAAAACACCCTCAGATTTCTAATAAAGTATATTTTAAAATATGAATAGTATAGATACACTATTTAGGCTCCCTTCTCCAAGTCCCACATTAAAATGGCTACCAAGTTTATAATCACCCATCCAACTATCTCCTCCCCTCCTCTTGCTGTATATTTTTTGAAATTGAAAAAAAATCAGTTAGACTTTTCTGTTTTAAATCTTCAGTAAATCTGCTTTTCTAAAGTTCAGATGAGGACTGAACATTGTCTTAGTCACCGTTCTATTGCTGTGAACTGACACCATGACCATAGCAATTCTTATGAAGGAAGCATTTCCTTGGGGCTGACTTACAATTTCAGGTTAGTCCATTGTCATCATGGCAGGGAGCATGGCTGCACTAAGGTGTGTGGTGCTGAAGCAGGAACTGGGAGCTTTCTATCTGATCTACAGACAGGAGGCAGAGAGAATGAGAGAAACATTGGGCCTGGTGTGAAATTTTGAAACATTAAAGTCCACCCCTAGGGACTCAAGTCCTCCAATGAGGCCACACCTATTCCAACAGGACCACATCAACAAGGTCACATCTACCCCAACAAGGTCACATCAACAGGGCTACACCTACTCCAAAAGATCCACACCTACTCTAACAAGGCCACACCTACTGCAACAAGGTCACACCTTCTAATTCTTACCTAAACAGACCACCAGCTAGAGACTGGGCATTCAAATATATGAACCTATTTGGGTCCTTCTCATTTAAGCCACCACAAACATAGTCAAAGTACATGGCACATGTGTGTATAAAATTACCTTTATGAATCCCATCACTATGTACAATAAAGATACTCCAATAAAATAAATATGCTTAAAATAGAGCAAGATATAAACTATGATGAGGCTTGTTGTATTTACCTTGGTTTGCTTATTTCAGATTTGAGCAAGTGTCAGTGTGTGTACAGCATTGCTTATGTGATCACTGATATAGCCAGCTCCAGGACCCAGCTTTGACAAATAGGCACACTTCAGTTTTTTGACACCCGTGGCCCTGGGCTCTCACTTTAAGAAATCATGAGTTTTGTCCTGCATTATAGCATTGTCTTTAAAGTAAAATAAGAAACATGAATGCAATGGCTCCCAGCCTGGCAGTACATCAGAGGTCCCAGTCTGGGGCTCAGCCAACTGTTCCAGGTGATTCTGGTTGACAAGCGAGGTGGAGAGCAACTGTCGCAGTAAACAGAAGAGCTGGCTAGACAGCTCTGTGACACATTTCCTCATGATGCTTGTACAGTGTCATAATTAGTAACCAAGCCCATGTCTAGCTAGAAGCAATAGCAACAAAAACACATCTATTAAGTTTCTTCATCTTTCATTGCTTAGCCACTGAGACAAGAATGGATGACTCTCAGGATGACCACCCACAAGGGGAAAGCGTGGTCTCCCTCAGTACCCTCAAGACGCTGAAATGTAGAAGGGCTCCACCACAGCAGGGCTCACCACCCTCCACATTCCTTCCCTTTTTGATCTAACAGGTATTTGTGGGTGTTGGAGAACCTGGTAAAATAAGTCTTGAAATATCCATCTCTCAAATATGTTGGAAACCAAAACAGTTCTCCTTTGCACAGTCAGCTTTACCACCTCTCCTCCTCCTCCTCTTCCTCTTCCTCTTCCTCTTCCTCTTCCTCTTCCTCCTCCTCCTCCTCCTCCTCCTCCTCCCCCTCCCCCTCCCCCTCTTCTTCTTCTTCTTCTTCTTCTTCTTCTTCTTCTTCTTCTTCTTCTTCTTCTTCTTCTTCTTCTTCTTCTTGGATCATACTTTTTATTAAGAAAACTATAGCTTTATCAGCTATACTTGGCTGGCTTACATTCATGACAAAAATACTTCAAAATTCTATCATGTAATGATACTTAATACAGTCATTTGCCAAAATAAGACTCATATGACTACACTAGACATGAACTGGATTCATTTCCTCGACTTGATGGATGGATTTCCAATATTTCATGTCATGCAGAACGGAACAGAAGATGTTATTATATACTAGAATCAGGGGACTAGAAATGGTATAAAAGTGAAAGTACATATCTTTGAGGGGCTGATCATTGTAATTTTGACCATGTTCCAATGAGTATATTGGTAAAACAAATTGTTTCTCTTCCTGTAGTGTATCCTGACCCCTCACAGCAATCAGGCAGATAACATGCTGTGTGAATCAAAACTCTGTGCACAGCCACACCTGCCACTGACACTTGCAATTCAACTATATTACAGAAGATGCTAGCAGTGTATGCAAAGGGTCAGCTGTTGCTCAAAGATGAAATGTGTTTTGGAAAGAGTATTTCATAAAGGCAAACTAAGACACTGCTTCTAACCACATGTCTAAGTTTCAAATAGTTCAAAAAGTCACCTATAAAAAAATAAACTTGTGAAAGTTCCAGAAATATCCACTGTGGATAATCACTGTACAACCTTTCAGTGCTTCTCTGTGATTGAAAGCCACAAAACAATATAAGAAAAATAATGAATTGATCTGGCTACATAAAAGATCAGAAATGCATATGATTGACAATAAAACACAATATTATATTACAAAGTTAATGTGAACATATCAGGGTTAATTAAAAAACTCATAGGAGAAAAGCTGATTGATAAAATGAGAGAGAGAAAAAGAACAGCTGGCCTTAAAGCCCCACGAATTCCACTAACAACAGTGAATGTAAGTGAATGGACTCTGTTCCATGCTCCGGAGAGTCCCATGGATAGTTTGTTACATACAATCCATAAAGCCTAGGTAGTAGCTCTGATTCTCTGAAGTGCATACACAAGAATACAGAGGCACCAAAAAGGAAATCACTGTCCTGAGGCTGCCGAGCTAGTAGATGGTGTCTAACTCTAACCTAGAGTGGTGGTACCAGACAGTTTACTAGTAACTGCTAAATGCACTTCCCCTCCTACCTACAGAAAGGCACACTACAGCACACCAAATCTCAATCTTTCTGTCTCAGACAAAGACTGCAAACATTCTAAGGCGCACCTTACTTGGTTTCTCTGATATATATCAATCATATGGTCTAGGGAGAAGATAAAGAAGATACCAATTTTAAATCTTAGTAAGAGTTACCGCTCAGCACAAACCATAGACATATGAATATACCCCATCCTTTAAGCTGAAGTAAAATGGCAGAACATAAATTCAAGGTCATTAGGCTCCACTATGCCTAGTTTTGTCAGCTATATGTCACAGCACAGATGGCAGGGTTTGTGAGCTCCAGTGATGCTTGACTATAGCTTTTGGCCCAACAAACCTTCTGCTCAACAGTTGCAGAAGCTGCGTAGGAGGATGAGCTGGTTCTGATGCCGTCCTGGTTTTGTTCTTCAGCTTCTGTGTCATCTTCTCTGACTTTGTTGCTCTCCACTATTCAGAAACAAACGTTCCATCAGTGTGACCCTCAGGCCTTCATTGACCTTTGTAAATATATGGAACTCATAAGAATATTGGGGCTTTTTAAAGGGCACTGGTTACGGGGAGTATAGCCTGAAGGTTTACAGTTCTCACAGATTTATACTAAAACCTAATCCTTACTATAGTAGTACTGGAATAGAGCTTTTCAGGAGATGATTAGTCACAAGAGTGGATGCTTGGGAATGGGCTTTAGAGCCCTTATACAAAAGGGCTCAAGGTGGCTCGATTATCTTTGGAATCATGTAAAGATGTAGCAGGAGCTCACCATCCATGAACATTAAGATGGGACGTCTTTGGAAATGGCATCTGTTGGCACCTTGACCTTAGACATTGTAGCCTCAAGGATGGAAAGAGACTTTCCATGCTCTCTCTGTGCACTAATACTCTAAGGTTTTGGTGTTTCATTTCTGCAGCCCAAGGTAAGACAAGAGCCACACAGAGAAGAGGGCTTCCTTATTCTTACTCTACTTCACTAAGCAATGCTGGTGAAACACATACTATACCTTACACATCTTCTCTCAACAACTGTGCTCTGTTCCCTAATAGTATATGGTTAGCTAAGCTGAACAGAGCCTTCTGGACAGAGGCAAAGTCTTTATGACTACATGGATGGTAGACAGCACGGAGGAATGAGCCCAGAATGAAAGGCTCCTGTGAAAAAAAAGAGGTGGTTGCCTGCCATGATACCATCACATCTCCTGTAAACCCCAGGGGCCTACACATTCCTGATAGTATGTCACCACTGCTTGTTGTCTTTTGAAAAATCAGCCCTTGGGACCAAATGAGATACAGGGTAAACAGCATTGAGCATCCTTTCCTAACCAGGCAAGAGCAAAGCAGAGGGAGAAAAGAGGGGATATTGGGAGACTGGCAGGGGAGCACCAATAAGCAAGGAGACAGCCGGGTTTCCCTGGTGCCTCTGCTTATCCCAGACTTACTTTACTCTCCTGGTGACTGTGACCAGAACACACACAGTCTGAAGATCAGTCCCCAGTAGTAAAGAGCAGGCCACATTTCCTGGCTGTTTCTGTTTTGCTACCATGATCAAATGACATTCCCGACAGCATTCCCATCTGGAGAGACCCTCATGAACTCCAAGCCTTCTGAGTCAGTGTAAGAGACTGCATTTTGTACAATGCCAAGCCCAATTTATCAGAAGTAATCACTGGCTTCCTTAGGACTCCTTCAGAGTGGCTTTAGGAATGAATGATAATATCTTCTAAAATCAGCGGAGTTCAAAGCTGAATTTCAGAAACATGCCCAGAGCTACAAGCACCACAGAAGGCATCAGGAAGACAGGAAGCTTAAAAAACAGTTTTAAAAATGTATAATAGAAATTAAGCATGTATGATCTCTTTATAAAAAGCATAAAAACCTGAAATAAGACAACACAAATCAGTAAAAAGAAGCCTGCAGAATTCCAGAGAGAAGAATAAAGAAAAAAATAGGAATGTTACAAAATGATAGTGACAAGGAAGGCAGCAATGATTAAGATAATTAGCAATTAAACAGTAACAGCACAGAGGAGCTAGAAGAAGGGACACTGGAGAAATGAGAACAGAGTTTATAGACTATAGATGAATTACAGATGTAAAAAGATTAGCAAAAATAATATCCAAAGAATTTGCCTCCTGAATGAAGCAGATTTTAAATACAATAAAACAAAATCTCTCTTATAACTGATGCTTGAACTTTCCAATCAAAGTAGCCCACCAACTTACAGAACAGTGACAGAATTTCCTAGGATGTACATCTCTTAAAAAATGCACACTGTTCTCTACAAAGGGAAAAATAAGAATATGGAAAACTCAATTTGCATGTACATGTTGTTCTTAAGCCTTGAGAATATTAAAAATAATGTAGTTACATGCATGATGGAAAGATTCTTTTGCTTGCATTATTCCAATAGTGAGGACAATCCACAGGGGACATTAGGGTGGGCCCCAAATTGTTAGAAATATTACAGGGAGAAGAGAGCGACTAGGAACCTAGTACTCTTCAAAGTTTCCTTTTGGGTAGAATGTCAAAAACTAGGAGGTCTCTAACTTGTACAAAGTGGAGGGACACGGTCTTCTTGAAAGTTTATTTAAAATTTCAAACTAAACAGGAGACTGGTGACAAAATTAAGTTCAATAAAATAGCAAAGACTATGTAGAACCTACGATCAGACAAGCTCTAATTTTCATAACAGAATCTTACTAAACCTTCTTGTACCAAAAGATTGTAGGAAAACAAAGTGGGGAAGAGGACACATTAGAGGTGGGCTAATTTCCTCAGATTTTCATTAGAAAGCCTGACATTATGTTTAAAGTGGATATGACTCATTTAAAAAGTACCCTTTGTGTGATAGTTTGCATAATTTTTTCCTTGAGATTTCTTTCTAGTATGCTAATTTTAAGATTTTTTTTTTATTTTCATGAATATTGATGTTTTGCCTGCATGAACATTTGTGTTGATGGTGTTAGAGCCTCTGAAACTGGAGTTACAGAAAATTGTGAGCTGCCATGTGGTGCTGGGAACTGAACTCAGCTCCTTAAAAGGGCAGTCTGTGCTCTTAACCACTGAGCCATCTTTCCAGTTCTAGAATGCTACTTAGGTAATACTTGCCTAGACTTTAACAAGTCTTTGGGAGCAATGCTTTTTGTCTTTTTTAATTTTTTTTGTTAGATATTTTATTTACATTTCAGATGCCATCCCCTTTCCCTATTTTCCCTTCCTAGAAAACCCCTATGCCATCCTCCCTTCTCCTTTTTGCTTTTATACAATTTTTTAATGTTAATCAAAGGCTTTATAAGTTTGGTAATGCTCAATAACAAGATGCCTGTACAATCAGAAGTGTAAACCAATACTTGTCCTAGATATATCAACTATCTTTGACTGTCGGAGACACTCGAACATTCACCTCCATGTTCCCACTCCCCCTCTCTCCTTCTCCTCCTCTCCTTACTCCTCCTTTTCCTCTCCTTACTTCTCCCACCTTAGCTCCTCCTACATATCATCCTTCCTGTTAAAACAAAACTTTTCTCTTAAAATACAATTAGAGCATAACTGTACCAATTTGTGTCAGGAAGGTACAAGATAGACCTAATACCCAGTCCATCATTTTATTGACTAACCAGAACTTCAGTCATCTCTCCTAACTAAAAGACTTAGTTCTGGATCTGGCTTTTTTCTTGGCTTTAGAATGAATGCAGCTGAAAACCATACTCTCAAATCTTTTCTCTCAAAGTAAATAGCCAGGGTTGGCTATGAGACTATAAGTCTTCAACCCCGTCAGAAATCCAGAATGACTGAGTTAACAGAAATTATGGGATGCACAAAGCATAGCTTATAAAGCTTAGCCAATTTATAAAGAACCCTGAACACCTGGACAGTCCCTATACTACAAAACATTGGAGCATCTAATCTTCAGCCTTCTGGCTCAGGATCATCTGACAGACCTAGTGATGCAGAATTATTAAGGGCTGATTACTCTGTCTTCGCAGATATAATAAGTTGACTATTCCGCAAGTGTGTCCTTTTCTGGGCAGTTATTTGTCTGTAAATAAAAGAGGCAATTCTTGCCTAGTGGCTGTCTCACCACAACTGGCATAACTCCAAAAATGCTCAATTTCTTCTTAGAATCCAAGACAGGAAGCTGTCAGGAGCAGAAAAGTCTCTAATCAAAATGAACATTAATACATAAATGTTTGAAATATCAATTCTGTGGACTTTTAACGTTTTGAAAACCAACTATCCATGTAAGGCAATCTGGACTGTTGTCTGTTAACTCCTCTCAGCTATTTCTAAATAAAATATAGAAAACACCCTAACAATAAACTCAGAGCCATGATTTTGCTATAGGCCCTTAACTCACAGGCTAACCATTTCAAATCAGTTAGAAAAGTTAAAGAAAGACTGGGTTTAAGCCTTATATTTCTAAATGTGTTATATAGTCACAATGCCTATGAGGGTAACAATATTCATCTCACTTTTATATCAATAAGAAGCTAATACCAATGAAAACCTTAAATTTGAAATCAAAGTAAATTTTGTATCATTTAAGAAATTATAACTTTATCTTAATAACAATTATACATATTTCTATCAATAGGTTATGGTTATGCAATAAATCCTAGCTAATCCTCCCTGTTTCAACAAAACCACTACTTTTTCCTAGAAAGACAGTCCAATATTAATGACCTTAGTCCCCAAGCCCAGGAAATAGGGGTGTCGACTCTTCATTAACTTCTTCAAGCTGATTATGGGCATTGAGATATTAGAAGAGGGGTAGGGGGAAGAGTAAACTGATAAGACTCTGATGCTGTGTCTTCACTGCATCCAGCTGAAATTCCAGGACATCAGAGGTTCATATCAACTTGCTTGATGAGTAGATACACCAAGGCTGTGTATTCTGTAATATACAATTCTAAGATACTGCCTGGGTTAGAGCTCCTGGGAGGCCTGTTTCCTCTGGGTTCTGTAAGACTGGGGG
The DNA here is from genome assembly GCA_030674055.1 of Rhabdomys pumilio. Lineage (NCBI taxonomy): Eukaryota > Metazoa > Chordata > Mammalia > Rodentia > Muridae > Rhabdomys > Rhabdomys pumilio. The sequence goes on along the minus strand of JANHMN010000004.1, from coordinate 133,142,637 downwards.
CAGAGCTGCTGCCCGGTATCTGCTCAGTGCTTGGGCCCAGACCACAAGGAAACAGAGCTGCCATCCGGGATCTGCTCAGTGCTCAGGCCCAGACCGGAAGGACGTATACATATATGCATATTCGTATATACATATTTACATATGTATAGATATCCTTCTAGAAGACATATGCCCAATATATCTGTTTTTTTCTTTTCTTTTTCTGATAATAGGATTTGAGGTTAGTTTTCTTTTTACTGATTTTTGTCAGGGTTTAAAGGGTTTTCTTTTTTTTTAAGCTCATTTATTTTATATCTTTAAGTTTATTTCCAATGTTCCATGCTTATAGAAATAGCACAGCTTCTTAAGCAAACTAAAACACAAACGCAAGTAGAAAGACAAACAGAAAGAATCGTGCTGAGACATGAAAGCGACAAGAGCTCTGAGAATAGGAACCAGCACCCAACCTCAGCTAGTGCTCAAGAAAAGCAAGAGAGGGCTCTGAGGTACATTTTCTATTGTACAGTCAAGCAAAGCTGAAAAGACAAAGCAGAATCCTTTTGGGCCACAGCAGAGTTCTTGAACTCAGTAGAGGACAGGCTGGACCTGAGTATCAGCTCATTAAGCCTCTAATTGCCTACGGAGCTGGTTTTTCAGTACTGATAGACTGCATACCAGCCTATCGTCTTGGGCAACAGTGCTAAATCAAGCCAAGAAAAATCATAGGCAGCAAAGAAAACTATGCAAAACTGTTGTTAATCCGACCAAGTCTGTTCACTTGTACAGTCGTTTGTGTTCTACTGCCTCTGAAGATTCTGATGCAGTTCTAAGTGGGAGCAACCATTGTAGAGGAAATAAGAGCTGGAAGCCAATAAAAGCTCTAAGCTACAGTCCATTTAACATTACAGCCTCTGTTAAAAGCATCATGGTACACCGTACACACCCCAGCAAGATGTTTTACAACTCAGACTTTCTTCTGAAACTTGTATTAGTTTCCCTCTGCTCACAAGTAAGGATGAACACAATAAAATATTCCTTCCTTGAATAAAAAAGGCTCTAGCAGATGTGTAAACATAAGTTTCATAAACTAGAATAATTATCCTTCTTTATATAAACATCAAATTGCCCTTTAGAGAGCTACATGTAGATATGTACGATAATGTCAATAACTCCAGTCACTAAGACAGATTTTTGGTACCTTTTCAATTACTTAATTTTTTCTAAAACACTACGCTCAACTTAATCATTGTTAACCAAGTCACAATTAAAAGGCACACAAGGTGAGAATCATGATTTAGACAGAACAAGGCGATCCTGTAAGAACTCAAAGATTATTAGACAAGAAATCTGAAACACTTAGACATAAATCCCTAACTCTTAAGCTCTACAAAGACAAAGCAGTTGGCATTTTCGGGGTAGACTTCACATGTGGGCTGGTCTTTCACTTCAAAACAGGCAGTGGCTCTTCACAGTAGAGGATATGAAGCCAAGGAGGAAGTCTGGGCATAGCAGCTGCCAAAAGGCTCTCACTTAACCCAGTTTGTTGCTTTTATGTTGCTGTGACCACCTACCTGACAAACAACACAGGCAAGGTTGGTGATTTTGACTTATGTTTTCAGAGAGATTTCAATCCATCATGGCAAGGGAGGAATTTCAGAGAGGTTCCATCCTTAGGAGGAGAGCACATGATGGAGGTTTGCTCACACAGTAGTGGACTGTGTGTCCACTGCTTGCCCCCAGAGACCTAGACAGTAGATGTCATTCTAGCTGCCAAGATGCAATGCACACCCACAGTCACCACAAGTCAGGTCACATATCCTTCCCCTGTATATGCACCACATCCTTTTATAAAAGGATCCTCTCCCCTCCTCTCTTTTCTCCACCGGAGATTGTAGGCAGCCTTTGTATACTCTATCCCTTAGTAAACCTACTACATGAGAACTGTCATATAGTGTTTGACTTTACGATCTATTGTTTAGATCATAACACTAGGAAACAGAGCATGACTGGGTCCACTGAAATGTCTAACTTTCCAATCGGTCCCTAGTCATCTACTCTGTCAGCCAGGCTCTACCTTCTAAAGGTTCCACACCCTGTAAAATAGCACTGTGAGCTCAAGAACAGAATATTCACAAGATGAGCCACGGGGGCCATCTAGACTCAAACCACAGCACACATAAATGCCTGCTTGCTGCTGTGTAGATGTAAATATGAGGAGTGTGGCCAAAAATAACTCCTAGAGCGTCTCCCATTTCCTACTGCTGTGCTCCCTAAAGAGAAGGATGCCTAAGACTGACCAGCATTAGACAGGGAGAGGACCGGGATGAAGCAAGGTTCTTCCCATGACTTTTTTCTACACAGGCTTTTTCCTTTCATAAACCTCTATTCAGCCATTTAGGCCCCCTCAAATCTGAGCCCCTATTCCTCCAAACTTCTAGAGAGCCTCACTGAATCTTGGGGTTGTGTCCTAATGTCTTAGTTCTTTCAGAATTATCAACACAAGCAATCCGATTTCCCCCTTCACTCTTTCATTCAGATGGTATCCCATCTTTAGTTCCCTCCATTGATTGATTTACTTGTTGTCTTAGTTTCCTTTCCTGTTGCCATGATAAAATACTTTGACAAAACAACTTAAGGAAGAAAGGGGCCATTCTGGTTCATAAATCCAGAGGTCCACTTATCACAGCAGGGAAATCAAGGCAGCAGGGACTTATGCAGCTGGTTACATCACAGCCATTATCAAGAAGCACACAACAGAGATATGTATGTGTTCACTTTCATATTTGTATATAGTGTGGGATCCCCACGGGGAATGCTGTAAGTCAGAGAGGGCAGGTCTTTCTGCTTCAGTTAACCTCATGGAGATAAGCTGTCAGAGACAGCCCTGGTAGACTCCAGGTGTTTCTACACTCAATAAACTTGACAATTGAAATTAATCATCTCGCCCCCTCAAAGAAAGCTGACACCAAGTAGATTGTCCTCTCTCTGCGGGGGCTGTACCATCTTTGGCTCATCCACTTTTAAAATGGTCCTAATTCCTTAGACTGTCACTCTCTGCCTGATCTGCATGTCTTCCTTTTGACCCTCAATATGACTCTTAGGCTACAGGATATGCTGGCTTCTGCATCGTTCACTTGTATCAAATGCATTTTAGGCCACCAGAGAAGTGCATAGGCTGATTTCATCTGTCTACAAAGGTCACCTTGCGTAGCTGAAGAGCCCAGAGATTCAAAGGAACCAACCCTGAACTCATGGGCCCATCTTCTGCATTAAACATATTAAGATGAATTTCCCATCTACCTAGAAAGACTTTAAATATTTGGGAAAGGTTTACTACCTCACTAAACTTCCTGTTACACAGCAATCACATAGTGGTTTCTTATTGTATATTTTGACGTGTTTTCAAAGCAAAGATCAGATACCTTTTATTCAGTGTCCTTTTTTAAGTTCTGTAAACATAAGGTGGTATTTAAAGAACTATATATATTCACTGTATTTTGATTTCAGGCAAAGAATATATATATATATATATATATATATATATATATATATATATATATATTTCATTTATTTCTTTGTTATTATGATGAGGGGTGAGTTACCACAAGGCTGATTCCATCATAACAGGAGGCCATGGGAGACAGGAAGGTTGCATAATGACACCGAAAGCCAGAAAAATCGGGAGCCAGACTTATTGCCGTGTCCAGTGTATCATGAGACCTGTTCACAACCACACTCACAACCATTATCCCTTCTGAGGGCTGTACCTGAATGCCCTAAATTCCTTCCAGCAGGCCTCACCCCTTAAAGGATGCGTCACCTCCCAGTACCTCATCTGGAAGATTTCTAACATACAGACCTTTGAGTCTCCTGTCAGCCATGGCAACTGAGCTGAGAAACTTGTCTCCCACTGTCACCATGTTGCCAGCTCCACATGGTCCTCAGATCTCTGACCTACACTTACGCAGTCTTAGATCTTGTTTCCAAAACCAGTTTAACTACCTTCCCTCCTGAATTAGTCAATGCTCCTGGTCTCATCAGTTCTCATTATACCTCTCAGTCTCCTCTTTTTCCAGGGGAGCCGTGAGGACTTTGTTAAAGTGTTGGTAAGATACTTTCGCAGCTAAAAGAAACACGGGAAAGCCATGTAAAAATAAGGGGACAATAACGTTTCCTCTCTGTAAGTTAGAAATAATGTCAGCACCCCTCCCATTAGAACGCTCTGCCTTAGAGGGAGTTTCTTATGTCTACTATGTACTCTGGCTTTTTGGGGCCCTTCATCAAATGTCGCGCAGCTATTAAAACAGAGCTTCAAACCAAATACAGAGAGCAAGGTTCAACAGTTTCAGCAATGATGCAGCAGAGGACTAGCCAACGGAATTAAAAAATCAAGAACAAACTCTTAAACAGAAGAGATTATAGTTTCCTTTCCACTTAATTCATGAATTTTGAGATGGACACTTGCCAGCCACAGAATTGGTATTTCTGTGGCTTCATTTAATGGCCAGAAAAGGCCTGAGTTCAAAAGCTAAGTTGTCATCTACTTGAACTCAGAACTTTAAATTACAGCATTATTTAATTCCTTTTCTCTCTAAGTCCTATAGATATGTACGTTTGCTCTATAGGTGACATAGAGGGCATCAGCCAATGACGTGTTTCCCATTTGTACCTCGGTGCATACTCTGGCCTCCAGCTTCTAGTCTTCCTTTATTTGAACAGTAGTTTTCAACCTTTCTAACGCTGCAACCATTTAATACAGTCCTCATGTTGTGGCGACCACCCCAACCATAAAGTCATTTTATCGCTACTTCATAACTGTAGCTCTGCTACTGTTATGAGTTGTAATGTAAATATCTGTGTTTTCCAGTGGTCTTAGGCAACCCCTGGGCCATTGGACCCCCAAAGGGGTTATGACCCACAGTTTGAAAATTGCTTATTTAAAAGGAGATTTAAAAGAAAAGAATTTCCTGTGACAAAGCATATTCATCTGTTCTATAAGTAAGAAATCTCTTCAACATGCCTTTGACCTCTTCTGAGTTGATGCTCTGAAAAACATGTGTTACTCTCGGCTGTCTTGTGTCATCTTAAAATCTTCCCAGTAAATATTCAAGTTATATGATAATCTCTTGTTTGTTGAATAAAATTAAGATCAAAATACAGTACTGTTTTGGAGATGGTATCAAATCAAAGTAATTAATATTTTGTTTCATGAATAATAGGGAATAAATTTTGATATGGGTGCAGAAAGCACAGATACTGTTGACTAGCTGTGTCACTCGTCACTCTAGGAGTGTCTGTTCCTGAGAATGCATCTCTGACTTCCAGCCATGTCTGACTATGAATAACCTTCAGCTCTGTACGTGGAATTTGTTTCTTAGTCTCTGTGGCTTCCTGATTACTAAGTCTTTGTAAATTAGAGCAAGCAATTTCTCTTTGTTTTACCTAATATTTGAAAATGGAGAGAGAGAGAGAAAGAGAAAGAGAGGGAGGGAGGGAGAGAGGGAGGGAGGGAGGGAGGGAGGGAGAGAGGGAAGGAGAGAGAGAGAGAGAGAGAGAGAGAGAGAGAGAGAGAGAGAGAGAGAGAGAGAGAGGAGGGAAAAGTCCCCTGGGCCACTGAAAATTATCCTTTCATTCTAGCCGCCTGCTTCAAGTCAGTCAAAACATCCCAGACATCAAAAGGGGCGTTCGGCCTTCTTAGGCCATTTTGGTGTCCCTCTCTGGTTGGCCTAGGAGGGACCGGTTGTTTGGATAAATTAGTTTCTGGAGCCTGCTGGTCTTCTAGAAGACCTCAGTGTCTGACTGCAAATTAGCTCTATGGAACATGAAGAAATCCCTGGACAGGCTGGAAGAAATAAATGGTGATAAAATCTAATACTACAATGTTTGTAATGTGATTTTATTCTGCTGTGTAGCTTGCGAGCACGGCTAATGCTGAATTAAATATTTTAAATTTTTGAAAAAAAAAGGGGGGCATGAAAGCAGAAAATCAGATCAGTATACAAGTCACAGAAGATTTGAAGTGAGACTTCCAGCAGGATCCTTGTATGAGAACAAACAAAAATATCCCAGTTTTCCCCAAACCAGCTCTGTATTTACATTACAGATGCAAACCCACTCCTCGGCACCCCTCCTCCACCCCAGGCAGGAAGTCAGGCAGTACATCAGGCTTTAGTTGGGCTGTGACTGCTCAGTGAGGCGCCCCTGAGCCCTGCACACTAAGGGTGCCTGAGGAGAGCAGATTCTAAAGGAAGAGAAACCTGTGAGCCAAAACTAACAAACAGGGCCCCTCAAGCGGAACAATGGTCCAGAAAACTCAGCAAAAAAGAAAATAAACTTCATTGGCAGTTTGTTGTTTGACTGTTAAGGGCTTAGCTACAACTCTATCAAGACTTTTAAGAAGGTAAGAAAGTTCACACATACTGCCTACTCAGAGCTGCTTGAGAGTTTATAGTAGGAATTTATCATCTTGTCTTGCCATGGCTAATCCACTTTAGGAGATACTTGTGTCTTTTCTTTCCAGGGTAAACAGAAGAGCCACACCTCGGAGAAAGAGAAGCTGTACTTCCTCTCTCACCTCCAGAGCCTGGGGCCAGAGTTCAGCCTGGGTGAGAGAAGCTAGCTCTCAGGCCAAAGGCCTAATTCTTTCAAAGGATTTAACAGAGCTGAGGTAATGCGGGTCAGAAGCACAGACCGAAGCTGTGAATGTTTGTCTAGATTCCATAATACATGCCTGCAAAATTAGCCAGCCCACGAGGCAGTAAGGAAAGTCGCGTTTAATGTATGCTCATTCGGAAGCTTCTATAAGAGCCTGTGGTTCTCACCTCTGTCCTTAGCTGTAAAGAATAGTCTAGGCTTCAGAGGTCCATCTCAATGTGTAACTGTTTGAAAAGTTTTAAAAATAATATTTAATCATAGCTTGACCTGGTCAGAAGACAATAAACATTTCTCCAATGATAAATTTGCATAATCACTCTTTAAAAAGAAAAAAACAATTTATTTCCAGGCTGGATGGCTTCAAGGTGGCTTGAAGAGTGCATGCTGCTCTTGCAAGGACTTAGGTTTGGTTCCCAGCACCCACATTAGACAGTGCACAGCCATCTGGAACTCCAGTTGCAGGGGATCCAGAGTCCTCTACAGGCACCTAATCTCCACACACACAGTGTACAGAAACTCATATAGGCATACCTGCACATACATAAAATAAAAAATAAATTGACAAATGATTAGTTGTTTAAAAATACTTATTGAGAATGAATATTATCAAAATACATTGTATGTATATGTGAAATTCTCAAAAATATGTAAAAATTCATTACTTTTTTTTAAAACTCTAAGCCAATACTACTTAGAATTGGACCAAAGAGAATGTGCTCTAACTAAATATGGGTGTAAGTGAATAATAGAAGTCAATGTATATAATATAAATATTTGGTAATAGCACCCATAAACAAGGAGAACTATAAAATTAGCTGAATATAAATAATTCTTTCATTATATCTTAGATTTATCCTTGATATCGATTAAATTTCTATCACATGAAACCAAGCATAATATATCTAATTTGGGCAGCTGTTGTGGCATACACCTTTGCTCTTTCAGCACTGGGAGGCAGAAACAGGGAGATGTCTCTAAGTTTGAGCCTAGTACACATGGCAAGTTTCAGGGTAGCCAAGGCTACACAGTGGGATCTTGGCCCCCATCCCCCCAAAAAATCTGATTTCTAACAGTAAAGACAGGCAGGTTATCAGAAGTTGGAACATGAATGGCAATGTTCTATGAATTTATAAAGAATCAAGTTAAAATATATTCAAGGTAAGATACAATTTTGTTTGTTAGAAATGTCTAACAGTAGAATGCATGGGTAAGTGTCTTGAGTTTAGAGACATCACCTCAAATCCCCTTGCTTACAAAAACCTTTAAAGAAAGGAATATGAATGGACTCTTAGCACCTTTTTTTAAATCACAGGAATCTAAAAGGATCTAAATATATTTATCCCCCTCCAATAAAGTAAAGTAGAAGAATTGCTTTGAGAACCATAGAGTAATAGTTTCCAAACTACTGGAAACTATTCAATACTTCACAAGCAAGACTGTGTTTTGCTTTTTCCCTAAGCTGCAAACGTTTTTATTATTCTTTGTGGACCAAGTAACGACAGAGGAGTTGCCACTCTAAGATGGGACTCACAGCTATCCACCCGAGCATCTGTAAACAAGCAAACAAAGGAAAAGAAGCTGCAAAGGCAGAGGATTATCCCTAAGTCAATCTATAACCCGCCAGGTTTACCTAACTCAATCACAAATCAGTACTTAATGTTTCCAGACCTTCAAAGAATTAAAGGATTTTTACTCTACTTGAGAGCTGGCCAAGGGTTTGAAAGAATGTAAGAACTATTTAAAGTATTTCTAACTTGTAAGTGTGTCATGGGAGTCTTTCTGGAACAACACAGGGCATTTTTTCATCTCTGTGAAGCCCACGGGAACAGCAAAGACTGTTGAACACTTTCACTCCTTAGAGATGGAGAAACCATCTTGATCCTTACCTTTTCACGGCCTCTCTTTCCTCAACCAGGAGGCAATAAATCCTGAGGTTATGAAACCTCAGCCTTGGGAAGGATTTTAGAGGCAATCCTGTCTCACCTTAGTCCCTACATGGCAGTCTCCAGAAGATTTTCACCAGGCAGTAATGAGCTAGCACAGCATGGGTGGTGTCCTTAGAGAAGATCCGCTTCAGTGCCTCACACTTGTCATTTATTCTTTGTCATAACCAGTTCCGTGTCTCCCTTTAAGGGGTAATAGTCGAGGACAGCCAATTGGTATAATGACTTAAGGATATATAATAAATATATGGAGAATTCATTGTCAATGCCTTTTTTTTTTTTTTTTTTGCATGTACTTAAGAACATGCTTGGAACAATGTTTCTAACAAGCTAATACCGAATTGCTTTGCTATTTTTTTTAGGAGAATATATTTGTCATTTTAAAATACTTTATTAAATGATAGAATTGTAAACTTCTAAATATATGTGTATATGTATGTATGTACATGTATATATGTATGGCTTTAGTATTTATAATCATTTTTTAAGATGGGTTGAGACTATTCTAAGAATTTCAGATCTGGTCTTCCAAAATTTAATATGCCATCTCTTTCCTCCACGATGATGATCAAGCAGAATCATAACCTTCCCTCAGTGTCACAAACAGGTCTGATGATCATTCAGAATTGTCGTTGGCAACCCTTTTGTGTTAAGACGGCATTCTGGCTCACAGTTTGAATTAATTCCAGATTTTAAAATGAACAAAAAAATTAAATTGAATCAGCAATTTAAAAATACATTTCTTACCCAGGATCCTGTAAGAAAGCCTAATAATGACTCACCAAGTAATGGTAATGAGAAGAATACTTTTATCTCTATGGAAAGAAAACTGGGGAGGACCAGAGGACATCCTGGGCTTCCTTTCCGCTGTGTTGTGTGGAAGACGCGTGTGTTTATTTGTCACATGTGGGTATATTGTTACAATGCTTAGTAAAGATGTTCATGAGCCTCTGATGTGCACAACTGAGATAGTTCTCTCTGTACCTAATGATGCTGTAGTCATCAATTCAGCCAAAGTTCGGTCGGAAATATTTAAGAAAACAGCTGCATCTGTTCTGAACACGTGCGTGCGATTTCCTGTGTCATCTTTCTTCAAATAACACAAAATTAACATAAAATCCTCATTCTCCTTGGTATCATAAAACTCAAAAGATTGTTAAATTAATTAATGTTTGGAACAAAGCCTTGATACATTGCCAAAGGTGCTGCTGAGCTCAGGGGCTCAAGTGGATTCTTTCACCTCAGCCTCCAAGTAGCTTGGGACTACACACATGCCTGCACCAGGCTCTTGAAGATGTACCCCAGAGGGCATGCGTACATATTTCCAAATCCTTGCCATTTTGTAGAAGATTAGATTAAGCCCAGGTGATATAACTGAGCTATACTCCTTGCTCTGGTATCTGTTAAAGTGCAATTTTGGAGCCATTTGTTACATAGCAGTAGATAACTACTAAAATTAATAAAATATTCAACATCTTTGAGCCAAAGCCAGAAGGTTTTAATATTGGTGCAACCCTCAGAACAATTCTGTAGATTTGTTTGTTTGGTAAAGAATATGCAGTATCTGCATCTTAGAGGTAAAGATGTCGCCTCAGGGATGACCAGAGACTGGCACACAGCTAGGCTGCAGGTACATCTGAACTTCCAGAACCCACCTTCAGCTCTTTTCCATCCAAGCAGGCTCCTTCAATACCCTCAAATAGGTATCCTCTTATTCATACTGACTAAGAACCCAAGGTCAGTCATTGCTTTAATATGAGATGGGAGTAAATGTACAGTTATATGGACCAATATATTTTCAAGGCTAAATGCCTGGTGTAGTTTGCTTGAAGCTAAGAGAAGACTCCCCTTGAGGCTGCTGTGGTGCTACAGGCATGGAATCTCAGCACTGAGGCTTGGAGGACAGAAAGACTGAGGGAAAAAGCTCAGGAGTTCAAGAGTTTGGCTACATAATGAGTTTGAGGTCAGCCTGGGCTACTTGAGACCCTGTCAATAAAACAAAAGGGGAAAAAATAAAACACAAAAGCCTAAAAATAAAAAATTCTTTTGAATTACAGTCATCTAGTTTAACTTGAGGCCACCCTGAAAAAAGGTCTTCAATAAATATAGCCTATTTGAGGGGAAAAATATGATTAAGATCTTTGGCATGTGATTATTAACTGATTTTGTCCACTTATTTTCGCTAACTCAGATGGACTGAATTCATCTCTAATATTAATTTTTCTTACTGGCCTACTTTTATAAAGGCATGTGTGTAAAATTCCTTCTGTCCTCTGATCAACTTGCCGCAAGTGTGGGAATTCCAGTGCATGAGATTTCTTCCCAGAAATGTTGGGAGTGTTATTGAAATTCCAATCCATGTGGCTTCTTTTCCTAGCAGTGGCATTTGTCAGATCAAGAGCACCTCCACCTTCATGAACCAAAGCAGCGTCCTGTCCCGCAGCTCTGAGATAGATGCTGGTCTGTTTCCAGGGGTGCCTGACTCCCTGGAGCCAGAAACAAAAATGAATTCTGCCAAGCCAGAGCCTGTGAAGATTTCTCTCTGTTTACAAAACCTTCACTCTGGGCAATTGTATTCATTCATTCATTCATTCATTCAACCAAAACATTTTGTCTGTCTTCAACAACACAAAACAGGGAGCCTCAACAGCAGAGGCAGGGATTGCTCCCAGTCCGCTGTCCTTAAAGAGATCAGGATCTAAGGCAAACAGACTTTCAAATTAGGACTGACAACACAGGATAAAAAAAAGAACCCTATGCTAATTAGCAGTTCAAAGCACTTATTGTTTAGGGAAAGGGTTCTTTTGGGAGAAGGAATAAATATAAATAAGTTAACTTCTGACTCTAGTTGACAAAGAAGAGAAAAAATAAATGCAAAGAGTTATAATAACTATTAATTTTATTTATGGAACTGCATATATATCATTATTTAAATTTGCTTATGTAATTATAACCAAGCTTTGCTTCTTCCATTCTGAATTCCTGAGTCTTTTGAGCTGGAGAGACAGCTCAGCAGTTGCTCTCCTAGAGGTCCTGAGTTCAACCTCTAGCACCCACATCAGGAAGCTCATGACTGCTTGTAGCTCCAGTTCTAAGGGATCTGACACCTCTGGTCTCCAAGGGCAGTGAGCACACATATCCACACACATACACATAATTAAAAATAAAATACCTCTCTTTTTTGTTTTTTCTTAAGTATTTTACTAATTTTAATTGAAAAATAGGTTGGTAGGTTCACTCCATTAGTTGTCTATCACTGTGTAACAAATTATCTCAGAATATAGCCCATTATCAGACACTAGGTTGAAGAATACAGATCAGTAATATAGTCTGCATTTAGTTTGCCCAAACCTCTAGGTTCATCTTGTGTGTGTGTGTGTGTGTGTGTGTGTGTGTGTGTGTGTGTGTGTGT
>JANHMN010000004.1:133112855-133129716 GCA_030674055.1 Rhabdomys pumilio | reverse complement strand
GTGTGTGTGTGTGTGTGTGTGTGTGTGTGTGTGTGTGTGTGTGTGTGAAGGAAAGCTAAGCAGAATTCGAAACATAGAGAATTTGAAACATAGAGATTCATCTCAGTGGGGCTCATATGCACTCCTGGAACAGTGGGAATAAAATTAATCTCATGCTGATGCCCAATGATGGTGATGGGTCCTGTGCACTCCCTGATGACACACAGATTCACTGTGGTACGAACTGTTTGTGAATGTCAACTACCCAGTTCAATGTACACACCCAAAGAATGACACAGAGTTCGATTCAGAAGTGATCATCTCCCAAACTCTCCATATTAAAAATGAGCACCATGTAGGCCAGGAAGAGAAGTCACTGCCTAGGTAACAGGCTAGCCTGACTAGGAGACTAAAGAAATCTTGGAGGAGAAATTGAGCAATTGTAGAGCCACTCACCAGTACCTGCCTACAGAGGACAACCCAGAGCTTCTCACTGTGTCTGCATACAACCTTGAGACTCTCTTCTATGTAACTAACCTTGGCTTCTATGCCAAGGGGTTAGCACTGGTGACTGGTCACCACTACCTCTAACGGCGGCAAAGCCATGCTCTGAGTTTTGTTTTTAATGCTTCTGGCTTTGCATTTTGTTGTAAAGAACTCAGGATATAGTTTAGGCTGCCTCCAACACTGTAATACCACATGAAAGCTGAGATTGTGGGTATACATCATCATGTCTGGCTGGGGTATTTTTTATTTTAAAAAAATGTATACTGATTACCTTAGATCTCACTATTCAAAAAAGAAATCAAGTCTAAAGATTTGTGTGTTTACTCAGAAAGACAGTCTCACATGTATCATTGCTGTGGAAGTGTGCTGACCAGAAGCATCTAAGGGACAGTTGGCCTCAATGGTTAGAGCTCTGCCTTTCCTTTCTTTCCAACATCAGTCACAAACAATTTCCATCTTTGTCACACTCCATTTATTTAGCACAGGTAGACCAAGTGAGCTACACCAGAACACAAAATGTTGGCCAGCTCAGATAAACAAACATTTACTGAGTGCCCGTGAATGGTTTGTCATTGTGCTTGGCCATGTCAAAGATAAACATGTCACTGTCTTGCCTCTGGAGTAATTTTCCTGTCGGGGTTTTGCTTTTACCTAAAATCATCCAACTGCTATTACAAGCTGGTGCCCAATTTGAACTTTGATGGCCTATCTCTTCTACGCTCTGAGGACATACTTTCTTAATGTGCCTAACCATACTGACCTGCTCACATGAAAAATTCCCATCATCCCTTCCAGCATAATCAGAGCTCCTAAGTTATAAATTCAGCACAACCTGTGGATAAGCACCTATTGTGCTTCAGTTAAGAGATGGTAACTTATTGCTCCTATAGTCAAATACACTTTAATTAAATAAGAAATATTATTAAGTACTTACTGGACATTTGGAATAGTATTAAGAATAACAGAAAACACAGAGAGGCCCTGAAGTCTACGGATCTTAGCAGTCACACATAGAACCCCGTTAGTCTTCTCCCGTGAACACCATCAGTTCATTGTAAGACATGGGAACTGGTCCAGCAGAGGCAATCCACTTGTCTGGGGTTGGGTGCTTGTGAGCACACCAGCGGAGGTGTGTGCCCAGAGTCAGGCTGGAGAGTCTAGAGCTTCCTCTCCCCATGCTGTTCCTAGGTTATGATGCTCCTATTCACACAGGCATTATTCTCCATTTTGCAAATGAGAAAGAACTATGGCTTAGGCGTTCTTAGAAACCTGCCAAGGGCAGAATGAAGACTGAGCAGAACTGCCCCACATAAGGTATCCTGCTCTTGCCGAAAGCTGCTCCAGGGTTGAACACTGGTTCTTTCTACATCACTGCACCTTACAGAGTGCTTTGGCATATACAATTTTATTTCTTCATTGCATGGACCCGGTAATGTATATCTTATGATCTATTTCTAAAAACAAAATGTTTGAACTACTCCATAGCTAAATCTTTTACCCACTCCTCATCCCAATATAAGGGAATGAACCAATGCTTTGTGCTTGCCTCCTGAGCTAAATTTCCAATCCTGATGCAGTTAAGAATCCTTGCTGTCTTTACCCTGTTTTACTTTCCTATGTTTAAGTTGGCATTTGTTTAGAATGTACCCATTGTATCTAGATCAGTATAATCTCAGTTCCAGATCAGACTAGCTGGTGCTAAAAGCATACCCTCCTATGCTCTCAGACGAAGAAAGGAAGAGAAGAAATCCAGGATGCTGAAGCAACAGCTTGCATCTAATGATTGTGGAAAAGCCCTTAAGTACTAGAAAAGTTACATGCATTCATTATTAATTTTTCAGTGAAGACACATCACAGACTAATATTCTGTATTTGTCAGGGTTCTCTAGAAGAATAGAACTAATATAATGAATATATATGTACATACACACACACACACATATACATGGGATTTATTAGAGTGGCTCACAGGCTTATGTCCAGCTAGTCCAGCAATGGCTGTCTACCAGTCTGGGCTCTCATAATGTAGTCACAGTAGGCTGTTCAAATAAAACTTGTAACATAGTCATAACTGCAGAGTTTGACTGTTATTTTATTGTTATTGTTGTTACTGTTGTTATTATTATGTGAGTCCATTATTATGTGTGTCTTCAGACACACCAGAAGAGGGCATCAGATCCCATTAGAGATGGTTGTGAGTCACCATGTGGTTGCTGAGAATAGAACTCAGGACCTCTATAAGAGCACTCAGTGCTCTTAACTACTGAGCAATCTCTCCAGCCCCCCTAGCTTGGCTTTTAATGTGGATGGGATTTATATTATAACTTCTGGCAAAAGCCATTACAGGCTGTGCTTGTTTCTATTTATAAACTCATTATTAATTTTTTTTATTTCAAAGTCACCTTTTATTTTTAGAATCCCCCAGTACAAAAATAAAATATATACATGCTCTATTAATGATTTTTTTACTGAGAAATTAAATAGCCAAATAAAAACTGTTATTAGCAATGCAGTTTTAATTAATTAAGGAGCCAAATTTGAGTTTCAACAATAATAATAGAACCCTAAAAGTGCCATTATTCCTAAGAGATCTAGAAAATAACCCTCTGAAATTTTCTAGACTGTTACCTGAATTTTGTACTAAAATGTCTCAGTTCTAGCCCTCCCCGCCAGCCACCAACATTCCAATCAGACATATGCTGTGCTGGTCCTTGGATTATCTGGCACAGCTATGAAAGTTAGTTGCATTTTTAAGTTTTTGGGTTTTGTTTGTTTGTTTTGTTCTGTTGTTAGATTAGAGGGTAAACAGGAAATATGCTGGCTTATATTTTTCTAGAAATTTAAAATTTTAAAATTGATTTCACTTTATGTAATGTGGGTATTATTGCCTACATGTATGTCTTTGCATCATGAGCTTGGCTGGTACACATGGAAGCCAGAAGAAGGTAGGGCACTGGACCCGGGGGGCGGGGAGTGGAGTCCCAGATGGTTGTGAGCTACCATGTGGGTGCTGGGATGCAAACTCGATTCCTCTGAAGAGCAGCCATTGCACTTCACTGCTGAGGCACCATGCTACCCTTTTCTAGAGATATTGCTAGTAAAAAAGTACACTCAAATTACATTGCATTTTTTATTTTTTCAAAAGACTTTTTGAATCGTGATTTCATCTGAATTGTAAACTTAGAATTTGAAGTGAGAAAAAAATGAGAAAGAAATACTACCACTTCTGTCATACAGCTGCTGAGTCAGATGCTGAGAAACCTACCCCAAGCACAGGACAGGGTGAGGTGCTGGAGAACCACCTCCCAGGTCTAACCTGGACATCTCACTGGAGAACTCGGAGTGCTGATTGGCATGGAGGTGGGAGGGACTCATGAGGCCCTCTCTGAATCCATGGGGCTATAGGCAGTCATAGTTGTTAGGCAGGCAGAGAAATTTTCTTCAGTGGTGTAGCCACTGATAAGTTGTGGGGCCTTATGATTACCCAAACACCATCATACCCACTGAAAATGACAAGGACACACCTCTCAGTCTCTCCCACAGAGGGACTGCCTGAGCTCTTCAGCTGTCGGGGGTTGGGGGGGTGTTAAAAGACCAGCGATTGCGATTCTGTGCACTCTGTGCCCAGCCCAGATCTCTGGAATAACTGGGAGGCATACAGAGTGCCACTATCTCTTCCCTTCTCATCACAGTTCTGTACCCAGAGAGCAAAGAACCAAGGAGAACCGAGTCACAAGATCTTCACAGGTTTATAACGAGTGATGAGTGTTTTGATACCTAACTTTGTACATAAACCCATTCAAAAGACTTCTTTTAAAAAATATCTAACAAAAAGCCAAAGGTCTGATTTCTTTTGTGGAGATACGTAGGGAGCAAGGATGGAATCATTCTAGATACAATAAGCACACCTCCAAAGAGCCCACTAGTAAATATAATCCTGGGAGCAAAGGGCTGTAAAGTGGAAGACAGGTGCATAGCATAGCAATAACGCTATGAAGAGGATTGGTCGGCGGGTGTAGCTTTTGTTCTCTTCATTGTACTGATGCAACAAAGTTCTCAAAGAAATACTTTATAAGTATATTTAATGTTTTTCAAAAGACATATGTGCAGTGCACACTACCCGTAGCTAAAAATAACAATCATCCGCCTAACAACAACCACCTTGAGGTAGCTTGCAGGTACAATGGGAAAGGAAAACCAAAGCAAGGGACTTGGTGGAAGGAAAGATTCAAAGTACATGAGTTTTTGAAGCAATAGGCAGACTTGTCTGAAAATGAAGCTCCAGGCATAATGTTTGTCTGTGAGGTCAGGAGATGGACTCGGAAGTGCATTGAACAAAACAGGAACTTAAGGTTGCCAGGGAGAGGGGAGTTTTCCTTAGTGACAGGGTGAAGGTCAGATGGATATCCTCATTCGTCATAACTGGGCTGTGAGGACTGTTTCTGTCGGCACATGGAACAAGGGATACATGTACATAGCACATGTACAGGGGTACACTATGCTTTTTTATTTGTATTAAATGCAGTTGACTTGCAGGGCGGTGGTGGCGCACGCCTTTAGTCCCAGCACTTGGGAAGCAGGGGCAGGCAGATTTCTGAGTTTGAGGCCAGCCTGGTCTATAGAGTGAGTTCCAGGACAGCCAGGGCTACACAGAGAAACCCTGTCTAGAAAAACCAAATAAATAAATAAATAAATAAATAAATAAATAAATAAGAATAAATAAATAAATAAATAAATAAATAAATAAATAAAATGCAATTGACTTGCAATAAGAAAGAGGAGCAAGGGAAATTCCAACCCTGCTTACAAGTGTGCATATTCTTGTTACTGGTCTGAGATTCCGTCTACTCTTTTGTCCTAAGTAATGTCAGCACTTTAGCTCTGTTTCTTCTTGCCGCCCTGAAGCTGTTTCTTTAAGGGAAAGGGAGGCTGAGAGCTGAAAGAAGGGCACCCACCCGAAGCCTCTACACAGGAGCCTCTGAAGAAAAGATGCTCATTCCTGATTGAGCACACAGGAGCCAAATTGCCAGGAAAAGCTTCTCCAATCAATACCACATGGCAGTTGTCTTTGAGAAGTAGCCCTGCCTGCGTTTGTGCCTCTGTGCTAGCCAACTGCTGGTCAAGAGCAAAACTGCCTCATGTTCATGGGGCAGGGGAGAGAAGGAATCGACATGCAACTGTTGCTCACTAAACGTGTTACTCTGCTCTGAAGGGGACAAACAGGGGAGAGAGAAAAGAAGGTTAAGGGTACAGGGCCCAGTACGTTTGTTGTTTAATATATACTTGTATGGACTCCCCTTATGTAGTATAAACCATGAACATACACAATGGAGAGTTTTTCGAAATTTAGGCAACATGGTAATTTTGCTGAAAGCCAACATATACTTCTAAATCATTATGCTTTTTTACATATTAATTATTTTAGTTTTGAATCACAATTGCTTCATTCTTAAATTAGGATTGGCAAAATACAAAACGCGGTCACCAAGCACACATCTTTGCAAAAGTTGTTAAACTTGTCAGACGCCTCAACATGTCAGCTTGGCTCTGTAACACAGTCAACGGCATTAAGCTGCTGGTGATTTTATTTTTCATTGACATTATGTGAATTATGCAAGGACTTTCATATAATAAAATGAAGCATCACTGATTCCTAGTAGGAGTTCAAATAAAATAAATAACTAAATAGATTACTGATGCCTGTTTCCTGCTTAGGGTAAAAGCTACATCATACAAAGTGGTCCTGAAGTGCTTTGTCTGAATTACCTCAGAGATGACTTACAGGATCCATAAAGTCTACTCTGTAATTGCATACAGTACAACTGAAACTGACGTGATAGCACTTGACCATTGGTTATTAAAATCTGTATCCATTAGCAGTCAGAGCTTATTACATAACACCAAAAGGGCTTGTAAAACACACACTTACAGGAACCACAACAGCATTACTAAAGATCACACTCTAGGCTTGTGATAATTCCGTTGTGTGCAAAGCCAGGCCATGAAATCTGAAAGCCTTTGATCTGAGCAGTGCACCTTAACTGCAGAGTCCTGTATCCTAACCCAAAATACTGCTAGAGAAATGTTCTGAGGAAGCAACTTTAACCCACTGAAACAACTCAGAAGTTGGATACCATGACTTCCAATGAGAAAGTCATTTAGAACCCTTGTTAAATTTTCCTCTAGAGATGGACCTGAGAAACATGTCTAAACCTTTTCTTTGCCTACAAGATAAACTAAGTATAACCCAAGTTTTCTTTATTTAAAATACATTTGGGAGTTTGTCAGGCTGTGGAACTTTCATATCAAACATATATTTTAAACACACACTATAAAGAAAATACATATAAAGTGATCTAAAACAGGAATTAATTTTAAGTTTTGTGAGACAATATGCTTTCCCTGAGGCAAGGGAAAATGTAATAAGCATTAAAATTATGCTGTACATATTGGTGTAATTATATAATACTAAAGGTTGGCTTTTCCTCTCTGACTTTACTTTTGATAGCTGATACCTCTAAGAAGAGACAGAAATTAGGTTAGGCTGATGAAATGGTGCACTACTTAATTCATAAGATTCAAAATCATTAAAAATTGGTACAGAGACTGAGAGATTTCCAGACACTCGGATTACAACAAAAATAGCCATTACAATTTTAAAAGCCATAACTCTTTGCTTAAGACTGACATTCTGTTTACTTACAGACTGTCCATTTATCTCACGAATGGCTTCCATTGAAGACTTCTTCGCAATTATATATGGGCTATTAGCAACACACTTCTTCAAAGGGTTTCAATGCCCCACACCTGTGTGGAGCAGAAATCATACAGCCATGTTTAATAGTGGGTATACATCTGCAGCCTTCCATTCACAGCATGTATACACAAGTCAAGAATGCTTACTTCACTGAATGAATCTCTAAAATAAATATTATGGGCTCCCTGTTTATCACAATTTACATGAGCCAAATGTGACCAAATTATAGTTCAGTGGCGCCTGCTGTCAGCAGCTGCAGCTGACGGAGAAAGGTGAGGAGAAGGCTCCCAGAGAGCTTTGCACAGGCATTATTTTTGAGCCAACAGTACAGAACATGTTTCCTCCTCTTTTTTTTTTCTTTCTGAATTCAGTTTCTCCCCTGCTATCTGTCAATGTCAGCAGCCCCACAATGCAAAGAGGAAATACTAAGAAAGAAATATGATTGTGGTGCGAGCAAGGATGAAAGAGTCAGAGCTGGGGCTGAGTGCTTTCCCCCCAGGGCATGGATATTATTGGACTAATTCTTTGCAAGTTGACATTAGGTCACCATTTCATGGTTGATCATTCAGCACCTTCAGACACTCAACACCTTCAAGAAGGGAATGTTTAAGAGGTTTCAAAATATAGTCAAAAATGTAGTTCTTTACACTTAACTATCTTTAAAAAGAGAATGTGGCCGACCGTCTAGCTTCCCAATATCACCCCCTAAGTTTCACAATTACCTTTCATGTCTATTGTCAAATAAAGATCTTAATATGAACTCTCTAGTTTTTGTATTTGGACTTGAGAACCAAGGAATTGTTCTATATGCTTCACAGTAACTCAAAATAGAGATACGTAAATATGTCGCAAGTATAAGAAAAAGTTTTAATACTAAGATATGACCCCAAGACAAAGAACAAGTGGTAGTTTAATTTTAGGCTCATTGGTTCTGGATGTTCAGATGTTAAGAGAACAATCAAGGCAAAAGACAGTATCTTTGTGTTTTGGTTTGATGGACATCAATAGGTCAGGCAAATAATGAAGGTTGTGTGGCCTCTGTTTACTCATCTGTGAAATGGAAGATTACAACTGGGTGATATCTTTTATCGTTATATTTTACATGAATGTTATTCTACTTTGCTTTCTGTTGCTGTGATAAATACCATGACCAAAAGCAACATGGGATGTAGTGTTTATTTGACCTTCCAGTCCATAGCTTAAGGAAGTCAGCACAGAAACAGAAGCAAAGACCATGTGGACATGGTGCTTACTAGCTTGCTCTCCCTGAAGGGTGCTTGGCTAGCTTCCTTATACAAGGGAGGTGGCATGTTGTCACACTGTGGACTGGACATTCCTATAACATTCAAGAAAACATCCCACAGACATACCTACAAGTCAACATGGTAAAGGCAAAATTTTCTCACTCGGTGTGTCAAGTTGACAACCAAGA
Source organism: Rhabdomys pumilio (assembly GCA_030674055.1). Lineage (NCBI taxonomy): Eukaryota > Metazoa > Chordata > Mammalia > Rodentia > Muridae > Rhabdomys > Rhabdomys pumilio. The sequence continues at coordinate 133,121,041 of JANHMN010000004.1, read as the reverse complement.
GTAGCCAGCACTACCTCATATTTTATTATTTGGTAAGTATATACACTTGCATACATAATTTCATGGTAAAATAGTCTGATCATACTTCATTTGAAAAGTCACTTTGGAACATTGGGGTAATCCTCCTCATTAGTTGGCTTTCAATGATCAATGCTGAAAAACATGTATCAACCCTGGAAAACACGTGACCTATCCACTGCCAACAAATAGGTGAGTCTCTTTGGATGATGTGAGAGTCGTGGATCATGTTAGAAATTAGAGATTGCTTTTTAAATATGCTTTTATTTATAATTTTATCAAGAAATCAATTTTATGAGTCCAAGTCATGAGTTCAACTTCAGAGCAAATAAAAATTGCTCAGTCACACCCATTAAGCCAGGAAAATGAAACACAGTACTCTTGTTTTGCATATGTGCACAGAATTCCCAAAGTGAACATCACAGTTTACAAATGCCGCTTTACAGGATTCCTTGACTTCTTAGGGGAAAGATATCGCAGTCTCTTTTTTTCATTGCTTACGTTTGTCTCCGTAAGGGTGCCAACTTTTCTAGGCACTAAGGTGGGCGTTGACAGTCACGGTCATAATCCTTCCTCACATCAGCAAGACATGCCATATTTTAAACAGTGCCCACAGTGCATCTATAACTGGGAAGTCTCATTGCTCACAGCGGGGAGCAGGCTAAGACAAAGACCCTGTGATTTCCCATAAATCACCATCCTCTCCGTACCTGTCCTGAAAACATGTTTTAATCAGAATTTGTACATCTGATATCCAGTGTTGTTGGCCATGTGTTTCTTTTCCATATTTCCACATTGAACTTACAGGGGTATTAACAATGGTCGAGTTACCATGAGCATGAAAGGTATTTCATTTGTAATTTCATTTCTGCTGAAGACGAAGCTGTTTTGTACTAAATACCATGTTTGTTATTGTTTCCTGGGCTCAAAAGAAAGGGCTGAGATTATTGAGAAGTCAAAACCGTCAGTATTCATCTGCTTCAGGTAGAGGTTTCCACCCTAAAAGACTACCACTCAGAAATCTGGAAAAATCACAGAGAGCCATGGACTTTATTTACAAACTCTGTCCATTGCTTGCTAAATCAGCATAGTTGTTTCCAGATTTCGACATGTCAATCCAAGCCATGAAATATATGACATGACTGAGCCTACTGATACTTAGGAGCCTGGCTCAGACAAACCCTTAATTCCCTTGCTGGACTTGATCTTTCATGGTTTATAAATAAGCCTGCCTCCATTACAGCATTTATCTAGTGGGCCTGCAATTATTTCTCTACCTGTCTGTTTGACTCGCTGCAGCAGCTTGAGGTCTAGGACTATGCTTTGTTTATTGTCCTGGTCACATATGGCACTCATTAAATATGTTTTGGATGAATCAGCAAATAAATTGGTGGCTGGATGAGTAGTGTCAATGTATGGCACTGTTTGAACGGCTAGAAATATTGAGCTAGAATTCATCGAACAATTAAAGAGTGATATTATTATCAAGCAACTTACAAAGAATCCATGGGCATTCTGGCTCTAAACACTTGTTTTAGTTACCCTAAAAGTGGGTTTCCAGCAAAGCAGGTGACTTGATTCCTGTCTGTCTGTCCACCTACTTCACTTTATCCATTCCTGAGATGGTGTAAACCTACTATAATTCTTAATCTTGAGTGGATTTTGATCAGCTAGGGAAAACTCCATCTCTGGATATGTCTGTGGGGGATGTCCCACAGATGTTTAACTGAGGAGAGAAGGCCTGTGCTGCATGTGTGTGACATCATGCCCTGGGCTGGAGTCCCAGAGTAGATAAAAACAGAAACATGGATAAATCTAACTAATTACCAGTAATAATTTCTCTGCTTCCTGACTGCAGGATATAGTGTGTCCTGCCACTTTGTGCTCCTGCTACTGTCCCCGTCTACTATGGTAGACTGTGTTGTGGTTTGCCTTCTGTTTGTTTGAGAAACATTTTGACCAAAAGCAACTCAGGGAAAAAAGATTCATTTTAACTTACTGCTCCTGGGCTGTGATCAAGGTAAACCAAAGCAGAATCTCAAGGCAGGAGCCCGAGGCAGGAACCAGTACAAAGAGACTGCTTACCGGCTTGTTCACAGTCATCACCTTTTGTATCCAGCCAAAGCCGATATGTCTAAGAGTGGTGCCATCCATACTGGGCTGCCCACTTCCCCTCCATTGGGCATTAATCAACAATCAAGAAAATGCCACACAGACACGCTCATGGGCCAGTCTGACACAGCTAATTCCTCAGTTGAGATTTCCTTTTCCCAGGTGTGCCAAGCTGACAAATCAAGATAAGTTGGCACAGATAAGCACCGTAAACCATGAGTCCAAATAAATTCTTCCTTTTTAAGTTGCTTTTTGCCATTTGGTCACAGCAATGAGAAAAGTAAGAGCTGTACCCATGTATAAGTACATGTGGAGATGAATTTAGGAGGGTCTGTCAGAGTCTTTGCCTAAATCTATGCATGGCCTCTAAAAGAGGATGCAACAGTGTCCTCCGAGAATAATCTTTTTGGAGACTTGTGTGGTATCTTTGGTATCAGGGATGCCCCTATGGAACAGAGCATTAGAAGTCAGGTGGAGATTATCCAAACACAAACCATCCTGGCAGACAAGCCACTCATATGTGCATTGCTCTAAGTGGTAAAATTCTTCATTTTCCCACACCCTTTCAACCGTGACGAGGACCTTCACAAAGTGTCCTTGAAGTTGTAGAGGGCAGACAGCCACCCTTGTGCTGGCTACTAAAGCGCAAGGTGCTCTCAGAAAAAAACAAGGGACTTAGCAGTACCCTGGGCCCTACCTGTTAAACCTAAAACCTGAGGCTGGTAGGGTTAGTAATCTGCTCAGAGCATAAACGAAAAGTGCCTTCCTGAATCCCAAACCATCATCTCATTTCTAGGAGGAAAGGCTCACTGGACAAACACAGAGAAGTTACTGAACAAGGTTCAGCTGGGCATGCATTTGAATACAACCTGACTCTTGTGTCTTCTACATGCCTGGGGCCACCTGGCTGTTCTCTAAGGGTACACAGAGCCAAACGGCCCTTTCTAAGGCCAATTCCCACTAGCATTCCCCATCAGACTCCTTGGAACAGATTAAGAGCTTTATATCTCCAGAGGGAAGAACCCTGACTTGGAATCACTACCTTGGATTAGCTACTTTCGTTCAAAAATTATTTTTAAAGAGTAATCCCCCAAGTAAAAAAGAGCAGTAGGAAGCCTCTGCCGTGTGAAAAGGAGACACCATCTTTTCAACACCAGAGGGAACTAGGTTTCAAGTCCTTGAAGGCTAGCTGAAGAATATAGAGAGGTTTTCCATTGCTGGCCTTCACTGCAGACAATGATTTGTGGGAAGCAAGGCTCCGGGCTGCTAGTGAAAAACTTGCTTTGTTCAATGTTCATGCCCACACAGGATTAATGGGATCTTTAAGAATGCCCTTTCTTTGCCACTCTTGGAGTGGAGTGGAAGGGGTTCCAGTGAGCACACACCAGCCCATAAACAGTGGAGAGTGTTCAACTTAAGCACTGGTGAACTAGTAAACTGAATAGAAACCAAGGATGGTCTCTGCCAAGAACTTAGCAGCATATCAATACTCATAAGGGCCCAGAAGCATCGTGAAGTTGGGCCCCTTATGATGACATAATTGTTACCATACAGCTCTGGGCATACTAGGAAACAATACTGTATATACTGTGGTGACCAGCAAGCTTATCAAAATATGAAACACAGACAAAAACATGTGAGCCAAGACAGCTAGTTAACATTTACAGCCTAAATTTCTCCAAGCTGATGCCAATCATCCTCCCAAATTGATAGTGTGCATGTGTGCATCTCTGTGTGTGCATGTGTGCATGTGTGTGTGCGTGTGTGCATGTGTGTGTGCGTGCGTGTGTGCATGTGTGTGTGTGTGCATGTGCGTGCGTGTGTGTGTGTGTGTGTGTGTGTGTGTGTGTGTGTGTGTGTAGAGGTGTATACATGTGTAGAGGGTACACATCACTCTAATGTCATTCACCTTGTTTCTTGAGAGAGGGTCACTCACTGGCACTGATGGCTTACTATTTAGACTAAGCTGGCTGGCCAGCAAACTCCTAGGAATTCTCCTGTCCCTTCTTTCCTAAGATTATAAGCATGTATCATAAAGCCTGGGGTTTTTACTTGGACACTGGGGCTATAACTCAGGCCTTCATGCTTGTGTGGCACACACATTACTGATTGAGTTATTTCCCCCAACGCCTTTGCTTGGTGGTCTTTAAGAAATGCTTCAACAGCTCAGAACCCAGAGTTTCCAACTTCAGTAAAATCAGTTACTGAATACAAGAAAATCTCCCCCACATGCACACATACTGTCTTCTTTTTATACATCTGCTAAGATAGAGAATAGCATTATATCTTGTTTAAAGGTCAGCTTTTATATTGGGTCTATCTCATCATAAGGTTCTGTCTGCAAAGTGTGCAAAACAGACAAAGAAAGGGTCGAAATTGGCAAGCCGTTGAGACAGTATTTGTAGATTAAAGAAACAGGCTAGTGGTAAAAACGGGAGTGATAGAATTAGGAAAAACTATTTCCTTTTTACTTCATATATCATGTGTATCTTATTTTCTTCCTGCTGGTATTGAAAAATGGATTGTTTTAGAGGGTACATTAGTCATCGGTAATGAACCCAAGCCCCATCAGACACTTCATACCTGTGGCTCTGCAGATGAAAGAGTATTTTCATTACAGCACACCGTGGCTTTGCTCTTTGCCTTCTCACCAAGTGTTGAGTGTTCTAACATTCCTGAGAGGCAGAAGGAAACTGTCGATCGAAAATTGCTTTATGGAAAAGAAAAGGGCTATTCTGAGATATGCCCCAGAAGACTACACCCACAGATTGAGTAAACATATCAAATCAAGGGGGCCCTAAGAAAATTTACAAACAGAAGCCTGCAGTGAAAGGAGCCATTGGATAAATGACCTGCAGAGAACCGTGAAGCTCAGTCATCCGGGGCTCCAGCAGCCACAAGGCACCGACCGACCGTCACCTTCCTTTGCTTTTCTTTGCCTTCTTAAGAAATTTGGTTCCATCAAGGAAAACAGATTAAGCATGTGCCCATACGCCATCCTCAGGAACCCCACACCCCAGCCTTTCAAGAAGGAAGGGGTGCAGTTCACTTCCTGAAGCCCCTTCTGCAGACCAGCTTGCTCTGTACCCAAGCAGAGGCTGTGTGCGCAGGCAGATTTGCTTTATGGAAGCAAATTCCTGCCCTCATTTTGTTGTATAGTTTTTGTTCATTTTCTGACTTTGCTGATTTAAAGGGGTTTGTTGTTATTTGTTTTATTCTGAAGCCTGCTTATTCTTTACGTAATTTCCAAATGAGTAAGACTAAGTTTCTTTTTGATTGTCATACGTTTATATGTGTTTACAAAAGATAACATGGTATTTCAGTATATTTATATATTGTATAATGACAGAATCAGGGTGGTTAATATACACTTCACATATAAGCGTCTATTAGTTCTTGTGGTGAGGTCATTTAAAATCATTGCAGCTGTTTGGAAGGATGCACTGTATTACTGTCAGCTTCAGTCACCCTACAGGGCTATAGAATTTCTACATCTGTGGCTTAGTCTAATTTCATAGAAATCGAAGGCAATTAGACACAGATTAGGAAAGTGACAATACACATATTTGGCAAATAAAGATGAATCCAAACTGTTCTTAAAAATGGCAGACCTATACATTATTTTTGATATAGCACTTATTTATATTAACAATGCTAAGAAAACTAATTCCATGTTACTGGTAGTGGCTGGTAGACAGATGCAGAAATTAGACACTGGATGGCACAGGCCTTGAGAGCCTCAGCCTGCAAAATCCTTTGTGTGATGAGGAACTTGAGGTGTCCAACAAGAATGACCTAAAACACAAGCAGACATGACACACATCTGAAGTGTTTCCAGGCTGGGTGTTGGTATCCCGGCGTCCGCTGACACCAGGTTAGCATTGTCTGTGTTCTGTGTATCACAGAAATAGTTCTTTAGCCTACTAGGAATTTTAACTTCCTTAAGGAACATGCCCCAGCCCAACTGGAAAGTAGCAAAATAAAAAAAAAATTATTTCTTCTCAATGGTCCTATTTGCTCTGGTCCAAACTCAGAAGCTCTATCTCAGTGATGGGTTGACTTACTTTATTCAAAGGGAATAAAGGAAGATATGGACCACCTACTATTAAAAAAAAAAAACCAAAATGAAACACCTTAGGATGCTGCTGCTGAGCCATGATTATATAACCAGGGGCTAGACTGGGGTGAGTGATGTCAATTGGCCCTGGAGAGCAAGCAGAATAGTGTTGGAGCTCCTGAAAATGCCTTGTGAGTGTTGGTAGTGTCGTTGCTTTGGTACTGAAAACACATAGAGATATATATTTAGTACACTTAAGAGGTTTTGTTGGTTTGGCTTGATTTTGTTTGTCTTGTGGAGACAGGATCTCCTCTTGTCCAGACTGGTCTGAAATTCCTGATCCTCCTGCCTCAGCTTCTCCAGGGATGGGACTACAGATATGCACCATTACATCCAGGTAATAATAATAAGCTTTAAAAAATACATTGCAAATTATGTGTTCTATTAATTATTACCTATCAAGAAGGTAGCAAAATATTTTTAATAGTGTCTGTTTCCTTCACCAGGCATGCAAGTATTTCCCCAAACCAGACAGGCCAGTGTGGATCCCGACCGGTGATCCTCTCCAGTACAAACCGCAATGACTCCTACCTGAAGCAGTGCTACAAGCATAGTGTTCACAGCTGAGCACCAAATCAAAGACTGTTGGACATGTGATCTTGGTTTGAGAGGTGAGGGTTAGAAAGGCTCTTGAACACTAGGGTTTAATTTAGGGTTTTATTGATATATTAACAATGTAGGCAGTTCTATACAGGCTTTATTTATTTATTTATTTTTTACTATTTAAGTCAGAATCATGCGGTGTTTAGTCATATTTATAAGCCGCCCTCTCTGTGCTTTGCTCACAGTGAGCTCAGCACGAAAGAATCAAACTGTAGTTTTTCTTCAGAAAATAAGATCTCTCACACTTCTATGTAAAGTAGTTCTTATTTTCTGTTAAAATTCAAAAGTGATACTGCAAACCTGGGTATAATCACAGACTTCCATGTCTATCTGTTTTGTAGCAGGACCATAAGTCATCACAAGTCCTTAGAATTCATGCACAGGACACATAGGAAGAGCTAAAGAATCCCTGCCTCTCTGCTCTATCACACCACAGCACCCCAAAGAGTTGAGCCAATCCCTAATGTTTAGCAAAGTGGTTTCCTCATTTCCTGGAGGCTGACTCTCACTTTTTGCAATGTCTTCACCAGACTAAGAGTTGTCTCACGGAGTATTCCAGCAGGACAGCAGCCTCAGAGGCTCCAGACAACCAGGAAAGAGGACAGTAACAGAGAAACCATTAAGTTGTCAGAAAACAGTCGTCAGAAACTCTGAATTTCTTTTGTGTTTTGCTCTTTCCTTAAAAATCAAAGGATACCTTAGATGTGAACACAGCTAGAGTGGTTTAAGAACTCTTCTAGTCCTCGATTCTACAAAAATCCAGCTAATCATGAAAATGAAAAACAACAAAGAAACATGTGCACAGTGCGGGGCATGATGAATCTCCCTATAGGGAAGGGGTCACCTGGGACAACCTTGGTATTTAGCCAACATGCTCCGCTGTGAGCACCTCTCAGGACAGCCATTCCCCAGCCCGTCAAGCTATCTGGGGCAGAGCTGGGCACTCATGCCCTGAAATTATTTTCCTGGTACTGAGCTGGAATGGGCCTAGCTCCCTTCTCTAGGATGAGCTTTTCTTCTGAATGTGTAAACACACACCATTCTTCCAGCCAAAGTTGTCTTTGCAATATTTGAAGATTACGACTGCAACCCTAACAGATCTCATGATACATCTTTTTAAATTAAACTATTTTGAGAATTTCATAAATAAGAATTGCATTTATGCCATTTCTGTCCCTCCTCTGTCCCCTCTCTAACTCCTCCTCCATCCTCTCTAACTCCTCCTCCATCCCCTCTAACTCCTCCTCCATCCCCTCTAACTACTCCTCCATCTCCTCTAACTCCTCCTCCATCCCCTCTAACTCCTCCTCCATCCCCTCTAACTCCTCCTCCATCC
>JANHMN010000004.1:132976014-133100290 GCA_030674055.1 Rhabdomys pumilio | reverse complement strand
GGGGGGGGGGAGGAGGAGGAGGAGGAGGAGGAGGAGGAGGAATGTTGAGCAGGGGTCGCATTCTGTTTTGTAGCTAGGATGGACTAGTCCTGGACCAAAGACCAAAGGACTTGAGCCCAATGCAGATAGTTAAGTGAAATTCACCTCAGACAGGAGTGTTTTCCTTTGTTGATTTCCCGTCCACTCTGTGTAAACCTAGCTTCTTGCTCAAAGCTTCTCTGTTCCCTCCAAGCTAGGAGGCTGGGACTCTCTCAGGTAGTCAAGCAGCACATCCCAGGGGATCAGATAGTCCAGCAAGTCCTGATTAGCGGGTCCTGTAGCTCTGGCTCTACAATCCAAAATCAGACCCGCTTCTGGCTCTGCATTAGTTTTCTTACGAGAGAGAGAGAGAGAGAGAGAGAGAGAGAGAGAGAGAGAGAGAGAGAGAGAGAGAGAGAGAGAGAGAGAGAGAGAGAACAAAACAAAAAAACCCAAACCCAAACTGTTTAAGAAACTGGAGAAGAGATGGAGACGTAGAACCCCACACATGGTTCTGTAAATTGGATGGGAGGGGGAGGGGGAGGCGGGAAGAGAAGTGAAAGTAGGAATTAGGACAGTGCTTTCCTTATTTTTCTTTCCCAGTATATATTGTTTTAGCTCTTTCCAGACCTGCTTGTCCGATAAAAGTGGAAACTAGACTGCAGTCGTTTCGACAGCATGGTGTTAAGCATCAGCGGCGGCACACTGGAAATGTTTGTGGGTACTCCGGAGAAGTCTCAGAGAGAGATGCTGTTGGCAAGGCTGTTTCGATGCGGGAGATAGTCCCCCAAAGAGATATGAACAGAGCCTTTGTCTAAACTCAAGATTAAGAGATGTGTCGACTTCCTCAAACAGGATATTCGAATTTCATTCATTAATAGTGACTCCCATCTCTTAAAACGTAGAAAAAAAAATGAAGATACCTTTTTGTAGCTTTTGTGCCTTTAAAAACAGGTAGTCAGGGGAGTGGCTTACTTCTGGAAGCTGTGTCCTTTCACTAATTTATGTTTTTAACGAAAGGACGCATTTTTGTAAATGAATCAAAAAGACAAGCATTGTCAAGGAGGCTGCATTCTTCGATAAGCTAAAATCCAACACACTTCATTGCAAAGCTGGAGGACTAACCACCCTTTCTGTCACACTGAGGGCTTAGAAAAAAATTTTAAAAACGATTTCCTAACAAAAACAGAGTTTTGTTTTTCTTCTCTAGCATGGCTTGAATTAAGCAAAACATGTCGGTAAGCCTGCAGTAAAAACCCTAGGCGATGTAAACACCCAAAGAAATTCTAGGTTGATTATATTGGGGGGGGGTCACTAAAATTTCATTATTACACACATATCGCTGAAGTAGAGGAGCCAGAGGCCCTCAAAGCAGATGAGACCATTCTCTCTCTCTGTTCTCATTCTCTTTCTCTCCCTCTCCCTCCCCCCTCTCTCTCTCTGTGTATGAGAGAGAGAGAGAGAGAGAGAGAGAGAGAGAGAGAGAGAGAGAGAGAGAGAGAGAGAGAGAAGATTTACAGAAGTTTCTTCTAGTTAGGAAAAACGAAACACACAAAATGTAAATGCAAACGGCATATCTTGGTTTCATTTTTCGAGGGCCAAGCATGTATTTAGTAGATTTTGAAGGCCAGTTGCCAATTCATGGATGTATGGGAATAAAACACTGGCGCAAGTGCCAAATGTTTGTGGTTTATGCAAACTACAGAAAATCCCTGGTTTTGCATTTAGGTAGATAAATGGAGAGATAAAACGATAGAAATCAGTTACTACGGTTTGTTGTGGATTTATCTCCGCGATAGAATTTTTCCTAAGTTTCCAAAAATGTTCATTTGCAAACACTTGCTAATTCTAAGCGCCTGGGACCTTTACTTGGCATGTGTGAAGAGGTAACCTGAAAGATGCTGGAGACTAAAGCAATTTCTTGCAGTTAGACCTAAAGACCTAAAGAAACAGTAATGTTTCTGGATTTTGCAGGAATGCTTAATGTGAAGAAAAGAGCTGAAGGGATCTTCAGAGACACCCATGATGCCACCTCCTTATAAAACTTTGAATAACATCTTTTCCTCGATTGCTAGGCAGGTAAAGGAGGGGGCTCTTTTAGGTGGAAGAAGTGTGTGTGTGTTGGGGGTGGGGGATCGAGTGCTTCATCTGGTCCCTTGAAGGGGGCAGATCCAAAAAGCCCTTATGACTCTGGCCCATCCTCGATGGAACTGGTCTGCAGTGAGCACTGCGCGGGTCGCAGCCGCCTCGGTGGCCCTCCCGCTTGCCCTCCGTACCCTCGAGCTTCCGAGACCCGGACACCAACCGGCTCCCGGCGGCATCTATTACGAGCAGCTGCTTCTGCTTAGCCCTGCGAGGATCAGTTGGCCCTAGCCCACCGCCTCTCCTCGGCTTCAGCTCCTCCTTCCCTTCCCTCCCTTCCCCGCCTCTACCCCAACGCTCGGCAGTGGCTGCCGCCCAGGTCACGGTGGTGTCGCAGCCACCCCCCTGAGTTCACAGACCCTAGATGGAGTTCAGGGCGGGGGGGGGGGGGGGGGGGGGGGGGGGTGAAGGGGGGGAGGGTGTAGGGAGCAGGGGGAAGGAGAGGGAATCGGAGACTGAAGATAGGCGCTACCCAGGAGGATCCAGAGGCCTCAGGAAGAAGGGAAGGCTGGAGCAGACCGTGCCTCCCCGCCTGAAGAGGCTGGGGACGTCGGACTTGCGGGTCACCTGCGGCGCCCAGGAGTATGGACTCCTGAGAAAGGCCGGTGGTGTGAGGGTGCGGGGAGGCTTCCCCGCGAGTGCTGCAGCACATCGAGGCGCTCCACGACCTCCTGGGGCACGGTCGCCTGAAGGTCTTCTCCTTGGTTCATTCATCTCGATGGCAGAGGTGGCTAGAGACCTAGAAGGAAACAGTAGTTGCGGGTCCCAAAGGTTCGGATGGGAGTTAGGCAGGAAGTTCTATCTGCAGCTCCTGGAGGTGTGGGCAGAGGAACAGACATTGTGAATGTCCCCGCCACAACTGACAAAAGTCCCCTCTCTTAGCGCTGGAGAGAGGGAGTACTTGAGACTCCTGAGTCTCCGGAGAGTGCCTTACCAGCATGTCTGCATACCTGGCTCACTTACTAGGTGCAAAGACTTGGTTTGAAACCTAGGATGCTCAGAAGCTAGGATAAGGAGGAGCCCCCTCAGCCGGCAGTAGCATCTGGTGGTTGGCATGGGGTTAAGATAAGCTTGCTCAATGTTGTTTTGCCTTCTTGGCGGGAAGAGTAATAGCATCTGGCCTGCTCAGAAGTGACCGAAGGGCCTGTCCGACTCTGAGCTGAGCATTGGTTGCTCCTAGTGGCAAAGGCAAAGGGCACACCCACTATGAATGTCAAATCCCACAGAGGAAAGGGGACCAGGCTGCCAGCCCTGTAGTTCTGATTAACAAATGAACTTTATGTAGGCTTTAGGGTCATCTGGCCAAGATCAGGTTTTTATGCCTTTTGCCTAGAATAATTTCTGGCGCAGGGAGAGCCACCAGGAAATTGTTTAAAGAGAGAACAGCCAGCGAGGCTGTTGCAAACTCAGGATCTCACCCAAGTCTGAATCCTAGAGCACCTCCTTTAATACAACCAGAAGCAAAACGATTAGTCGGGGTGGTTTTCTGTTCAATTCAGCCAGCACCAAACCTACAATGCAACAGTTGTAAGCCTGAGGACATTTTAGCGTCAGATTCCAATAGTGTTAAAAGCTTTTTTTCCCCCTAAGCTCACTGGCTTAGGTCTTCATTCTGCAACTCTAACTCTTGTGGTCCATATCGTTTCTTTATTGTCAAAAATGGGCAGAGAATCACAGTGAACGGAGTCCTCAATGCTCCTTTGTTCTTTTGTTTGTTTTTCTTTTTTTTACTGTCATCATTATTGTTATTAGACTGCCTTTCCTTAAGCCTTTACTTCTTGACAAGAATGAAGCCATTAAAGGCACACAGCAGGAAGCTTCTCCTACTCCTACTCCTGTCTCCATATCGCCTCCTACCCACCTTGGTAACCATAGTCACAGGCCTAATATAGGCATGCATGCAGGTCACTAAAGCTTGGAGGTGATATGTACCCCACCCCCTCCAGTGTCCTCAGTTAGAGGACAACTCATTTATTTCTTCCAGTAAGGCTGCAGAATTTCTAGAACCTTCTCTTCTTTGGAGAAATGGGGGAACACAGTTTCTGGAAGACTACAGTCTACTCTGGATAAAACAGAATGGTCCTGGTGATCTCGCCATCTCAGGCGCTTTCTGTACAACAGTGAAGCAACTGAACAGGTCAAGGTGTAGCTGCCCTTTGACCATTACTGAAAACCCCCTTTGCTGATGAGCTGTGCTCCTCCGTCACATACTACAGAAAAACATTTAAAAGTATCTCCAGATGCAGATGGGGACACTGCAAACTGCAGATGCCACTTTCCAGGAGAAAGAGAAACTCTAGGCATTTTGGAAATTTAGATTAGAAGCTTTAAAAAAATAAAATAAAAACTGTGTGTGAGACCAACTTTCTTTAGGGGGGACTTTCTGAGTGTCATTCTTAGCCTAGGAGCTCGGTACGTTGAAGTGCAAACTTCACTGAGGTGAACATTTGTCATAATATTGGCAATGATCTTTCTGCCTGTGTCCTTCATTGGCTGCCACCTTCCCTGCTTCCAAGCTGTGAACCTTCCAAGCTAGGGAACCTGAGGAAGCACTTGTGATTTCGTGACTGTCAGCTTAGAAAGCTGGTGGCTTAATTTCTCTGACACTCCGAATTAGCACGTCCTAGGAGTGAGGTCCTCACAAACACTGCTGATGGGCTCCGTTTCTTGTGATAAGAGAAAGACAAATCCATGTTTATACTCACACTTAAGGATTAGAAACACAAACAGAGATTTTTTTTGGTAAGCAAATGAATGATTCTTTGGAAGGAAGAAAGCTAAGTAACTGGTTCCCTGATATGCTGACAATGAATTAGGGCAGAAGAAACCGTGTAGGGACAGATGACTGCAGCAGAGATCTCAGCAGCCAAAACTAGGCTGGTGTTATAATTCTTCTCTCCAAGAAACCCATGGATGACTTTTAGCAAAAATCACACTACTCTTCATTATTTTTTATATTGACAAAGTTTTGGAAAACATTAAAAAACCACACATGGCAGAAAACAGTGGTTGGGATTTCACGAAAAACTAACTGTGCAGACACCTGTTCTTCTCTCACTTCCCAAAGGAATGCCTGGCTCTTTTTTTTTTCCTGCAAGCTTTGAATTTGAAATAATATTTATAGGTAATACTGAATTCTTGGTCTTGCATCTCTCAACACAGATTTTCAAAACACTTGGAGATAATAGTTGTTTTTCAAATTTTTCCTAAGTTCTAAATTCTTTACTATGTACATTATTTTTTTTTTAATAGAACACTTTAAGCTGATATTGTCAATGTGGATGTTGAAGCAACAGAAAGAAAACTCCCCCTCTGGCTAGCTAGTGTTTGTGGAGTCTGAGGGAAGACACAGTGGTGTGAAGACCTTGGAGCTCCATCTGTGGCCTGATGAAGGCTTGCCATTATAGGAGATTGGGAGGTTAAATTAATTAGCCTTTTCCATTATACTGCTGGCTTCTGAAGATGGTTGCCATTTTCCCTTTAAATGTCATTATTTCTAGACCCAGTTAGCTGATGATACAATTAAAGAGGACATAATGTAAATCTAACAATACGAATAACACTTTCTTTCATGAAAGCTGAAAAAAAGCAGGAAGCAGATTAACCAAGCTGTACCTGCCTGCCACAAACAACCCATGTAACATGGACTTTAAAAGAAGTCAAATTGACTTAAAAAAAAAAGTCGAATTGGTCAGTGGCAATTTTCTTCAGTGAATTCTTGAATCAATACTTTTGCTTCATGTTATGCTCTCAGTGGTGTTAACACATCCAGTTACAAACTCTTGTCATAAGAAAGAGACCATGCCCTGCTGTGCACCTTTCTAAGTACATTTAAAGAATTACGTTTTCTTTTCATTTGGAATTAAGATTTTGATGGTGTGCTGCGTCACTGTAATCTTCAAAGGGTAATGAGTGGGCACACTTCATTCTATGCACTAATCACCTAAGGTGAAAACCAGGGCCACACCAGCAGTCTCAGCACCATCTCTGATCTTGGACCAGAAAGAAACATGAAAGTGTAAAAGTTGTGTGTCAGTTATGGTCTTTATTCTGCCACTGCAGAAATGGATCAGAAGAACTAGTAGCTCACTGGCTCTACTCTGCAAATATTGAAAACAGATGTATTTCTGTTCTACTATGGAGCAAGAAGGTAATATTAATAGGTGATAAACTGTACATTCTAATAAAACTAGTACAATATCACAAGTTTTGATATTGTGGTCTTTTGAGGATTACTTTATTAGTCTTATAACTCGTAAAATTTTTGGTAACTCAACATCAATATGTTTAGGGCCAATATTCAAATAGATCACAGATCATAAATAAAACCCCACCTCTCACAAATAATTGTTATACCCTGTTTGCTCCAGATAGTGACACTTTTTTCTTCTTTTCTATGGAATGTCTAAATAGTTTTAGTTGCCTATTAAGGCATTAAGGTAATGTAACTTATGAAAAACATAGTTCATGTGGTGCAGGAGATGCAGGGCTGATCTTCTAAATGCACTTGAGAGTTTCTGTTTGTTGTTTTGAGTTTGAATGGGGTTTAAAGAGTGAGTTCTATACCTTCCTTCACTGCTGCCCCCTCCTCAGCCACCCTGGAGCTCTTTGTTTTGGAGGCAGAGCAGAATAGTGCTTTAACCCTGAACTGTGCCCAGATGCATAGGGCTGGATCTTGGTGCCCAGACAATGGACATGCTCTGCTGCATAGATGCACAGGACCCAGACAGGAGTAACAACCTAGCCAGTGACAAAGCTCTCAGCTGCCCCGAAATCAGAGTGTAAACTACTGTCCTAAAATGCATGCACAAGGTTTCAGGTGGTCTCAGCAGTCTGGGAATGTAAAAGTACCAACGCACTTTTAACTCAGAACATCTCTGTTTATGGAAATTCACAGTTTAGTAAATGGTAATTGAGTTGAGGATAGAGAGTGGAACAATTAAGTCTAAAGATAGAACTCAGTAAAACAAACATCGTATTATGGGATAGCTTTTTGTATGCTAGCATCCAAAAGGCCGCAATGTTAGCTCCATTCTTTGTCCTCCGCTACTCTCTTGTAAGCAACTTCCCAAATCAAACATTTTCAGAAAGAAAGATTCATGTTATGAAACTGTGAAATCTGTGACTGTGTCCTTTTCCGAGGCTGGGAGACAAGAAAAAATCGGAGGTGGGGCAGAGAGAGAGAGAGAGAGAGAGAGAGAGAGAGAGAGAGAGAGAGAGAGAGAGAGAGAATGTGTGTAGGAAAGGGAAGGGAAGCCCTGTAAAATCCTGCCTTGCTATAAACTGCATTTTGCTGAAAGGTTTAATACTTAAAGTCAAAAGACATTTTCCTGACTACTTTAGTTTTTGTCATTTGTCTGGGAGAAAATCCAGGTGGCAAATTTAATGTAACTCTATAAATTTTCAAGCATCGTCTGGTTTAACACAAGCATCTCTGAACGGAGTAACCACTTCTAGATGCAAGTGCAAAGCTATTTTTCTTAACAAAGACTATTAGCATTCATTTATGTATTTATTAGTTCAGAACTTGAAGGTGGGGTGACCATTGATTGATCAAAGGAGAGAATGAAATGGGTGAATAATTAAGAACAGAGTCCCCTGGTAGTGAGTATGGTTCTTTGTGGCATCCTGCGGGTTGTCTTATCTCTGAAGCACTACTTAAAGTTGCCTGAGAGCTCGCTTCACTCTTAGTATAGTTAACAAAGAATGACCTCCAACACTCTGGAAAAAGAAACTTCTTTTAAATGGTACATTCTGATACTTAAGGAAATTAATTTATTACTTTCAATTAGCCTAAAAGGAAAATATGCTGATATATTCTGGGGAATTTCTTAAGCTTTTCGGGTATTCGAACTGCTAGGAAATACTCTTAATAATCACATTAACTTCTTTCTGATTCAATTTGAGTGCATTTTCAAAGACATTCTGCAGAATGCACAAAGAATCCACCATAAAAAAAAATCCCAGAAACGAAATGCTCCTAGTGCAGTTAATATTATTATTTTTCCACAAGAAATGTGATGAAACCAGGCCTTAGAACATTTTTTAATGTTGATAGAGCAGGCTTGAAAAAACTCGTCATATAAATCAAACTGTTCTGGGGGCAAACCGGTGTTGTTTTTAAACCGCAGAGTGGGTCCGTGGGTGTGGTTATTGTGCACCGGGTTGAATGGTGAATGTATAGATTAAAATGCATTTTGCCACACTGGTTTCCAGAGGATTGTTTTGGCCTGGTGTTCGAAACCATGAGCCAAAACTTTGGTCAGTATTTTGACAACAGAGCCAGGAAAAACAAAAAAAGGCTTAGTCTGTGAAAAAGGCAAGGAAGATCTAGTGAAGGAAAACAGTAGTCCCCTGCCACCGCCTTACTCGATCCATATGTGAGCTTAAACACAGGAAATACCCACCATTCACCGCAATCAAGCCAGAGGGTTGTGCATCAGAAAGTGCCTTGTGGAACTAATTGGGCTCTATTAAGATTGTCATTGACATGGGAAAGCATTTTGAAATTTTAAATCAGAACATGTAATGTACATAGAACAAGATAACAACCACATTGTTGATTCGGGGCTACGAATATAGGCAAACTATCCATGTGGACATGCGAGATTTTTATGCTGGATTCCTTATACACTGTATTAATTATCATTTGGGACATGTTTATCTTCCTCTGCTTATAATGTTTGCTTTCAGCCCACAGTGTTTCCAGAGCAGGCAGATTTCACTGAATCTATTCTGGCAACAACTCACAGGCAGAGAAAAATCTAAGCGCTGCCACAAATGATAATCAACAAAGTTCATGGTACTTGCCGCAAAATTAGAGTTAAAAAAAAAAGGGGGAGGTTCAGAATGATGGGCCTTACAGAGAGTTTTTCTATGATGTTTCGCAGGATCGTATTTAGTGTAATATTAATGCATGTACACCTTGAAGTTCCCCAACAAACTTTTGGGCGAGGGTGTGCTCCCCCACTCACTTCCAATGCAGAGATCATCAAAGATGAGCTGACCGTGGCTTGCGCTGGAGGTATAATCTCTCCTTGTGACAGTGTTCAGTCTGTCCTGAAGTCGTTTGTGCTTCATTCTGACAACCACCTCCAATGTTATGGTTGTCAGTCACATTTGTTTCAGAGATAAGCTTAGCTTGTTGCTAATATTCTTGAGCCTAAAACCTGTACTTGGTTTGCTTTTCTCCAAACATGATTTCCCCTGATGACATGATTCCCAGGCTGTGTTTCGTCTACCTGAGAGGTTTTGGAGGGCATTACGTCGTGTAGTCATTTGATTCAAGGTTTTTCTTTTTTTCTTTTTTTGTTTGCAATGGAACAATGGACATGCTTTCAATGCACAGTAGGAGATAACTGATAAATACATACAGGTTGAAGCCCTACTTTGTATCTCATCTGAAGGTTGTTGTCAGTTTTTAGTAGTAATAGCCTATTTTGTTGATTTCAAAATGTGTGTGTGTGTGTGTGTGTGTGTGAGAGAGAGAGAGAGACAGACAGAGACAGAGACAGAGACAGAGACAGACAGAGAGAGACAGAGAGAGAGAGAGAGAGGTCACTTCTAGTAGAGTTCAACATGTCTCTAATTTCAAAAACAAAATGATTGCAACTGGGGTGTGTGTGTGTAATTTGTGTCTGTTGAACTTAGATTTACCATGAAGATATTGCCAAAATGGAAAGATGGGTAAGCAATAAATCATTCTAAGCTTCAATGGGTAGGTTTGTGTGCTTAAGGGTTCATAATTTTAGCAATGTAAAAACTGCAATGTGAGACCTGTGAGAGGGCTCAGTGGGTAAAGGCACTTGGTGTCAAGTCTGGTGACCTAAGTTCAGTCCCTGAGATGCACGTGGTACATCAACCACTGCAAGCGCTCCTCTGACTGCCACATGAGGGCCAGGACATGTGAACACACACACATACACACACACACACACACACACACACGCACACACGTGTACAAACAAATTACATAAACAAAAATATAATAAAAATTAAAAAAAAATCCATGTCTTTATCTGACTTGCAGGTTCTTTGCATGGATTCTGAGGGTGAAAATATGTCTGTCATAGGAATAAACTAATTTAATCCTCAAAAGAAGCTTATGTGTTTTGATCAATTATGCCAATTTTTTTTTCTGGAAAAAAAAATGAGTCATAGAGAAATCACTGGTAAAACTCAGCTAGAGATCAGTGGCAGCTGAGAAGACGTTAGGATGACTCCACCTCCAATCTTCAAAGCATATAGAAAATAATGAACATGTTCCTTAAGGAGATTTCAGAGTCTCCAAATCTCCACAGTTGGTTGTACTTCCCAGCTCCGGAAGAACGTTGTTAACAGGAAGTGAAGAGTGGGCAAATGCAGATGGAAAATGGCTACCGGGGAGCTTGGTCAGGGCCAGACAGTGCCGATTTTGCTAGTTGACAATATTTTCTTTCAGGTAGGTCCTGTTTGTACACATTCTGCCAGATGGTTACTGAGGCCAACTATCCAAAGGTCTCACTGTGATATCAAGGAGCAAGGTCTTCATAACTATTTGGGACAGAACAAATAGAAGCTTGGGCCTACATTTCACTTTTCCTATCAACAGGTTGTAAGTTTACATGTATTTATCATGTAACCCATGGTCTATGTAACCTTGGCTAGCTTAGAACTTGCAGACCAGGCTGGCCTCAGACTCGGAGATCTGTGTACCTGTTTCTCGAGTGCTTGGATTAAATGTCAATGCCACCATGCCTGGCCTTTCAAAATTATTTGGAATAGACACCTCTCAAAGATTTTTACTTTGAATTATATAGAAAACTTTTTCTTTCAGTGGGTAGAAAAAAATGCCTGGTAATATAAATGAAGAAATGAAGCAAATTAGTTATTAAAATGCATCAACAGAGGGCTAGAACTAAGGTGAAAACAGTCGTGAACAGAAGAGCTGTGCTTTGAACCGAAAGCCCTGATCTTGTGTGGAGCTCTCTCTCCATCTGGAAAATGGATGTGATGTAAACTCAGGTCTTTGAACACTATGGTGGCCTCTTCCCTGGATTGTTTAGAGCCTGCTGTAGGTAGATAAGCTGGAAATAGACTGGTTGACTCTTAATAGTGGCTCAAGACAAGATAAAGCATTCACCTCTTTGTCCTTTATACCCTCATTTGTCCAGTGGCTGAAGACCACACCTTATAATGTGCAAATTAAATTAGATAATGTAAACCAAGTACCTAACAGAAATTGTTGCACAAAGTAATTCCTCAATAAGTGGGCATTGGGGAAAGATTAAAGTGGGTGCAGTAATTTCTCTGCTATTTCTGCTCTCTTAGAAATAGCACTAAGTAACAAATCTTCATATGATAGAAGCTTGGGCTTACATTCCATCTCTCCTCTCAACAGGTCATAAGTTTACATGTATTTATCATGTAGCCCAAGTTGGCCTTGAACTCTTGATGCTGGTCCTTGTACTTCTGGTTCTGAGGGCTGGGATTATGAGTTGTACCACCAAACTCTAATTAGAAATGTTCATTTAATCTTAACTTTCTTTATCTGGAAGACAAGTTTATATCTATACCTAACTTTATGTTGGTAAAATTTAAAGACAGCTTTAGAGTATCTTTACATGAAATTAAATTCCGCAAAAATAACAGCTCTGTAGTATAGAATATAAGAATTATTAATGAGCAAACATTGTTAGGCTAAGGTCTTAATGTCACAATTTTAAGGCATGATCCTTAACTCTACAAGTTTGGCAAAATTACCTCATAGCCTTGAATAGAATGACAGTATATTCAAACAGATTTGATTTTAAACAGTAACTTTGAGACAAGTCTTTCATTTAAAGCCAACTGTGCATGCATGTAATGCATATAAATTTCATGAAACAACTTATAAATGACAGCGGGTAAAACATGTGAAAGATAATATAAAATAATACTTCTATCTTTAAAAGAAGATTGTCAGTTGAGAATGTTCTGGATGACAGGCGCACTGTAGGGCACCAAGAAAAGATCAAGGCCTTTTGGACAGTACCTCTGTTCTTTATTCTCTGACCTTTGCTATGGCACACTTGGGGTGATCTTGACTAAAATCACCCCTGAGGGTACAATGAAATTTGCTTGTTAAACCATTTAAGTGTTTTTTCAGGAGAGCACGCATCACATGCTGCTGTCTTTCTGCCATGGAATCAAAGCTTTTACTGATTCTGCAGATAAATATCATATATCAGCGCTCATGAAAAAGCCTGCTCAGAACCCAAGTTCCCATTAATCAATGTTGCCTTTGTTTTCAAATAATCAATTAAAATGTAACCCAAGAGAACCTACAGAGAAGCCACAGTTAAGTTATGGAAGACAATATAAAACTCAAATATTATAAAGTAATAAATTTGTATTTTTATGCAGTTCTTAATTTTTATTTTCTACTATAAACTGTATTCTGTTTTGAAGTTCACTTATCTCTAAGATATTACCATATATTTTATTTTCTAAGCAAGGATACTTTTAAAATGCTTATACCAGCCAAGCAGGATTGGAGGATTTTACAAAACCTTTTTTAAAAAAAGCCAACTGTGATTAGTATGCTAAAAATTAGAGAAAAGTGCATTGAGGCAAAATAAATCCCTATTATATAGTATGAATACAATATAATATGAAGCAGAAATGCCAATACTAGAAATAAGCTAATTAAAATAAGAACAGTGCAATGGATGGAAAAACGAAGGTAATCAAGCCAAGGGAAAATTAGTTATTTAGAAGAAAATGGAAAGTGTGAAGAGACAAAATGGGCAGCAGGTAACTTAGACATGAGGAGCATGGGGAAAGGCTTCATGTCTTGATTCTTGAGCCTTAGAAGAGGAAGCAGCAGCTAAAGAGAAGGCACTGCTGCAGCTAATATTGTATACTGCTCTTGCAGAGAACCCGAGTTTGTTTCCCAGCCGTCATGTTCAGTGGTGCACAACCACCTATAACTCCAGCTCCAAAGGATATGATGCTTTCCTCTTCACAACAAAACCATACACAAACTCATACATACACATAACCTAAAATCAAATCGACCAATAAATTAAGGAAAAGAGAGAAAGGAAAGATAGATAATGGAACAGGAAAATGAAGACATGGAGCCAAAGGTTTCACAAAACTAGTTAAAGCCATAGACTTATAAATTGCACAATGACACATGGGCCTAGGGTCTGGAAATCTGGGTAAGTGGCATTACTGACTAACAGGAAGTAGTATCAGGTAGAAAGGTTAGAGTGCAGGAGCAGGGGAATCAGGAATTCAGACTTCTACATGTCATCCTCAAGAGACGTATTAGCTGTTCTAGAAGAAATGCGGTGAGGTTAACTCGGCTCACAGTAGATAGGTGAAGTCATCTTTGCTTTTTCTAAGATGACTCTTAGTCTCCTCCTTAAGTGACAAGATAGTTCAAGCACTAAATGGCATTTTGAATGGGTACATAATACTATTTTGAAAAGCTTTACTACATTTATTTATTATTTAAGGGTGTGTGTATGCAGGCAGGGGTGTGTGTGTGTCTCTGTGTGTGTGTGTGTGTGTGTGTGTGTGTGTGTGTGTGTGTGTGAAAGATAGAGAGAAGGAGAGAGAGAGAGAGAGAGAGAGAGAGAGAGAGAGAGAGAGAGAGAGACCTTTTCCAACAGAAAGATGAGCACCAGCCGCATCATATTTTTGGAAATTAAGCTAGCAAAAATATAAGGATTAGAGAGAATCAAAAACGGTATGGAAAGTAAATGTCTCCATGGTTTCAGACTTAGGATTTGACATAATAGTTGACAATGAGGATGTGGGTACATATCATTTGAACCAGTAGAAGATCATTTAAGAAGTAAGGATAAAGATTTGTGAAGATTGAATTATCTCCATACTAATACACATGATGCAGTTCAAGGAATGATTTGAGCACAGGACTTGGCAAGCAACAGCAAGGGGAAGGAGGTGAAAAGCCAGGCAACTGGCACGCGTCTGAAGCTATGTACATAAAGAAATGTTTGTCATCGATACCAGATGTTCCTGAAAGGCCAAGATGAGAACTAGTAATTGACCATTGGAACCACCAGTCGGGAAGTTAGCAAGGACCTTGAGAGGAGACGGCAGCCTGAAATGACAGAGATGAAATTTTGATTTCAGGGCTTTCAGGAGGGGGTGAGAAATGTATACTTCTGGTAATGGCCACCGCAACTAATGTTTGTACTAAGATAGCTCAAAAATATGAACAAAATATGTTTGATTTTCTAGAAACAACAATAGTCACTGAAATGTTGGTTGAGTTCAAAGATCTGAGGAGAGAATGTCTGGGAAAAAATAAAAACCTTTAACATGTTTCTACTTGTGATCCCTTTCATCTGAGACATTTTCCCATAACCCTGGGATGTATGTATGCTAAAGAAACATTTACTGAAAATAAATTTCAAAATGATTACTTTAAAAATATTTTTAATAAGTATATAAACACACACACACACACACAAAGGAAATTTATTAAAATGCCTTACAGGCTGCAGTCCAACTAATCCAACGATTTCTAGTTGTTAATGGAAAGTCCAAGAATCTAGTAGTTGCTTAGCCCACAAAGCTGGTGATCTGTGTATGCTGGAGCCCTGACTCCAATGCTAGCGAAGAAATGGATGTGCTCAGGGTCTCACTATAAAGCACTAATTGGCCTGAAACTGGATGTGTAGACCATGTTAGCCTTGAGCTCACAACAACCCACCTGCCTCCATATTCTGAGAGTTGGAATGATGAAAGTGGACCACATGTCCAGACAAATAGATTCTACCATTTATTAATGATAAAAAGACAATTTGCATATTATTATCGAGGTAGATATTTTTATTGGTCTAGTACAATATAATCCAAATATTTATTTATTTCTTCTATGCTGAGAAATGATGGTAGAAAACTGTTAAAAGTTTTTATTTTCCATAAGAGCAGAAAAATTTGCAAGCACAGTAAAAACACTGCAATTCATAATGCAGGGCAGTCTCAAGTCTGAGCCCAGTGGTCTCTGGCAATGTATTGCATAACCTCCGGGTATGCAGAGTGCTGAGTGCATATGTTACATGTTCAGAACTACTGCAGTGCAGTCAGACAATACAACACAGATAAGTCAAGACAGAAACACCTCAGAGTCGTTACACATTTATTTTAAAATTTATTTTTGTCTCTATGTATTCAGAAAATCTTCACTGTTGCCTAATTGTTTTATGGCTTCATATTTAGTGTTACTGTCCCTTATGTGGTCATGATCCAACATTTAAGACACTCTGGGTGTATTTGCTGATGGGAAAGGTGTGACCAAGAAGACCAGTAGTGATTCTAGCAGATTCAGAGATCTTGGAAGCCAACTTGGGTAAGTATTCTGAGATGAAAAAGGAAAAGAAGATGGGGTAGGGAGATAACTGAGTCAACAAAGTACTTGCTAAACAAACCTAGGGAGTTGAGTTTGAGCTCCAGCATCCACATTAAAAAAAATGACATGCCAGCTTGCATGTGCAATCTTAGCACTGGTAGTACGACAGGGATGATGCCTTGGGTTTGCTCGCTGGCTGATCTAAGCTAATTAATTAGTGAGTTCCAAGTCCACTGAGAGGTCTTATCTCAAAAAAGAAAGGTGGGAAGCTCCTTTAAAAGATAATGAAAACTACCAAGGTGAGCTTGTAGTCTTTGATACCAGTGAAAACATGTGCACAGGCAACCTGCCTGCATGCAAGGGTGCACATGCGCACAAAAGACAAAGAAGAGAGAAAAGAAGCAGAAACCAAATGAACTTAGCTCAGACAGCTTTTATTCACCTTGCCTAAAACTGTAAATTAGATGGAAATAATCTGGGTTTGTTATTTTTCTCGTGTTTTTGACATAGGAAAAAAATCTTACAGTTGTATAAATAAGTAGATTTGATAAAATAAATTATATATCATATGGTTTTCTTGACCACAGTAGAATTGGATAAATGCCCAAAGGATTGTAAGTCACAATACCACAAAAATGTTTGGGTATATGTGACCTTTAACATTTTTAAATTTCTAACTTTTTTTTTTCATCACATGTTTGGTCTTATCCCAGTGAAAGTTTCAAATGTACTTAGAAAGAATGCATATACTAAAGGTGTGTGTGGGGCTCTATAGACAGCATTTATCTAAGTGTTGTTCAAGTCTTCTATGTCCTTACTCATTTTATCTGCCGCTACTTCTACCAAATACCCTTAACTAAAATATGATTGAAAATTATTTTTTGTCATTACTTATTTCAGTTTGGTTTCTTATATTTTGAACCTCTCTTATTAAGCTTAGAATTGTTATACCATTGGCAAGGTGTCTGTTTAGGATTACAAAATTATTATTTTTTTTTGTAATGCTTCTTTTAAATCTCATCTTTCTGATATTAGTATATAGGACCCAGACTTCTGCTCATTTATTTTGCATTGCTCATTTTTCCATTTCTTGTATTATTATTTATAGAGTTGTTTCTTGTAGGTAGTAGATAGCTGTGTTTTTGCCATTGAACTCAACAATGTGTACTTTTCAACTGAAGTATTTAGGCCATTTACATTTAGTGTTATTAATAATGTGGTTTGTTTTAAATCTATCATCTTATTATTTTATTTATTTATTTTATTTTGTCTTGAATAGGACAAACAAAATAAGACTGCCTATATAACCTTCAAGACCCACTTAAATATGAAAATGTAGTGTTCTTTTTCAATTTTAGTGTTTTTATGACATCAGAGCACTAAACAAAAGATGGGCCCTTTAAAGCTGCTACACATGTGAGCTCACAGCTCAAAGGCCTATGGAATTGGTTCTGTACCATCTGCTTTTACTTTCCTCTGTTCTCCTTTTCCATCTTCTAGGATTATTTTTTAAATTCATTTTTATCTTCTCTTGCCATCTATCTGTTAACTTTAGCTCTTTGTACTGCTATTCCACTGATTGCTACATACATATATACATATATATGTGCTTGTACAAAATGTACTCACATATGCTTGTATGTATGTGTACATGTACCTTTAGGCATCTTTAGTCTTGTTTATCTTCTGTCATTCCTCTGCATTTAAGACATTTTCCTTATCATTCAAATCACAAAATGATTTTGAAGAGTCAGCATACTTTGTTCATATTACTCTATTTTTCTATTAAGTTTTAACTTTCTGTAGATTAATAGTTTCAGTGAAATTTACAAAAAGAATTGGTTGTTATTGTCCACGTATTTTCCCCCTTTATTCTTTTTTTACTCTTATTCAGTGATTCCAAGGACACGTGCACTTGCCTCCACATAGCTTTGTCAAAGCCCACTCACTGCACGTTGATCATTGGTCTTTTGTCTCTTAGTTGCTCTTTCAGTCTAGTTTCGTTTCAAAGGCTTTCCATTTTTAGGTCTTCAAAATGTTTTCTCTACAATGCTTAGCTCACCATTAGTCCTGTCTAGTGTGTGTTTGTCTCACTTCAACTCTGATTCTCACATCTAGAAATTTAATTTATGTCATATTTACTCTTATTTACCTGTTTTGCACTGCTAATGACTAAATCCTGGACATTGTACGTTAGTCAAGTGCTCTCCAGCTCAAGAATCATTTTTCAAATATAATATTTTTATTCATTCTTTGAGAATTTCACATAGATATATGATGGATTTTGATCATATCCAGCTTCCACTTCTTCTCAGTCCTCCTATCTATTGCCTCCACCCACTGACTTCCAACTTTATAGCCTCTTATTTCTTTATTTTATTTTATTTATATATAGTCTTACTATTCACACCAGCCTCAAACTCACAGAGATTCACCTGCCTTCCAATGCTGGAATTAAAGGTGTGTCATTATATCTGGCTATTATTTGTGTTGTATTATTTGTATTATTGGACTCACTGAGTGCAATATGTGTTGTCTATATATGCATGGAGCTGGGGACATCAACTGAGGCATGGGCCCACAAGGGGTCATACCATAAAGACAACTGACTGTCCTTCGCTTAGCTCCCATGAAGTGTCAATAGCTCCTTAGTAAGGAGATTCTTAACCTTCATATCTTAAGCACAATCATTTCTCTGAGCCAAGAACCACTCAGTGTTAAGATAATTTTCTGTCAATTCTATGAATTGTGTCACATCAGTATTTTGCATTAAATTTGTCCAGGAGGATTTTCACATCATGGTAGCTTCAACCTTCCTGTTGATTTGTAGGCATGCAGCCTTTTATTTGATACCAACCACTGGCTGCCTTTCCTTTTCAATTGCTTGGTATTTTGTATTTCTATGCATCTTCCAAACTTTATTCTTAGAATTAGTTATTTGGAAACAGTTGGGTCTGTTTGTGTCTTCTTTCATGATTAATTGTTCTCTGCTAATTTAATTGCGGATGCTTTTGTCATGGATATCTCCACTTTGGCTATTGGGAACAGGTTGTTAGTTCTGTCCCTGGAGTTTCAGGAAAGTCATGCTTTCTAATATTTGGGTTCTTCCTATGCATTTTCCCCATGTGCACACGCTTATCCATACTCCAGCTGGAGGGAAGCCATTCACAAATCTCTAGAATTTCTTCCCTAAGGCACTCTGCGCCTCAAAATTCTGTTTTAGAGAATCAGTTATTTGTATTTCCTCTGCCAGCCTCACAACTCAGGAATACACGTGGCTCTACCTGAGCTCATCTTTCCTGAATCACAGCCTAGAAACCTTTTCTGTTCAGTAGAAGCAGAAAACACAATTTACCTCAGTGGGGTTTTATCCCTCAGAGATCACTATTTTGTTTCTTTATGTCTAAGTGTGTGCAAGTTCTTTCCCCATATATGTTTTTTTAATTTTCTTTTTAGACTTTTTCTCAGGTGAGAGATTAAATATGATTTCTGTTACTTAATTTTGTCTATGGGCAGAATTAACCTTGTATTTTAATGAGTCAAGAGTATTTATTATAACCTCTGGGATAATAAGTAACAAAATACCACTTCATTTCAAAACCAATAAAGATGTGGAAGAAGAGAAACAGCCTGAAATATGGTAAGAATGAAGTAAAGAAAAAAACTAATAAAGTCATGGTGAACTGGGGATTTTAACTCTAATATATTTGTAATTAAAAATTAAGGATAGTTAATTATGTAATTAAAAGGCAAATGTAACACTGGATTAAGCATAAACTAAACCACATGTTGTTTTTTAAGAGTAATAATGAATACATAAAAATACAAAATAATTGAAAGTCAAATAATAGAATAAAAACATGTCCTGCTATGGTTAATTGCCATTACTGACTAGATTTTTGAATCACCTAAAAGCCACTTCTGTGCATGTATGCAAGTTCGTTTTCAGAGAGGTTTGATTATGGAGAGAAAAACTCACCTCAAATGTGGATTGCATCATACCATTGCCTGGGGTCCTAGACTTAATAAATAGGAGGAAGCGAGTTGATCATATTTCTATACTTCTGCCTCCAGACTGTAGATGCAATGGACCAATTGCTTCATGGTTGGGCTGCCTTGATAAAGGTATCTTGCTGGAATGCTTTCCTTGCTGTTATGGACTGTTTCTTCAACCCATGAGCAAAAATAAAGCCCCATTTAGCCACTTCTGTCAGAGTAATTGAAACAGTAATAAATGTGCAAAATTGGTACCAAGAAGCGAGTCACTGCTGTGATAATCCAGACCATGTGGACATAGGCTGTTGTAACTGGTTTGTGGGAGAAACATGAGAAATTCTAAAAGCATAGACTAGAATGTTGTAGGGCATTCTGATGGGAGATGAAGGGTTGGAGGACAAAGAGAATGGGATGCCAGACAGTAGAGTGTGCTCATGGGGTTAAAGAGAATACCATGAACTCTTAACAGGCACTGTCCTAGGAACATTACATGTTATGGGAAAGCATCTGGCTACATCATGTTTATGTCTTTATAACTGAAGAAAAACTAAGTTTAAAAGCAATGGAAGAATGTGTTTCATGGAGAGAATTTGAAGGCAGTATAGTAGCTAGTCTGTGTCATGGTATCTGCTCACTAATTGAATTGTTTTCCGAGGCACAGATGCCAAGGAGCACAGAAACCACTGTAGCTGCCGTGGAAGGGAACAGATCATAACTTGAGTTGGAAGCTGACCTTTGAACCATCACTCATGTGTAGCTAGTTTTCAGGCATGTAAAATGCAAAAGTCATGGGAACATGGAGGTTTGCACCTAGTTGTAGAAAGCTACTGAGACCAGGGTCAAATTCCCTGCAAGAATCCCTGTGAGGTCATTTCATAATGCTGGGAAGGTGAAATCTAAGTTATAATGGAGACCCTAAGATGTTGAATATGACAGGCCTCTGAGATACCACTGAGGAAGGCTTCAAACACAGAGGTTACACGTGTGGCAGGTGGCAGAATCAGAGGAATGGAACTATGAAAGGCAACAGATAATGCCATCACAAGCCTCAGATGTGAGACACAGATCTGTGGAGTTTGATATTCCCTCACTCAGATTTTGATCTTACTTTGGTGAATATTTCCTTGTTATAATCTTGTTTCTCTATTTTACAAGAGAAACTTCTATTCTAGGCCATTTTACATTGAAAATATAACTTGATTTTTGTTTTATAGGGACTTGAAGTAACAAGATTGCCTCAAGCTTCAAAGGAAATTTTGGACATTAGATATTTGAACAGTGTTAAAACTATTCAGCCACTTTCGGTCTGGGCCCAGGAACTGAGCAGATCTTGGGTCCAGTCTCTGCCCCCAATCACACAGAACCCAGAGGAAGCAGGGCTCCCAGGAACTCTAACCAGGGCAGTATCTTAGCTAAGCAGACAGCAACTCGCCCCCCAAACAGGGAATAACTGGGACCCACAAGGAACCAGGAAGGCACTCAGCCTGGAGCATTGGTTCCTCTCAGTCTGGGCCAGAGCACTGAGCAGATCTTGGGCAGCAGCTCTGCCCCCAATCTCTAAGAACCCAGAGGAAGAGGGGTTCCCAGAGCTCTAACCTGGGCAGTATCCTGTCTGTGCCTGAGCACTGAGCAGATTTTGGGCCACAGCTCTTACCCCAGTAGTTACACACAACCCACACAGTTCTGATACAACGAACATAATAGGAAAGACAGGCTCCAGGTAGAGACAGGGCAGGTAGCACTAAGGAGATACAGATGGCAAAAGGCAAGTGCGAGAACATAAGCATCAGCAACCCAGGGTACTTGGCATCATTAGAACCTCGTTCTTCCACACAAGAAAGTCCTGGATTCCCAGTATTACTAGGAAAGCAAGATTCAGATTTAAAATTCCTTCTAATGGTGATGATAGAGAATAAAGAATTTGAGAACTCAGGTAGATGGGTAAAAGCCCTTAAAGTGGGAACACAAAAATCCCTTAAAGAATTACAAGAGAACACAACCAAACAGGTGAAGGAATTGAACAAAACTATCCAGGACATAAAAATGGAAGTATAAACAATCAAGAAATCACAAAGGGAGACTACCCTGGAGATAGAAAACCTAGGAAAGAAATCAGGAGTCAAAGACACAAGCATCACCAACAGAATGCAATATATAGAAGAGAGAATCTCAGGTGCAGAAGATACCATGAAAAATATTGACATAACTGTCAAAGAAAATGCAAAATGCAAAAAGTTCTTAACACAAAATATCCAGGAAATCCAGGACACAATGAGGAAACCAAACTTAAGGATAATATAGATGAGAGTGAAGATTCCCAACTTAAAGTGCCAATAAATATCTGCAACAATATTATAGAAGAAAACTTCCCTAATCTAAAGAATGAGATGCCCATAAACATACAAGAAGCCTATAGAACGCCAAATAGACTAGACCAGAAAAGAAATACCTCCCATCACATAATAATCAAAACACCAAGTGCACAAAACAAAGAAAGAATATTAAATGCAGTAAGAGAAAAAGGCCAAGTAACATATAAAGGCAGACCTATCAGAATTACACCAGACTTCTCACCAGAGACTATAAAAGCCAGAAGATACTGGACAGATGTCATACAGATCCTAAGAGAACACAAATGCAAGCCCAGGCTACTATACCCAGCAAAACTCTCAATTACCATAGATGGAGAAACCAAGACATTCAACGACAAAACCAAATTTACACAATATCTTTCTACAAACCCAGCATTACAAAGGATAATACCAGGAAAGTTCCAATACAAGGAGGGAAATTATACCCTAGAAAGAGCAAGAAAGTAACCCTCTTCCAACAAATCCAAAAGAAGATAGCCATACAAAGATAACTTCACCTCTAATAACAGGAAGCAACGATCACTGTTCCTTAATATCTTTTAACATCAATAGACTCAATTCCCCAATTAAAAGACATAGGCTAATGGGCTGGATATATAAACAGGACCCAGTATTTTGCTGCATACAGAAAATCCACCTCAGTGACAAAGACAGACTCTACCTTAGAGCAAAAGGCTGGAAAACAATTTTTCAAGCAAATGGTCCTAAGAAACAAGCTGGAGTAGCCATTCTAAAATATTCAGCCTGAGAACACAAAGGGAGGGACTCATGACTCCACCTGTATAGGTAGTTGAGGGTGGCTTTGCCAGGCATCAGTGGAAGTGGACAGCCTTGGTACCTGAAAGTTTGGATTCCCTAGTGTTGGGAATTTCAAGAGCAGGGAGGCAGGAATGAGAGGATGTTGGGAGCATACTCTCATAGTAATTGGAGGAAGGGGGATGGGGTAAAGGGCTAGGCATCAGTGGAAGTGGAGGGCCTTGGTGCCTTAAAGTTTGGATTCCCTAATGTTGGGAAAGTTGAGAGCAGGAAGGCGAAAATGGGAGGATGGTGGGAGTACACCCTCATAGAAACTCCCAGAATTATATGGATTAGACATGACAGAGGCAGGCTGCCAAAAGACTAGATTCCAGAATTCAAACAAACAATAAGCTTGATACTAAAATTTGTTTTGAGAATTGTATATTGTAGAATACACAGCCTTGGTGTATCTACTCATCAGGCAAGCTGAGCAGACCTGCTCGAACCTCTGATGTCCTGGAATTTCAGCTGGATGCAGTGAAGACACAGCATCAGAGGTTTATCAATTTACTCTTCTCCTCACCCCTCTTCTAATATCTCAACACCCATAATCAGCTTGAAGAACTTAATGAAGAGTCGGCACCCCTATTCCCTGGGTTTGGGGACTGAGGTGGTTAGCATTGGGCTGTCTTTCTAGGGAAAAGTAGTGGTTTTTTGGAACAGGGAGGATTAGCTGTTGCATAGCCATAACCTACTGGGAGAAATATGTATAATTGTTATTAAGATGAAGTTATAATTTCTTCAATGGTACAAAATTTACTTTGATTTCAAATTTAAGGTTTTCATTGGTACGAGTTTCTTATTGATGTAAAAGTGAGATGAATATTGTTATTCTCATAGGCATTGTGCCTGTATAAAACATTTAGGAATACAAGGCTTAGACCCAGTCCTTCTTTAACTTTTTTAACTTATTTGAGATGGTTATACTATGAGTTAAGGGACTATAGCAAATTCATGGCTTTGAGTTTATTGTTAGGGTGTTTTCTACATTTTCTTTAGAAATAGCTGTGAGGAGTTATTGGACAACAGTCCAGATTACCTTACATGGATAGTTAGTTTTCAAAACATCAGAAATCCACAGAATTGACATTATAAACATTTCTGTATTAATCTTCATTTTGATTAGAGACCTGTCTGCTCCTGACAGCTTTCTGTCTTGGATTCTAAGAAGAAATTGAGCATCTTTGGAGTTACCCCAATTGTGGTGAGACAGCCACTAGGCAAGAATTGCCTCTTTTCATCTACAGACAAATTACTGTCCAGAAAAGGACACACTTGCAGAATAACTGACTGATTACATCTGGCAAGACAGAGTAGTCAGTCCTTAATAATTCTGTATCACTAGGTCTGTCAGATGATTCTGGGCCAGAAGGCTGAAGATTGGATGCTCCAATGTTCTGTAGTATAGGGACTGTCCAGGTGTTCAGCAGTCTCTATAAATTGGCTAAGTTTAAGAAGCTATGCTTTGTGTTTCACATAATTTTAGTTAACTCAGTCATTCTGTATTTCTGACAGGGCTGAAAACTTACAGTCTCATAGCCAATCCTGGCTATTTACTTTGAGAGGAAAGATTTGAGAGGATGGTTTTCAGCTGACATTCATTCTAAAGCCAAGAAAAAAAAAGCCAGGCTCAGAACTAAGTCTTTTATTTAGCAGAAATGACAGTGGTTCTGCTTAGTCAACAAAATGATGGACTGGGTATTAGGTCTATCTTGCACCTTACTGACATAAATTGGTATAGTTATGCTCTAATTGTATTTTGAGAGAAAAGTTTTATTTTAACAGGAAGGGTGATATGTAGGAGGAGCTAAGGTGGGAGGAGTATGAAGAGGAAGAGGAGGAGTAAGAAGAGGAGGAGGAGGAGAGGAGGAGGAGAGGAGGAGCTAGGTGATGAGAGAGAGACAGACAGACAAAGACAGAGAGAGAGATAGACAGACAGACACACACACACACAGAGAGAGAGAGACAGAGAGAGAGAGAGAGAGAGAGAGAGAGAGAGAGAGAGAGAGAGAGAGAGAGGCCAGACATGGAGGCATGGAGGCAGATGTTCATATGTCTCCGCCAGTCAAAGATAGTTGATATATCTAGGTTGGGTATTGGGTTACACTTCTGATTGATATTGAGCATTACCAAACTTATAAATAAAGCCTTTGGTAACGTTAAAAAAATTGTATAAAAGCAAAAAGGAGAAGGGGGCATGGCATAGGGGTTTTCTAAGGAGGGGAAATGGGGAAATGGATGGCATCTGAAATGTAAATAAAATATCCAATGAAAAATAAATTAAAAAAAACCCCTATTCATCCTATGGGGGTTTTTGAAGTTGGACTGAACACATTTTACCACTGTGAGATTGCCAGTAGTAAATGGAACAGAACTGGAATAACTTAGGAGTGATGTGTTTGGGTGTCAAGTTGACAAGGTATGGTCTTGTGATGGTTAATCTTCCCTGTTAATTTTACTGGATTTTAGAATTACCTGGGAGACATATTTCTGTGGATAACTATGAGATTATCCAGGGAAGTTTACTTGAGAATGGAATATCAACCCTAAATATATCACCATCACATAGCTTAATGTATTCAATTGAGCAAAATGAAGAAAGCAGGACTAGTACTCACAGTCCTTTCCAGTTACAGTTTGAACAATTGTTTCATGCTCTGCTGCCCAGACAGAGCTACCATTGTCACCATGTCTTTCCGCCTCTGTGAACTATGCCCTCAAACTGGGGGCCCAGGCAAAGCTCTCGCTCCTTAAGTTGCTTCTGTTGAGCATTTTGTCAGATCAGTGAAGAAGGTGAATAACCGATCTCTGTTAACAACTAGACAATATGGAAGGTGTATTAATGTCATATATAATAGAATCAAGGGAAAATATATTCCTAGAGGTCTTGGGATGGGGGGGGGGGAATGTAGCTCAGCAGACAGAGTGCTTGCCTAACATGCACAAACCCTTCTGTAGCTCAGTGGGCATAACTCTTGCCTAACGTGCACAAAGCCTTCAATCTCCAGCATGCTGCTAACTGGGTATGGTAGCGTAGATAGACATTCCAGCACTTGGTGTGTGAGAGAAGAACAACAAGAATTTCAGGGTCACTCTTGGCTACACAGAAAGTTCCAGGCTTCCTTAGAATATAGACAAGACCATGTCTCAACATAAAGATTACTAGAGATAAATGGAGACATGTATAAATGATATCCTTTTAAAAGTGAATTAAGTTTTGTTTATGTATATCAGTGTGTGTGTCTCTCTGTGTTTATGGCATTTGTCTGGAAGTATCTGTGTGGGTCAAAAGAAGGTGCTAGATTCCCTGGTGCTGGATTATAGGTGATTGTGAGCCACTCAACACAGGTGCTGAGAACTAAAGTCAGATTTTCTGGAAAATGAGAAAGTAGTGCTCTCAACCATTCCGTGATCTCTCCAGCCTCCCTTAGTGGTATTTTAATGGCAATATATATTTCTGAATTTAAGTGTGAAATAACCTTTATGTCTCCAATAATCCATATAAATGGCAAGATCTAAAATATAAGTGGACAGGTCCGGTAGAAAATTTGAACATGCTCCTCTCGGTAATTAGTATAAGTCGATAATATATATATGTATATATATATATATATACACTCTGAATAGTATAATTACTGTGATCTACAAGATACCTTGGATGTATTGAGGTCTTTTATTTAGGGGCATACAAAAAATTTTCAAATATTGATTGAGTTATGAATCAAGTGACCCACAGCAGTGAATAAAGAAAAGATTCATAAGTATAATAAACTAAAGTAGAAATTAATAATAAAACAATGTTGAGAATGTCTCTGAATATTTGCAAAGGAGATGATATATCATTAAATAACTCATGTGGATAA
Source organism: Rhabdomys pumilio (assembly GCA_030674055.1). NCBI lineage: Eukaryota > Metazoa > Chordata > Mammalia > Rodentia > Muridae > Rhabdomys > Rhabdomys pumilio. The sequence continues at coordinate 133,073,753 of JANHMN010000004.1, read as the reverse complement.
GCCCATCACAAGGATGATGAGATAACTCATCAGATAAAGCCACTTGCCAACAAGTCTAATGAACCAAGTTCAATCCTCAGGGCCTACAAGCATGCTGAGGAATACACACACATGACATAACACACACACTCTCAATCAATTAACACACATTAAATGCAATAATCTTTTATTACAAAGGATACTAGAAAATACTTGGAATAAACTAGTAATGACTATATGACACACTCACATCGAGGGGATATTACAGTCATATACATGTAAAGCAAAACCCAAAGTGGAAAACAATCATCATGCATTTATCTACAGCAGGCAGAAAAACAGCTCTAATTCAGTCCAAAAAAATAAGGGGGAAACGTAAAGCCCACATATTACTGAAATAGTATGTCAAAAATCTGGAAGACCCACAATTACTGGCAAAATTAATTTTGCCGTCTTGAAACTTGCATAATAACTGAAAACAATCTCCTAATCCCTGAAATTAGATGGGTCATTGGCGATGTCTACTCCATGGATCATGAATCAGCACATTAACTCCTTTCCTAATTCTTGCAAGGCCTACTTAATCCTATTATCCAAATCTAATAAATGTATTAGAGGAGAGAAAACATTTAGCTATTACTCCTGATGTTAAAGCTAAAAAACTAAACAGAATACCTGCAAGAAGAATCCAATTAAAAGGCACATCAAAATAGCTGAAATCAATAAAGCAATACTAGTTTGTCATTTGGAAAAATGTACCAGTGAGGTTTGCCTCATTGATGAACGAAGGAAAAGCACCATATAATTAATTTAGTAATAGACAGTGCTGACAGTGCTTAACAAACCGCATTAGCCTTTGAGAAATAATCTAAGCAAAATGGGATTGAAAGGAACTCCCTTGCCTATAAAGCATCTGCAGCTACTATCATCACATTGTGGGCAGTATGGGTTGACAGAGTGATATGGTTGTCAGAAAAGGTGAGTCTCATTGAGAAGGCAGCGTGGAGCCTGGCTCAGGGAAGGCAATGCTATGTTCTACTTAGAGCAAACAGTACCTTGGGTATTATGTTGGTCTGGGGAGCATCTCTTATCACAAGAAGACCAGATAACTGGATAGGGCTCTCAAAGCACGGTGAATTAAACTACTAAGGAGAATAGAAGGCTCACATAGATAAAGTATATTGGGAAGAAGGGTCTAAACTTGTTTTAGGTAAGAACTTTCTAATCTAACTGGAACTTTCTCAATCTGCTGGAAAGAACTCACAATTCAGATTTTCTGAAAACGAAAACCATCTGCTTTGAAGTTCTCTGATGCTGGCTAGGCACTGAGCAGAGCTGTTTTAGAAAAGGTTGGGATACAAATAAGTCGTAAGATGACCCACAGCCCTGAGATTATAGACTTGAACAACCAACTTGAATGCTTTTTTATAAGGAGACATTGTGAGTCCACACTGAAATACTTAAAGTAACCAGCACTATCAAGTGTCAGAATAGTGACAAGGGCTAAGTGCCTCACACCTACCTCCTCATGGTTATTGTAAGTTACTGAGCACTGCCATTTCTGTAAGCCTCAGGTCACTCATTGGAACATTGCTTGTGGTACTTAAGAACCCTTTACTTAGTTCCTTTTTCAGGAATTGGGATTCATAATAAAAGAGCAGCTCCAGGAGTTAAACTGTGCTCTCAGCACCCCTGGATTTGGGCATGACCCCTTGAACTCTTCCCATCTGCTGTATGAGTTTGCATATTGTATTCCTTCTCTTGAGACTGACTCTATTTCCAAAATGCCTTTTCTATGTCTTTCCACCTAAACTATGTTTTACATTTAGTAACTGCAAAAATATAGTGCTGAGACAAAATTTCCCACCTAAAGTTCTTGGCATTGCTACCTTGTTAATATGTACTTTAAACTCATTTACCTAAACATTTACTGGATAACTAGAGCCAATGTCCTTCAAAATTAACTCACTTCTGAGGTTTCATGGACATAGGAGTACCACATATTGTTATTAATTTGTTTGTGTCAGTTTCATTAAGAATACCACCCCTGTTTAATTTCTACTGCTGTGAATGGTTGTATTTTAGCTCACAGTTATGGGTTACAGACCATTATTCCAGGAAATCACCACGGCAAGAACTTGAAGCAGCTAGTTTAGTGCTTCTCAGCCTTCCCAATGCTGTGACCCTTCAATACAGTTCCTTATGGTGTGTGACCTCCATCATAAAATAGCTTAATTAATACTTCATAACTATTTTTTTTACTGTTATAAATTGTAACACAATTTTCTGTGTTTTCTGGTGGTCTTAGGTGACCCCTGTGAAAGGGCCATTCAACCCCCAAATGGGTCACAACGCACTAAGTTTATGACACTCACAGTTAAGAACAAAGAGAAATAAGCACATTCATGCTTAGTTGTCAGCTCTCTTTCTATACTCTTACACATCCAGAGCTCTGCAACAACACTGCCCATTTGCATGGCTTTTCATATTAGTAAAGACATTTAAGAAAATCCACTAGTCATGCCCACAGCAATCCAGACAATTCACTACACACATGCCCACAGGCCAGTCTGATCAACATAATCCCAGCCAAGAATCCTTTCCCCAATCATTCAACGTTGTGTCAAGTTAACAATTAAGAATAACCACCACAAACATCTAGATGGTGCTACCAATTTGGTAGTGAAGTTATAAGTTCTTCTACTCCACTCCAAGCCTTCAGTAGAATGTTGAAGGCTTTGCTGTTCAGAGTAGGTGTTCTAGATTATAGGAACAGCAGTTCTTATTAAAAATCCTGTGTTGCAATGCCCAGGGTTTGAAAAATTGTACTCTATCTCATGCTATACTTTCCAGAATCATCCAACCATTTATGCCATAGTAAATATCAAGTGAACACCGTTACATCTGAAATCTTGCTAGGCTTCAAATGCATTTGCACCTGGCCATCACCTATGCTCTCCTAGTCAAAATTCTTACTACGTTCAGACATGGCAGAAGGAGGCTGAGGAACATCTGCGCCTGTCTCCTTCGTTTTTTAAAGAAATAATTGTTTAAGCAGATGGATACTTATCACTTTATTAATTTTATTACTTTATTACTTTAACACATTTTAACAGGCCTGGATTTTTCAAGTACCATTAAGGATACCTTTAAGAAATATTTATTTTTAGTATTATTTTATTACTTTAACACATTTTAACAGACCCAGATTTTTAAGTGCAGTTAAAGATACTTCTAAAACATACTTATTTTTAGGGCATTATTTGCTATTGTGAATATTGTAAAATACTCAATATTATGATAGTTGTACGTGTGGGCTTCAGAAATCCTTAGTCATGTTACGTTTACTTAAAATCTCACCAAATTGTTTTAAAATGAGCTATTTTTAATTGATAACTGTAAATCTAACATTGTACATATTTCAGGTAGCACACTAGAAACCATCACTAAAAAAATCTCGTGTTATCAATTTTTGCATGCCTAACGTCTATTAAATTTTTATAGATTAAAACATTTGATGACTAGAAGTAGGCATATTAGTAACACCTGTACACAGTTAACTACAAATTTATCTGTTTAGAATTTCACCAATTTAGCATAAAAACCTGTATTATAATTTGAATAGATGAAGTTGCATTGTATGTAATAAATTATATAGCATATAAAAATATTTCAAAATGCGTTGACTATTTTATTGTAGTTGAACATTGTGTAGAATTTGATATATTGACTGATTCATTTTGAGTTCATTGAAAAAGAAGTTAGTTCCTAGAAATGTAGAAATAATTTATTCTGATACTGTTATTTTCTCCTGTAACTGGAGATCAAACCTAGGATTTTATTTATGCTGGTCAAATGCTCTATGACCGAGCTACATCTCAATAGTCAGCCTGGGATCCTGAGGACTGTCTGAGAACAAATAAGATTAATATTAAAGATTGCTAGAAGGCGTGACCCAGAGTCTCACTTAGGAGAAGGGTTTCTACAGTGAAGAAACCCTCAGTCAAGGCATTTTCCTATTTTAACACATTTTACTCTCTAATAAATAAAAGCTAGGGGACTACTAGCAATAGAATATGTCTCTGGAGGAACAAATAAGAATATCTCTCTGGGACAATTAAAAACATAATTCAGATTTGACTTTGCTTTATAACTTATAATAAAATTTGAAAATTATATGTGAAAGCATATATGTCCACTTATTCTGACATAATGAAAGTAGACTCAAAGTTGTAAAACCTAAGACTGTACAGTGATCTAAGACAGCAGACACTAGTCAAGAATGGCTATTTAAATTTAAGTTAAATAATTAAAGTTAAAATTGGTTTTCTAAGTTAGAGTAGCCATATTTTAAGGTCACAGTAGTCAAATGTGGCTAGTGACTATTATACCAAACAACGCGGATGTAAAATACTTCCATTAGTGTGGAAGGTTCTACTGGGAAGTGTTGCTCTGAAGTCTGATAAAGTATACGATTATTAAAAGGGATAGAGTAGCTGGACAAGAGGTTCATTTCTGCAATTCCAGAACTTTGGAAGCTGAGGCAGGAAGCTTTCCACAGGCTTGAGGCTAGACTGACATATACATGATGAGCCTCAGACCAGCCAGGCCTACATAGTAGATATTGAATGTAACAGCATACAGAAAAAAGCATACTTTCTGTAGGGTAGCAGGCCAGTCACCCTGCCCCTGGCTTGACGCTGAGCTCCGAGCCTTGGGATTTCCCACCCCTGTGGCTCAGCCTGAACCACACAATGTTTCCAGGTTAAAGGCCAAGCATTACTGTCTTGCTGTACTTTTCCACTAGCCCACTACACATGCTCCAAAAACCCTATAAAAAGGCAGCCCCTCCGTTCAGTCCTCTGTGGTCTCCCTTCCTGGTCAAAGGCTGCTGTGATTCTGAGTTTCTCACCAATAAACCGTTTGTATGAGTTTTGTTGCGTGGTGTGACTTTGAGGAATTCCTTGACTCCCAACAGTCAAGTACCAGAAAAATCATTACATTGGTTCTGTGTCTCAGATAGGCTTTCTCTGTGCCTGTGCTCCCTCTCAGGGACTAAGTTGCATCGGGACCCTATCTCTCATCTCTCTTCCATCCACAGTAGACTCACCAGGGTTGCTCTGCACCTCATCCACCAGGGGAGATTTGTGTGAAGGCTTCTCTAAGTCTGAGAAAGTAACTGTTGAGCATCCAGCACTCTTGCTACTCTCTTGGAGGTGGGCATACGGCTAGCTATGGTCTTTACAGCTATGACTGGTCCCCTTCACTCTCAGAGATACAATCCTGTCTGACTGGGCTATTGTGACACTTCCCTGCTCCCTTTCCTCATGGCTTTTATGATATGTGACCCCGTTCCTATCCCTTTCCTATAGATAAGGCCTTTTATTCTGAGGGTTTTTTTTTTTTTTTTATCTCTGACAAGGCATCTGACCTTATCAAAAGCCCTAGATCCAGGTACCAAGTCCTCAGGTAGTTAGCCCTGACCCCCCACTGAATGCAGTGGTGACACACAGGATGCTGAGATCTCCCAAGTACCACTTCTCCATGGGGATAGTGTCATTCACACCTTCTCATTTCCCCCTTGGAATGCTTATTTAAAACACTCCAGCCTCTCCACCTGGCCCCTGACTTGAAGGGGCCCAAACTTACTCACTTTTGCAAGCAAATTTGACCTCAATATCCAATCAAAATGACCACTTCGCACCCTGGTTCCCAGCATTATTCAGGAATTTTACAATTACTGTGAGCACTTGGGAAAAGAGAAAGGGATTTCCTATTCTATACATTCCAGATTTCTCTTATCTCTGCCCTAAGCCTTCTTTTCTCTGCTCTTCCTGTTCCCCTACCTAGCCCCTCTTAGCTATGATGTCCAAAGTACTCCCAATTCAGCTAACAAGTTTACCCCATATTGGCCTCAACCCTTAGCTCCTTCTCTTCCTCTGGCCCTTCTGGTCTCCCCTTCTCCCTCTCCTGTGACAGGCTTTCTTAATCATCCCTCCCTAGCACCAACTCTCAGCCCACCGGCAGCCTTTAGCCTTCCCCACTCCCACTCTGCCATGGGAACCCTTCTGCCTCCCTCTGCCCAACCCAACCTGGTGCAGTTCTTCCTTTGTAAGAGATTGCCAGGATAAATAGCTTGTTCAGGGCACATGTTTCTTCTCACAAATTGAAATTTCTCAACTAGAAAGGAGGTTGGGATCTTATACTGCTAATTGTTCTACATCTATTAAAGAATTCTAATACATTCCTCAATCTTAACAACCTCACTGTTCATGGCGTTTATATGATTTTCACCAACAACATTGTTCTTAAAGAGTGCAGTTGAGTCTGGGACCAGGCCAGGGCACATACAGATGAAAGTCACTAAACTAACACTGCACATTCAGTCAGGCAGTTCCAGACCAACACTCCTCAGCTTCTGCTATGACTGGAAGGCATGACTTGTTATGCCTGTTAGTTAACTTTTCTAAAATGTGGATTTCAGTACAGATTACAAACAGTGGCAATGTTAATATATCTAAAACTTTTTATCTTTTCTTGTGAATAGAAAATTCATGTAAGCTTCAAGGAGTCAAGGAAGTCATAAGACTTAGATCAACTTCTCACAGGTCAAATGGGATCCAGGTAAGTATAGCTTGTTTCTCTGCCTGGGTGTTCCTGAGGGTGCAATCTCTTTCTCTCTTCCTGGCTCCAGGACTTCTATTCCCCAACTAACAGTACCATGGGCCTGAAAGTTCCAAATGTATAATTTTTATTTAAGTTCCTAATCTTTAACTTTGGTCAATAGTCCATATCTGTCTCAGCAGATTCCCACTTGGCTGGTCGACACCATCCAGAAATCAGATACTGACTACGAACTGTTTCAAATGGCTGCAGACCCTTGACTTGCTGAGAGCTGATGTGAACCAGTCGAGCTGCTATGAGTGCTTCCTGTCTCCTGAGCTGTGTCAGCAAACCATATGCTTCTGATGAGTGTCCCATTGGCTGAACCCCCTCCCAGGGTTTGACTATGATTTTAGCTTTCCTGGGCCCTGACAACAGTGTCCTAATTTCAGCAGAAACAGTTACAGAAGGAAGCATATTACTCCTTATCCTTAACACAAGGCTGGACTGCTAGGTCAAAAGAAAATTCCCTGGCATAAAGGATAAAATGGTTATCTATCTATGGTGCCTTTTGGCGTGCTAGAAAATGTACCTATTAAAATCAAATAAACCTAAATCTATCAGTAGATAGATTCATTAGCTCAAATACTTCTACAACATGCTAGGTACTTGAGCTGCTTTATGTAGGACAAAAAAGTTATGGTGTAGATTTAGGAGAAATTTCTTGTTTCCATGCAGACCACTTGGAAACCTTTAGAGAAAATTGGCAAGAATTAGATTTACTAACAGTGAAGAGGAGTGGCCTTTGCATCTTCATCAGGGAGAGATGCTGTTTCTTTACCAAGCAATTTGGTATAGTGATCCTACAACTCCAGACAGATATCAGAAAACATAAAACATAAGGAACAACTTGCCTCTGGCCAGTGGATCATTGACAGCCCAATTGGAACGGGATACTGCGTTTCTTAACTTCTTTTCCCTTTCCTTTCTTAATCTTTCTAATTGCATCCTTGTCTAGATTTCTTGAACTGAGATGTCAAAAAATTTTTGGAAATATAATTTTTTAATTTTTCAAGGAGCATATTGGGCTTGTCAGAAGGAGCCACTGACAATGGACCTTTATTCAATGACACTCCTGACATAGGGAAGATAAGTCTAGAGCTGAGTCAGCTCCTGCGACACCTATCTGCAGGAGATGACAAGGCCAGAACAGAGCTAGTTTCCAAAATTCTTCAAGGTTTCACCAATTATAATGAAACTAATTTAGCAACTGATCAGAATTGTACTAATGTCACTGCTTTGCCGCTTCCAATCATATTAGAGGTTACCTAACCCTTCTGGAAAACTCCCCCAGCCCTGCATAAAAGGGGCCTGAAAGCCACAAGCCCCTTCAGTCATTGCCATTTTTGTCAAATGATTGATCCCCACATGCTAGTAATTTCTGCAGAATAAATGCTCTTTGTCTTTGCATACTACTTGACTCTGGGGTCTTCCTTCAGTGATTCTTGGACCCTAACATAACAATAAATTCAAAAGATTTCTATCGAATTTGTTGTATAGTGGTGAGCATAGCTGCCTTCCAAAAGATTTCTATCTAGACCTTTAGTCAGTTATTACTATATGATTAGCAGACCCTGGCTATGAAAATGGCAGCCTGTGTCTCTTGGCTAGACCTTATGGTGAAGATCAAGCTTGCCCCAAGAACTTCTGCACCCCCATGCAACTGAAGCAGTTTAACAATAATGTCACCCTTTTTCCAGACTCCTGATTAGTTATCAATAGTAAACCAAAAGGGGGGAATATAGGGCAACAAGGCCAGTGGAAAATCTCCCTGCCCCTGGATTGACCCTGAGCCCCAAGATTTGGAAATCTCCATTCCCATGACTTAGAGTCAAGGGCCAAACAATGTTCCAGGTTTAACATGTTGGTGAGCAATACTTCAAGTCTTGCTGTACTTTTCTCCAAAGTGCTCCAAAGACCCTGTAGAAGCCCATCCCTCTATCTATCTCACTGCAGTGTCTCTTCTTGTTCACAGGCAGCTGATGTTCGGAGATTCTCCCCAATAAATCTCTTGTGTGAGGTATGGTGAGACTTTGTGCTATCCCTTGGTTCCCAGCTGAGAAGATGCTCTTGTACCGGAAAAAGCCTTACATATCCTTTTGGATTTTATTTTTCTTTCACACTTCCAATTTTTGTTTACCTAGAGAACCAGCGTCTTCCAAAAAGTCATATATGGTATTTTTGAAGGAATACATGTCTGCTGAAAGTAAAAGTTCCTGAAAAGCAGTCTTGTTGGCAAGCCACTGCTAATGGCTATTGTGTGAGAGCATAAGAAAGGATTGCCACAGTGACTATCTAGAATAGAAAAAAGTCATCCATTTAATTGGAGAGTGAGCAGTGAGCCGAGATGTGTACCTTGGTTGCTGCGAACAGATCAGGGCCCCTGTGGCCTGAATTTAGTTCTTATTGCTATCTTTAGGAAATGTTCAATACGGCTATCTGGAAAGAGCTAGTGGAGCAAGTCTTTGTGGAGATGGACCAGGCTGGGGCTTCCTCAGGCTCTGGACTCAGTTGCAGTAGAAGATTCTGGGTGGAAGAATGTTGAGAAGTCTCTTCAAGACAGAAATTAAGCTGCACCAGTATCAGCCTTCATAATGCGCAGAGTTTCAGGAAAAGCCCAGCAGAGACTCAGCAGGAAAAGTGCCCATTGGAAATGAAGACTTAGACTCTGCATTTCATTAAACCCACTTCAGAAGAAAAAACGCTTATTTTGTGTTGGCCTATTATCTTTAAATGATTAAAATGATATCATTACTGCTTATAAATTTTATATCTCCCTTAAAGATTACATTTAAAAAACCCACTTAAATGATACCATGCCACCATAAAAGGCAGTTTCTCCTCTCATTGAAACAATATTCCCTCAGGGGTCAGATTTACATCTAATGCAATACCATGGGAGAATTAGACTCTGAGAAGCAAAGAGAATCCTCATAGAGTTACATAGAATGAAAATTTGGCACAGACATTATTTTTCAGATGGAAACTGATAAGCGGAATACAAGTTAAAATATACAGAAATGGGGATCCAAAGTAACAATGTGGAAGAAAGGGGCCTTTTGTTGTTGTTTTAGATATATTTTTCTTTTTGTCCCCCTTCCATGTGCTATTCTGGCCAGGTCTCCCCCACACCCCTTTTCTCTCTCAGTGCTTCTAGGGACAATTAAAACAAAAGGGAGGAGTTCAGGTCAATAGTAGAACAGCTCCTTGTTCTGTTTCACTTTCGTAAAACCTGGCTCTGAGCTTCACACTCCCTGTATCTCAAACACAGAAATTAAAGGCCACACCATGTCCTCAAATGATTCCTTTAATCCTTCTAGCCATGGAGCAAATACAACACCAAATCCCCCCCTCCTGCTAAAGCCATCATCCTGTCACCCTGGGCTGGGGACAGTGTGCTTAGAAAAGCCCCGGTCTCCTGCTTGTAAGAATCTGCTGACATAAACATGGAGATGTGTATCTTACAAGTCAGAAAGGACACGTTTCTTTGTCTAACCAGCACTTTCATGGCATTCTTTATTTCCTTAACTATATTTTTGTTTTACTGTTAAGACAAAATACGAGCACATTTTAGTGCTAATTGCAAGACCAGGTAAACTGTTGTCCACATCACTTATTATTATTCAAACAACCATTTGTAACTTTAAAAACCCAAATGATGGAAGTCTTTCTCACTCTGTACAAATCATAATTTGCGTTTCAGTTCCAAGTTATGTTTTCCTATTACCTTCTAAAGCTGCTTTTACATTCCCTTTTATTGGTATTATTTGGATGCAATTCAATCCCACAACCTTATGCCATCTTACAAAATGTGGAAAATGTTATTTGATACCTGCATTAGGCATATTTTTAGATATTCCTAAAAGGCTAATTACTGATTTTAGAGACACAGAGTTAATTCTTCCCATGAAGCCTGTAAGGAAACGTGGTTTTCTTACTGCTACTGTGGTGTCTGTGGATGGCTGTTGGTCTGGGAGCTACAGTGGCTTTGTTTAAAATTCCAGATGCTCTTTGACAAAGAATTTGTAAGGAACCAGATGCCACTTAAGCCAATGCCACCTGAGGAAATCACAGCAGTCTGCAGAATGTACACACATGCGTGGACAAAGCTCTGAGCCTTAAAAAAAAAATCAGTGCTTTCTTAAGTGTCAAAACAAATTCTTAACCATCTCATTCTGTACACCAAGACCTGGAACCCAGGAAAAGTTAGTTAACTTGTTCTGGGTTTATAGATAGAAGAACATAGTTAAGATAAGGGCTTGATATCTGGGGGAAAAAATATGACCTCAGAGAGTCCATTGCAGAGATGGGAGTATGCTACTGGATAGTAAGTCTTCCTGGAGAACAGTAAACAGAAGTTTTGTGTTTCGCTGCTTAGTACTTTTGAAGCCATCTAGATGTTGGCAGCAGCTTCTTGCTTCATTACTGGAAGCAATGCCTTGGACTCTTGGAACATCCGCATGTACTCAGTACTAGGCCATTTCACACAGTCAGCACGAAAGTGAAAAGTGTTGCCTCTTCTACTGTGTAACAGGCATAGTATTTGATAGTTTAGTATTTAGGTTATGCTTATCATGTACCTGTCTAGCTATACATCTATCTAGATTTTCATAAACTTTCTCTTCTTTTGTGTGTGACTAACATGTTCATGCTGGTGTGCATGCATGACTGGTCATGCACATATGTGTATGTGCTTCTCCAGGTCAAGTGTCTTTCACTATAACTATATAATTTTTTTTGATATGGGGTCTTTCACTGATCCCAGAACTCATTGAACTTGCCAATCCCATGGTATAGTTGTTTTTCCTTCTTTCTATCCAAGTATAGCTTCTGGCCAGTTCTAGAGCCATCCTGAACAATCAGAAGAAAGAATTTGCATACCTGTACTAGTACACGGGAACAGAGGAGAGAAGGTTTGAGTTCAAGTCAAATGCTTCTTTGCAAGGACCGAAGGAACTAAAACCAGATTGCAGTGTACTGTGTTCATGTACCTGGCTCTTAAAGGCAGGTGAAAATTGTTCTTTTGTCCAGAAGTAAAGAGCCACCCCACCCTTCTCACTATCAAGAACCACATGACACTGGTGCTTTTTCAGAAAACAGGAAGGGTCCAGACGTTCTTCCCCCTCTAACATGCAGTCTTCAAAGCAGAAAGGATCATTAAGACTCAGAAGACTATCACACTAGTTAGCACCATGTTGATGGAATCATACAGTAAAAATGTATTTCTATATTGCATCACAAGTAGACCATTTTCAGAGATTGCAACCAATTAATTTCAGTTAAGATTGGCAGATGAGTACTGATAGGTATGTCCCACCTGGAGGACCTGCCTGGACTCACCGTTCCTTGTTCCCTGTCCTTCTCAGATGTGAAGGACTGAGAATGACAGCCCAGGGATTATTATGAAGCCAGGGATTATTGGGCTGTAGGCAAAGCTGCAGAAGGGAGTGTGGTCTTAGAGGTATTTTAATGGACCCCCCTTACTCATGCACTCAGGAATCTACAATTTCAGTGACTAGTCTAGAAATGGTGGATAAAAACAGAATTACCCTCTAGCCTCATCTGTAGATATTTATAAATGAATGGGAGAGGTCATTGTATGGACTAAATAAATAAATTGATTAACTAATAACAAATAAATGAAGAAGCAACATGTGTTGTGGGATAATAGGTTAGAGCCGCCTAATGTAACCTCTAGATTCGGAGGGAAGTGTCCTGAAGGAAGAAATAGCTGACATAAGCATCTTAGTGACCTGCATGCATAAGAAGTAAAAAAGGGTAGAAAAGTGGTGTACTATATAACGCTCTGATGCAGAAGATATATTTATAAAAGCAGGAGAAGGCAAGCATAAGAAATAGCTTAGGAACCCAGAACTGCACATGCTTTGGGCTATACATCTTAACAATGGTGGTTGCAGGCTGAAACTTACACACATTGGGTATATACATCCTTCTATCAACAATGTGCCCAGCAGCCTCTTAGCAACCTAGGAAACTCATCTATATCTGAGTTGCATATACATTTCTCTCAGAAAAAGGAAATAAGTTTCTCCTCCCCTTAAGGACCATCAAACAGATTCCTTTTAGGGTTGAGGAAAGTGAGACAGGGTTTCTCTGTGTAGCTCTGGCTGTCCTGAAACTCATGCTGTAGACCAGGCCTCAAACTCACAGGGATCCACCTCCCTCTGTCTTTCACATGCTGGGTGGGGTTAAAGGTGAGTGCCAAACCACCTGGCCAAACCTAGATTCTATTCAGTTGTATTCCACTTATGCTTGGAGTAGGAAAAGGGAGACCATTGTAGCCTGAATGGTTTTGAAGACATGTTCAATAAGACAAACTGTATCTTTTTAAAGCAAACTTTTAGGGAGAACTTTCTACTTATAATTTTATGTCTATTTATAATCCTGTATGAATATGATTAAAACACAAAGCATTATGGGAAGGTAACTGTTCAATAAGCAAAGGCTTACATAATCTAAGTCTATCAGTCAAAACAAAGAACTTGCTGTATTGCACCCATTTATAATGATATTCTTCATGCTCTTGAACCCCAAAAAGGAACCCCCAAACAGAATCAAGGCCATTGAAGTCTTCCACTCATGTGACTCATGTATCATGCTTGATGGCATATCTGGCCTGTGCTATTGCATTGACTTGAATAAAATTATGCTGTTACTTTTGTAATCTGTGTGCACCTTTATTTCACTCTTGAGTAATAAACCAAGAACCCAGAAGCACTGGGCCCAGATACTGATCTCTATAACAAGGGCACTATGTTGGAGATAAGAAACAAGGCTGAAAATATGAGGTAGGGTCAGAAGATTTGCATTCAAGTAAACTTGGCATCGTGATAAAATTTTGATTTAGCAAATCCTTGAGACTGGTTAAGGAGGCCTCTCCAGAAGCAGAAATGGAAGCTGGTGAAGATTTGGCATGGATGTTGCTAGCAAGGGTCAAGCTGAGACAACTCTGCAAGTAGAGCAGTCGTGATGTCTCACTTAAGTTGTCGGAGGAAGTTGATGCTATTGACTATATCCAGTGACAGAAATGAGGAGAAATCATTTCTAGAAAAAGGTGATGAATTCTCATTTGGTTATATTGAAATATGTTCTGGTTACTTAAACCTCACAAAATACATGGCAGCATCATGGTTATCAAAAAATCAGTCCTTGGTTGTTTGGCCCTATGTACTTGAGCAGAACATCATGATGGTAGATGTGACAGAGGAACATTTTTCTAGCAGGGCACACAGGAGCAGAGAGAAATTGGCCATCAAGAATAGCTTTCAGAGGCTGGAGAGATGGCTCAGCGATTAAGAGCACTGATTGCTCTTCCAGAGGTCCTGAGTTCAATTCCCAGCACTCACATAGTGGCTCACAACCATATGTAAATAAACTGACAACTGCCACCCCTATGACAGGTAATTTCACCCACTGGATGAAAGTCAGTAGCTTGGACCACGATGATAGTGATCCCAGCATCATCTCTGTGAAATTGCTGTGAGATTTTTTACTTCATGCAACCCATAGATACTGTAGCAGAAATCCCTAGTCTAGAGCAGATAAAGTGCCCACACCTAGGTCAACTGATCTCACCCAAGGAGCCAAGTAAAACTTTTAGAAAACAGTTGACTTCAATGAAAGCACAGAAATATGGGAACATTTCACCTCGAAAGCGTCATCTGCACAGAAGATTGTAAACCTACTCAAGAGTCAAGGAGCACAGAGCTGTAGGACACACTTTTCCTGGAAATCCTGGTAAACCTTTGGGGAACTTGGATGTAAAAAGTGGTCCTGGCAAGGACTTGATCTCAGGCTGTGTCTCTCATCTCCCCTGTGGAGACGTTTCTTGCTGGAATTGTCATAGACTCTGTTGGAGGTATTGGAATTAGGACAATACAAAGAAATATTGAATAAAAAATTCCCTCCAAAACAGAGTCCAAACCCATACTAGCTTAGATGCTAGTGTGGAAAGATGCATTACGTATATGGATAATTTTATACATAAAGAAAATAAACAGTCAGTACCCAGAGTGTGCAGGTTTGGTAAGGCCATTTTGGCTTAGGATGTCATGAGCAGACCCGATGAGAAGAAGAGAGTTGGCCAATGACATAAACAGAAGGCAGGACAGTTGTGAGACTGAAGGGAAGAAGCTGTAGGAGATTGGTGAACATGAATGAGATCCTGAAGAGAAGGGTTGGAGGAGGAGGTCCACAAAGGAGATTGACTTCCTTAGAGGCTGGCAAGGCAGAAGGATAGAGAAGTTAGACACTTGACTGGTTCATAGTTAGGAATTTTAGGCACAACGAGTATTTTAGAGTTTTCTCTTCATGTATAATGGGCTGCTTTAGAGTTTAATGCAGGGCAGTGAGATCATTTGATTTAGACTTTGAGGTTACTACAAATGTTAATGGTAAATCAAAATTAGACACCACAGAGGACAATCAGACATGCAAGGGATGCTGATGGCTCTGTCTAGTGTTTTAGATTCCAAGAAGAGGTCAGATTATACATGCACATGGGAGGCAGAAGTGGTGATATTTGCTTGTCTACTGAGAGGTCATATGGGGGAAGGAAAGATGCTATGGATAAATCATAAGTTTAGCAAAACTTCTTGGTAGATATAGGTAGGGAGGAGGAGGTAGCTGGATATAAAACCGAGAGATTCTGTGCTTGATGTTTGCACACTAGCATAAGCAAAAATGTAGAAAGTGCCAACTCTCTAACTCCCAAGAAAGTTGTAGAGGGAAAAGAAAAAGAGTTTTAGAAATTACATGCAGATTTGGATGGAAGTCGACTCAAATTCAAAATGCAATTTGATTGAGATTTGAAGTTTTACCTTTTTTAGTTCATGAATTGTCATGAGCTTGAAAATATTGTTGTGTCTTTTTTCTTTATCATATTTAAGTTCTTAGATGTCACATGTAACAGCCCATCAAGTAGCAAATTGATCTATAAATCCCCTTCATTTTAGCTCCATCTTGTCAACTTACTTCTGCTGCTGCTGACAGCTGGGATGAAGGGAAGGCCTTTTCTGAAACTTGAGAAATGTGGGACTCAGTTGCCTGAGCCACTGTAACAATAGGGCCATCAATTCCCTGCATTGCTTCTGTCTTAGCAAAAGAATTGACCTTACTAAAGAGTAACCAATTACAGTGTCCACGATTGTCGAAGGAGCAGTTTTATTTTGTTGTTTCCATAGAGATGGGATGTACATCAATGACTTCCTTTCTGAAAATTTCCTTTCTAAAAATTTGGCTTACAAACAAGGACAACTATGAATATGGCTCAATGCAACCGATAGTATACTTAAAATATCACGAGGTGCGTGCATGCGTGTGTGTGTGTGTGTGTGTGTGTGTGTGTGTGTGTGTGTGTAAGCATGTGTGTATTTGATGTATATGCATGTGTACATGTATATGTGTATGTTGTTGTAATTACTGTTTTGTAACTTGATTACTCAGTCCTAAAGTATAAACATTTTCTTTTTTCTTTCAAGTATATACTTTTAAGAGAACTGCAATGTTGTGTTACATTGTTAAAAAGTTGAACATACTTGAAGCCTAAAGTCAACACCATGAAAAATTTACCATCTTCCTTTCAAGGTGACCCACTTCCCTTTTTCCAAGCTTCCAACCTGTGTCTTTAGCTCTGAATCTTGTCTTCATGACTCTGTGATCACCTATCAGACACCGTAGCTATGAGGTCAGATATGCCCTGCAGTAACACATTAGGGATGTGTCACAGATGTTTGGATTTTTGGTGGTGTTGTGATACTGCCTCATGTGTTAAAATTCAGAGTGACTTAGCCCAGTGGCTTTCAAAAGATTTTCTGTGGACTCCTGAGGGAGAAAATAAGTTCTGACACAGGGAACACTGGATCTGGGCCTCTCTTTCAGCCATAGCTGCTCCACAATTCTATGCTTTGCATTTTGGGGTCCTAAGTGAAGTCATATCTGCACCTGTTTTTTAGAGGGAGGTAATTTTCACAAAGTATGATTTAGAAAGACTATAAAAATGAGGCGACTGACTGAGCTTGAATTCCTTTCCTCACCTTAGCTAACTGCAAATATATCCTGTGGACACAAAAGTGAAAGAGTAAGAAGCTAAGGTGACCAACACTCTTATCAAACCAGAAAGAGGAGTGGGAGAAGGACACCATTCTCTTTGGGATCTACATACCGGCCTGCGTTTCATCAATCTCCTTTGGTTATGGTTAAAACTAGAAACTTCATCAACTTTATTTATCTTCATGAACTATCTCAGGATCCTGGCGCCCCCATCACCTTTGCTCACCAATGGACACGCAGTAGGGAATGCAGAGCTTCATTCGCTTTGTGAGGCTACCAGGATAATTCCTTTGTTTGCACAAAGATAGAGAGTTCTGTTTGACCAGTAGTCCCTCTCTCCCTGCTGCCACAGCCTCCGGCATTCTAGCCTTGTCACTATCTAATTGAGTTTTTAAAATAATAACTAAACAAACAAAATCAAACCATGGAACATGAAAAAGTTTCTCAACTCCTCTATTGATATCTGGGAAACTTGCATTGCATCTGGAAAGCCCGCCCTTTCGGGATCTGGCAGGCAGAATCTGACATCAGCAGGGCACCTTGCTGGAAGATCAAGGTAGAGGTCTCAAACAATGGAGCTGACCCAAAGCACCGAGGTCTGATTCCTGGACCGGTTATGGATAGTGCTTTCAGCTTCTCGGTGAGATCCTATCATTCTATCTGTAAGTGTTATTTAACAAGTTTCCTTTCACTCAGCTGTGCATCTTGGTATCATTATGTGGTATCTAAGTTGCCAATGGGCTGAACTGAAATGACCCCAAAGAAACAATAAATCCAGCAGCAGGGCCTAGCAAAACTGCTTGGAGTTCAAGGAAATTTAAAAAAACAAAACAAAACCAATCAAACAAACAAACCAAAACAACCTCTCAGTACAAGATGAATGTTTGATGATCTTTCTCACTTTTCTCCTGGGATCCCTTTTCATCAATCCACATGGCTACCACAAGTGATTCCTAAGTCCCCATATGAATCCTCACTGCTGGTCAGACACAACAGGCAAGCACATCTGAGCCCACTGAGTAACCGCAGTTGATCAAGGTAAAGACACAGATTGAAGTCTCTTCCCTGTGCTATCCAGATTTGAGATAGTGAATGTGGTTGACCTCTCCAGTTAAAATATATACTACTGATAACAACTGTTGTCATATTTTGTGACATTTCAGAAGCTACTTTATAATTAGAGAAAAACAAATTGATGTGTTGAGAACAGCTTCCTGAATTTGTCTCATGGTTCCACCTACTCCTCTTCTGGCTCAAGCTTTGCCTCTGTCTCAGATGCTTTTTATCCCAAATCTATCCCCATGAATCTTTGCTTCTCCTTCAAGTTTTGACCCAGTGATAATCAACAGTATGAAGAATTATTTTGCTCAGTTGGCCCTTTATATAATAAATATCTTTAAAAGCTCTATTCCAGAAAGACTCTGAGGCCAAAACTGTGCCTTTATTCCCCTCATGATTTTTGAGACAGAATCTTGATGTTTAATCTGGTCTGACCTTGAATCTATCCTCTTTTCCTCATTTCCTGAATGGTGGAGTTAGTGGCATGCAGCAGTACACATGATTCCTTATCTCTTCTGATGACTTTCATGGCCTCAAATCACAGGATCTGGGATGTTATTGATTTATTGAGTAGAAACATACTATGATAGTTGACAAGTTGTCATCATGTTGTGTCTTTGTCTGAGTGACTGGAAAACAGAAGTCTCAGTCAGAATTTCTTTACCAGGTCCTTTGGCACCATTGGCAAAGAAACTCCTTCCATAGGGTAGACATGTCACCTGGCCAACTGATAGCGTTTGCTGGGGTGTCTCAGGTTGAATTAGCTTCTGTGCTAAACAGAACATTTATATACAAACAGAGCATTTATATGCTCAATTCAGTATCAGTTGACTATACCCCAGAGAACGCTACTTTAAAGATGAGAGATGACCTGACATTGCTCGTAAGAGTTGTTACCATGCACCATCTAGACAACTTAGGTTTTACCTCTTGTATATGTCAAAATGTGGAGACAAAGAAAGATGGCTCAGTGGTTAAAAACCATAGTTGGATTCCCAGATCATGCAGAAAGTATCTCACAACTATCTCTTCCAGGGAATTCAGTACCTCTGGCCTTTTCAGGCATCAACATACACATATGCATAATTAAAAACAATAACATATATTTGAAACAAGCCAAATTTTAGTATACAACTTTATACATTAATTAATTCAATCATTAAATATTTGTTAAGTATCCACTATGAAAGCATAATAGCAAGCAAGACCTGACACGCTCTTGGCAGTCTTTTGCTTTTATCTCAGGTGGAGAAGAGAAGCACATTAGTTAATACTAGGTTGCTAAGTATGATGCTTCATTATTAATGAATGTTAATGTTGACATGACTGAATTGAGAAATGACTAGGAAATCATAAAAGCACACTTGTGGCTGTAACATGTAGTTTTGTCTCTTTGGGTTTCCAGTGAGTCGCACATTCACACCCAGGAGTTATCTCAAATCTGAAAATAGAACACACACACACACACACACACACACACACACACACACACACACATACACACACACACATATACACCCCAATTATTCTCAAAATGCTTTTGCTAAGTCAATGACTGGGCACTGTTAAATCTACCCCTGCTACCCCAAGCCCAGTTGGGGAAGAAGTCATAGTCAAAAGACACATGACTGGTTGGCTTTATTTCTTCTGCTACTGCACCCCCTTCTCCTCTCTCTCTCAGTCCCTCTTGATTCTCCTGTGTCCTACCTGTGCAACTCTAAGTGTCCCACTCCATGCTCAGTCATTGGTTATTGGCATCTTTATTGATAGATCAAAATCCAATTGGGGGCAAGAATCTTCAGCATCAGTAAACACAGCTTCCCCATCAAAGCATCCAAACTACCCTCTCTACATGTGGCTATGTTTTCGAGTGTATTAAGAAAGGATTAGCTAAATGATAAAGACCCACTCTGAAAATTGCTGACGACTTGGACGTAACACAAGGTTGATAAGGATAAACCTGAGTGATGGCATGTGTATAGATCTGCATCTGAGTCATGCCATGAGCTTCTAGTTTTCAAAGAAAAGCACGAGGAGAAAGGCAACGTGTGAGGTCTTTTAGTCAGCCCCATAGTAGGAAATGGCAGAGGCTAGTGTGAAAGGCTCAGAGGTCCTACAGCCAGCCCCAGAGAAGGAAACAGTGGCAGCTATGAGGCTTTAACTTAAGATAGTGGAAGTCCCTGGGATGGTGAATATTCTAGGACCATGGACCATCTGTGGAAAGAAAGAGCTGTCAAACAGAGTCGGCCTAAGATAGAAGTGATGAGGACTACAAACAGTAACACGATAGGAGTAAGGCCGTGTCAGCCCAGTGGAGCTCAGTGCATAGAACACTGTATTCCACAGATCGCCTGTATGAGGTTATGGGGTTTAGCGTTTGCCCTAATGATTTTGGCCTTGATTCATTCTGATATTTCTTTGCTATCCTCCTGTCCCTCCTTTTCAATGTGGAAATGTTTACTCTTTACCATTGTACCCAGAAAGTCCCCCTCCCCCCTTTTACATGGGCTTAAAGCTAAGAGTTTTCTTTTAGTCTCAGAGTTTTGAACCCATTATTAAGGCCATGGGAAGATCTGAGAATGGACTGAATGAATTTTGCATCATGGGGTAGGCATGAGCCTTTTGGGGGTATAAAGCTACGTAGTGGTTCAAGGAGATGTGTTTGGATATCACCTGATACCCAACAGTAGACTTGTGCTAATTAATCTTGATTGTCAACTTGTTTGGTTTGAGAAATACCTGAATTAATAAAGCACATATCTGGGTTAGCTGGGAGGGCATTTCTAGGGAGGACTGGTGATGAGAGGAAGACATGCTTCATGATGGGTACCACCATTCCAAAGGCTATGCGTCCAGATAGACTAGAAAGGGAAACAAGAGAACATGTAAGCACAGGTATTCTCCTTCTCTCTGCTTCCTGGATGCTACGATATAAGTGAGTTGCTTTACCAAGCCCTCCTCGCTGTGATGGATTGAAGTCTTTGAAATCGTAAGCTAAAATAAGTTATCTTATTTTTAAATTATTTGCCAAAAAACTTCCTCAGAGGAACTAAAAGTTTAATGTGCCTTGGATGGCCAGCTATATCACTGCATAGAAGTAAAGTTGAATATTTCCTTCCTAGCCATTGGCTGTCAGAAACTCCTTAGGTGGAATGATGAAATCCAAGTTCTAAGTATCTATGCGGACACCAAAGCTGGTGCCGATGCTCTTGGTGAACAGTGGAAGGCACGTGTGGTTCCAGTCAGGGTTGCAAATGACAAACAGGGTCTCCCATGAAGCAGGGGGTCTTGACTCATGATGGGGTGTTCCTGCTATTAAATAATGAGGATTTCTACTCTAAATCAAAGGGCATCAAAGAGAGTGTGAGTGTGAATCTGCGGATGCATTGTTCACGCCAATCCACGTGTTATAACTTGGTTATAGGAGAGAGTGGGCAGAAGGGTAATTTTGCACACAGAGATAGGGCTCTGCCAAAAGTATGGTGACAAGGAGGGCAGGCTTAGCAGTTTTCAATCTTATCCCAGAAAGTGATGGTTGTAAGCTAGTCCTGAAACAAAGAAGGCAAGAAGTCCAGGGCCCAAGAACTTAAGGTCTTGTCTCTCCATGTGTAGTGCAACACCAATGCCAATTTGTTATTCAGAAGAAATGAAACACTAAGAAAAGTAGGCAGAAGAGACAGAATAGGCTAAAATTTGGCCAGGAAGATGAAAGAAGTCAAGGAAAAACACCAGGAAAGAATTGCCGAGAGACGTAACCTATCCTCAATGAGATCTTCTACCTCTGAATCCAGGAAGAGGGTAAGATGCTTAAGACTAACAAATAATAAATGTGTTTGGCTTTGTCTTATTTTATTTTCTTATTATCCCTTAGAAGCCTGTCTGTTTTCCAATAAAAGACAGAAAGAGAGTGGGTCAGAATAAGAAGGGAGGCAGGAAGGAACTGGGAGGAGTAGAAGCAGGAGAAACTGTAATCAGTATATTTTATTTAAAAATCCATTTTTAATAAAAGAAAAAAGTTAAATAGATGTGCAGGCTTTGAAAAAAGTCTAATATGTTGCTAATAGGCAGTAGAGGAGAGGGGTTCCTAAGTTCCTAAGAACACATCAAGTCAAGGAAGTGAATGGAAACTTCCAGGAAGAAGGTAACAAACAGAAGGAAGTGTATTCCAGGCTAATAGAAGAGGATATTCAGGTTTTGTGCAATGAAACACAACCCAGTGAATTGTGGGAGCTGAGAAAAGGCTGGTGTACTGAGGTGTGGGCTGCAGGGTATGAGCTGGGCTGAGAGGGTCAGGAGGAGCCATCAAATTACAGAAGTTTGGTTTAATTCCGGGAACTATGGGAAAGCTTTAAGGGTTTTAAGTGAAAAGGCTTAATCAGATTCTCACTTTCAGAATACTCCTACTTGCAGGGTGGAAAATGGACTAGAAGAAACAGATGTTAAAAAAATATATCTGTGCCATGGTGGGCCTAGTGATGATGAACTAGACATGGAGATACTGGTAAGGGTAGGCCAAGCAAAGGGGATTGACAAGAAAGTCTATGTCGATGCACATTCTTTAGAGCAAGGTGTAGAGGATGTTTATATGTTAGGACCAATTCTCGAATTTGAATCAAGAACTGATAATGTTAATGTTGAGAAAAATCACATTTTATTCCTGAAAAAAAAAAAAAAAGACCGAAGGAGACAAAGGCTCTAAGGATAGAGAAAGGCTGAAAAAAAAGGAGAGAGAATGAACATGTGTCTTTCATGTAAGCTTTGACACTAGAAAGAGTTGTTAGAACCTCTGAACAACAAAAGCACCTTTATGTACTGTGGTTTGTACTTAATCCTAAGACTGGGCAGCAGAAGTTTACAAAGTGGACAGCTGAACACAATTGAGTGCTTCCAATAAATATGCATGAGCAGTTTCATATGACTATTGATGCTGATTTTCATATGGAATTCCACATTATTAAGGTGTTTAGAGAAATACATGAGTATTTCCTCTACTCCCGAAAACGAAATAATTTCACTTGAAACCAAAGAGAAATATACTATTTGGGAGTCATCAGTTGCTATTGAAAACATTCCAATCCCAACAACCCATTCCATTCCTGTGTTTATCCCTGGGACTCCATCAGTCCACCACAGAGACAAGGTCTTCTGTGTGCCTCTGCAAAGACTTAATTAACCATGAAGGTGTGTGATGGTGGGGAATCCTGCTTATTCATGGCGTTTTAACATCCAAGAAAAGGAAATACCACAGATTTTAGGTTTGGTCACGCAATCATATGTTTCCATCAAGAAGTAATTGGAAGGGGGCATATTCCTTAAATAAATATATTGAAAAAATGTGCTCTTAAACATGAGATTACAAAAGACTGACAGTTACTGTTCTTAGATTTATCAACATCTATCAAGTTAGAAAACTATAGATACTTCATTGTATCTGTGTGTGTGTGTTAGCAGGATAGCCTGGCATTACACTGAAGAGAATATTTCATTTAAGAAGCATCTAAAATATGAATAATACTTGAAGCTGTAAGCTTAAGTTAGGAATGCACTAACCATAATTCCAAATCATGCAATATAGAAATATCTCCCAGTGATAATTTATTTCTCAAAACAGCAGCCATAATTCAGATTTCTAGAGTCTGGAAAAGGCAGAACAGCATATGTGCCTTGTGCCTGACTGTAAAATAGAAACAAAATCCATAAAGGTGAAGACTGATTTTCTAGAGCTTTTAACTTTTAAAACCTGTTAGAGGAAGGCACGATGCCGTATTTTATGTAGTGCAACTCTCATGTGTTACCTGGTGGTAATTTCCTCAGCTCTGAATCCACGTTTGGCTGTGTAACCCACTAACTTCTGTTTGTAGTCGGTTGGTCTAGACAGACAGGTCTTTTGAGATCTGTTCTCATTTGATGGGTTTATCAGATTTCCACCCCTAGTTTTTCTTTATGGTTTTCCAGACCTCTCTGTCACTCTTGAATGCAGGATATAATGACTGTCATTGGCAAAAGTCACTCAACAGTCTACAGCCTCCTGCAGCCACAGAAACAGCAGGAGAGGGAGCCATATGCAGTGCATTCAAGTCAAAACACAAGGATCCTGCCAAGGACAATTTTCTTCTTTTATCTACTTCCACAAAAATAATCACCCCCGCTCCACTCTTAGCTTCTTTAAATGGTGGATATAAAAGGAAGTCCTGGCCACCTGATCAGCAGTGAAGTGAAGTGACAAACGCTGTGATCACTTAAGCTACTGTGTTTAATGTTTTTGTCACTGACAGATGTGCACCTAGGCAATAAACTTTCTTGTACTCATTTCGACACCTCTGAAGGTCATAGGACTACTGTGAAAACACACACACACACACACACACACACACACACACACACACACACGGAGGGGGGAAAGAGAGAAAGAGAGAGAGAGAGAGAGAGAGAGCACAAAAATTTGGGAAGCTGTGGTAAAAGGATTCTCAAAGGTTTAAGGTCTAGCCTGGCCTACATAGTGAGTTCCAGATTAACCTGATCTACATAACAAGATCCTATCTCAAAAGTAAAAACCAAACAATTGCCAACAAAGAGTGGGTGTTTTCAATCAAGTTATAGTCAACCATTGGGAAATGTCCTGTTCATTCTCTGAGTAGGAGGCCTACTGCTGATAGTCCTGGCCTGCTGTATCCACTATTTAAAGAGACTAAGGGTGAAGTGGGGATGATTATTTTCATGGAAGTAGATAAAAGACATTTTCTCTGGCAGGATACTTGTGTTTTGACTTGAATGCGCTCAATACCAAGAGTCAAAGCAGTACTGTGTAAGTTGCATCAAGAGTTATCTTTGAGAAACATAGTCAATATAAATCAGGTGAAGGTGTAAGACACATATTGTAGTCCACAGAACAAGGACTGAAAATGCACCACAAGCTAAGGAAATAATTAAAACCAGTGAAAAGACACCAGCAGAGAGGAACATGCTCATTTCTGGGATGTACCACTCAACCCTCAAGGTACGTCACATGCCTAGATGACGGCTGTAAATGACCTTGCAGCTTTGCCCGAAAAGGATTTGAGCAGTAAACAAAACCCTTTCCCAGTGGATGAAATAGCCATCACTTCTGCCAAGGCAGACTTAGATTTTATATGTGTCCGACTGCTTGTTCTCTGTTAGCTAATAACCTGCATGCTGGAAACATTTCAACCAAAGGGAGTTCACAGCCCTACGGGCTGGCTCAAAATATATCTATCATGCATGTAAACAAGCAAACCATTATGTTTCTTATTGAGATAAAGCAGACAATGATAAGTGGGGACTTTTCACGAGACAAAGAGCTTCCTATTGGAGTGTGGATAATCTCCTTGAAAACCCAGTGTTTTGGCAAATCGCACCAGATTAATCTACTAGGAATCTCCTTTCATTATCAAATTTCCGCTGCCTATCACAGTGGCTGTCTTATCCAGCACCCCCTGTTCAATAGCAGCCCCATTCCTAGGATTTCAGATGCTGGCCTGCTCTGCTCACAAAACAGGTGTCCCTACTGTTTGCAGGAGAAAGATCTCTGCGTGGAAGCCTGGGAAAGGGCAGGGCTGTCAGCCCTGGTTCTACCTGAAGGGACAGGTAACAGAAAACTGTTGATTCAGTGAATAGAACTTAATTGGCAGGCATTAGCTGGGAGTAAATGTTTTTCGGAATTAAAATTCCTTAAAAATGTCCCACTGACAAGAAAGCTCAAAGAAGAAAACCACACACAATGGTTTTGTAATAACCAAAAGGAGGACTCCACACAGAGCAGGTTATTCTCTAGAGAATCCCCTGGCAAGCATAACATTCATCTAAACACACCGGTAAAACTTTAGTATGCCCTTTCCAACAACTTTTTAAACTTGCCTATGGGTTTATGTTATAGGGTGCATCACCTGCATTGAAGGGGAAATGCATTTATTGTGACTCTACAAGCAGCTAGGATTGCAAGTCAATTAGTAAGATGTATCAGGTTTTCTGATTCTCTGCATCTCGATCGCCAGCCTGTCTTCTCTTTCTTACTTAATAAAACTGGGGACATGGTTTCTGACTGGATCTTTTGTGTGCTAGGCTAGGGTCACCCACCCACATGCAGTAGTGAAATCTGCAGCTAATACAAATCTCAGCTTTAGTGGCAATGTCCCAAGGAATGTCTGTGTAACCACCCAGCTGTTTGTTTCTATTACAGATGATGTTTGTAGCCTAGGCACATTTCATGTTCATATTGAAATTTATTTGCATACTGAGGTCACGCAATTGACAGCCATTTTGTTTTACTGAGTCAGTGCCAAGATTTCTCTAGTTTCTTCTTTATTCAATACTGAGTGGGTAAATTCTCTGCTTGCTATGTATCTGCACCCATCTGCATTTCTCCAGAAGAAGAAAGCCTCCATTCTCTACTCTGAACCTGGCCCTTAGAAACTTGGCTGTTCTGTGCTGTACTGTAATAAAGTAAAGACATTCATAAGGTCACCGTGCTGGTGACCAGAAGATCAGTTTGTCAGTGGCTTCCCTGACTGCTGGCAGGATAGCTCGGTGGTAGGTGCCGGATCTGCGGGGTCTGTAGGAAGCATTCGATAAGTGCATGCCTTTTGCTTCTGGCCCTCCACAGCGCCAGCTTTGTTTCATCTGCAGATGAAACAAAGTCTACCAGGCAATTATGGACTGAAGGCAGGAACAGCCAACTCTCTCCAGGTTTCCTCAATCAGTGTGATTAAATTTCTCAAAGGCAGGCAGCAGTGGCTGAAGCAGCTGCATTGACTTCTGGAAAAGTGTTGGGCAGCTCAGAATCAAGCCTTTCATTTAACTACTTGCTGTTTCTTTTTATTATGTGCAAATTGTGGCTTAATAGATTTACAGTCTCTATAAAGTCACAACCGTTAGGGTAACCCAAGTGGTTACCCTAACATATTACAGTGGTAGAAACCCAAGCAGATTATGGCTAGGGGTAGAACAAACTTTTAAAAAATATTGACAGCCTATACTATCTTTATTCAAGAAGCAGTATTTCATTGGCTTTTACACATTTATAGAGTAAAATATAATGTATTCATCTTGAGTGAGTAAAAAAAATGAAATACGCTCTTGGAAAAAGCTGAGGTAACTATCTTGTCACAGATGAAAGATTCCAATTCCCTAGTTAAGGGCCGTTGACTTAGAAATATATACAACAGTCATATACATATGTATGTGTGTATACAATATAAACATATGTAATATAAACATATATATGAACACACATATACACTTTATTTTAAGTAGATATTGAGATGGATTTCTTTCTTTTTCCATTCACACTAAATATTATTAAAACAAGGACTGGAGAGATAGCTCAGAGGTTGAGAGCACACACATCTTTACAGAGGACCTGAGTTTGGTTCTCTGCATCCACATCAAGCAATTCACGACCACTCCAGCTCCAAGGGACCCAATAACCTCTCCTGAATTCTGAGGTCCCCTGTGTGCACAAGTGCATATTCTCACCCACAGACATGCATGTATACACATAATTAAAATTAAAAAATAGTAAAAGGCATTAAAACCAAATATCAATGCTGAAGTCCAAAACACTAATTTCTGATTCTGTGCCAGTGTCTTCATGACAAATTTCTGTCAGAGATGGTTCTAACCAAATCAGAAGCTCAGTGTTTGAGCTACTTACCTTAATATGATTGGTATTTGTAGACATGCAGAAATAATTTACAATCCAAATAAAGATCCTCCCCACAAGACAATGTCCTTAAAGCTGTGAGGTGTTGTTGAGCAACTGGTTTGCGCAACAAAGTTCTGGCCTTGAGACCTTAATCCCTGCATACAGTCTCATAAGCACAGCGACTCACTATTAATGAAGGATTCCAAGGGTTATCCTTGACTTTTCGAATCTGAGATTGGGTTTTCTCATTTGATAAATGGAGGTTCTACCTTCCCAGATTAGTTCAAGACAGTTTGATACTCAAAAGAAACAAAGAAACAAAAATAGGAAATAGCTTTGACAAACTTGTATGAGATATTGTTATACTACCGGTTTACTGATATAATAGTTAATAATAATAGCATTTTATCAAAAGCAGGCTACTGAAGAATTAGACTGGTAGCTTGATTTCATTCCTTGTTTACCCACATTTAATAGCATCTATAAAAATTTCAATAATGACACAGAAATTATGGCCTGCAAGTGAAAAGCAGTAAAACAAACAAGCACAACAAATTCCCTTTCATTGTGATTTGAGTTTCTGTGAGAATCAATGAGAAATGGCATGCAGTCACGATTCCGCAATGGCATACAGCCTTTTTGAGCATGAGCAGATGGCGCTTTGGAGACTGCTGTTTGAATTCTGAGCTGAAGGGCTGGGCAGATCTGGATAAACTCATGACTGTATACTACCAAGTGAGCTCTAACATTACATGTCGTGTCAGGGACAAACACAAGTCGGTAAACACTAAACTATAAAAACGGCATGCGGACCCCTCATTGGTAGGATGAATTTTTTTCTATATTATTATAATATGAAAACATTTCCCCTTAAATTGCATAATAAAACCTATGGTTAAATGCTAATCTTAGGAATCTGAGGGCAGGCCACTAAATTACATAATTTCAAACTATTCAAATAGTGCATTTTGCTTTCAAGTAATTGACTAATTATTTTCCCGATGATATTTTCCAAAGGAAAACCAACTTAGTATATTAGACATTGGATTAAGTAATTAGTGACTATTTTTAAAAATTGGCAAAATCTAAACATAAAAGAAGATGCAGTGATATGCAAGGTAATTAGATTCTCACCTTTTTTTGAAATTAGTTAAATACTTGAAATCATAGTGAAATTAAAGGAAAAGTTGCTTCATGTACTTCAGATTAATCAGAGAAGGTAATAATGAATTTAGTTTCTTAAAATATATTTATTATTCATCTAATAAATATTAGTTATATTAATATTTAGTATTTACATCATAAAGTATTACTTTAATAGAATATTTAATAAGATGTAATATTATAACATTATATTATTAATTGATAGCTAACAAATATAAAGACATTTATTATTTATCTAATAAAAGCATATTTATTATTTATATAATAAATATGTTGTAGTTTGCTGTGTGTGTTGTGTAAGTGTATGTGTGTGTGTGTGTGTGTGTGTGTGTGTGTGCTGTGTATGTGTGTGTTATATATGTGTGTATGAGTGTCCACACGTGCCACGATGCATGCTTGTGTAGAGGTCAAAGGAGAGCTGGTGGGAGTTGGTTCTCTTCTTCTAGCAGTGGCTTCTGAAACAGGCCATCAAGCTTGGTGGCCAGCACCTTTACTCAAGGAGCTACCTCATTACACTTGATTTTCATGAAGTTAAATTAACTCAAGCTTATTGTGAGTAGACAATTTATAACTCACTTGGAAAGAAGAAGATGAATTGTGACAAACTCAAATTTGGGCATGAAGTTAAAGTTTTGCGTAAAAACATTTTAAAGCAAAAACCAATGCTTTAGGAAGAGAAATATTAAGATATTTGCTGAGAAATTTAGCAACAATTTTTGAACTGTACTAAAAACATCCCAAGGTATTCTTAAAATTTTGTAATAAAAACATTGTAGTATAATTGATACCTACAGGGTTTTTGTTTGTTTGTTTGTTTGTTTTTTTGTTTTTTTCCTTAAAGCTGCCCAGTTGTCCTAAAATAATGAAATATGTAATTAGTCACTGAAAAGAATCAACTGAGGGAAAAAAATCCCTTTCTGATATGCTGCTGGAATAACATCTGTTTTGTGTAACATGGATAGGAGAGCAGTGTTTAATTCATCCATGCTCACAGCTGCTCAGAGTGTAAGAATGTATAAAATATAATGTGATTTACTGTGTTTTGTTGTGAAACTCAATAGTAAAATGGTTCAGATGCTCCTGAACATAATCTCGAACTGCATAGACATGTACACTTCATTAACAGACTGCAGATGTCTAGATAACAGTGCTCTCCATTGGAGAATCGGCTGCTATGCAGCTGTTAGCCCTGTGCAGTAAAGAGGCCATTTGCAAATCTCTTTAATAGCTTTGCCATTTTCTACCACTTGAATGAAGATGATAATGTGTGGATCTCACAGTCATTAGGAACTTTCTGTTACTCCTTTAGGATTAATTTTCGCTGACCCAGAATTTCGTATTTGTTTAACACAAACCGTGGGTTACTTTGATGTTATCTGCTTCTATAAACAGTAATATACAGTCCTCTCCTGGGCTAAAACAGCTTTTATTCCAGTGAGGATTGATGGTATTAATCATTCTGAAGTCCAAGAGTGCTGACCATAAATTGTGTGGTGGGCCTGGCCTAGCACCTCCCAGGCCTCCCATTCATCAGCAAGTGCCCATTCCACCTGGACGGGAGAGACAGAAAGAGTAATTTATCTCAGAACTCAGGTTCTGTCACCCCCTTCCTGACTACTTGTCATAGAGACATTCAGGAACAAATAAATATTTGTTCTACCTTTGGACATAAAGACCTAAATGAGCTGCCATCTCTATAGTCTGATTCCCTCAAGTGGCCAGAACGGGAAATGCACAACATGCTCTTGCAAGAGAAAAACCAAATGGCAGCAGATACAGGGATTCACATCCGTGTCATGTCAAAAATAAGAGACGCAACTTTGAGTCACCACCAGAATGTCAACCCACATTTATTTTCACCATATATTGGAGATAAAATGTCAGCCAACAGTTTAGGAACTGCCAGACTTGGAGAGTGTTTAGAAGACATCATTTATAAAAAATAAAATAAAAATCTGCACAGTTACAGAACTATTCATCTCAAATAAAAACTGAACAAACTCCAGATCAATATGTATCAGGAGAAAAGGTGGACATCAGTTCCCTTATGCAGACATCTTGGCATGGCCACTCTCCCATCCATCGTCAGAGTTCACAAGGGGGTTGAGTGTGGTAATTTCATTTTCGAGGACAGATGCTTGATCCACCCTGGTAAAGAAGAGGAGAAGGCAGAGCCCCAGGACAATAACCAGAAGGGTGGCCTGGAAACTGGATGGCAATCTTGTATTTCAGATTCTTTTGCCTCTGTATGATCTTATTTTGTAACTTCTGCCCCCTCCTCCTTCTCAAATCATTAAATGAAAGAAGGCAGACTCAAACTATTGATGATGGTGACATGTTTGCAATATTTCTGGTTTTAACCTAAACACAATTTGGATTTTGTAAATTTCAAAACTCACCCTGTTTTATTGTGAGTGTGTGGTTTTAAAACTGTGCCGGGCTCCAAACTGATCACGGTATGAGTTTACTTTATATTAAATACCACCAAACCCCATCATTGAAAGCAATAGAAATTTGAATAAAGCCCCTTCCAAATCCAATCTCAGTAGTAAACCTGTAAGGCTTTTTTACGAAGCGAAAACCGAGGGGATTAAAAATCTTGCAAACATGCTCTTTTTAAAATTGCAACTGTAGATTTCACATTAGTTTTTGCTTTTTAATCAGGTGATTGAAACCAGAGTGGAAATGTTGGAGATCCAAAGCTACTCTACAGACTTTTTTAAAAAAACAGTTATTTTTCCCCTTCTTGAGAATAAAACTCGGTTTGGGTCAAGTTCTCTCCTCTGAGCTCAACTTCTTTGGTATAGCAATAATTCCTAATTAGTTGACTAAAGACTGTGGGATACTTGTTCTTGTGTTTGAAAAAGAGTGAGTTTGACCTTTATAAATGGCATTGTTCACCATGTGCTCTGGACCAGCAGAGACTGAAGAATGATACCAACGTTCTTGTCCTCATTGAGGACTTGAGGAGGTTGCTGCCTGTAGATTACAGTCTAAACAGTGTAGAAAAAAATATCCATGACCTGTATGTCTGGTGATTTGTGTTCAGAATATAGGAAACTTTTCATAACTCAACTGTAAAGACAATCAATCCAATTAAAAATTAGACAAAATATGTGAGAAGATATGTAAGCATTAAGAGATATGATGTCCAATAGACATAGAACAACATGTTAAATCTAAGCCACATGAGTTTCCAGTTCACATGGCAATGATATGCAAACAGTAACGTGTGTTGGAAAAGATGCAGGAAAACTGTAACTTTCACACATTGCTTGTGGGAATATAAAATTGTAGAGGCATTGGGGGGGTTGTCAGTCATCTGACACAGTGACGCCACTTCTTAGAGTCTATACAACTTCCCACAAACATCTTCTCATGAATATAGTATTTTAAAAACATGTCAAACCAGTATCTACATAGATGTCCTTCAGCTGATGAATGTGTAAACAGACTGTGGTAAGGTCGTACAGCACAACACTGTTCTGTAACAAAAATATCAGGTAAGTATATGAGTTGTCACATAGAAAAACCTCAAAAGAAAGATACAGAGAACATTATATTTTCTGGGATCAATGAAAGAAGCCAGTCATAAAAGACCCCATCAGATAAGTGTATGCGTATGAAATGTCTAGAAAATTTAAATAAAAAGAGAAAAAGGAAAGGAAGAAAGAGAAAGAAAGAAAGAAAGAAAGAAAGAAAGAAAGAAAGAAAGAAAGAAAGAGAAAGAAAGAAAGGGAGGGAGAGAGGGAAGGAAGGAGGAAGAAAGGAAGGAAAGAAGGAGGAAGGAAGGAGGGAGGGAGAAAGAAAGAAAGAAAGAAAGAAAGAAAGGAAGAAAGAAAGGAAGGATGTTTTTCTTGGACGGAGAATGTGCATAGAGAATGGATAATAGAGACAGGTCATCTTTCAGGATGTTGAGATCATTCTGATATTACACTGTGACAATGGCTGTATGACTATAAATACCCCAAGGTGTTTTGGATTGTACTTAAATCTAGTGAAATGAGACTTGTTAGCATGAAAATTGTATCTCAATAAAACAGAGTCAGTGAGATCATAGGATAGCTTTGCAAGCTGGCCAGTAAAGAGCTATGTCATTTACTTTTAAGCAAAACATGAAAGTGTTTTTAGCAAGAGGTGGGGAGTAGATATGAAGAGGTAGGATTTCCATCGTAAAGAATGCTGCTGTGGCTAACTTAGGCCAATGGTTTAGCTTTAGAAGTGGGTCATGCAGATACTTTCTTTGTTCATCAAGGCCCACGTCCCTAGCTCCAGAGTCTCTCTGGATTGACTTGCATGTATTTACCCATGTGTCTCTTCTGCTCCGCAGTGGGTTCTGAAGTGGGCGTGATGTCTTACTTAGCCTCACATCTTTAGTATCAAGCATGTAGTCTGCCATTCACCCAGCTCTCACCAATGTTTATGAGGCAATGGTGCTGAAAGGAGCATAGAATCATGGGAAATATAATCAGAGGTCTATCACTCTCTGATGACTTGACAAACTGCATGGCTTTTGTTCCAATGGGTGGTCTTGCCAAAGAGATCATGTTCTAGTCCTTTTTATTTATTTATTTATTTTTTGAAGATGTTTCTTTCTTTGTGTGTCAGATACTTTGACTTAAGTTCTTTGAGGGCAAAATATGTCACAAAACTCCCAAACAATCAAAAGTGATTTGTAATGAGAGCATATTTTTTGTGTGCCTATTACAGTGGATGAAACTTGGGGACATAGTTATAATTTAAGTATTACTCTAATTTTGTATACTTTTGCCCTGAAGTCCTAACAGACTGGTTCAGTACATGGTTTGCTGAGCTAAATAAAGGGTTATTAAAACTGATTCTGTTGTTAAATTGATGCACTATATATATGATAAGATAGTAAAACATTTTTTAGCTATGCTCTTGTAAATGCTTTCTCACTTGCTTCTCTACAGGAGAAAAGAAAAGGGAGACCCTTCAACCATCAAGTACCTCAAACAATGCTACACCCAGGAAGCCCCGAGCTTCTATCTTAGAGAGGAGTCTGCATCCAGCCCAACTACATGGCATGCGTGCACAAGATGTTAATGAGAACTCAAGTCGAGAACAATGACCACCAGACTCCCAGTGATCCTAAACAGGAAGTAAAGACTCTTTTCTGTTGCATTGAGGGTCAGAAATGACACTTAAAAGTGGAGACTGATGGCAAGTTATCTGAGGAGAATCATTTTCTATTGTTTTATTTATTTGAAAATTTATTATGCCTCAGGAACAAAAGCTGGCAACAATTAAATTTTACACACATTTCTCTGCTCCTCAGCTCAAGAGTTAATAACCATCCCATAGTCATTTTCTACACAAAATGTCTGACCCCTTCATCCCAGACAAAGCTAAATAGACATTGAAATAATTTGTCCAACAACTATTTCAATCAACTGTACAGTTTAATTTTTTTCAAGTTCAAATTGTCCTGTTACTTAAATTGATGGATTATTTTTGCAGTTTTGTCTTGGGGAGATGGTTGCCATGCGTCTTGGTGTGCTGTAGTGAACTTGGCTAAGGACTTCATTATTTTAGCCAATACAATCTTCTAGTTCATACAAGTAGTCTGGCATTTTCAAATCACTTCATTAAAGTTTGGATAGCTTTTCACAATTTGCTTTTCTCATTGAGCTCTTCCTAAAATGACTATCTGATGCCCTGAGGTTTGGAAGTATTTGAGTAATTTAAAAGAAGAAAAAGAAAAGGCACCAGAGGTAAAACTATGTTTCTTTCATGTTGCTATCAGTCAAAAATAAAAGCAGATTTCTCTTAGTCTAGACCCCTACCCACAAATCAACTTTGGGAAGCATCAAACAGTAATTTAATTTCAAAAGAAAAATTTCAGAAAATGGCATAAGCCATTCTGATTGTGTTGCTAAACAATTTGGAATTCATCTCCAGCACAGAGGCTTTATAGAATCCATGTGCTGGTTTCAACATTTTGACTTTAATAATTTAGATTATAGGTATGATACAAACCAGCTGCATCTTTCTGGCTGTAAGCAATAAGTTTTCATTCCCCAGCTGGCCTGGACTTCAGTTTTGTGAGCCAGAGGGCAAGTGACCTTCTTATGTATGGTAGCTATCTGTTGTAATAAAATCTGAGATAGGAAGATGCTT
Organism: Rhabdomys pumilio; assembly: GCA_030674055.1. NCBI lineage: Eukaryota > Metazoa > Chordata > Mammalia > Rodentia > Muridae > Rhabdomys > Rhabdomys pumilio. Next base: position 133,039,015 of record JANHMN010000004.1, on the reverse strand, counting down.
CAAGAAGTTGTGTGGCTTGAACCTGAAATTCACTAAATTAGCTTTATATGCTGTTGAAGTATTAACTCTATTGTGTGTTTTAAGTCCAAGTTGTTATTTAAAACCTAGGAAAAAGATTCTATGTAGAGGTCAAGGTGTGGATTATAGAAGCTCAAATATTTTTCCAGTAGTCATAAAACTTCATAGTTTAGCTATGCAGAGGAAAGAAGAAATCTGTTAACAACTGTTGAGACCAGTCTTCCATTTGCTTTGGCAGATCTCAGACTTTGATAAAGTGTGCAGATGCCCATTCTTGAATGGCTAGAGACATCATTAAGTCTGTTTTGACAAAGGACATCATGTACTATACTTGACTGAGATCTGAAAACCAAGCTAAAATAGCAGAGGAAGCATTATCAGACATCTCTTTAAGACTCAAAAGGATAACTAAAGAAAAGTTGAATGGAACTCACCTCTGCAGCTGTATCCTCCTGGAGTGAAAAGGACAAAAGGTGTTTGGAGCAGGACAAGGCTTAGCAGCAAATGAAGAATAGAATAATCATGCCAGCAGAGTGATCAGAGGGTGCTGACACAGCATTTAGAATTAGTGGTGAGGCCAATGTCCCCAGGACTGGGACAGTTTCTGCAGGAGAGCCAGCAGCACTATGTGCTCAGTAGTCTCATACCCTCACAATGGGGGCAGTCATATCTCATCCAACTCCTTTCTATGTGTTCTGAAGGCACATTCTCCTCTTAACAGGCACTCGGCAACTTGTCCTTTGAATGAAGAGGAAGCCTGGCGAGGAATCCACTGTTCTACCCTGCAACTTGTGCACTCATGTAGCTCTGTAATCAGCTTACACCTCTCTATTGCCAGACTGCAATTCCTAAGCAGGTAAAAAAGTAAGAAAGGATGTCTATGGGAAAGAACAGTTCAGCGACTTTAGGCAATGATGGGTTCTCGGTTAATTTTAATGTGTCAGGGAAAAAAAGCGATGTAGCCACGCATGTTAAAAACAACTCTGGCAGAGGGATGGGATCTTGATGCCTGAAGGCTGGCAACTTCTCCAACGTGTCCAGCTCTAGGAAGATAGCAGGGCACTCTGGAACTTCAGGGGGTCTTAATGACAGGTAACCACTGTCTAACTCAGCTGCACCCTAGCTGGTAGTGTGGTTGGCAACACCACACTGTTTCCTGCAGATACCACAGTGATATATTTTGTCCTATTTCTATAACATGTGGGGATATGCTTACATACCTACAGATTATGCCTCAAGAAAGTACAGGACAGAAAGAAAAAAAATCAATAATACTGTCTTAGCTCTGAAATTGATGCATTGTGGGTAATATTTTATCCTTATTAAAAATAATGCTGTAACTTTAGTTTAAAAAGAAATAACACACTTCAGTAAACCTCTATCTAGAACCTTCTATGCACAAAGTCAAACCTAAGAAGAGGTGAACAAGGTGAAGGACCTCACCACATCTGGCCAAGGGGAAAATTCTGCAGCTGTGGGTCACTGGAGCACAGAAGAAGGGGTGGTACTGAAAAGCGGTGTGAGTAGAGCTGGGCTTCATTCTAACGTGCTTACAAAGCAGCCAGACTCCTTTCTATGTACCACTGTTGTGTATGATGCTTAATGTCATTACAAAGTCTGAAGCTCTCCGGCATAGGAAACTCAGGCATGATGGAGTGGAGATAACTCAGAGCTGAGACCCAGAGCTAAGACCACCACTGAGCCAAGCTATTAGTTGAAGCCTTGGGGGGCTGTCAGCAATGGAGAAGTTGTCTGCACATCTGAAAAATATCTTGGATCCTCTTTGGTAAGATGTCTCTGCAGTAGTCTCTGATGCTGACTGAGGTGGCACCTGCCCCCAGGCAGAAGTCCGGAGTCTGAGCACTCTAGAATTCTTGCACCAAGTACTGCCACATAACCTGCCTCTCTATACATAGGCGTGTTCACCAATGGGCTCTCCCCTAGGTAAGGCCCAGGGCAATGAATAGGAATTTCCCTGTAATCTTCTACCCGATGTGGGAAATACAGAGGCCACTTTCAACAGAACTGCAGGAGCTGGCATCTGTTTGTTCTACTTTTGAAAAACCCAGAGGCAGACACCAAGATTATCTGGTAGAGCAGTGTGTGATACCTAGACATGGTAGGCCACTGGCACATAGTAGCTTCTCAAAAGGCAAATGGAGGAACTGTGTTCTTGTGTGCTTTAATTAAGATCTGAGCACATCTCACAGCATTAAATGCTAGTACTTATGAGAGGGTTGCCTTCCTTTTTGGTTATAGTTGGGTGTATAGTATAGGAAATGTGTTAAGTGGGTCGAAAGAAGGAGCTCAGTCTGCAAAGCACTTTAAAGCATGAGGGCCTATTTAACAGGATTTATCCATCATTCACGTAAAGTCTGAGTACAGCTGTGCATGCCTGAAATCCTAGGTCTGGGAAGGCAGAAACCAAGGGGTTCCCGGAGCTCATTAGTCCACTCTGCTGAATCAGTGGTCTCCAGGATTAGTGACAGTCCCCGTCTCAAAACCGATAATGTGGACAGTGACTGAGGAGGAGACCTGACACTCACCTCTGTTCTCCACGCATGTGAATACATGTGAATGTGTGCCTGAAGGTACATGGATACATACACATAGGAGTATGTCCATGCAATACATGCAGGTACACAAAAATATATATCCACAAAGGATATATGGAAAGGGAAGCACAATGAGGTGAATCAACATTTTTATAGTATATGCATTTACTTCTATGTTAAACATGAGTTGACTGATCCAGTGTCTTCAAATCCCCAGGAAGAAGCCCAATGGCCTAAAGCCTGGGGCCATAGAACTTTGGAGTCTGTGAGGTTGGAATTGTATTTAGTACACAGCGCTGCTCCCACCTTCGAGGAGTAGCAATAGCTATAGACTATAGCTTCCACCTCTTGCCACGTCACAGCTCCTCCCACTTTAAGACATTCTATTATATGTCTGTGTTTTCTATTCACAGCTTACTGGAAGGCTTTGGGCAGATTTTCTTCTGCCCACTTCATTTTAATTGTCTGTTCCAATGTGTTATGTTTTTATGCCCCTGCACCAGGATTGCAGTAAATAATTTAAGGGATTTGATCACTGCTTCTCTTTGTAAGAGGGATGGTTAGACGGAAAACAGTGTTACGGAACAGGCATGACCACTCAGCACAGAGCAGAAGCTCTGTTGCTTCTGGTCAGACAGAGCCTTAGCAACTGGGATGGCAATTTTTTTCAAGCTGGGGTTTTGGTTTCCCATAGGACCTCACTATAGCTAACATACAGTTTTCTGAATGTCAGAAACATCTCCAGAAGATGAAGGGGATTTTTTTATAGCAGCAATCTTTGTCTAGCAAATTTTTATTTTATTTCAATTTGGACAAAATTGCCAACATTAAGACCGCTAGTAAAACCTTAATTTCCCAAAACTGTTCACCTGTGTGTTAGCCCTTATGTGTTTACCTGTCAACAATGGGTTGACCCACTGAGGCTGAAATTTAGGCTTTTTCCTCTTCAGTATGGTCACCATGTACTTTTGAAAGGTCTTTGGGGCAGAGGCTCAGGCATGCTGCACTGCCAGCATTACAGGGTGTATGTGTCCCTTAGAGAGTCTGTCTCCAAACACAGGGGACTGTCAGACTTGTACGGGGCTCTGATGAATGGCTCTGGTGCCCTTGGCTTTGAGAGCCTTTCTACCATCACAAAATAATGAGATAATTTCACGAAGGTCATCGGAGAAGAAATGAATGTCTTTGAAGGTAGGGACACGTCAGTCTCCAGGGAAGAAAAGACAATAGGTCATCAAGAGGAAACATGATATTTCCAGGAATTTAGAACAGTAACTTTTGTATTTGATGTATCACTGAGATTAGTGGTTCATCCTCAGTATCAAACCTGCTGGGCAGCTTTTCTTATCATTAGCCAATAAAAATGTGCTATCTTAGGTTTTCCTCGTCTATTCTCAGGGTTATAGAGTTTCTCTGAGTTTTTTTCCCCCTCAAGATTATCCTACCTAACAAAGGAAGGAGTTAGTGTCCTTGGCCATCAGCAAAAAAGTTACAAGCAGGGGGAAACTGCATGATTGAAGAATTGAACACGTAATTCCACACAGAGGTATTAAAGGATAGATCCCTTGAGCTAGCAGACCACAGGACAATGGGTCAGCAATTTCATTCTATTTCTGACACTGCCATTGACTCAGGGTACTGGGGAAGTTCAAGGTTCCTGTTTTCAAAACTTTATTGACTATGATAGCACTTATCAAATATTTGGGGAAAAAATGATGTTTGCTGATCACCCAGAATCTAGAGGCCCTTTTCCGGGGCAGAAATCAAAAAGAATTTCTGTCTTTAAGCAAATGGGAAGATTATCATATGCTAGCAAAAAAAAAAAATGAGCAAAGATGTATACAAGGGAGGGGGAGGAGGCTGTGAGACTGGAAATCTTCATTTTAGGGCCCTAAGAAGGGTCCTTTTTTCCCACATTCTCTATGCATGCATGTGTGTGAGTGTTCACATGCTTCTGGGAGGCTGGTAGACAGCCTCAGGGATCACCCTAAGGAATGTCAGCTACTGCCTGCCTTTGAAACAGCTTCTCTTGTTGACTTAAAGCCCAGGGATTCGGCTGATCGGCTGGCTGGTCAGATCCAGGGATCCTGCTTCTTAGCTTGTGAACGCTGAAGAGGCTAATACCGTTTTTCTTGGGCTTGGAACACTACACGTTTTGCTGTGAGCTTAAAGCAGTATGTCCATTTATTAAAATGGGAACATTGAGCATGGAAGAGCTTAGATGATTTGTTCATACTCTTGAGTATGCTAAGCCTGCAATTAATGCCTTTGACTTCTGTATCTGAAAGTATTTGCTTGTGAGTGAGTGTTAACACTGACCACACACACACACATTATCATTCATGTATGTACATATATGTACATACACATATATATATATATATACATGTGTGTATATGTGTGTATGAAAGTGCATGATGAAATTCATTAGTTTGTAAAATTAATATACACCAATAAACCTTTTGAAAGAGTTAACAGAAAGTAGTATTCTGCACTATGGAATCCAACTAAGTGCTCAGTATAGCAAAATTTAGTGATAAATAAGAACTTTTTTAATAGTTAAAAAAAGAAAAACAATACTACCCCATGGGCAAGCACAAGTCCCTGACACTATTAATAATACTCTATTATGCCTGCAGACAGAAGCCTAGCAAGGATGTTTTCTGAGCGACTCCATCCAGCAGCTGACTCAGACAGATGCAGAGACCCATAGGCAAACATCGGATAGAGCTTAGGGACTTTATGGAAGAGTTGAGAACCCCAAAGAGGATAGGAATTCCACAGGAAGACCAACAGAGTCAACTAACCTAGAACCTTGGGGGGTTCTCAGAAACTGAGCCACCAACAAAAGGGCACACAGACTGGACCTAGGCTCCCTCCCCCTCACATATATGTAGCATATATGCAGCTCAGTATTCATGTGGGTCCCGAACATCTGGAGAGGGGTATCCCTAAAGTTGTTGCCTGTCTATAGAATCCACTCCCCTAACTCAGATGCCTTGTCTGGCCCCAGTGGGAGAAGCACCTAGCCCTTAAGAGCCAGGGTGATGTGCCAGGGTGGGGAGATACGTGGTGGGTGAGGAGGCTCTCTCAGAAAAGTAGGGGATAAATGAGGGGAGGGATTGTGGGAAGTGGAGATGGAAACAGGAGGGGTGAAATAAATTAATTCAAAAAATAAGAAAAAATAAGAAAAATGAAAATAATTTTATATTAAACAAACAAACAAACAATAACAACAAAACTTCCGAGGCCACAACACAAATTTTGATAGCATTATAAGTCTTAAAACATAGTAAAGGAGTTAATCTACCCTACAACCTTGGCAGACAGCAAATAGATTTATTCACAGTGTGACCAAACAATGGACACATAGCTTCTGCCCACCTTTTCTACAGCAGTTACAGATTTATAGGAAGGAGGGGGAAAAAGCCAGGAAATGCACATGTCCATGTAATGAGCAGAACCATGTGAAGTCTCTTCCTGGACATAGGGTTCTCTGCCGGTTAACAACGGGCATCAGCCTCTGCACAGGACTCTGGGGAAGTTTTATGTCTTTGGTCCCACTGTTTTAATAGTCTGTGGTTTAAGAGGCTCACAGGTCTGCCTTTGGACCGTCTCCTGACAGAACACTGCAATCCTTCATTCCTTTCCATTTCCTGTTGGGACAGGGGAAAATGGAGCCAAATATTACATACGAATTCAGGCACATGTGATAAGTATTAGAAAAGGGGTGGAGGTGTTTGGAGGCTAGGGGATGCCTGTGTTCACATTGGAGCTGCCATACTTGAGAGGTGGGATTAAAATCTACTTTGAATACATCATGTTTCCTGTAGTGTATTCACAGTCTTCAAGCCTAAAATGAAGTTAGCATTTCTCCAGGTTCTTGTATGACCACCAATAGAGATTTTTCTTTTCTTGGAATCACTGGAGTTAGTAGGTCTGTAAGCAACTCAGCTGCTAGCTCTTAAAGGTTCCAGTGGCTTTCCTGCTATTCTTATGCTTCTTTCTTGCTAACTGTATCAGAGGTCACATCTCTTCTTTCTTTTCCACTATTTTAGCTGGCATCTAACGAGTTGTAGAGCACCCTAATTTGTCTGTTTGTACCTTTTCCTTAGCCAGTATCTACCCATATTTTTACTGTTCCCTGTCCTTTGTTTCTAACTTCTTTTTCTGTCAAATATAACTCTTTATATTCCCTTTTCTTAGAATCCTATTAACTAATATGATGACAATATCAATAAACCAGAAATTCAAAAAATAGATCCAACCACAGGAAACCACCTGAAATTGCTAATGTCGGTCTTTTGGCTATAAGGTTGATTTCTCACGGATTCACAAAATTGCAATTTAGCCTTGGTTGTTGAGCAGGGGAGACAACTGAGTTAAGACACATTGACCATAAGTCTCAAGTGAGATGTAAGAACAATTATCCTGATCGGCTAAGTGGGAGACTGTGTCTTTCTGTCCTAGAAGAGCACTTCAGAATTAGTAAGATTTGACCTGTTCATTCTTCAGGGTTCTTCCTATCAGAACAGAAAGTAGGAACATTAATGCCAAGGACAGACACAGAGCCATAAACAGAGGAAGACTCTCCTTCTTACCAAATGTCACTCCTACGCACAAAGTTCAAATAGACAGACACTTTTTCGAGACATGAGAGAAGATGGGGAATAGGGCGCGTTTAACAGAATCCATCAGTTATCCTTTTGTAAATATTGGTCTGCTATCTGAAGACACTCTTCTTTTTAGGGATCAACCTGGTTGTGTGTTTTCCAGTCTGTGTACTAAAAACGTCACCTACATGATTTTTCAATAAAGCATTTTGTAAAGATGCCTACACAATGTTTCTGTAAACACTGGATAGTAAAACTTGGGGAGATTAAAGTAACACAGTGCTCATATCCTGTAATTAATATCACACATTTTTAATTCTTAACTTTTCTTAGTCTAAACTATTAAAGTTTTATTTTATTTGATCAGGATAAATCGAATTGGTACTTACATGAGTCTTGTTTTTATTGGCTTGTTATGTTGAGTATGAAATTAAAAAAAAAATCTGTTCACATTTTAAAGAGCCATGTGCTCAAAGAATTCAAAATAGCTAAAAATAGTTAGCTCTAGGGCCTTAAGAGGGGCCTACTCAGGAGCCTCTTTCATTTGCCTTTATTTTCTACATGCTGTAACCTGCATCTCCTGTCACAGAACTCTTCCCAGGTAGAGAATTACATGTTACTCAGCCTTATACCTCTTGAAGTAACCTACACAATGCATTGCACAGAGTGAGTATTGGATTATTGCACATAGGGAGGTACTGGATTATTGCACATTGTGGGTATTGGATTAGTGCATACAGTGGGCACTAGATAATTGTACATAGTGGATATTAGATTAGCAGTAGGAAAACATTCTTAAACTGTAACACCATAGAATTTCCCAGCCCGAGGAGAACTCCAAAGCCATTACAAACATTTTTGCAACTAGAAAATCTGAAGTACAGAGGGGTTCCAGCATTGGTCCAGGTGATGTTGTTGACAGGAATAAGCCCTGGAATCCAACCAAGCCTGTTTTAATGACTCTCACCAACAGGAGAACCAACAGAATAGTCCCTCTTTCTTCACAGCTTAGGAGAGAAGGTGGCCGATTTGCAACTATTTGCAAGTGTGAGGAAGCACTTTTTAAAAAGTGTGTGTGTGTGTACGCGTGCGTGCGTGTGTGTGTGTGTGTGTGTGTGTGTGTGTGTGTGTGTGTGTGTGATGGGGGAGGATAGAGAGGGAGAGAGAAAGTGTTATAGGGCCAGTGTGTGGTGTTTGTTGTCCCTTCCACCTTTACATGGGTTCCAAGGATGAAACTGAATGAGGTTATTAGAACATCATCCTCCATGATGGCAATTGCTATTACCAGCTGGACCATCTCTCTGGCCCAGGAAATGTTCTTTTCTTTCATTATCCTTGTGTGAACCTGGGCTGGGGAACTTGATTCATGATGTAACATTAACCTACCATCATTCTGTTGTAATTACTTTAAGGTCTCTGAAGAGAGTCTTGGTTGTGTTCCATAAGTCTATGCCTCCTAAGAAACAGTGCTTCCGAAAGAAATGGGTGGGTTCTTGAAAAAATTAAGGTTGCTGATAAACCTAAGGATAAAACAACTGATAGACCCCAATAGACCATTAAGTGTGTGTTGGTGTAACCCTTCCAGAACCTAGTATTTCAAGTCCCACTGAGTCATGTGTCTTACGCCATACTAATGTTCGTGGAGGAAGCAGAAGCAATGCTTTAAAACCAGCTCCTTCTGGCTTTGAAATGATACTGCTTAATGTTCCCTGTTATAAAAAGAAAGCACTAAAGTATTTTCATATGTATTTTCACACTGAGTTCTTATCTTACTGCAAGAAGATTAGTTTTGTCTAGGTCAAAAGAGAAAATACAGAAACACAAAACAACACAAGTAAGCACCTTACCACATAGCTAGTGTTTTAGTGTCTTTGTTATAATCACAAATATAATCATATATTTGTATGTGATTGTGATTTAAATATCTTCCTGAGAATACGAATGTAATTCTGTCTCTGTTACTACTCATACTATGTTCTGAATCTACCAGATTTTGTCAAATGCCTTCCTATTGCATGCAGATTAAACTTCTAATCTTACCACATTTAGTGGTTACAGAAGCATATTACATTCATTATTTTTCTGCTACTCATTGTTCACGTTATATTTAATGGTGACAGGTCACCACTTTTATAAGGTGGCCTGCACATAGTTCTACTGAAATCCTTGTTAGGAAATGCCTATGTGCACGCTGACATGCAGCAGATGTCAGAGAACAACTCTGGGGAATCAGCTCTCATCCTCTTTCTTACGGAACCACGGACAGACCCCAGGATGTCAGCCTTGGAAGCTAACACCTATACCTGCTGGGCCACCTCACCAGTCAGAACCTGCTCTAACAGGATCTTCCCTCAATTCCTCAGTGAAGAGCAAAGTCATTTAATTCAAAAGGAAACAATCTCTGCAAGCAGAAGGTTTAGGTTTTTTGTTTGTTTGTTTGTTTGTTTGTTTTTATTTTTGTTTTCGGGTTTTTTTTTGAGCTGATTGACATCAAGAAATAATTTCTCACTTGCTAGACATGAATTTCATCCTCAAAACACTTACCAAGTGTACTGGAATGACAGAACACACAGAAGTCTCTTAGCCTCAGGGACAGGAAAGGTTTTATGCTAATCTAAACAACTATTCAGAGTAGTCCTGAAGACCTAACCCTGCAGCTCCGATGATAAAGCATCTCACAAGAAATGACATGGTGAGAGATCCCAGCTCTCTCCTCAGGTGACTGAGGAGGAGGCTGGCTCTGTTATTATGATTTAAGCCAACAGTGAGTTCAATTGTTTTTAAAGCAGCGGTGAGGTCCTCTCTCCAGTGCACTTATCTTCCTTTGTGGAGTTAATATAATGTTAGGATCTTTAATTGAGGTCATGCTTTTTATTTTTATTTACTCAAATGAATTTTTCCACATGAAGGTGGGATTTCCTAAGGCTGCTTTCTCCAGCCCCTCATCTGCCTTGCTATTCACTTTGAGCTTTGTTTATCAAATGCAGTCACGGGTAGAAAGTCAACAAACCAGCAGATGCAGGTGTGGAGGCGGTGAGATCCGATGGAGCCCACAGGCCCAAAGGAAAATAAACAGGGGCCATTGATTTAAATGAACTTAAATGTTGTTCCTAACCTTAAGGTCATTCTCCCTCCTCCCTCCCTTTATCTCCCACACAGAGTCATTTAGGTGACACATAAACACTGGAATCTAAAGATGAACCTGAGATCATTGCCCAAACTTCACAAATCTTTTTCATCACAGAAAATCCAGATTACTAATGGAAGAGCGGCACCTCATTAACAGTATCAACACAGCAACATTTATTAGAGTTTCCCACCGTTGATGGAATGGCAACTCAGAGCTAATTAGTGTTGCTGATAATTACTACTAACTGAAATAAAGCAAGCCTGGTGGCAGTGTGTATGATTATTATGAGAATTATAACTAACTTAAGTTCCTTTCAGTGAAAGGAAACTAAACTTGTCTCAGTTTGTAATAGATTGTCTTTATTTGATAGTCTCTGGGACCCTAGTTGTTTGGAAATGTCTCAAACTCATTTTTACCCCGTTTGCTGGGACATCTTTAATTTGAGTTAACCATTTTGGAGCCATGGCATTAGGAAAAATGCATTATTGCTGTATTTTGTTTTAAATTGTAGATTTAGAATATTCAGATAGCAGCCTCAGTTTTAGAGACATTTAATTCCCACTAATATGTCTAATACCCTTCCCGACTTGGTGGTGATGTGACAGAGGTTCTTTAATTGGACATTTGGACACTCTTAAATGTTGAGAATAGAGGACTTCGAATAAAGATGGTCTCGAGCTCCTCTGAGATCTGAGATCTCTTAACTGTGACTTTTCTTTCTTATCAGACTTTAAGCTTACTGGAAACAAATTCTTAGTAACTACATTTCAGAAAGACTGGCCAAGAAAGGCATAGGAAAAACAGACATGACATAAAAAAAGGAAAGCACCTAATATTTCTGGATCTCCTGTGTCTTCTCTTAAGATGTAGCTCAGCTGGAGCCACATTTCTGGATGCAACCTGCTCTCTAATGACTTTCCCTGTCCCTCTGCACTCTCTTGAAGTTCTCTTAAGGGGATTCAGGTTGACAGAAACGGGCACATAAGAGTTTTCTAAACAGCCAGCTCAGAGTTTTCCCTTTGCCAGATTTCCGTGCGTCATCATTCCACCTAGGTCTCTTTTGTACCTTGCCTGTCCCTCTCCTACAAGCAATATTGTGGTAAGGTATCAGTCTCTCCGAATATTTGACTATTGACAAGCTATAAAGATGACCTGTGAATGTCCTCGGCTTCACCCTCATTCATGTAACCCTTTGGCCTATCAAAAGGGAGCTTCTGAGCCCTGTAAAGTGGTTCACACCTAAAATCTCAGCTTTTGGGAAGTAGAGACAGGAGGACCAAAAGTTTCTAGCCAGCTTCAGCTACATTGTGAGTTTAAAGTCAGCCTAGGCTATGTGAAGTTCTCTGTCTTATAAATATTAGGAAACATCTCTGAATTCATTTCGTTTATTTTAAAGACCAGGGAAAGACAAAATGAAAATAATGACTCAGTAGGGCATTTCCCGGTGTTGCGGGTTAACTGGGGTCTGGTGCCGTTTTCCTTACTCTTTACGCACCTAGGAAGAATGAAAAAATATTTATTTTGCCCACCCCCTGCTCTTTGCCAGTGGGTAGCATCCAGCTTTTCCAGGCAAGAGTCAGTCATGATTCGGGGCCAGGTGAAAACAGAGCAGCTCCAGAGGTCTGGGTTAGTTTAAGGTCTTGGAGAAGGACTTAGTGTGTTTAGTCTATCTGGGTGCAGATGGGTTGGAGCATGGCATTAGCATTTGGAGTTGCTGCCATGCAAAGGCAGCTTGAAGAAAAGTTTCTGGCCTTGCCCACTCTGCTGCTTACACTAGTTTCCACACAGTAGTAATGAGCACTGGGGAAGGAGCATGACATCTCGGCTGGTCATGGTGACACATGCCTCTGAGACTAACATCTGAGAAGTGACAGCAGGAAACAAATCAAGGTCAGCTTTGGGTCCATATAATGAAAATTAAGGCCAGCACAGCCTGTATGGGACATGACTTCAAACAAACCATCAATCAAACAAACAAAACCCAGTGCACACAGGCAAATCCAAGACACTTCAGTGGCACCTGCTGAAAAGACATGATAAATGTGGGAATCACTGATGTCCACATGGCCATAATACAGTGGATCACACAGTCTACAATCCTGTGCAAGTTATCCATGTGTGTGCCAGTTCTTGAAAGTGGCAGGAAGTTATCTAGTATTGTGTTTTTATCACTGGCTGCCATTACAGCTGGGCTGAGAAAGTAGTCAGTGCTTATGACATCATTTAGTGGAAACGGCAGCATTGGGTGGAGGCTACTACAAGATAAAGAGGGGCCCTCCTCCAGCTTTTCTGGTACAGATTATGGGATCCAATCCCACAGCATCTGACAGGGTTCCCTGAGGAGTTTCCTCTCGTGGACGGCAGGAGCACATAGGAAGAGGTCGTCCAGCTCCTGACCCTGAAGTTTGCTTCATAGAGACGACAGTGCAGCCAACAGTCATACCTCAGTCTTCAGTGCAGCTGCGTCCCCTCTAGACTCAGGATAGCTGGGTGTGAGTTATCCCTGGTGATCAGCTTTCCTGCTTAACCACAATTTGCCTTAGCTTCCTTCTCAGTAAAGTGAGGATAATAATGAATACATTGGATAGCATTCTTGGGAGAAGGAGAAGTGTTAAGGGGGGGATGCATAAACTTCTTGGTGAATGGCTTGACCCAGTCACGTGGCTGTTACTGTGACCATCACTAGCTGCTTCCATGTGTGTGGGAAGACTGCTGCTGTCAGGGATATGGGTTTGGGACAAAGGCAGACAGAGGAGAATTATCAGTCTGACTGTGTGACTGCCCAGTGAAAGGCTGCAGACAAAAGCAGAAGATAGCCAGTACTCGCTCTCTCTGCATTCACTGGGGTGTTTCAACTATTTAGTTCAGAATTGGCAGAAACTAGAAAGTGAGGGGATAAATATAGTAGCCCAAAAAGGCAGCACAGGTGGGCTACTGAACACAGATCAGGAGCTGAACACTGTCATGCCCTGTGTATAAAGCTGGAAGAGCATTTGCTTTCAAAGCTAAGCAACAGACTAAACCAAGAGAAAGTATGCATCTTAGCTTGAACTGCTATAACAAATCTCTCCAATGGGGTGTTTAAACGGTATTTCTTTCTCACAGATTTGGTGGCCTTCTGTTCTCTGTGTCTTCATTCAGCAGGGGGAGTGGAAGCCCTGATCTCTCTTCTTCATCTAAAAAGGACACTAGCCACCCCACTGTAGGGATCATACCTCTGTAATGTAATCTAAAGCCAGTTACTGCCTAAAGGTGACATCTTCACACTGAGTCACACTAGAAACCAGAGTTTCAGCTCAAGGATTTACAGCTTGGGTCATAGACATTCTGTCCTTAACAGCTGCCTTTCAGCAAAGATGAGTTCACATGTGAGACATCAGAGCCAGCACCACTGGAACAGTCTAAGCTCACTGGAGCCCTTTTGACACCAAAATTTCCATCTTCTACCCAGCTGATCCCACACTAAAATTCCTCCATAAGTAGCAACTTTTTAAAAGTCCATGTAACTCGCTTAGGTCCCTAAAAATGGCCTCTTGTTTTATTCCTTCTCTTGTTAAACTCAGTCTTGATAAAGCTCCACGGTCCCCTCTCCCTTGGTGTTCCTGGCACTCATCTGCAGTGATAGCTGTTAGTGTAAGCCTTCAGCCTCATTTCACACATAACCTCGCAGGAGTGCACTTGCATCTGCTCTGGCTCCAATTACTGCTCACTCAGCTACGGACGGGTCATGCTGAACTCTACAGGAGACGTGCTATGATTAGAAGTGAGCTGGAGAAATGAAATGTGTCTCTTCAAGGTTAAGGTAGGCTTTGGATGTACGAATATGCACAATAACCACTAGACCTGAGGTGGTGAGCAGCCAGAGTCACCTGTTGTCTTCCAAGATTTATGCATTAATCAGGTATCGAGATGGATGGAGACAGGCAGCAGGGTTCTGAGGGAGAACAAGGGTGAGGAGGGAGAGGCCAGGATCTACTGGCCTTTCCAGCTCTTTCCCCTTTCTTCTGTAGCTCCCTCCTGCTGCCCTCTCTAGTTCTCTAATCTGTCTCTCCCATCATTTTGTGTTTGTTCTCTTTCCTCAAAAAGCTGCAGGAACTCAAGTTTCCCAGGTCTGACAAACACACGGTTGTCTAGGCTCCATGACAGTTCATTTACAGGAGGTGATTCTCTTGACTGTGAACTGCTAAACGGAGCCCTGCCCAGCTGGACTTTGGGGACTGCAGTGTGCTTCACTGGTGAGGTTTCATGACGCTGTCACTTACATGGGCACTCAGTTATCAGCATGAGCAGGACTGGGGACTTGGGAGTAAGGACACCTCCATTTTTGTGATATAAGGCCTTATCTGCTTCCTCATGGATTTTGAAAACTGTTGTGCTTTGAACGAGAAGGACGTACAAGAGGCCACATGGGTGTCTGAGGGACAAACCAAGCAAGAAGAACAGGTGAATGAAGCAGCCCAAACACTGTCTTTGATGATGCTGTGGTCCCTACTTGTGACTGTACAAGTGGCTGCAATAGATGTCTAGCCAGGTTATTTTAAAACTATTGATCCAAGAGAGGACGATAGGTCTGTCAGCGACTTTGCTGCAATCTGGCTTTTGTTACTGCTTTTCTTGGGTCATCCCTGGTGTGTTGTTAAATGCTTCAGTGGTAAATAAGTGTTCTTAACTATGTCGCCAAGGGGATCATGTCGAATCAAATGTCTCAAAATGTCCTGCTGCACAAATGATCAACAGTAGGCTTGCTTGTTTACGCAGCCATTGAAACAGCAGATATTTATTAGGCTTCGGCTATGTGCCAGGGTAAGCACTATGTTTATGGGGAACAAAATAGAAGCACTCTGCTTGGCTTTGAGATACAATGAAATAATAAGGCTGCTGCCGCTGCTAGGGAAGAGGAGGAGGAAGCTGAAGCTGAAGCAAAGGAGGAAAACGTAATAGTTCTAGAAAGAGAGTAAATAAGGTTTGCTTAGAGCACAAAGTAACAGAACCTACTAAAGAAGTGAACCTAATTAAAGGTCATCCAGTGATATGTGCATGGAGTCGTTAAAGGAGAGGCATAGGTTTCTTCTTCCTGTTACTATAGCAAAATACCCGAGGCCGTCAACTTTAGAAAAGGAGACAGTTTTGGATTATAGTTTTCTAGGAGATGGAAAGCTTATAAATACCTGGCCTCACTGCTTTGAGACAGCATGACATGGTACAAGTGGTGGAGGAGCCGTATTTATTTTGTAGTAACTAGGAACTGCAAGAGAGAGAGGGAATGAAAGGCAGTCACGTGATCCTATCTGTTGGGTATGAAGGTGGGCTTAAGAGGCTAAGTGCTGTCTGGTTGGAAACTTTTGAGAAAAGGAAAATGCTTGAGCTGTTGTAGAAGGACAGTGGGTGGGGCCCGCAAGCACCTGAACTGAGTACGGTGGGAACAAGGCAAAGCACAGGGCCACAATGTGTATGATGGAGTCAGTAGATCCAGGGAGGTTAGTGATGGGGGTTGACTGTGCAGTACACCAGTGGATATACCCACAAAGCTAAGCTGTACTCTGAACTCCTAAGGAAAATCTCCATAGCAGAAACAGAAGTCACTGCTGTCCTGTTCTAAACTTGGTTATGGTGCATCTGCCCAGGGAGCTCGACACACTTGACCCCTCCACCTCAAGATCCAGGTTTCAAGTGGAATGGATTTTAGAGGTAGAACTGGGGAAGTAGAGTAGGCTTCAATCTAGGCATATCAGAGCATGGGCTGTAGAAGAGAGCTCTGTTTCTTGCTTTGAAGACAGAATCACTTTGATTTAAGAGAGTCTCATAGTTCTGTGTGACCAAGCTAAAGAATTCCCTCTTGGTTGGTTGGAAAACCAGAAGTAGATGTGACAGAGTCCTACATGTGATGAATGATCTCAGCTGGCAACTTGCTGAGATCTAGATTGACCAGCATTCATCACTCTGCTTCTTGATGGTGGACACTGTGACCAGCTGCCTCGTCTTCCTGCTGCCGTAATATACTCCCCGTGATGGACTGCAGCCTAGAGCTGTGAGCTAGAACAAACACTTCCTTCTTTAAATTGCTTTTGTCGGATATTTTATCACAGCAGCAGGAAAAGGAACTAGGAGACTGTCCAAATTGAGAAATCTGTAAGCTGCTCATAGGTTTTGAACAGCACAGTTTACCCACACTGTCCCCTTAAGGGACATTGCTGTCCCACCATTTCCCACCAAAATGTCTGCTGAAAAGCCTGCTTTATAAGTAGTCAGGGAAACCGAGGAGTGAACATAAAGCCCACATGTCTGTGGGTGAATGACAATACCTACGAAAGCAAAGAGCTCCTGGACCAACATGGCCACTGCTGGGAAGACTTTGCTCCACTCCCTTTGTTAAAATAGATTCTTTTCTCATACAATATATCATGATTAAAGTTTGCCCTCCCTGTACTTCTCCCAGTTGCTCCACACTTCCCCTCCCATCTGGATCCACTCTCTGCCATTAGAATAGAACCAGCTTCTAAGCTGTAACCACCAAATGTAACAAAATAAAATATAAGATAAAACAAAACCCATCACGTCAGAGTTGGACAAGGTAAACCAACAGAAGAAAAAGATCTCTAGGAGAAGGCCCAAGCCTTCTGCACACATTCAGAAGTATCACAAAAGCACTAAACTGAAAAGTATATGGAATACACCGAGGTCCTGTCCAGACCCAGGCAGACCCTGTGCTTGCTACTTCAGTCTCTGTGAACTCATATGAGGTTTGCTCAGTTGACTTAGAAGGCCTTCTTCTCATGGTGTCCTCCATCCCCTCTGGCTTTTATACTCTCCTCTTCTTCAGAGCTCACTGAGCTCCGAGGGGAGGGATTTGATGGAGGCTTCCCATTTAGAGCCAGTTCTGTGTCATGTCCCATCTGCTGCAGAAGGTGTATCTCTGATGTTAGCTGAACAAGACACTCATCTATGAGTATAACAGAATATCATTAGGATATTTTATGGTTACTTTTATTTATTTTTTAGACCAGAAGTCTTTGGTTTTACCCTAGGGCACTGGGCTATATAGTCCCTGGTTCTTGGTCACCCAAGCAGTATTGTGTGTGTTTCATCTCATGAAGTGAGCCCTAAGTCAAATCTAATGTTGGTTGGTTATACCCAACACAAGCTTTGTGCCACCATTGCCCTAGCATATCTTTCAGGCAGAAAAGATTGTAGGTCAAAAGTTTTGTGGCTGGGTTGGTGTTTATGCATCCACCTGGGTAGCCTGAAGAGTATCTTCCTGCCGCAGAAGACCGTAGAAGGTGGGGTGAAGGACAGAGCTGCTCTGCAGGCACAAGTTCTTCTTCTTCATGCTCAGTGAGTTGTATAGGTGTTGTCTTCAGCAATGGGGCCTTGCTGTCAGTTTATGGAGAGCAGCACATTGTCTTGGAAATATCCTGGATTGTTTGGGGATTTCCATGGGACCCCATTTGGATGTAACTCAGGCCCAGTACTAGAGGCTTCTTTTGGTGACAAATGAAAACTTAGTTGGCAACATCTCCCTCATTATTTGGAGACTGCATTATTATCACCATATATTCTAGGAAGTTTCCACTGAACCAGGCATCCATGCTATCTCAAATACCTCTCATACCCAGCATCTCTCATTGCATTCCTTCCTTCAGACCATTCTTTCTCTGCTCCACACCTGATCCTCCCATTTCAATTCCCCCTAGTCCATCCATAAAATCCATTCTACCTTCCCTTTTCAGGGAGAGCCATGTATCATACCAAGTCCCTTCCTTTACACCAGGCCTCTGTGTGTCTATGGATTTCAGCTTGGTTATCATTTATTTAATGGCTAATATCCGCATATTAGCAAATACACCCTACATTTATCTTTTTGTATCTGGATTAGATCACCCAGGAAAAATTTTTTTTCTAGTTCCATCCATTTGCCTGACAATTTATGGCACCTGTTTTAAAACTGCTAATAATATTCCATTGTGGAAACGTATCACATTTTCTGAATCTGTTCTTCTGTTGAGGGACATCTAGGTTGTTTCTACTTTCTGGATATTATTAATAGAGCAGCAGTAAACATGGTCGAGAAAGTGTCCACGTGGTAGATGAAAGCTACTTTGGATGTCTGCCTAGTAGTGGATCTTCAGGAAGATTCATTCCTTGGAGCTGAAAGGGTTTGCAGCCCCATGGGTGAGAGCAACAATACCAACCAACCAGAGCTCCCAGGGTCTAAACTACCAGCCTGGGAGCACATAGAGAGGGACTCATGGCTCCAGCTGTACATGTAGGGGAGGATGGCCTTGTAGGGAATAGGTGGGAAAGGAAATCCTTGGTCCCATGAAGACTGGATGCCCCAGTGTGGGGGAATTCGAAGGTGGGGAGGTGGGAGTGGGTGGATAGGGCACATCCTTATAGAAGCAGGAGGAGGAGGCATGGAATTGGGGTTCCTGGGTGGGGTGTGTGTGGGGGGAATGGGAAAAGGGGATAACATCTGAAATTTAAATAAAATATCAAATTAAAAAGTCTTTAAAAAAAGATTTATTCCCAACTCATTCCTGACATACTGATATTCATGGTGGTTGTACAAGTTTGTACTCCTATCAGCAGTAGAGGAATATTCCTCTTGTTCATCCTTGCCAGCATGAACTATCCCCTGTGTTATCAATCTTAGCCATTCTGACAAATTTAAATTGCAATGTCCAAGTAGTTTAATTTGTATTTCCCTGATTACTAAAGATGTTGAACATTTCTTTAAATGTCAGTTATTTGAGATCCTGCTGTTGAGAATTCTGATTAGACCTGTTCCCTATTTTTAATTGAATTATTTGTTGTTTTTATTGATATCTAGTTTCTTGAGTTCTTTCTTTATCTTGATTATTAGTCCTCTATTGCATATGGAGTTGGTAAAAATGCTTCCCATCGCATAGGTCGGCATGTCGTAGGATTGACAGTGTCCTTTGCCTTACAGAAGCTCTTCAGTTTCATCATTGATCTAGTGCCTGTGCTATTGGTGTTCTGTTCAGAAAGCTGTCTCCTGTGCCAATGTGTTCAAGACTCTTCCCTTCTTTCTCTTCTATCAGATTCAGTATCTCTCATTTTATGTTAAGATCCATTTGGACTTGAGTTTTGTGCAGGGTGATGAATATGGACCTACTTGCATTTTTCCACATGCAGCCACCCAGTTTCATCAGCACCATTTGTTAAAAACACTGTCTTTTTTTCCAAGTGTGTATTTTTTGCTTCTTTATCAATAATCAGTGTCAATATGTGTGTAGATTTTAGTCTGGTTCTCAATAAGATTCTATTAATCAATGTGTCTATATTTATGTCAATATCATGCACATTTTATTGCTATGGCTCTGTGGTACTTCTTGAAATCAGAAATAGTGATACCTCTCACAATTCCTTTGTTGTTCAGAATTGATTTAGCTATCCTGCTTTTGTTTTTACAGAGCTGAGAATTGTCCTGAGAGCCATAAAAAAAAAACTGTGTTGGAATTTTTTGGGGATTGCACTGGAGCTGGGAGATCTTTTTATCTTCTGGTATCATCTTCAAGTTCTTTCTTTAAAGACTTCTTTAAAGTTTTCATTTGCTTGGCTACAGTAATCCCCAAATTTTTTATATTGAGGTGAAAGGTGTTGTTCATCTGATTTCTTCCTCGGTCCATTTGTCATTTGTATATAGGAAGGCTACTGATTTTTGTGAGTTAATTTTGTCTCCAGATACTTTGCTATAGGAGTTCCCTAGTAGAACTTTATGGTCACTTATGCACATTATCATGTCATCTGCAAATAAAGATACTTCGAATTCTTTTTGTCTAATTTGTATCCCTTGATCTCCTCCAGCTGTCTCATTGCTTTAGCTAAGACTTCAGGTACTGTATATTGAGTTGGTATGGAGAAAGTGCACAACCCAGTCTTGTTCCTGAATTTAATAGAATTGCTTTGAGTTTCTCACCCTTTAAGTTCAGGTTGATTATAGACTTGGTGTAATGTGCTTTTATTATGTTTAGTATGCACCTTGTATCTGTAATCTCTCTAGGACTTTAATCATGAAGATGTGGTGGGTTTTGTCAAAGACCTTCTCTGCATCTAACAAGACAATCATATATTGTCTGCCTTTCAGTTTGTTTATATGGTAGATTATATGTATTGATTTTCATACATCGAACTAGTTCTGCATCTCTGGAATGAAACCTAGTTGACCATGGTGGATGATCTTTTTGATGTCTGATGATTGGATTCAGTTTACAACTTGAATATTTTTGCATCTCTGTTCATAAGGAAAGTAGGTCTGTAATTCTTATTCTGTGGTTTGAGTATCGGGGTAACAGTGGCCCTAGAAGGTTAGTTGGTCATTGTTACTTCTGCTTCTATTTTGTGAATAATTTGAGGAGAATCTGTATTAATTGTACTTTGAATGTATGGTAAAATTCTGTCCTGAAAATACCTGGCCCTGTTTTTGTTTTGTTTGTTTGGTTGATTTGGTTGGGAAGCTTTTAATTACTGCTTCTGTTTTACTACTATTAGATAAGCAACATGTTTATCATGTTGCTTATCTAATATTGGCTTAAAGTTGGTAAGTGGTACCTAACTAGAAATTTATCCATATCTTTGAGATTTTCCAACGTAGTGGATTACGGGTTCTTAAAGTATGCCCTTATGATTCTCTGGATTGCCTCATTGTCTGCTGTTATGCCCCCTTTGCATCTCTAACCATGCTAACTTAGATATTGTCTCTCTCCCTTTTATTTAATTTGGATAAGAGCTTGTTGATCTTGATTTTCTCAAAAAATCAAATCTTTTTTCATTGATTTTTAAACTATTGTATTTTTTTCTCTTTTGTTGATTTTAGTTCTCAGTTTGATTGTTTCTTGCTATCCATTACTCTCTTCAGTGTGATTTTTTTAATTTCTATCCTAGAGATTTCATGTGTGCTGTTAATTGT
The DNA here is from genome assembly GCA_030674055.1 of Rhabdomys pumilio. Taxonomy (NCBI): domain Eukaryota; kingdom Metazoa; phylum Chordata; class Mammalia; order Rodentia; family Muridae; genus Rhabdomys; species Rhabdomys pumilio. Next base: position 133,017,772 of record JANHMN010000004.1, on the reverse strand, counting down.
AAAGCTGATAGTATAAGATTTCTCTAGTTTTTTCATGTAGGCACTTAGCACTATGAACTTGCCTCTTTAAACCTCTTTCATTGTAACATAAGTTTGGGAATGTTCTGTATTTATTTTCATTTAATTCTAGAAAGTCTTTAATTTATTTCTTTATTTCTGTCTTTAACCATTTTTTTTTTCATTCAGTAAAGAGATTTCCTCCTCCCCCCCCCATGGTTTCTATTGTTTCTATTGTTGAGATCCAGCTTTAATCTGTGGTGGTCCGAAAGAACGCAGAGAGTTGTTTAAATTTTCTTATATTTGTTGAGACTTGTGTTGTGTCTGAGTATGTGATCAATTTTGGACAAAGTTCCAGGAGGTGTAGAATAAAGATGTATCAGAGGATCAGAGGTATTCCCTCCAATGCATCTTTTTCACAAAATTGTGTATTTTTTTAAACCAAATGTATCCAGTTCAATAGCTCCTCAGCTAGGAGTGGGCCTGAGAGATTCCTCCCCAATCTTTACTGAATTTTGACATGCTTGATCTTATGTAGGTCTTGTGCAAGTAACCTTCACTACTTAAGTCCATGTGCAATGGACATATCATGTTGCTTAAAGTGCTGAGAGTAAGTGGTGTCAGGTACTTAGCTCTACATGGGTTATCTTTGTTTACTTCCTCCTACCCAAGGGTTGAGAAACAGTGTAAAAGAGGGGCCAGAGAAAAGATAAGAGCTGAAAGATAGAAGGTAAAAAAAAATGTGGTTTCTTATTAAACAGTGATGAACTTTTGGGACTGCCAAAAGACAGCATACAACTATTGCTAGTGTTAACAAAGTTAACTTTTTCTGTTCTAAGAAGCAAGAGTGATTCAGTCTCTTGAATGGAAAAAAATTCTTCTCCCCACCACACTCAAGTAAAGGCAGGTGATGAATTAAAAAACAAAAACAAACAAACAAACAAACAATCCCAAGATCTTAGTGCATATTTCTATGAGCTAGACATGGCTTTGTGTTTTTGGGTAAGTATATTTCTAGCCAGGTTATACATGGGGCTACTTGACAGGAACAATAAATGCTTGAATTCTAACAAATTTCACTCTTCTCTAATCCACAAATAAATGTATACTCTAACTAAAAGTAGAGTTCTTCCCAGACAATTCTCAATATTTCTTTTAACCCAGTTCAACCAAGTTATGGCTCTTAACTCCTTATATGAAGAAATATGTTGCTATGTCTTTATGTTTTGTGATGCATGCTGTCATAAGGACAATTCTGGCTAGCCTAATCTACGGTCTCTGTGTAAGAGATTCTCCCAGGATACTAGATATTTATCATCAATCTGAGAATCAGAAAAGAGTCATAAATATGACAAAGACTGAAATTTTGGCTAAAAATTCATCAGAGGGAACTATCAAAATATACATAAACAAATGGGTCCCAGAATGTCAAATATAAGAGGGACTTTCTTGCTATTTTCATTTCTTATCGAACAGAGTCTGTCTTGCAGCTGTCTTGTTCTTACCCACTGTGTGCTGTCATTGGTCCTAGGAAGGGATGAGAATCACTGAAATACATGCATTGTCATCTGTGCTGGAATCAGCCCAGTGGCTGAAATGATGGGCTTCCAAGGGGGATGCTTCCCCTGCAGCATAACACAGTATGGTGGAACTTCCCAGAAAAACCACAGATATGATTGTGGAAAATGTAATTTCTTCTCATTCAAATACATTTCTGTTCTTTTTGTTGCCTGTATTTTTGCTTCTGAAGACTTATAAGATAGTCAAGATTAAAAGCCAGATTTATTGAAATTATTAATAAATAGCCCAAATTATTTAAGCCTTGGGGATGCTCTCTCTCTCTTTCTCTCTCTCTCTTCTCTTCCTCCCTCCTTCCCTCTCCCCCTTCCCCCCACCTCTTTCAATGAATGGTGAGGTAAGCAAGACCTTCAGATGCTCAGGGCAAATTTAAGGAAGCTGACATTTCACAGCAGACACAGATTTCTGGAAGAAATGAGAAAGAAACTAATTGAGTCACATAAACTGTTTGATGGCGCACTTAGATTAAAGACAAAGGACTTGTTGCTGAAGAAAGGCAAGGAAACTGAGACAAACAGAAATGTCAACAAAGGACAGGGCTCTGGAGTTCCTGCCATCGCAAGAAGAGGGGTTGGAGCTGATAGTAAGGTTAATGGCTGCTGACTGCATCCAGGAAGGATTATGCGGAGCCAGTGCCCGTTTGTTCTGAGGCCCTGGTGTTTTCCTTTATCTTTAAGAGTGCAATGGAAGCTTTGATGTAATACAGTCATGTCTAACCACACTTGCCCAGAGTCTGTGCAAAAAAGCCCTGGGTTTGAGTTTCCAGGGAACATGAAGAACTCATTTTGGCCAAGCTTTTACCACCCAGAAGTCCTGTTTAAAAGCTTTCTGAAGCATCCCAAATTCGCAAGTTACCCCCTTGACCTGAAAAGCAGGGGGTCAGCGCCCATGCACGTGGTTTCAATTGTCTTTTAAGATACCTGGCTGAAGCCTTAGCTAGAGGTTAAGCCAGCTGGTTTCTGTCTCTTCTCTAATCATTAGACTTTTGCCAAGCCATGAAAATGTTATCCCAGCGTTTTATTCCAGTCGCTACTAGATTGCTTGATGAATGGGCGGGTAAAAGGCAAAGCAAACCATACCAGGGACTCGCAAAAATCTAGACTCCAAATGAAAGCTTAAGACTCATGAGTTTCTATGAGGAGGAAACCTCCTCTAAAGTAAATATTTTTAATTTCTCCCTTGGTATAACAAGCAAGTGTTCTTTTATCAAAAGATGGCACTTCTTAAAATCTTTTTGACTTTCTTTTGGTCCTGGTTTCCAGGGATAGCACCAACATTACATTCCTAAACAATCATCTCTCTTTTCTATGTAGTTTTCTAAGTTTTGAATTCTTGAGTTACCTATCACTTAATACCATTTAAAAAAACGTTATTATATTGACTCTAGTAACTTTAATATATATTATAGAAATAAAAGCAAAGAAACAAACAGCAGAGCAAAAACTATAATGGTAGCCCTAAAACATGAACTATTTTATCAATGACATTTAAATAGAAGCCATCTTGTACACCATTGATATATTGCTTTCTGATTGGTGTTTGAGCTGTGTGGAAACCAGCTGGGAGACTGTGGAAAATAGACTTGATATCATCTAAGACTGAAATACTTTAAAATACGATGGAACCTAATGCTTTTATAAGGTAGTTGGTATTTTATTGGGACTTTTAAAATTGTGTGTGATGGAAATTCAACGAAAATTGTCTTAAAATAAAGAGAAAATATATGACCTCATTCAGTTAAAAAACACTAGGGCAGGATTTGCTGTCTAGTTGGTTCCAACTGATCCACATATCCATCTTCAAACCACTCCTTGAGTAAGGAGTGCACAATAATTTACTTTCATCACAAATGAGCCTCACGTCCACTAAAGACGACAGCTTCATACAAACCATATGGAGCAAGGGCAGGATGAGGGCTCTCCATGGAGCTGCCACCAGAGGCAAACCTGCAAAAGTCACAGGTGTCTGCTACAAAATCTCAATCAGCTAAACCATTAATTAGGGGGAGGGGACTGGAGTTTGTTTTTCCAGGAAGTTGGATTGCTGATTAAAATTTAAGATTGATAGTGGCCAAACAAAAGAAAGGAAATCTTGGTCTTGGCTGTTCATGCTAGATGCCCACAAACCCTTGATCAATTTATCAATGAAAACTGTAGTGATGGTAATGAATGACACAGAGCAAGTTTCATTTCCTGACACTATGACTGGGCCATTGTATTCATTTTTTAAAAAACTTAGCTTCATCCTCTTTTACAAGTGTGGAAAAGTATTTTATATTATATTTGTTACTTATAAAATCTCTAGGTGATGGTTACCATACTTAATACTTTTTTCTATTCTTTCTAGCTTATGGTATTTTGAGGGGTAAAATGGGAATTAGTAACTATTGACTGAATAGCATCACTCTCTTATTCATCCTAAATATTATAAATACATTTATTATGGAATGTTCCAGAATATATAAATCCTTTGCCTTATTTTTTTTTAACATTACATATAACGTTTAAAAAGAAGTAACAGTAAACTGGAGAGATGGCTTAGTGGTTAAGAGCAACTGCTAGTCTCGCAGAGAACCTGTTCTCAGTTCCCAGCACCTGCACAGGTTGGCTCATGTCTGCCTCTAACACCTGTAACTCCAGTTCCAGGGAATGAGATGCCCTCTTCTGGCCTCCATGGGCACTACATGCATGCAGTACAAGCATACAGATAAGCAGTCATACACACACAGGAAGCAGAGAACAATGAATGCTTGTGTTCACATAGCTTTCTTCTTTTTGTTTGGTCCAGGACTCCAGTTCATGGAGTAGTCCTACCCACATTTAGTTTGGCTCTTCCCATCTAGCTATACAATCTGTCACAGGCATGCCTACAGATATTTTTACATGGTGGTTCAAAATCCCATCAATTTGATAACTGAGATTAACTATCATATCAGGTTTGAGCTTTGACTGTGGAAAACTGCCCATCAAAGGGGAACGACCTTCTCAGAGGGTGGCCCTCAAATGGTGACTAGATGGTATGTCAATACATACAACACAACAAATGCCCAGGTTCTTTCTGGTCTCTCAATCAGAGCCTTTCTTTAACACCCTCCATAAGAAATGAATACACAATACAAATATAAAATTAGTTATAAAACCTAGCCTCTTATATAAAGAGAGAAAACAATTCAAACAAGTTATAAATTAAAATAAAATCTATCAAGTACCTCATACAGCAGCTGTTGACATGTGAACACATGGCTAGGATGTCACCCACTGCTTTTGCAAAGGTCAGTGCAAAGCATAGCCTTGAGATCAGCTCTGTCAGTCTCCTGGTACAAGCATTCACACTTCTAGTGAACAATAAAATGGCATGAAGCTAGTATATGCTTAATGCAGAGCACAACCAGAAGCTCTGAAACTCTTAAGGATACAGATCTCATTTTTCTTTCTGTTCACTTCTTCCCAGAACATTTCAGAAAAAAAATGGCCTTCTTGCCATTTCTTTACCCAAACAATCATCCCAGACCTCCGGGTTCCTCCAGCCATGATCCCAGACCTCAGGGTTCCTCCAGTCGTGATCCCAGACCTCAGGTTTACCCCAGCCATGACCCCAGACCTCAGGGTTCCTCCAGCCACCATTCCAGACCTCAGACCTCAGGATTCCTCCAGTCATTATCCTAGACCTCAGGGTTTCTCCAGCCATCATCCCAGACCTCAGGGTTCCTCCATTCATGACTCTAGGCCTCAGGATTTCTCCATCCATGACCCCAGACCTCAGGGTTCCTCCAGCCATCATTCCAGACCTCAGGATTCCTCCAGTCAACATCCTAGACCTCAGGGATTTTCCAGCCATCATCCCAGACCTCAGGGTTTCTCCATTCATGACCCCAGACCTCAGGGGTTCTCTATTCATGACCCCAGACCTCAGAGTTTTTCCAGCCATGACCCCAGTCCTCAGGGTTCTTCCAGCCATCATTCCAGACCTCAAGGTTCTTCCATCTATGGCCCCGAAACTCAGGGTTTCTCCATCTATGACCCCAGACCTCAGGGTTCTTCCAGCTGATTTGAATCCTGAGGTCCCTGATCAAAAAACTATTATGGAGAATGACAAAGGATTAAAATAGATAACATGTGGATGGGACTTACATAGTTCCTGATTCAAGAAAACAAGGCCCTCTAAATCAATAAGATTGATGTACATATAAACTCAGAGACTGAGGCAGCAAGCGCAAGGGCCTTCATGGATCCTCACCAGACAGGCCCTAGAGCTAAAAGGAAAAGTGGACACATCCCAAGAGCAATCTCCAACTGATACCCACTTACAAGTGAAAATTGAGTTTCTTCCATGGGATTCTCACTGGGGAATCAAACTTCTTCTAAGTGTAGGCTGCATGACCAGCAGTAGGTGCCAATAGAAAGGAACTATGGCATCTAAGGAGTCTTTTTTGTCTCACAATGTCTTATCACAGATTTTTGGTTTCTCTTTTTAATTTAAATTTATTTTATTTTAAATTTTTTTATTTAAATATTTTCTTCTCCTTGTCTTACAGGTACTTTTTGTATTTATTATGGCTTTCAGTTTAATGTTTTTATGGGATTCCTGAATGTGTGAATGAGTGGGTCTCTGATTCTTGTGTCTTGGGCTCTTTTCCTTGTTTATTTTGTTCAATTCTTATGTGCTAGATCTTGTTTTCTCTTTTTTATTTTATTTTATTTTATTTTATTATAAGAAAAAAGAAATCTTCTATTGAATGGCTCACCCTTGAGTCCAGCAGCATTTTCTGCAGTTCATGCTATCTTTTGTCGATTTCTCCTTAATGTCATTAGAGTTCATAGACAGACAAAATGAGCAAGGTATATTGATTATGAATTTTGTGAATTCTCTCATGTAAACATGAATTGTCTGTACAATCCAATTGATATAATTAAAAATTTGCATTTTTGTGAAACTAGGTCAATTTAGAATTTTCTTGATTTGCGTCCTAGATTTCTTTTCCTTTTCAATCAAACTTTACTCCTTCCCTGTCTTTCCCAGAAAAGCGATAATGGAATTGTTTTTTTAATTGCCGAGTTGTTGGATGAAGAAGCTTGTTGCACGTAAAGCATCTGTGGGAACTGAAGGGAAGCAGAATGTGAGTAGCCTTACCTTTGGAAGGCCTAAGGAGCACGTGACCCTTGACCGGAAAGAAACAATCATGCAATCAGACAGAATTCTGATTCAAATATCAAATCTAGTATAGAACTGTATCATAATCCCTTGTATTTCTATAAGTGGAGGCTCCCGTGAGAGAAGAAAATCCACAGACATTCCTTCATCAGCTGGCCAACCATGAGCAGCTCTCTAATCCAGTCTTGGGAATCAGTGGCCACAGCCAAAGACAGATGAAAAGCATTTGGTAAGAATTAGACAATGCTATTATACATTTAGGACACATCAAAAATGCATACATACAAAATTCTTCAACAAATTAGCTTGTTAAATATCTAAATTTGTTTCACTAAATAATTACAATATACTTCGTTCATTAGTTCATTAATAGTTTTTTATTTAACTGAAATTACAATAATTGTACATAGCAACTCTTAAATTTTAGTATTTAAATAACAGAAAATTATAATACTAAAATGCAAATGTCACTTAAATGGTGACAGATAATTTTTAAAAAAGTAATGAAACTTACTCTCTCTTTTTTTAATGTGAAAATCTTTATTGGATATTTTATTTACATTTCAGATGCCATCCCCTTTCCCCATTTCCCCTCCCTAGAAAACCCCTATCCCACCCCCACTTCTCCTTTTTGCTTTTATACTATTTTTTAAATATTAATCAAAGGCTTTATAAGTTTGGTAATGCTCAATATCAGTCAGAAGTGTAACCTAATACCCAACCTAGATATATCAACTATCTTTGACTGGCAGGGACACGCAAACATCCACCTCCATGTCCCCCGCCTCCCACTCTTGCCACCTAGTTTCTTCTCTCCTTCTCCTCTTCTCTTTACTCCTTCTCTTCCTCTCCTTACTCCTCCCACCTTAGCTCCTCCTACATATCACTGTTCCTGTTAAAATAAAACTTTCCTCTTAGAATACAGTTAGAGCATAACTATACCAATTTGTGTCAGTAAGGTACAAGATAGACCTAATACCCAGTCCATCATTTTGTTGACTAAACAGAACCCCTGTCGTTTCTCCTAACTAAAAGAGTTAATTCTGAACCTGTTTTTTTCCCCTTGGCTTTAGAATGAATGTCAGCTGAAAACCATCCTCTCAAATCTTTTTTCTCAAAGTAAATAGCCAGAATTGGCTATGAGACTGTAAGTCTTCAACCTCGTCAGAAATCCAGAATGATTGAGTTAACTGAAATTATGCGAAGCACCAAGCTTCTAAAACTTAGCCAAATTATAGATACCACTGAGCATCTGGACAGTCCCTATGCTACAGAATGTTGGAGCATTTGATCTTCAGCCTTCTGGCACAGGATCATCTGACAGAACAAGTGATGCAGAATTATTAAGGGCTGATTACTCTGTCTTGGCAGATATAATCAGCTGACTATTCTGCAAGCGTGTCCTTTTGTGGACAGTGATTTGTCTGTAGATGAAAATAGGCAATTCTTGCAGAGTGGCTGTCTCACCACAACTGGAGTAACTCCAAAGATGCTCAGTTTCTTCTTAGAATCCAAGACAGGAAGCTGTCAGGAGCAGACAGGTCTCTAATCAAAATGGACATTAATACAGAAATGTTTGTAACATCAATTCTGTGGACTTCTGACGTTTTGAAAACCAACTATCCCTGTAAGGCAATCTGGACTATTGTTTGTTAACTCTTCTCGGCTAAATAAAATATAGAAAACACCCTAACAATAAACTCAGAGCCATGAATTTGCTATAGGCCCTTAACTCATAGGCTAACCATCTCAAATCAGTTTAAAAAGTTAAAGAAGAACTGGGTCTAAGCCTTGTATTCCTAAATGTGTTATATAGGCACAATGCCTATGGGAGTAACAATATTAATCTCATTTTATATCAATAAGAAGCTCATACCAATGAAAACCTTAAATTTGAAATTAAAGTAAATTTTGTACCATTGAAGAAATTATAACTTCATCTTAATAACAGTTATACATATTTCTATGACTAGGTTATGGCTATGCAATAAATTCTAGCTAATGCTCCCTGTTCCAACAAAACCACTACTTTTCCCTAAAGAGACAGCCCTATATTAACCACCTCAGTCCTCAAGCCCAGGCAATAGGGACGCCGACTCTTCATTAACTTCTTCAAGCTGATTATGGGCATTGGGATATTAGAAGAGGGACAGGGGAAGAGTAAATTGATAAACCTTGTCTGTGTCTTCACTGCATCCAGCTGGAATTCCAGGACATCAGAGGTTCAAGCAGGTCTGCTCCACTCACTTGATGAGTAGATACACCGAGGTTGTATATTCTGCAATATACAATTTTCAAAACAAATTTTAGTAACAAGATAATTTTTTGTTTGAATTCTGGAATCTAGTCTTCTGATGGCCTGCCACTTTCATGTATAATCCATATAATTCTGGGAGTTTCTATGAGGGTGTACTCCCACCATCCTCCCATTTTCACCTCTCTGTTCTCAAATTCCCCAACACTAGGGAATCCAAACTTTCAGGCACCAAGGCCCTCTACTTCCACTGATGCCTAACCCCTTACCCCATTCCCCCTCCTCCAATTACTATGAGGGTATGTTCCCACCATCCTCTCATTCCCACCTCCCTGCTCTTGAAATTCCCCAACACTAGGGAATCCGAACTTTCAGGTATCAAGGCTGTCCACTTCCACTGGTGCCTGGCAAGGCCACCCTCAACTACCTATACAGGTGGAGCCATGGGTTCCTTCCTTTGTGTTCTCCGGCTGGAGATTTTAGAATGGCTACTCCAGCTTTTTTCTTAGGGTCCTATGCTTGAAAAATTGTTTTCCTAGCCTTTTGCTCTAAGGTAGAGTCTGTCTTTGTCACTGAGGCGGGTTTCCTGTATGCAGCAAAATGCTGGGCCCTGTTTATGTATCCAGTCCATTAGCCTATGTGTTTTAATTGGGGGATTGAGTCCATTGATGTTAAGAGATGTTAAGGAACAGTGATTGTTGCTTCTTATTATTTTTGTTATTAGAGGTGAAATTATCTTTGTGTGGCTATCTTCTTTTGGATTTGTTGGAAGAGGATTACTTTCTTGCTCTTTCTAGGGTATAATTTTCCTCCTTGTATTGATGCTTTCCTGCTATTAGCCTTTGTAATGCTGGGTATGTGGAAAGATATTGTGTAAATTTGGTTTTGTCGTGGAATGTCTTGGTTTCTCCATCTATGGTAATTGAGAGTTTTGCTGGGTATAGTAGCCTGGGCTTGCATTTGTGTTCTCTTAGGATCTGTATGACATCTGTCCAGCATCTTCTAGCTTTTATAGTCTCTGGTGAGAAGTCTGGTGTAATTCTGATAGGTCTGCCTTTATATGTTACTTGGCCTTTTTCTCTTACTGCATTTAATATTCTTTCTTTGTTTTGTGCACTTGGTGTTTTGATTATTATGTGATGGGAGGTATTTCTTTTCTGGTCTAGTCTATTTGGCGTTCTATAGGCTTCTTGTATGTTTATGGGCATCTCGTTCTTTAGATTAGGGAAGTTTTCTTCTATAATTTTGTTGCAGATATTTATTGGCACTTTAAGTTGGGAATCTTCACTCTCATCTATATTATCCTTAAGTTTGGTTTCCTCATTGTGTCCTGGATTTCCTGGATATTTTGTGTTAAGAACTTTTTGCATTTTGCGTTTTCTTTGACAGTTGTGTCAATATTTTTCATGGTATCTTCTGCACCTGAGATTCTCTCTTCTATATATTGTATTCTGTTGGTGATGCTTGTGTCTTTGACTCCTGATTTCTTTCCTAGGTTTTCTATCTCCAGGGTAGTCTCCCTTTGTGATTTCTTGATTGTTTCTACTTCCATTTTTATGTCCTGGATAGTTTTGTTCAATTCCTTCACCTGTTTGATTGTGTTCTCTTGTAATTCTTTAAGGGATTTTTGTGTTCCCACTTTAAGGGCTTTTACCCATCTACCTGAGTTCTCAAATTCTTTGAGAGTGTTATTTATGTCCTTCTTAAAGTCCTCTATCATCACCATTAGAAGGGATTTTTAATCTGAATCTTGCTTTCCTAGTACTATGGGGAATTTAGGACTTTCTTGTGTGGAAGAACTAGGTTCTAATGATGCCAAGTACCCTGGGTTGCTGATGCTTATGCTCTAGTGCTTGCCTTTTTGCCATCTGTATCTCCTTAATGCTACCTGCCCTTTCTCTGACTGGAACCTGCTTTTCCTATTGTCTTGGTGTTATCAGAACTGTGTAGCGTGGGTGTTACTACTTGGGTAAGAGCTGGGACCCAAAATCTGCTCAGTGCTCTGGGCCAGGAGTGACTTCCTGGGTCCTATTGGGTTCCGGTTACTCCCTGTTTGGGGCAGGCATTTCTGTCTGCTTACCTAAGATAATGCCAGGGTTAGAGCACCTGGGAGTCCAGCTTACTCTAGATTCTTAGAGATTGGGGGCAGAGCTGCCATCTGGGATCTGCTCAGTGCTCAGGCCCAGACCGGAAGTGTAATGAAACTTTCTCAATCAAGTCAAGAGCCCTATCCAGAGCTTCCAGAGAAGAGACAGATGTGTAGGAGGCATGGGTCCTCACAGGCTCTATTTTCTCTCAAATTCAGGATTTGTGGTGGGTGATGGCATGAGCCAGGAGGAAGAGGCAATCAGTGAGACTCAGGGACAACGAAGAAAAAAAAATATCTCTTTTTAAACAAAACTAAAAACCAACCAACCAACCAACCAACCAACCAAATGATACAAAAACCAAACAATCAAACAAACAACAAAAACCAAACAACAATGAAAACCAACAACAATCAATCAATCAAACAAACAAACCCTGGCGTTTGGTAGTCTGTATATCCAAGCAGCATAGTACAGAAGCCTTTAGGAGGCCAAGCCTATTGGAAGGTTGAGCCTTGGAGAGTGTGTCTTGAGGTAGATATAGCAACTCTCCCTTCTTCCCCTTCTTACTTTCTCTGATTCCCAGCTGCCTTTAGGCAAGCATCTTTGCTTCACCCTTGCTTCTGCTATGTTAAGCAAGTTTGCCAGAGGCTCAAAGCCATCTAAGGAGGGGTCAAGGACAAAGACTTATGTTGTTAAAAGGTAAAATAAGCATTTCCTCCCTTTGAGATGTTTATCTCAGGTGTTCTGTCACAGTGGTGGAGAACTGACTAACAACCACCTTTTACCTTGAGAGAGACTGCAAGGGTTACATGCATAAACACAACACAAGACTAACTTCAACATTTAAATCAGAAATCCTTAGCTTGAGGCTTCCTTTCCGTTTTTTTCTATTTCTGAATACTCACAGGACAATAGTCAAGTGTTTTACATGTGAGCTTTGGGGCCATTCCAGATCAGATCTACAACAATGATGCTTGGTTTTCAAGTGTTCCCTGAGGCACTGAATGTGGAGCTGTTTAACATACTGTGTTTCATAAGGTGCTTACATCCTTAGGGCAAAATTGGAGGAAGTGGACCACTGTGGGGTATGCCTTGAAAGGGTATACTTTCTCCTGCCACCACCTCTGTTTTTTAACCACCACATGGTGAGCAGCCCTCTCTGCCACACTTCCCACTTCGGTGGTGTTCGGTCCAAAGATATGGATCTAGCCAAACACGGACTGGAAAGATGAGCTGAGATAATCAATCCCCCTTTTAGGTTGCCTATGTCTACTATTTTGTCTGGCTGATAAATACAAAACTGTGTTATCTTGTATTCCTATGAGTTGAAACAATGTATCTGTCACAATGATATGAAAGAAGTTAACAGTGGAGAAGTGATATAAATGAGAAATTTCATAAGCAACTAGCCTCAAATGAAGCCTGGCATGCTAAAGCGTGTCTGTATCCCAGAAGCAGAGACTTGAGCAGCTGGTTACATCGCATTAGCAGTTAAGCAGTAAAGTAGTAAAGGCTCATCTTAGCTCTTTGTTCTTGTATATCTCAGGATCCCAGCCAAGGGAATGGAACCATCCACAGGAGGGAATTTTCCTACCTAAATTGACCTAAACAAGATAATCCCTCAAGCAAGCCCGGATGATTTTAGATTTCATTGAGTTAACAATTGAAATTAACTGTCACAGACATTTTCTGTGTTTTCTTTAAGAAAAAAACCTTTGGTTATAAAAAAAAAAAAAAGCCTTAATTTATCTGAATTTCTTTTGGGAGTAAGATAGGTGTCTATAACTACTTGAGATGTGGTAGAATCTCACCATGGGTTACATATAACATTATAATAGTCTCAATATAAAGGACAATGATAGCCTTGTGGAATGCCCTGGTCAGCCTCAAATGCTCAGTGAGGGATCAAAATTTCTCTTGAGATGAATTTGTGTAAGTTCAATGAGCTTCTCTTTTGTCAATATGAAGAGAGAAGAGATAAAATCAAGGCTATTGTGTTTCCAGGGTATTTGTGGCTAAAAGGAAACAAGTCTTTGAGAGTGCTGTGTATGGTCTGGGATTTTGTAATCAACAGTTACTGCTACAGGAAGACTTAGGGGCACTTAAAGCTCCCAGTTAATTTTTCCTTCATAGCACAGACAGAATGGTCCCACTGTGCAATGTAAAGTGTGGACAGGTAGCTCCACTAACCCTTTCAGCAGTCTGGGTGGAAACATACTCTCTTTTTTTTGCCTGGTATAGCAGTTTGAGTGAGAACTGCTCTCTAATGCTTATGTACTTGAACACTGATCTCCAGTTGGTACATTTTGGGGAGATTATAGAACTTTTCAGAGGTAGAGCCTTGCTGGAGGAAGTAGGGCACTGGGAGAGGCCTTTGAGGTTTTATAGTCTCTTGTTCTTTTCTGTTCGCTCTCCTTGCTGTGTGGAGGTTAAACACTCAGCCAGCTTACTGCTCCTGCTGCCAGGCCATGCCTTTCTACCTTGATGATGGTGGCATTTTGGAACCGTTTGCTAAAATGTAGCCTTTCTTTCTTAAGCTTGTCCATTTTGGTCTGTCTTCCTTGCCCTTGGTTATATTGTTTTATCAAAGCAACAGAAAAATATTCAATACAAATTGAATGAGTCTTAATCACTGTGAACACACACTAGAAAGATACCTTTCTCACTTTTTCATGGAAGCAGTTTGCCGAACCTTTCTATCCTACCCCATCGCTACTCCTGCCCAGGAGTGCTCTTAGTGTGTGAGTATCAGGTACCCCTTTACTCCACTGCCTTTGCCTTAGAACGTTTACTATCTTTATAATTATTCTTACATCTACCTTTGTCCTAGACTTTAAGATCCAGGAAAGCAAAGATAGTGCCCATTGACTATGGAGAGTAAGGCTTTTATTATTACAGTTTTTCTTTTTCTTTTTTTTTTTTTTTAAGTGAATGAGCAATGGGCATACTGGTGAGTACTTATAATCTCAGCACTTGAGGTAAAGGCCGAAGGATCACAAGTTCTGGGTCAGTCTAGGGTTCCTAATGGAATCCTGACTCAAAATCAAAACAAACAAGCAAATAAACAAAAATAATTAATGAGCAACTGCTCACAATAGGTACCACTGGAACCCCTGAACACTGTAAGACATGTTTGCTGCTCTTAAAGATGTATCCTGGGATCTGGTGGTGTTCAGGCGGAGACCTCAAAGGATTGCAGGATGCTTTCTTGTTTTCTGGGATCTGATAGGAAATATATGCCTCCATTTGGTGATGAAAATTACTAATTTGAAAATAATGACTTAAATGGGAACTTTACAAAATGAGAATATAAATACCAGCCAGCACATGCAACATATTCAACATCATTATTTATCAGGGAAATTCACATTAAGCACATATAAGGAAACATTACCCTTATAATACTTGGTTTTATAAAACTAATATCAACAGGTATTGGTCAAAAATGAACAGTTGTGACTTTCGGACCTCATTATGAAAACAAGAAAGTGTCTTAGTTAAGGTTTTACTGTTGTGAACAGACACCATGACCAAGGCAACTCTTTAAGGACAACCTTTAATTGGGCATGGCTTACAGGTTCAGAGGTTCAATCCATTATCAAGTCAAGAACATATCAGCATCCAGGCAGGTATGGTGCAGGAGAAGCTAAAGGTTCTATATCTTCATCTGAAGACTGCTAGCAGAATACTGCCTTCCAGGCAGCTAGGATGAGGGTTTTAAAGCCCACACCCACAGTGACAAACCTATTCCAACAAGGTCACAACTACTCCAACAGAACCACACCTTCTAATAGTGTGGCTCCTTAGGCTGAGCATACAGAAATATCGCATTTCACTTCCTGGTCCTCATAGGCTTGTTCAAACATATGAGTCTATGTAGGCCGTACTTATACATAGCATAATGCAAAATACATTTAGTCTAACTTCCAAAGTTCCCATAGTCTATTAGAGTCTCAACAATGTTAAAAGTCCAAAGTTCAAAGTCTCTCCTGAAATTCATCCAATCACTTAACTGTAATCCCCAACTTGAGACAGGAAACCAGCTGAGCAAACTCCAAACTCTGCATTTCCATGGTTGATGTCAAAGCAGTCTTCAGATCTCCAGCTCCTTTTTCATCTTTGTTGACTGCAACAAACTTCTTTCTCCTGGGCTGGTTCCACTTCCTGTTAGCAGCTTTCCTCAGCAGATAGCCCAGGGCTCTGGCATCTCGAACACCTTGGGGTCTCCAAGGTGACTTCAGTGTTACAGCTTCTTGTTTCAATATCTGGGATCTACACACGATCTTCTGGGTTCCTTCAAAGGGCTGGTGTCACTTCTCCAGCTCTGCCCTTGGTAACATTCTAAGTTCAGGTTGATTCATTACACTACTGTTGCTATTCTTGGTGATCACCCCATGGTACTGGCATCTCCAATATGCTGAGGTTTTCCACTGCAACTAGGCTTCACCAATAGCCTCTCATAGGCTCTCTTCATGGTGTCAAGCCTCAACTCTTTTTCATGACTCCTTCAGTCCTGGACCATCAACTGCAACTGAGGCTGCACCTTCACCAATGGCCTTCCATGGCCTCTCACAGTGCTAAGCCTCAGCTGCTCTTCATGACCCCTTCATGCCTTAAAAACCAGTACCACCTGGGTGACTCTTACACATTACCAAGTCCAGCTGCAGCATGAGGGACAACCTTGGCTATCTCTGAAACACAGCTTCTTTGTCTGCTCAGAAAACACCTCCCAGAAGATTTCACCTCAGTGATTCTGTTTGCTTCTTAATCACCACTAATTTCTTAGCTCCAGCTAACCACCATCAATTGTCCCAGTAGTCCTTTCTATTCTGGACTCTAAAGCCAGAGCCACACGTCCAAAGCTGCCGAGTTCTGCGGCTTGCTAGAGCTGAAACATGGCTCCCCTATTCTATTACATAATCACCAGCTTTCTGTTTTCCAGATCCTTCATTACCTAAGCTTGCCTGTCCTGGAAATTGCTCTGTAGACTGACTTTGAACTCAGATATCTCCATGCCTGTCTCCTAAGCACTAGGATTTAAGCTGTGGTCCACCAACCCTGGATTTAAGTTTTCTTCACCTAGAACTTGCTCTGTTCTTGGCTGGCCTTGAACTCAGACATCTGATTGTCTTTGCCTCCTGGGATTAAAGACTTGTACTACCATGCCTGGACCTAAATTTAGCTGGGTGGGATCTCACTTCAAGGTCACTACTGCCTTAATTCAATTTAATATACTTGAACACAGGATTCAGCTCCATTTCACTTCCTGGTGCCCCTTTAATACTGGAACCATATATTTTATAGTTTTCTTTTCTCAGCTTGCTATGTTTGTTTGAAATGCTCTTCATGAGACTTAACCTGAGAACGAAGTCTATGATGGGCTTTTCTGAGACTTCCTTTGTCAGTGAAATCTGAGTCTCTTCACCTTAGCCTTAGGCAGATTCTACAGATAAGGGCAAAAGGCAGGCGCATTCCTCACCATAATACCACAAAAACAATTTCTAGGCCACATATTAAAATTCTTCACTGAAACCTCTTAAGCCAGGTCCTCACAGTTCGAATCACTCTCAACAACAAAGTCTTCCATATGCCTACTAGGATAGCCCATTAAGTTCCATTTAAAGCATTCCACTGCTTTCCAAATCCAAAGTCCCAAAATCTACTTTCTTTTAAACAAAAGCATGGTCAGGCCTACCACAGTAATACCCCACTCCCAGTACCAACCTCTGGTTTAGTTACTTAGTTTTACTGCTGTGAACAGACACCATGACCAAGGCAACTCTTATAAGGACAACATTCAATTGAGGCTGGCTTACAGGTTTAGAGGTTCAGTCCATTATCATCAAGGTGAAAGCATGGCACTGTCCAGACAGGCATAATGTAGAAAGAGCTGAGAGTTCTACATTTTTGCCTGGAGGCTGCTAGCAGAATACTGACTCCCAGGCAGCTAGGATGAAGGTCTCAAAACCCACACCTACAGTGATACACTTACTCCAACAGGGCCACACCTTCTGATAGTGCCACTCCCTGGGCCAAGCAAATACAAACCATCACAGAAAATGACAAAAATACTTTGCAAAATTGTCAGTTTTAGTACAGACAACCATATGCTTATTATATGACACTGTCTACCATAGGCCTTCCGTGTAATGTCCATAGCAACTTTATTAGCAATAATTTAGGGGATAAAAAAAGAAACAGATCAGCCATCCACTAGAACTTAATGGCTCAACTAGTGTATTCACAGTAAAATAAGATTCAGTGAAGCAAAAGCAATCAATAGAAACTCCACACATTACAGTACATTACATTACATACATATATATATATATGTGTGTGTGTGTTCTATATTCATATGTGTGTGTGTCTCTCTCTCTGTGTGTGTGTGTGTGTGTGTGTGTGTGTGAAAAGCATCACACTAAGCAAAACACACCCCCCCCAAAAAAAAAGCAGTCGATTGGGCAGCATCATCTATATCTATATCTATATATTTAGATCTAGATCTAGATTGAGATATTGAACTCAAATCACCTGAGCTGGCCTATCTGAGACATTTTTTTGTTCTCTAGGTCAGTGCATCAGCACATGAATATTGACATTTTTTTGAAGTATGATCCCAACAGAGATTGATTAACACAGTTGAAAGTAAGAAGCTACAGAATAATAGAAATACTCTCTACTTTGTGTCAGATGATGAAGCAGCATGGAATGGAAATGTAAGATCTGTGCACTGGAACTCATGAGATAACCCATGAGATAGGGCACTTGCTATCAGACTCGACAGCCTGAGTTCCATCCCTGGGAGCCCATATGCTAGCGAGAGACAGCTCTGACTCCAGACACAGTTTGGGACATGTACCATACACACACACACACACACACACACACACACACACACACACACACATGTACACACACATACATAATTTCAAAAATATGTATATTTTGCTATATACAAATTGTACATTAAAAATAAAATTACAATGTCTTGCAAATAATCAGCTAAATTTCCAGATTTGTCCTAGTTCACCAGATACAGTGCTTGAAGTTTCTTACCTCTGAATGGCATTAGCCTTGAAGTCAATGCAGTATTCTTCACAGAAAATAATTAACCCTATGCTTTGCACAGCAAACTCTGTTGGGACTACCCTACTTTAAAAGAGAATATATATCCTTGTATAGATGTCCTGAGATGGAAATAAAGATCTTAGCCAGGCCAACCTAGGCCATAGTTAGCCCACACTGAATGAAGCTATAAAAATTCTATAAAATCTCAAGGAAAAATATATACATATTGTCACACATACACAGACATACATGCATATACTTTTATATTATATAATATAGACCTCTCTACACACACACACACACACACACACACACACACACACATATATATATATATACACACATATATATGTGTATAGTCACATTTAGTCATATATATATATATGTATGTGTGTATATATATAATATTTTAGGCAAACTGTCATCAGGCTGTAGAATAAACATCAGCAATATATAGAAATTCTGTAGTCTACTTAGCAATGAATATACTGCATGCCATTAATATTCAGCAGAGGTACCAGTCAGGAAAGGACTTAATGAGAATGGTTGACAGTAGGGACTTGAGAAATATGAAGATTTAAAAGAAAAAGTTTGGAGTCCAGAGAAGAAAGTGACTGAGTCCTGGTGGAAGGCTTTTGAGAACTGTTGTAGCCTGGCTCATGACTGAGGCACACATTCAAGGGTGCCGTGTGTTACTTGAACATGGCAGGAAGTCATTATATGTTGGCAGAATGTTCTCTTTTTAAACCTGTGATTGCATTATACAGATAGAGCCACCGTCTGTGATTTGTGCACACTTCAAAGTAATATTTTAAGGGGGAAAAATTAGAAATGCTAGAAATCTGGAATCTCTCTTTGAAAAGTAAGTTAAAAGTAATTTAAGTGAAAATACACTGATTAAAATAGCCCTGTTTCAGATTTTTGAAGCATGTTCATTCTTACTGATTAAATCTCTCAGTTATTTAATATAAACCACCCCGAGATCAAGAGAACCAAGCAGAAGTCGTGTGATAAAACTCAGGAACTTTTACAGACAGCCTCAAACAGCTTCCCTGATAGCCTCCTGAAGACACTTAATAAGTTTGTAATAATCAGTACATGATCCCCAAGCAATGACAACAAGAAGCAGCTGTTCTGCAGCAAATCCCAGCTACAGTAGGGATTAATTCTAAACTCATGTCACATTTAGTCGGTTTTCATTTGAGACAACAAGGAAAACGTTTGCCAGGCTCTGGGGCAATTATGTATTTGTCAAAACAGATGAAACATAAAATGTTCATTTTGTTTTCCTCTCGAATAAATATTTCTGTGGGACGGAGACTCTTTTAATGTTGGGGTAACTCACGAAGAGGGTGGCATACGCTTCTAGCCCTGGCCTCCTGTTCCACTTTGTTGTTTCTTCTTCGGGAATTCTTTGCTGCTGATGCATCTTTGCCCCACTGTCCTGGCTCTCCAGCATCCACGCTTCACAGTCACAGGTCATGGCGCCAGTGATGCTGCTGTTCATAGGTATAACAATTTCTGATAATTAAACTCTTGTGAGTCTGACAGGGAGATAGATCAGTTGGTAGGAGGTTAGTGATAACAGTGAACGTCCCAAAGGAGCTTTCACTTACTACATACTGGTGAGTCTCCCAGGCAAGAGTGATCTAGTGAATTCTGCCCTGGTAGTTCTGGCAATAGGCCTGGAGTCTGGAAATGTCCCCCTGATGTCCAGCTTGTTAAGCAAAGTTAGAAGAGTAGGCTTCACTCTTGCTTCCGGTGGGCAATCTGATCTGATGACTGTCAGTGTGTTATTGCCATCCAGTTCTTGACTATGCAAGTATAGCAGACCTTGTAGTTTTCAATAGACCAAAGCAGCCAGGGTAGATGTACACTTTCAAATAGATTAGTTTTGTATACACTCTGCCAAACATTTGTATGGTATAGAGAAGATTTGCTTGTAGCTAATGAAATTTTGTAACCTAGACTTGGGGTATTATATAGAGGCTAAGCACTTGGGCATCTTTCTCTCATTGGTCTTTTAGTCAGTGAGCATTCACAGGGTAAGGTCAGCACTTCATCCTCCTGGAACTTAACTGGAAGAATCCCTAGGCAAATCTGGATTCCTTACTTCCCCTTCAACCAGAAACACATTGATCTTGTCCCCATTGTTTTACTACTGTTTATCTGAAGTTTTTATGCCCCACCTCCTGCCATTGTACAGCTCTCTTTAATGTGTAGAAAGGGGCTGGCAGTGTTCTGGTTAAGTATCAGGCTTATCCATCTGTGGACTTCTATCCCTAGCTTACTCTGTTGGCTACCTTGACCGTAATTGATTTGGTAACCTACAGAAAGTGCTTTATCAGTGCAGACCATAAATTGAGAGTAATCTCAAGTCTGAACTGCAGTGTTTTAGACAGCGTTTGTTGACATCGTGTTAGGGATGACAGTATGCACAAGGTTGAGTTTTCACGTTGTGTTTGGAACCAAGGCTGTGGTGACACTGCGTAACTGCTCACAGGCAAGCACTGCCTCAAATTGCTCAGAGTCATTACTCATTTGACTCTTTAGTTTCTGGTGACGATGTGCTAGAAACTCTGTAGTGTTGCCGTTCTTCCTGATCTCCGCACTTTGTTACATGACCTCATATGGGTTGGTCAGCCACAGGTTAGAAAGCTGTAACCCAAACAATCCAGAACCTTAATTTACTCACAGATTAAAAAAAAAGCTCCTTTGTTGTAGAAGGGAACATGATTCAGGTTCCTATATGAAGATTCAATCTTACATGACAGAAATATGTCTATTTTCTATTTGTAGCAGATAAGATCCAAGAAGTATTTCTTAAGAAGCAATTAACATTTATCTCTGAGTCCCAGTGATCAAAACTATTAGGAGATTCTGCCTCCATATTTTCGAATACTTGATGGCTTACATCTTCCACCTGGTACCGTAATCGGATCTTAGCACTTGATCTAAAGCAAGGGGGGAAGCAGCCTTTGTGTGTCAGTCCTGCGTCTCACAGTGTACATGCTTACTGTCTAAGGCTGCATATCTCTTTCAGGACTAGGAACTTATTCCACATCAAATTTGGCCTCTAGTATATTCAATGAGGACATTGAGCTTGGGTCCGGGTTCCCTGTAGGCTTGTGATTGCATCCCACAGAGAGCCCAACCTGTCTGAAATAGTGCCAGGAACAGAAACATAACGAAACATGCTTCCTCTCCTCTGAACACTTTGTTTCTAGGAAGTCCTCAGATGTACACACTCCTCCCTCTCTCTGCCTCTCTGCCTCTCTGTTTCTCTCTCTGACTCTCTCATTTTGTGTTAGAATATTAAAAATAAATACAAGAATCAAGTACACTTCATTGAAGTCTGCACAGTAGTCTGAAGAAAATATACAATAAAAATAATTTATATCAGAGAAAATTCTTAGAAAGAAAAGTAGACTGGATAAAAGAATATTAAAATAGAAACTCATTCAAACACATCAGTAATTTGTGAGATATTCTGAGGTACCTACATGTGTTATGACCTTATGATAAAAGTCAAGGGAATAATAAGCAACATCCCATGATAATCCTTATGACGAACTTCATGGAAATGTTTCCTTGGGTGATAAAATTTAACACTGTCATATAAAGATACAAAAAGGCTTTTAATGCTGGCAGGGCTCCCTCAAGCTGTCTCCTCCTCTCTTCCCTTGCCTTTAACTTCCTTCTGTTCCTCTTCTCTTTGAGGTGAGCTGTTATTATGTAGCTCAGACTGGTCTCAGTTATACAAACCTCCTGCCTCAGTCTCTTCCATGACCTATTACAGACTGGTCCCACTGTGTCAGTGAGAGTGCTGTATTTTCTCTTCATCTGCATAGGATACACATAGATTTCCTCTGTCTGTCTGTCTGTCTTATCTTCTGTTCCACTATATATAGATTGCCACGCAAATTTCCTTTATTGTGCTTTATAATATTTAATGTCAAATTTTCACACAATATCATTACAAATTGAAAAAGATTCCAAGATAAATAATGGTGGAAGAATTACCTAGCACATAAAAATCTCATTTTAGGGGAAAAATGTTAAGTAATATACAACTTGAAAAATCAGAGTATTTTTAGTTGTACATGGAGATTTATTCAATTTGACATATTTTATTTCATTTTGGAATTGATGTTTTTAGCTACTTATCCAGCGTTTATTTCTATTTACTGTCAAGAGCTTACTCCATCAATCTGATTGAACAGTCTTGTTAGCATTTTATTTTTTGTAAGAAGAAGAATTGAAGTATACCTCACTACTCTTTTATATCATTCCTCTGCTTTGGAGTCCCTTGGCCTTGTTTCCCAGGGGGGTGGTATCATGTGGATAGATGACCTTACCACACAGACAATTTCCACTCCCATTAAATGGCACCTTGATTTTAGGATAGAAGCAGGAAGTGTCCACTTACATGCACCCCCCTTTGTTTTTTTCTTTTGTGTGTACTCTGTGCACTGCTTGCCTGGTTTTGTAGAACAAACATGGAGTCTATATTGTAGTTTTCATTCCATGATCCTTTTCTGGTATTCAGCTTTTTTGAAGAACTAGCAATAACACTAGTCTTAAACAGTCCATAACTGAGCCTGGGGTCACAGACTTGTAATTTCAGCTACATGGAGGCTGAGATGGGAGGGTTTCTAATTCAAGACCTGCTGGGTTTAGAGCAAGTTCAAGGGCAGGTATGAAGAGGCCCACAAATCTAGTTCAGTGATTCATAACCCCTTGCCTGGCATATGGTTCAGTCTCCAGTGACAAATATGCAAAAATAAAGCTCACAGCACAACTTATTTTGACAACGAGAGGAAACATTCTCCAAGTTGAAACCTGAGAAGGGAGAATGGTAATCAAAGAAGGCCAGACACAGAAGCAAACTATAAACGATGCAGTGGTCCAGGACAGCATGATGACAAGCATCCTAATGTGAGATGACATTGGGTAGGCTTTTGTGAGGTCTATCTGTCTGCCTCGGCCATGGTTTAGAAAGAGTCTCCTAAGCTCATTCTCCCCACACTTTTGAGGAAAAGATGGCTTCTTTGGAGATGCAGTCTAGTACCACACCACATGGCAAAATTACCAAGCCTCTCAAGACATCTACCTCTTTGATCTTAAGTTTCTTTTGTATGAACAATCCTTTTTCTAGCATAACACAAGCCCTCAATAGCATGTATTGTACAGCAACTGAGAGAGAGAGAGATTTTATTTAATCTCATTTTAAATAATTTTTCACATACTATATTCTGATCTTAAATTCCCCCCTCCACTCCTCTCAGATCCTCCCTACTCCCTACCCACCCAACTCCACTCCCATTCTTGATCCTTCTCTTTAGAAAACAAACAAGAAAGCAAACAAACACAATTCCCAGAAAAATTTTAAATGAAGAGAAAACATACATACATACATACATACATACATACATACATACATACACACACACACACACACCCTAAAACCAAACCTGTAAACCCACAAAATATGAAAAAACAGTGTTCAAACAAAAGACCAATTAAACAAAAAAATGTCTCATGGAAGCAATGTGCAACAAACTATCACCAAGAATACCATTTGTGTTCATTTCATCTTGGCTATCAAGGGCTGGCCATGTGGGGTCTATCCTTATGTGTGGCTAATATACCCAGTGAGAGTCCACTGAAGGAAATAAAGTTTTTCTTTGTAAGCAGTTGTCTCTTGCAGATAGCTTCTGGTTTAGGGGTAGGAATTCATGTCGACTTCCACCTTCCAGCACTGTGAACCATCTGGCTTCAACTTGTGTGGACACTGTGTGTTGCTAATCTCTTCTGTTCTTATGTGCTTCCATTTATTGCATATGAAAAACAGTTTCTTTGGAGTCATCCATCTGCTCTTACAATTTTTCTGCCTCCTCTTCCACATAGCTCTCCGAGCCCTGAAGTAAGGACTTTGATGAAGACATTCCATTTAGGAATGAATTTCCCAAAACATTCTCTGAATATGTTCAGTCTTCCATACTCTAAAGATTGTCCAGTTGTGAGTCTCTTTGTTAGTTTTCATCTACTGCAAAAGAAAGCTTCTCTGATGGTGGCCGAGAGATGCAGTGGTCAAGGGGTGTAGCAGGATATTACTAGGAGTTCTTATATTGCTATGTTTCTTTAGCAGAACAGTATTTGAATTTCCCCTAGTCCTAAGGCCTATCCAGTCTTTGGTTCTTGGCCTGGAGCAGTGTCAGGCATGACGTTCCATCAGTTAGAATGTGGTTGGTGCTTCTACATCATTTGTGTCATTTTGCACCAGCATCTTTCAGGCAGGTCACTACAGTAGGTCACAGGGTCTGTAGCTGGGTTGATGGCTACCTTTATCCCCTGGTAGTGTGCAGGGTAACTTACCTTCCAATATGACTATACTAATCAGTATAGAGTGAAGGCTCTAGACAGGACCAACTAGAGGTCTCTATGCTCAATGAGGTGTGTAAGTGATGGTGTCAACAGTAGGGCCTTACTATCATTGAGGGTACTAAATGACTCAGAAGAGCTCTCAGTAAAGGACTTTCTCATTTGATATTCATAAATAATATTCTCATTGCTGACCTCCTAGAGAGAGCAGTGTCATTAAACTTAAGAAATGCTAACATGTATCTTAATTGTTCAAATGAGTACTCTGATTATTTTCCAGGCAGGATCTTGTTCTATAGCCCAGGCTGGCTTGGCACTCCCTTTGGTCCTTATGACTCATCCTCTCAAATTCTGGGATTCCTGGAAAGTACCACTGTACACATTCTAAAATATGTTTTAAAGAAGGAAAATCTCTGAGGCTGAGCAGATGGCTCAGTGGGTAAAGGTGCTTGCCACCCAGCACATATTGAAAGAGAACTAACTAACTCCCAAAGCTGCCCTCTGACATCTATAAGTGGCCTGCAATATGCACATTTGCCCTTCTACCTCGCATGCAAACTGCACACAAATATAATATGCACTTTTTTTAAATTGAGAAGAGAGCCATAGAGACAGACAGCTTGGACACCCAGCCTCTATATGTATGTGCATATCTATACATGTGTATGTATATACATCATATATGCACAAATGCCCACACTAAAAAGCAAGACTACAATTTTAATGAATTCCACTTTCTAATTCATATTGCTATTTTAATTTTGTTTTAAGTAGGGTTTGGTATGTGCAATTAATACCTGACATATGAAAATTTATCTTCTTTGACTTGATATAATGAGTAATTTTATGTGTTTGAGTGCAACAACATTTTTTCTTAGATACTTCTGCATTTCTGATGTTTTCTTTCTATTTTGAACTTTTTTTTATTGGCACATAATATCTATGCTGATCTTATACTTCCCAAGTAGAAAAATAAATAAGGGCAAAATAAAAGTAAGTATCTCTGTCACAATTACATGTCTATAAACAAAAAATGTATTTATAAATTAAACACAAAGCCAGTAAAATTCAAATGGATGATATTAACTACTGTCATCTTGTTGAAAGTAGAACTGGGCACTGTAGTACAAATTCTTTTGACATCTTTTGACTTTGGCATGCCTTAATTACTGAGTGTTATGTGATACTTCAAGCCTTTCATTATTCAGAATCGATTTGAATTAACTTTGAATCTGCATGTCATCAGCCCAGGCCATTGTTCCCAAGCTTTCCTCAGCCAGCTCAGATATAACGTGTGCCGATGCTGTGTTCCTGAAGCCGGACGTGAACATGCACCCTGGGACATGTACTCAGCGGCTCGGCCCTCCACATAAGCCCAACTAGGTTAGCTTCTAAGATACTGATCAGAATAAGTGAAAACAGAATTAAAATACATCTACAGATAGCTTGCAAATCTCCCAAGAGAGGTGTAGGCATCCCAGTTAAGAAGCCTTAATATTTATTTCTTGAAATTGACTAATTATTTGTTAACATGCAAGGAGTACCATGTAAGACAATAACTTGGCAATCTTCCTGATAAATTCCATGGGATCTACCAAGTGGAAAGCATCATTTTCTGTTTTTCTGTTCTGTGCCTTTTCCCTGAAGGCGAAAGATATTTCCTTCCCAGGACAGTAATGACCCTTCCTGGCATACACATTAATTCTAAGAATTCAGAAACTCTGACTTGGAATTCTGAATGCCAACAGTCGTGGGTGTAAAATGAAGTAATTTATGTGTCATAGCTAATTAAGATTATAGTATTTCACGGCACTTGAAATTCAAGTTCAAAGACGTTTTAGTGCTTTTCTCTGATCGGTGATGTCAAGGAGCCCTTGAGAGGGCTTCCTGCCCACAGCAACAGGCAGGCAGTAGCTTCCTCCCATCTCCTATAATTAAAACAGCACTTCTTGCATACTTCTTTTGAGTACTAATTCTTTTCAGAAAAAAATGCGAGTTATTATTTTCTGCAATTTTATTTAAAAGTGGAAAGTCTTTGTGGGCTCTGTTTCTGATTTTTTTTCATTAGAAAATTGATTTGATGAATTTGCACTGTTTTTCTGATACAAGCAAAGTACAAAATTATGGACAGAAAGAAAGAGAAGGCAAGCACCCCAAGATATGGTATAGATTTATCTTTTTATTGTTAGAGAATTTCATGCAAGCATATAATCTGTTCTGGTCAAATCCACCCCCACTTCCTCCCTTGCTCCTTCTCATGCCCCCTACCACTTTTCCTCGCAACTCCACATGCTGTCTTCTGTTTCTTTCTTTGTTTTGTTTCTTTGTTTTTGTTTGTTTCCATCAGGTACACCTACTGATGCCTGCATGTGTGTAGATGCAGGAATATCTACTGGAGCATGGGCAGCCTTTCACATGGTGAGACTGAAGACTGTACAACATTGTAGATAAGTAAATCGCAACCCTACAGAAGAACATGGATGAACTACACAAACAATATTGAAGGAAAGACACCAGACAGGAAACAATAAATTCTGTGTTATTTAATTTATACTAAATCTAAACTGGCCAGACTCATCCATCATGCTAACTTTCAGCCCAGTTGGTTAGTATGAGGGGGAGGAGCCAGAATGATCAGGCACCCAGGGCACTTCAGAACAGCGGAGGGAGGGTCAGTGCTTGACCATCATGTACTGAGAATTCTTGGCTGAGCTCCTTAAAAGGTTAAAGTTTTGCTTGTGAAATTGAATTAAGTCTACCTCAAGAAATCACTGTAAGGAGTAAATAAGAAGGGCTGTAAGATGATGTATCTGGAATTCAGCTAACGCCACATCACCATTGTTGCCACCATTATTATTACCAGCATTAAGCTGCACATTCACTAAGTTTGAACTTGTGTCTTTGATAACTGTGTTCTTAGACGTGTTCTGACTAATCCTCCAGTTTCTATTGCACAGTTCCCAAACACTAAGGTACTTTGTAGAAATAGCATTATGAAAGCAGTCGCTTCACACTGTAAGGATGATGCCAAGGGTATTTTTATTACAGAGCATGGGTTCTTTCCAGAAGAACCCACCAAGGAAACACCTTGCTCACGCCAGCATGGGAATAATTATATTTTTCTGGAACAGCAGATTCTGATTATTGTTAACCTTTTGTCTTACACAAATTATGAGCCCTATAAAAATACACAAATATATCTTTTTCCAGGCTATTGGGATGTTGAAAATTTAGTGGTCTTTAAAAAATATGATGTGTGTGTGCATGCGTGTGTGTGTGTGTGTGTGTGTGTGTGTGTGTGTGTGTGTGTGTTTCTGTGTGTGCAAGGAGATAACTTGCTGGAGTTTACTCTCTGCTCCCACCACACAGGTTCTGGGGATGGAACCTGGACTGGGCGGCTTGACTGAGAGTGTCTTTACTTGCTAAGCCCACTATCTCACTGACCGGAATTAGCTGACTTAGTGACAAATTACCTGGCAGGTGTAAAAATAACAACAACAAAAAAGAAAGCCATATACAAACAGCTCATTAGAAACATTTGGAAATTAGGAAAATAATTGATTTTTTTATTACCAATCAGTTATAGACTTAGAACAAAGAATTCTAATGAATTTTCCCTTTACATATGAAATTGCTGAGCATAATATTTTATTTATTTTATATATAAGTAAAGAATAATGAATGGCTAAAAGAGAATGTGAAACACACACTAAAGTATGAAATTAATAATTTGTACTAGGGAAATCGCCAAAACCATTGTTGAAACAATGTTCACTAGTATTTTCATTAATACATTAAGGCAAAACTATTAGTAAAAACGTCATGACCAGGCAGAGTGGTGGTAAGACTTGGACAAGTGCTGGTATATATTTTGAGAACACAGACATCAGTAAATGCTGACAGTAGAAAATACAATTCAAACTTCTGGTGACAGGTGTGAAGTTGCTGAAACAAAAGGTCTGCCCCTCCTACTGATGCTATAGGAAAATGTTTACAAAATAGGAACCTCTTGTCCCCACATGATGCTGTGTTCAGGCCAGGTCACTTCTCACTGTGCAGTCTTATAAAATAATGACCTTGTTTTGTTCATCGACTTCTTTCAAAAGCTACCTTCCTTATTTCCCTCACACTTCATTGTATAATTGGGAGAGGGAAACTGAGACATTGATCAGTTTTACGAGAGGAGAATATATCTAGATATGAAGTGTTATTATTGTTGACAGTCCAACAAGCAAGGCACAATGGGAGAATCTATGGCAGTGCTTGAAATTTGCTGAAGCAGTTTTCAACACACTGCACTTCCTTCTTAGACGAAACCTAAGTCACTCTTTTGCACGTTGTTTTAAAGGAGTCAGCACACAAAGGACAACAGAGGCTTCTCCAAATAACCTGACACTGTTCAGCTCCATCAAGATCTTAAAACCAGGCTGTGTGGGCAGTGGGACTTCTGACTGGGGCATCTGGCCACTTAATAATTGTAAGAAGTTTATTTTACACAGAATATCTTTGGCAATAACATTACATAGCTGCATAAATGACCTCATTTCATATTGCTTATGAGAATACTGATAGTCACACCTTCCTTGGGCACTGTGGGCTTGCTTGTTGGCAGATAGACAAATCTTAACTGGCTGGAAGGCCTTGAGGCATACATAAGCCTGTGCTCTAGATTGCTTTTCCATCTTTAATCTAATCATCCCTCCCCATTTTTATTTCTCCTTTTTGAGGACTTTTCCTCTAATGTAAATGCAGTCACATCCCTCATAATCTTTTTTTTTCTTCATTGTTATCTTTCTGATACATATATCAAGGAGGTCTGAGACTAAGTGATTCTGAGAGTCTTCATCAGAGCTGAGACCTGAGGCAGAAATATGAAGGATGCTTTTCAGCACATTGGGCAGATGAAGAAGCAAACTTCTTCATCTCCTCAAGCTTCAACAGTTTAAAGTAAAAGGATCACATACAAGGTCTGCAGCCTGCCAACAGTGAATCCCAACCCCAAATTCTTATCTTCTAACTCCTACAGGTTTTTAAATTATTATTTCTGACTTAGGTTTTGATATCCATCACTACGGTGGGGTATATACTCTGAGAGCCTGTTTTCAGGAATGACACAGGCACCATGGCATTCTACTCAAATACTGACCATCACTCAAGGACCTGTGGTGGTACTTCCCAAGGGGATTGTGATGCACTTTCATTTCAGAGGTGATGAGACTTTAATTAGGTTATCTAAGTGCACACAGCAAGTTAGTGCTGGAAATGGCTGTAGAGATTCTTACCTGGCAATGGATGCTTTAAAACCACCCCACGTATCTTTGCTATGTTATCTTAAGCTTAATTGATGACTTTCTATCAGAACACAGGTTGCTATCTTTGCATACATCATGCACACACAAAATAGCATGTGTGTGTGTGTGTGTGTGTGTGTGTGTGTGTGTGTGTGTGTGTGTGCGTGCACTCATTTTTAAAAGTTATGCTTCTGCCAGTGTTAGCAGAACGGATTCTGTTTTACATTGTCATCTGTTGTTTGGTTCCTTCCAGCCAGAAAGTAAAGCTGATTCTTAACTGCCTAAAGTGAGGACAGAGTCAGACAAGCACTCATGGGGTTCTATGGCCCACCGTCTCCTTGGCGCTCTTCCTTACAGCCCTGCATAGTTCTGCTCTACCCGTTCCCATTTCCTACGGCTCTCCTGAGATATTTGACCTGACCCTGCCTCCTGTCCTCCTCACCATGCACTCAGCCCCCTATCCTGTGGTCCTCTTCATGGCACCGTATGGCAGTGTTGACATTGGGAACATGTAGCTTGTGCTTTTACTAGCTACTTCTAAACGGGAGAAAAAACTTTCCTAGAATCTTTTGTCACATAGGCAGAGCACTCTGAGAGAGACTTGGCAATTATCTACATTCTGTATCCAGCCATTTGATTCCATATCATATACTGAAATAAAGTTACAAAGCATGTTTGTTACCTTTTGTTACCATGACAAAGTACCATACACCAGGTGCCTTTAAGTCACAAAACCTCAAGTTTCTCATGATTCTGAAGGTCAGAAGTTCAAGACCAAGATGTAAGTTGGATTTCTCATGAGCTTTCTTTCAGAACATCTGAAATTGGCCCCAGGTCTCCATATCATCATGGATGGGTTTTCTGCTGTAGCACAGGGAGATAATGATTTGGGCCAGAAGATGGAGGTAAGGAGGCTTGTGAAAACTCTTCATTCTGCCTCAGGGAGTGCTGGCCTGTTTTGAGGCTGTTCACTGAATAAAATATTAATGACCCAAAAGAGAAGAGCCTTGTAGCTTACATGCCAGCAGATTGGTCCAAGTATGCTCCATTATAGCCTTCCTTATTGTGTAAACAATGCTCAGTGATGCATGGGCGGATCAAGGGGAAAGGCAGAGCTTGTAGACGCTGATGTCTTCCTGTGTCATTGCCTACTCTTCTCGTGATACCATTAAGTGTCCCATCTTTTCAGATAAGGACATCAATCATGTTGGTCAGACACCACCATACTTATACTTTAATTATGTCATTTAAGGCCCTTTCCTAAACAATACAAAACAAACAAACAACAGCAAAGTCACATTCTGAATAACCGGGAGTTAGTGTTTTATTAGTGAATGTGTGGACATTTAGCCAAAGCATTTGAAAGAGCCCATTCCCAAGGCCAACATGCTAGTTCTGCTTCACCTCGTAGTAAGACTGGAGATGACGTGGAAGTTAGATCAGTGGTGAGGAGATTTCTTATGTGTCTTGCAGCCCAGGGTTTTTCACACAGGGTTTCCCCACAGATGCCTAGGTTATTCTTTTCCTTCCAAGCCACACTAATAGAATTCCACAGGGTTGTCCTGCAGTGTTCAAGAGAAGACGCATTGTTTAGAGCATAGCATTTCCCTCCAAATCCCTTTTGATTTGAGTTGGTAGGCATTTGTACTCTTGAACCTGCACACTGCTGTTAACCTTGAGTGATAATCTTTATCCTGAGATTTATTGTAAAATGGTTTTTCCAGACTAGGTTGTCTGCAATGAATGCTCACCTACCTAGTGTACCCAAGAAGACAGTACATAATCTTGGATTTTTGTTTGTTTGGTTTTGAGATGGGGTCTTACATGACGCAGGCTGACTTTGAAGTCACTATGCCACTGAAGATCATCTTAAATTCCTGATTCCCTGCCTTCCCCTTCCAAGCATTGGGTGACAAGCATGTGTCACCATGCTTACCTCCTACCAACCTTCCTATATGATTTTCCAGGAATCAAATTTGGTACCACTACTACCTAATGTCATTTTCCTTTATGGTGTAGTAACCTGTATAATTAAGAAAAAATGACTACACTATTTATCTACCTATTCTTCAGTCGTTAGGTAAGATACAGGTTCAGTGAGTTCCCTTGAGTCTCTAAGCAAGTGCCACCATTGTCTTGTGTAGTAGTCAAGTGATAGGTTGATGAATAGCCAATGCGAATTCTGTGTCAAAATGGGTGTAAATCTAGCAAGACACGAGCCAGGGGAATCAACACAGTAGTCACAACTCACTTGGATGGCACTGATTTTGCTGAGAATAAGTAAAGTTTATATTCAAGTTTGAAAAATATACTGAAACTTGCAAATCCAAATAAGCGCTTAGTTTTAGACAGCAGGAACTTAGGTAATTCTACTTTTCCTCTTCCATGTTTTACTATATTTTTTTCAACAGGATGACATATTTTATTTTAAAAGGGCAAGTTAGGGGCAAGAAATATGGCTCTAGTCAGTAGAAAAAAAATCTCCAGGAAATTTGTTTGAAAAAGAGAATAAAAATACACAAATAATCGGTCTACCACATAATTGGTTAAAATCTAACGAGCAATTTGGCATGTTATTCTGAGTCTGTTTGTTTTTTCAAAGTGGCAAAACATTATATGACCTTAAAGTGGCTGGGTTAGACTCTACAGAGATAGAGGTTGAAGGGTACTTAAACAAGAACATACACACTCAAGGAATCATGGAGAAGACAATGTGCCCATAACAAAACCCCACAACTTCCTGGTTGACACAAAGGCCACTGTGCTGTGGTTCAGAAAGAACAGTTCCAGGCTGGGCCTTAAGCTTTCTTGTCAGCACATTCTGCCTAACAGGCTCATAAGCAGGGGACTGGCTTTCTTATTTGCTGGGACATGGACACCCACTTCTTCCCCTGTATTTGTTGGAGCCCAGGCATTTGTTAGAGAACAAAAATAGACTGAAAGGAAAGGTTCTAGAGCCTATTTCATAGAATTAGAAAAAATGTACTTGGTTTAGACAGAACATAGGGTGAGAAAGCATTTTCACTAAGTAAAACAATCCTGGGGATGATAGAAAGATTCACTAATGTATTCAGAAAATAACTGAGAGGACCTGGTTTTAGGCATTGCTTACCCTGAGAATGTAATTGGGAATGAAGCAAGGTTCCTGACTTCCTGGTGTTTATAACCTAATAGGCAAGATGCAGGATGAATAAGGAAATAAACAACAGCCAAACCAGCTGTGCCTGTAAATCAAGTAACATAGCTGTACACGTTCCTTGGATTAGCTATAAAAGTAACAGTGCACGATGTTAATGAAGATGATATTGAGTGTAAACATTCCACTTAAGGCCAATTTAGATTGAGGTATACCTTGCCCCCTTCTTAAAATTTATTTCTTTTCTGTCTATTTATCTACTTGCTGTACCGGGGATTGAACCTAGAAACTTGTGTATGCTACCTACCGCTCTATCAAGGAGCCATATTGCTTGTCCCTGCCTTGCCCTTTTAAATGAGGAAACTAAATCAGCAATTTAAATAATACAAACAAAAAATTCATTAAGAAATTTAAATACTGCAAAACTAGCTACATTAACAAATAATTTCTAATCTAAAGAGCGTTTTTTAAAACATATTATGAGCATTTTTTATTCCTTTAGAGTTCTCTCATTTTAATCACAAAAATAGAATAAATGAATTTATTTTTCATTTCTACACTATCTTCGACCTTGTTGCAGACATCAGAACATCTCTCAGCCTTGGCTCAGGCTCCTATAGAGCCTCTGTAAACCCATTTTCTGAAAAGCAACAAGGATGGGTGGGAAAAAGAAAAACAAATTTTGTCACTGGTGAAATATGCTCAGATCCAACCTTCACTAACCTCATTGTGTAAAACATTCAGAATATTATGAAGAGGAGGCTTACAAGTGTAAATATACTTATTCTCAATGAAATCAACACCGTCCCCGATTCGTAACTACTCCCTTAATGCTGCTATAAAGTTTATTGCAATGAAAACACTGGTTCTACAGATTGCTTTCCTCTTCCTCAGGATGCCTTTGACCTTCGTGGCAATGCCGCTATAAATCTCATGGCCCAACAACCCCTTGTCTGCAAGTGATTTCAAGCACTATCATAAAAATGAAACAGACAGACTTAATTTGAGTTCCAGACTTGAGGAAACTCAACTAAAATATTAGCATAATTTCACTGGGGATGGAGGAAATTGTTAAAATATGTGTCTTCTTGAGGGCCGGCAATTTGAGCTTTCTTTTTTTCTCTGGCTCTTGGGTGCCACCCAGTGATTAGTTTTGTGGCAAGTTTCTCCAGGATCTGTGGAGCATAGACAGTCAGAGATGGGGCCGAGGTCATGAGAGCGGTGAGAGCCACTTCCTAAATTAAGTTTGTGGCTAAAGAAACTTTCCTTAACTTTTATCCCAAGTCGAAGGAGCTGAACACAGATGATACAGTCACTATCAGTATGCAGACACTGTAGCTGAC
The DNA here is from genome assembly GCA_030674055.1 of Rhabdomys pumilio. Lineage (NCBI taxonomy): Eukaryota > Metazoa > Chordata > Mammalia > Rodentia > Muridae > Rhabdomys > Rhabdomys pumilio. The sequence goes on along the minus strand of JANHMN010000004.1, from coordinate 132,983,480 downwards.
CCTGTCTGTGAATGAGAAAAAAAAAAGATATCCAAAACCCAGCCCAGGGAATTCCTGCTCCTTTCTAAACTTGTTCTGAACCTTTCTCTGTACCTGTCTGTGCTGCCCAGTTGCTTTCCCCAGATTCTGCTTCTGAATCACAAAGGCAGGATGCTTCCCCACCCAGCTTGACATCATTATCTCAAACTTCAGGCAGCTTCTTACCCTCAGAGTTAAGTACACAGGCAAGAGCAAGCACTCTCTTCTACCACAGATTAATTTTATGTAAATTTGGTTTTCTAACAATGTTGCATAGTTAGCAATATTTGATTGGGGATTGGTGACATGTTTTGGAGACTAAACAGTAGATATAGACACTGAAAATATAATTAGATAGATGACAGATAGGTAAATGAATGATAGATAGACAGATGATAGACAGACAGACAGACAGACAGACAGACAGGTGTTACATCAACTACTTTATTGACTCTTTGTCTTACTTTCCTTGTGCTAACTTCTCCCAGTACATCTAGGCTGTACTTGGGCTGGGATAGATGTCATATATGAAGGAGCAAATGAACTGCTGTCCTCAAGCCAGTTCCTCCTTGCTCAGCTGTTATTGCACGGTTTCTGAAAGGGAAAACCTGAGAAGATGGGGAAAAGAGAGATCTTCAGATCGTCAGACACCCACAATCTTTCCATTGTTCCCCTTCCACAGCTCACCCCCCTGTATCACTCCTCAGCCCTCTATCCTCCTACTGTCTAAGGTCTACAAGTCTCAGTGCCTGAAGACAGTAAGGCACTGAGCTGTTGGTGATGGTGGTGGTGCCTGTAGCTCCGTTGCTAACCTATGGAGTCAAAACAACAAACTCATAGATAGGAATTAGGAACCACCAACAGGCCTGACTGGTGGTTGCCAAAATAGCATCGATAGCACCTGGAGTGGCCTGTGACCTGTCCCATGTGGCTTGAAGAAGATAAAGATCCTCTTTGCTATTATTCTGGTTCGATTCCAACAGTCAGGAGGTGAAGGTAAGCTCCTCAGGAATCTGAAACCTCCTCTGTTACAAAGCAAGTTCAAAACCAGTTTGGAATATGAGGCCTATTTTTACAAAAAGTTCGGGGGCTTTGATGAGATTTGGCCCTTTAGTCCATCTAGTCATCTATTGATTGTTGACATATCCCAGTCCTATATATTTGTGTGTCATTTAAAATTCATAATCACTAAATAGAGATGAATTATTATTATTATTATTATTATTATTATTATTATTATTATTATTTTCTTTTCTTTCATGCTTGCATAAACTAGGGCACAGTAAGCATTTTCAAGAAAAAAATACCTTCTGTGAGAGAGAAACTTTTACTCCTGTTATTAGCAAGGTTCGGCTTCCCTGAGGACATGTCCGATGAGCTTGTCACCCCACTGAGACAGCAGCCAGAGCAAACCCATCTTGAAATAATGATATCACCAATATAATGAATAAAATTGTTTCCTAGTTCTGATTGTCAACAACTATCAATTGAATTAGTGCATAATGATTATTTGTCCTCCCCACATAACTGATCAAATTGTCCTTTTACTTGTGAACCACTGACAACCATAATTCTCATAGAATGAAGTGAACAATTGACTTATTATGTTCAAGAATGAGTGGCTTCCTATTTGTAATGAGAAGAAAGCCACATTTCTGCCTGTCTAGAAAGCATTCGAAGAAACTTTTGAAGGAAGGTTGGGAACATTATATTATTTGCAATGTAAATAAAAGTGGCCTGTGATCAGAAGCCAGTGCTGTTTTCCTAGTTCTCTGTGAAGCAGAGCAACACATTCTGTGCTGGAGAACAACTCACAGTCAATTCAGTTCTAATTCCTCAACTCCATCTGCAATGCTGACAAATAGAGGGGCACATCAATGCACATCCGTGTTCATAGAGTCATCTCTGAGAAAAAGAAGGCCAGGAATTGTCTTCCTTTGGGGAGGATGGGATGTCAAATGTACAAATGGACTGATGTAAGACAGCCAATGATGCTCAGAAAATATATGTTTTGTGATTCTGTGGGAAGCCGACAGAAGGCGGCTATCATCCTTGCAGCCATCTTGAGCCATATACCCTGACAAGAGACTTGTTTACAATAGCTTACAACAGCTGAGCACACTCTGATAACATCTTGTTTTTATACCCAGGATTTTCCCTTGGGTGTGTGAGACTTAAAGGTGTGATTTAGAGATAAGATCTAAGGGCATGACTTAAAGGCGTGACTTAAAGGTATGGCTTAGAAGTGAGATATATAAAAGGTGAGGGGCAGACAGAAGAAATTAATAGGCATTAGTCACTTGGATTAGACACTTGTACTTGGACGAGTACTTGAGACTTGAGGCAGGTAACTTGGAACTTGGAGGCACTAGGGACTAGGAACTAGGAACTAGGGACTAGGAACTCAAGACTTGGGACTTGGACTAGGAAGAGAGACTGAAGAATAAACGGGATTGAATCACACTGTCTGGTCTCCATTCTTTGTGTCTGTTCTCACTCTCTCTATTGCTGAAATCCTGACAGGCAGACTGAAGCAGCTTGGGGCAGTGTGGGCTCTAGCAAGTTAGTCCTCAAGGCTTTTGGCAGTGCGGGTTCCAACACTGATAGAGCAGTCCCCGACATTTTGGCCCCCAGTGTGGGGCAGAGCAGTTCTCAACATGATTCAAAATTAACCTTAGAGTTGACATCTTTTTAATCAGAGGAAGCCACTGAATTAGCAATCATCCACCTTCTAAGTTTCGAAGAGGGTCATCTTTGCTGTGCCTGCCAACAAAACCTTTCTCCACTTTTTTTCCCTTCCCCTCGCCCCTCAACTCCTTTTCCCTGTTTCATCCTTTTTTTTTTTTTTTTTTTGTGGTACCGGAGAAATAATTTGTGTGTGGTTCCCACCAGCTGAAATGAGAACTCCTGAAGGCAGAGCTATTTTCCATGCTGTAAAAGTATTTAACCAAGTAACTGGTATACACACTAATGTCCAAAGTCTTAATAGTTTGCTAAACGTAATTCTGTCTTTCAAGATACATGAGTTGCATTCCTTAGGCATAGTAAGATCCTTCCTTTTCCTGTTCTGATGTTACTATAACAAAATGCTCAAGAATAAATAGGCAACAAACAATAGGTTTACTCTTACATTTCAAGAGCCTGGAAGCCCTGAGTTCCTACCTAGCTAGGCACCATATGCTACATCATCCTGTGATGGAAAGTGCAAGGGGAAGAAACAAAGACTAGGAACCTGGCTGAAATCAACCTTTCATCATGAGCCTTGATGACTAACTCACCGCCATGATGCTGATTTACGACCTTTTGCAGTTCACCTGTTAAAGTTCTCCACTGCCAATCAATGCTCTTGAAGCGCATTTCATTTTCTAGAACATGAACTTTGGGAGTGTGCCCAAAGCTTAGCAGTACTATGGGAACATTTCACTGGCTTGGGATGTGGGCAGGGCAGCAGTGTTCCTATTGGCCCACACTCAATCCTTCACTCTCCACCTCACTAAAAACATCAAACTAGAGTCAAGTTCTGTAATGGTTCATGGGTGGCCAAGGTGTCCTGTTAGGTTAACCAATTCATGCATTTAATAGATGTCCAGCATTCAGAGAGGCCACTGTGATGCTTTCTAAAAACTCCTTCCCGCCTCCCCCCAAGTATTAAACCCTCATTTTTTTTTCTAAGCTGGACTGTTTCTGAGGTCAATCCTCTACTTCAACCTGTATCCAGGCTGCGCCTTAAAGCACAAAGAGGAAGCTATTCTGTCTTTTCCAGACTTAGAGCAAACCTCCCATCCTTCTTGAATATATTCATCTAGATAATAATTGTCCTAAAGGAGAATTATAGTGAAGAATTTGATTTTAATTATAGTGGTAGACATTCTTGTTCTTGCTCCCATGATTCCTATCTGAACCTCGTGTTGAGAGGGGCTGAGAAGTAGAGAAATCATTCCTAAATCATGTTCTTACCTTAAACCTCCAGAAGCCACAAGTCTGGACTGAGGTAGCCAGAGTACCTTGTGATGTGTGTCTTTTCTGTTCTCATGGAGAGAGGGGCACTATGGACCTCTCACAGTATTGTTCTCCCAGGGTCCTTGAGTATTCTTGCAGTATGATTGGAAGGGGCCGTGGACTCTGCCTCAAGGAACTTGAAGATGACCAGCTTTTCCTTGGTCTTTGGGCATTTGAAGGAGTTTGACTGGTGTAGCTGGACAAGGTCTGGCAAGAAAAGGACTTCTGGGAATACCCTGATGGGGACTCTGAAGCCAGGTCTGTCCAGGAAAACTAGTAAGAAATGCTATGCTCACCTGATTTTTCACTTTCTAACTTTATTTTCACATTTTTTTTTTTGCACTGAGAATCTGAAGGAATGAAGGGAAGAAAGCTGACTGCTGGCTGCCATTCACCCCCAGCAAGGGAATTTCCACAACAGGCAACTCTATGCCTTCTTCCATGGTGTCTTCCATGTGACGGTCTTCAAGTTTTTTGTGACCAACAAAGTCCTTTATGTTTTGTTCCTGTCAGCCTTCTGGGTCCCTTGGACCTGACCCTTGTTGTACTTGAGAAAATACTGGTGGAGAATCAACTGATGGAGGATTACTTGGAATTCTAAAATTTAAGAGTCTTCCTTAGTAAGCTACAGCTTTATGAGATGACTAATAAGCCATTTCCTTTTAGACACATGCAAGCAGTAAAGAAGATAAGTCATTAGTTTGCTGAAAGTTGAAATACAGGGTCTTGAGTTTAAGTCCTGCTCCACACAAGGACACTGCATCTTTCCATATGGTGGTGGAACTTAACCTGGGGCCTTACACAAATAAAGAGGACATTTACCTTCTGTTGTTGCTGTTTTAGTTTTTGTTTGTTCCGTTGTTTTGAGGTGGAGTCTCATGTACACCAGGCTGGTCTCAAAGTCAAGACTTTCTTGCCTCTGCTTACCAAAGGCTGGGATTACAGATGTGGACCAGCATATGTGGCTGCAATATCATTCTGGTCATTACACATTTTCTAGCTCACCTTTCTCACTTCATGCTTTCAAAAGCCACTGCTTTGAGTGGCTGGATTATGAGCAATTAAGTAACACTTAATGGGCTGGTTGATATACATTCTGTTCTTAGCACCACTGAATACACTGAAAGTAGGATTTGCTCATGCTATTATTTTTATGGTAAGACTGATGTAAATTAAATGATCATCTCTACATTTGGCTTTCACGACATGGACACATTGTGTCTAAGCTGCACCTGTTCAAAGATTTTAGAAACCTGGTACACAAGAGGACATTTTCTGTTTATGTTTCCCCAACCCCTCTTGATAATGTTTTCTGACTCAGCACTGAGCATTAATAAGGCTCTAAGATAAAGCATTTGGGTACTGTGCCCTGGCTAGCACACTTATTACAGACATTAAGAAATATAGGGTACATCGGGAGAAGGAAGAAGAGAGGAGGGAAAGAGGGTAGGGAAGAGGACAGGGGAAAGGAGAAAGGGGAGGAGGGAAGGCTGAAAAGGAGAAGATAAGGGAAAGAGGAGGGGAGAGAAGAGTGGAGGATAGGAAAGTGCCATCTGCTCCAAACATGAATGTCTAAGAATTCCAGGAATCAAAGAATTACAAACTGTAGCCTGTCAGATTATAGTTTACGAGCATTCAAAAGTAAATGAATCTGAAAGCTGTCATTCTTTCTTAATACTAAGATAACAGAGTCAGTGAGAAAGCATTAAAAGAGGCCTTTATGCATGAGAAAGCATTAAGAGGCATTGGAGAACTGTGAAAGGAACAGGTTTGGTCAATGGGATCTTAGTTTTCCTCTCCAGGGTGGGAATGTCCACAAATCTTCCTTATTATTCTGTTGCCGTGATACACAACCAAACTGCTATGTGCTGCTAAGACAGAAGTCCAATATCAGTTTGCCAGGAACATTATAGAACACCGTGGGGAGGGAGTACCACAGTAAGCCTTGTTCTTGTGGGTGGATGACATAAGGAATTTCAGAGGCCAAATTCCCTTGGCTTCCCTCCGTACTTCCTGGATTTCCTGTTCCCGTAATTCCCCTGCATCGTCATCCAACGTCTCCCACACTTTGCCTCTTGCCTCTTGTTCCACTATGGTCTTTCCACTTAGCCCTTGTTCCCACCCTCACACTCTATGGAGTCAACATGGTAACCCCGCTACACCCCACTGATGTTTGTGACTGTCTTTTCCCTCCCAGGTCCCATCTCTCAGCCTGCCAGCATAAAAATGTTTTCCTCATCTATGACTAGCCCTATGGTCCCATGATTCTTCCTCAGACGATAGTTAGATTACTGAAAATAGATTTGCTCAAATTCGCAGCCCACAGTTCACGTGTGCCGTATTGGACCACAGGTCCGCTCGAAGTTTCTTGGAATGCTTTCCTCTGAGATAGTTAGCTTATAGTACCCATTAACCTTCCTCATATTAGCCCCTCCCCCACTTCCTATATTACCCCAAGCCTTTCTTATATTACCCTTCCCTCCCCGCATTACCCTCCCCTCCCTGCATTACCCTCCCCCTCCCTGCATTATCCTCCCCGTCCGTCAGTGTTCCACTCCTCACGGTCTGGATTCTCACAGTCACTGTCTCATTCACCTTCATCTACAGACATATTTTGGCCACTTTGGAATCTAGGGTCTTTTCTTGCTTTTTCCTGCCCTGTCCTTTTCTTATGTGTATAATATTCTTCCTCAGCCTTAGCCATTAAGGTGTGTGGTCAAAACTCAAATCTCTTTCTTCAGGTTGAAAGGTGCTTCTAACTCAGAACTTGTCTTTTCATCAGCTCCTGGCTATCTTCAACTTTCATTTTTTTTTTAGAAATTATTTTATTTTTTAATCTAAAAGTTATTATTTGGAACAATATATTTTGATCATGTTTTCCCTTCTTCCAATTCATCCGAGGTTTTTCCTTCCTCTTTACCCACACTCTTTCAAAAAAGAAAGAAAAGAAAAAAAGAGAAAGGAAAAACCTTAACCCCTCAAATCAACCCTTAAACTCCCAAATCAACCCTTAAACTCCCAAATCAACCCTTAAACCCCCAAATCATGAAAAAGACCAACAAGATAAAAAAAAAATGCCAAAACAAATGAAGCAAAATGTCCACATGAAACCACATAGAGTTCTTTTGATGTTGGCAGCTACTCCTGAGCATGTGGCCCACCCTGAGTGTGACTGTGTAAAAGCCCCGTGTTAACTGTAAAGGACCACTCTGGCCCACATTTGGGGGCCAAACTATAGCGGCACGCTCTGTTCCACAGGTCTCTCTCAGCAAGAGAGAGAGTGGGGGGAAGAAGGGGAAGAGACTCGAAGAATAGATACAAGCCAGAGAATCTGTAGTAAAGTCTTCTTTACTGTCTCCACCATACACACACCACTACACCTACTACTACTACACCCCCATTCACACACACACACACACACACACACACACACACACACACACACACAC